>CM033356.1:25025800-25665800 GCA_019395295.1 Osmanthus fragrans
GGGTCTGAGATGAACTTGGTCCTTCTAAATAATGTTCTGGTGGACTATATTTAACATAATAATCAAATTTGCCACTGGGCTGGCCTAATAAATCCTAGATTTCTTTGCTTTTTTCTGTAGCAAATTTGTCAGTCTGATGAGTCTGTTTATCTATTCTAGTAGAGGAATCAATAGTCCTCTGAGTCTATTGAACTTTTGGTAAGTCCACAACCTTTAACGAGTTTGATAAATCTTTACCAATTACCGTTTGAACTGGATTAACTATGGACTTCTTGGGTTCCATAGTACCTGTAGGAAAATGAACTTTTAACCCAATAATTTCTTTTTCTAATTAGGCTATCTTCTTTTGTAATTGGACTCTCTCTGCTGACAAGTTCTAGTTGGCTTCATTGATAACTTTATAATTTCTCTGCATGCATTCACAATGCTGGCAGAAAATATTTTGGTCTTTGCTGGGTGAAAAGTCTAGAGGAGGATCTGAATAGTTCTTTAAAGAAGGAGATAAATAAAAATTTATTCCTATATACTGTCTAGTTGTATCTAATGCTTCTTGAAAATTTGTAAAATCTTTGTAAAGAGGGTCTGGAAAATCTTTTATGCAATCTACAACTTCTATCCAAGAATGAAAGATTCTTGGAGTTCTTCCTTTAACTACAACATAAAATTTATATTTTTGCTTGTTCTGGCTAAAATGTTCTGACAATGCATTCATGCATGCTAAAAAATATTTCTGGTCTTTAGGATTCCTATTGTGTGAAATCCACAAATTATCTAAAATACATTTATCTTCTCTAGCTAATGAAATATGAGGCAAAGTCTTAAAAGAAATATTACTACTAGGAAAAACTAATAGTTCTTGATTACCAAATCTTACCCTGTCTTGTAACATAGGTCTGGTCTGATTAGTTTGGTTATATGGAGTCCGTGGAAATGAACTGGATGCAAATGAGTTTCCTCCTGGAGGAAGTCCTGGCCTTAAAGGCCTTAGTCTCGGCATCTGTATATCAATATTATATTAAACAATTTTTCAAGAAAAATTTCTATCTATAATCATTCTACTCAATATGTCTGCTGCCTTGTTATCACTACCTTTAATATGTTCAAATTCTATGCTAATACCCGTATTAGTAATTCTATCTATAAAATTTAACCATATTCTTCTACTACTCCTTTTTGAGTCTGTCTTCATCTTATTGACAAAGGAAACTATAGCTACACAATTTGTTGTTATGGTTATTTCTTTTTTAGCAATTATAAATAATTCAAAACTATCTAAAGCATAATTTACTGCTAATAATTTTGCATCTATACTACTCAAATTACCTTTTTCTTTATAATTACCACTATTATATCTACAAATTCTTTCTGTACTCTTGTCAGTATATTTATTGGGTTTGCATATGAGTATAGCTCCCCAACCAATCATACTTCCATCTGTCTCTATTATTAAATAATCTGAGTCTAATGGCATAGCTAATTCTGGCAAATTCTTTATTTTTTCTTTTATTTGCTGAACTAATTTTATATCTTCTTGATTAAAAAATCTTCGTCTTGTAGGAGATATTTTTGCATATAATGATATATATATATAGTAGAATTATGTTACTAAAGTGCCTCTTTGAGCTCCTTTTTGGACTAAGAATACATTTTTAGAATAGTAAATTGATGGGAAATGTGTATGATTAAAAAATAAGGAAAAAAAAATTAGAATTTGTGTTTTGCTAATCCGAAAAAATGTGTCAACAAATGTCGGAGCTCACTCGTGTTTACGTGAACAAATTTTGGCACGTTTTGATCGGAGATTCGGTCGGAAGGACGTGGCGACAATAAAAGTGGGAGATACTCCTTAACACGAGACGAAAACGTTCGAACATCGACGAAGAATAAAGATGATTCTAAACAAACAAATAATCACAAATAAATTCACTAAAGTAGAGATAATCATAACTCAGATAATTTTGTATCAAATGAACAAGGAAAGAAGTCAATTATGATATTGGGCATATAAAATTTGCACGTGTTTGCCAATCCTTTACAATGTTACAAGAGTTGTTATTTATAACATTTAGGTCGACATGGTCACCATTGGATCAGATTCACGTGGCTCCACTAATTAATCGAAGTCTCACATCATTCAATCAATACATTAATTACAATGACAGCTTATATTGATAAAGGGTCAGTCGTCATACACTGACAAGTCTGACACTCATTAATATTAATGTTACATCAATCATTCCTAAAAATACTTATCAGATTTGTCCAAGAGACAACGAGCACTTCAGCTACCATAGATAGAGCTTCGGATGTGAGAGGCTCAGAGAGGAAACACCACGGCTTTGAGATGAAGCACTTTTGCATGAGGATCGTGATGGAGATAGAACACGGTCAAAAGGCAACTCTTGTCTTTTCTTTATTTTAACTTAGTTGACTATCAAATGTCTGTATATAACGCCTCCACATGGCCTTCCTTGAGAGCTTTATATATATGGAGTAACAATAGTCAAGTCTATGTATGGTCATTTATGTAATGCATTGACTTTTATGTCATATTGAGAAAAAAAATCTTTGAAGGGATACTTATTTTTAAACATTTTTTTATTTTTAACTCAACTCACCAACAACTCACCATAATGATAAGTTTGTAAATCAACCTAATGAATTTACTTGAAGCTCTCATCAAGATTATCTATTGAAGTGCCTTCGGTCATTTATACTAAAGCTGAAATGGAGCTGATGTCCCTTTGGGCCGAAAATGTTATTACACAAATTTTTTATGCCGAAGTTGTATATGTTGAAGTATAGGTAGTATACTTCATCAAATTTAGAAGAAGTTGCATGTAATAAGGCTGATGAGTCCTATCAGTTCAACATTGATGAGTAAAAGACGTCTTTAATAATTGTGCTGAAATGATTAGCTGTCTTCCGCACTTCCCAAAAATGACAGTTGAGGCGGTTCGAGTTCCTATACACGCAACTATCATTGCATTTAATGCACAATGGTGGATGTCGTGGGCGTGCATTCTGTAGTTCAAACGCATTGGAGCGTGTGAGTCAAACGCTCTAATCTGGGCCGTTGAAGGTGAAACGAGAAATGTGGTGAGTGACTCATATTTAATTTGTAATGAATGGTTAGATGATCCGAATCAACATCCAACGGCTGGGTTAAGAGCTTCTGCTTATAAAAGGCGACACTGTATGGCAAAAATCATTTTCGCTTTCTGTATCCAAGGAATTCAAACTCTCTCTCTTTTGCAATCTGCAATTTTTTCATCATCTTCTCCATAACTTCTCTGTCATTTTCGTTCGATGATTCCCACTCAATCTCATAAGTATTTTCCAAAAAATTGTTGATTGTAAGAGTAATGGCTTCGTCACCTTCTAGGAAAAATGTGGACCTTAGGGAAATCGCTTCTGAAATGGGGGTTGGAATTATCAACACCGTCGATCGGGTTCAAGCTATTAAGGCTAAGCAGAGTTGTTTACCGTTGACAGGGGATAAGTCAGGCGAGGAAGCTTGGGGGGCTGCCAAAATCCAATCTATAGTGTCTGTCTCCCGCTTAGTGAATTTCAGGGAAAAATATTGTATCCCTTAAGACATAAAACTCCTAGCCCCTGTCCCTGACGAGCATGCCTATTTTTTAAGGTCGGGGTGCATGGCCATCAGTGAGTACCTTCTAAAGGCAGCACTTTGGCTACCTTTACACCCATTCATTAGAGTTATCCTTAGGCTATACGGACTGGCTCCCACCCAGTTCATCCCTAATACTTGGGCTCAGTTAGTGGGATCTTATTTTTTGTGGAAAGAGACCTCTCTAGGTGAAGACACACCCCTTCACGTTTTTTAAACGATTTTCTAACCTAGGTCCTTAGAAAAATGGGATTCCAAAGGTTGATACTCCTTCTGTCCGTGGGGCTCACACTCCCCATTCGTCATAGGACTTTCCTCCTCCATCAAAGTGTGGAAGGAAACGTGGTTCTGGATGAGGGAGAAGTGGCAAGTGTGTGAGGGCGACATCATCCCCCATGTGATGGTTCTTACCTCCTGCTTTGAAGCTAGTGAGTGTTGTATTTTTTTTATGATTTGTAAAAAGAGTTGGTGTAACAGTGAACTTGACCTTGTATGTTTATCTTTTGCAGAATTTGTTGATCGCTTCGAGCTGAGCTCGAACTTGTTAAGGATATTTATCGACGTCATGCTTCGTCGAGGAGTTTGAGAGATTAATCGTTTCTCATCGATTTTTTAAGGAATTCAATTTGATGGCTAACAGAGGTACTTATACTTTTATAGGATGGTGATTATTTTTTTCGTTGCTCATTTTTGCTGACCTGAATACCTTGCATTTTTAGCAAAAAAAACTTAAGAAGATGAGTCATTTCTCACCGATTTTTTGAGGAATTCAATTTGATGGCTAACAGAGGTACTTATACTTTTATAAGATGGTGATTATTTTTTTCGTTGCTCATTTTTCCTGACCTGAATACCTTGCATTTTTAGCAAAAAAAACTTAAGAAGATGAGACATCCTACTTTTGACATGGCTACCATTCTCTTAGCCACCTCCACGGCTGGGAGAACAGGACTAAAGCCCTCATCTGCTGCTGTCAAGCAGGTAAGGGACCAGGTGGAGAGGGTCAACAACAAGTAGACTGCTGGCCAAGATGGTGATGGGAGACCTCCTCCCAATGATAAGGGAAAAGGCTAAGTTGAAGAGGTCTCAAAAAAAGAAGCAAAGATACTCTGCTACTGGAGATGATGGGTCTATGGCCAGCCCACTGCCTCGCTTTGAGATCCCTACTGAGAAAAATTGATAGCAAATTTGATTATCGCGGTAAGGGGGGCTTAAAAGATGTCTGCTGCTGTGGTGTCCCCAGGCAAAGGTCGGCAAAGAGGATGAGGACACCAAGTGGTTCTTCCACGTTTGAAGTAGGTCCTCATCCTGAACTTACCATTTCGGAAATGAGCGATGAGCTGGCTCCAAAGGTTCTATCACTGCTGTCGCTAGATGTTCAAACTGCGGCTTTCGCCTTTCACAATTACTAGATGGACCGTTGGCAGTCCTTCGTCGAGTCCAGCGAAGTGGTGGACATCTTCACTACAATGGTAAGCCAAACGACAAGAACGTTTGGCACATCCACAGAGGCGAAGAGCTTTTTTAAAAACCTTCAAAATATAAGTAAAGAGAAAGCTAATAAGACCGTCAGGCTGAGGAAACAATGAATAAAGCTTTGGTTGAGGTAGAGGGCTGCGAAGAAGCAGTATGTAGAAGAGTCTATGAAGCTCACCTTAGCTTTGGAAGAGATTGAGAACTTGAAAAATGAAGTCCACTTGTGCCAAAGTGAAGTGACTTACATGACGAGGCAAGTGGAGACGTTTGATGCCAACCAAAGGCTCGTTGTTGAGGCCTTGGAGGCAGCGAATAAAGAGAATGTTACTATAAAGGAGCAGGTTTCTGGCCTAACCAGGGATTTGAAGAAAGCAATGGAGGCACTTCGATATGCTAGCACTAAAGCTAAGAAAAATTACATCGCCAACTTCCACCTCACAGAGGCATATCAGCGCTTCGGCGTTTACTAGAAGAGGTATGCTTACACTGAAGTGGTGGAGTGGATCGAAGTTAACTACCAAACATTTGACACTTCTGCATTAAGGTCAGAGTTCTTGGAGGAGGGAGAGGAGGAGCCTCAAACTCTTGTAGAGGGTAGTCACGTGATCGAAATTGAAGATGAAGCTAATGAAGAGGCAACTGAAGCGAAAAACGTCAAAGTGTCACCCAATGCTATAGTCCTTTTGTTCCTTCCCATCCCGACCTGTTTAGATAGGACAACTTGTAATTATCTTGTTTTAATTTGTAATTTAGCATCGAAGTCCACTGTTGTAATAATTTTTTTTATTTAATGAAAGTACGTTCCTTTATATTTTTCGAGCTTTGTTTATTGCACTTTCATGTATTGATATTTCATTCTCGCACTTAGCCTGTTTTTCTTTTCAATTGCAATTTATACAAGTGTTGGCAGTTCATCTGCTTTTATTCGTTTCCCTCGGCATGAGGTTGAGAGGTTCGTCCATGCTAAGTCCTCTTTAACAACTCATAGTTGTTGAAGGTTGTGTTGTTTATTTCACAACTTTATAGGTGGTCCACCTTAGGACCCGACTCATCGCTGAAGTGGTTACACTTCTTTATACAGGGCCGATTTTGTCAATACAACAGTACATTTTGTTTAACTTTGAAGACTTAATTAAGATAAAACTTTCATTTCCAACAACTCATACAACAAATGTGCTTACAATTTTCACTGATAGTATTTTCGCAGACATTTTGCGTTCTATGGACAAGGCTGCACATTTTCATCCATTTCTTTAATTCTATAAGTTCCTGGTCGAATTTCTTCTTTTATGCGGTAAGGACCCTTCCAGTTGGGACCAAAGGTTTCTATACCTGGTTCTTTAGTAGATAGGAAAACTCTTCACAGCACAAGATCTTCTAGGCGAAATGATTTTCTCTTGACCTTTGAATTGTAGTACCTAGCCCTTTTTCGCTGATAAATAGCCCATTTTACTTGAGATCCATTTATCATTTCTTCAAGGAAGTCTAACTCACACCTTCTCAACTCGTCATTTAATATTTCACTAAAATGTATGTGATGAGGAGATGACATACCTACTTCGACCGGGCTCATAGCCTCGACTCTATAAGCCACAGAGAAATGAGTATCCTCAACGGCAATTTGGCTTGTAGTTCTGCTAGCCCATAAGACTTGAGGTAGTTCGCAAACTCCTGGGCATCCTTTTTCAAGGTTGGCCAGTAATATCCTTGCCCAACACCTTTTTGTGCTAGGAACCACTCCTGGAGTGACTGTCGCATACCCCTCATGTATTTCTAGGAACACGTAAGTGACTTTTTCTCCACCAATGCATCCGAGCAGAGGCATGAAAAAAAAACTTCGTTTGTACAATATATCATCTTGGAAAACAAAGTACACGGCTTGTCTTCTGGGCTTCTGTGCCTTCACTTGTCAGAGTATAGGATTTGATCTTTCAGAAAAACTATGATTGATTTCATCCACAAGGGGACATCCTCTATCTTTATCACCTCTTCATTTTTTGAAATGGAGGGCCTTAGAAGGTGCTCTATGGGAACCACAATGAACAGTTCGGAGTCCCTACTGCTTGCCAACTTTGAAAGAGCATCGACATGGGAGATTTCACAACGAAGAATTTGCGTTAACTCAACCTTCTCAAAAGCTGGGACTAATTCCATAACCAACTTCAAATAAATTGCCATGCTCTTATCACCTGCATGAATAGTCTTTTCACCTGCATTTCTTTGGTCAATCTGAGGTCGGCCAGGAGGGCTTCATATTTAGCCACGCTATTGGTAGCTTTGAAGCCAAATCTCATGGAGCAATTGAGTTTATGTCCTTCTGGACTAACCATTACTACTCCAGCTCCAAATTCGGTGTCTCCCGAGGAGCCATAAAAAAAAAAAGTCTCCAAGTGGGAGTTCGGTAGGTTCCATTTTTTCTCCCCTCTCTGGAATGGGAATGAACTCCATTATAAAGTCTGCTAGAGCCTGTCCCTTGACAACAATTCTTGTTTTGTAAACAATATATCAAACTCGCTCAGCTCAACAGCCTATTTCAAGTCTTCCAGAAACATTAGGTTTCTGCAGTGCCTGCTTTAGCCTGAAGTTGGTCGGCACTTGCAGACTATGTGTTTAGAAGTAAGGCCTCAACTTGTGGGAAGCTGTAATAAGGGCCAAAGCAAGATTTTCCATGTTAGGATAACGAGTTTCTATCGCAAGCAGTGCTTTGCCGATATAATAAATAGGTAGTTGATGACCATTTTCTTCCCTTACAAGCACCGAGCTGATAGCCTCGGTGGTCACCATGAGGTATAATAGCAGATGCTCTCCACATTTGGGTTTGGAGAGGAGAAGAGCTTGTCCCAAGTGCATCTTCAGCGCTTGCAAGGCCTCTTCACATTCCTCCGTCCACTTCCCTCCTTTCAATACCTTAAAGAATGGCAAACACTTGTTAGTTGTCTTCGAAATTAAGCGGCTTAAAGCTGCTACACAGTTGGTGAACGACTACACTTCCTTAGGTTTTTGTGATGACTTCATTTCTATCAATGCTTTGATCTTCTCTGGATTGACCTCAATGTCTCTTTGATTTTTCATGTAACTAAAAAACTTTCCTAAGGCAACTCCAAAGGCACATTTGAGAGGATTTAGCCGCATCCTGTATTTTCGAAGTATTTGGAAGACATCTTCGAGGTAGTTGATGTGGTCCTCTATCTTCGGGATTGATTGTATGATTATATAAAGGTTGTGTCCAACTTGTTAATGGGATAATAGATTAGGGGCCAATGGTGAAATATTCCCTTAAATTTTAGTTGGTACCAACTCACAAAATTAGACCGGTAACAACAGAACTATCAGTTTAGATGTTTAAAGTAGAACTCAAGAATTACAAATCTATTTTCTTTACCAATGAAGTAATTAATAGCTTTAGACTTTGCTTTCACCAAATATCCTCTTGCACAGATTCAATAACAAAAGGATTTTATGGTTGAAACTTTTTAAATATCTCATGTGGAGTACGTCTAAAGGTAAATTTAACAACATACGATAAAATAATGTTTCTTAGGCTCCGTTTGGTACCCATTTTTCCTCCATAAAAATAAAAAATATGACCGTTATCCATCTTATACAGTCACCATTTTTATTTTTCATATTTTGTGTAGGGTCCATAATGACTATATTTCTCATTCTCATTCTATAAAAGATGAGAATCAAACGGAGCCTAAGACAAACAAAACTGAATATAGGCAAGTCAAATTGTGAAAACACGATTCAAAGGTAACATTCACAATTTGAATTAGCTAATGGACGAGATTGACTGTCATTCACATTCGTGTTCAGTAGGTGCCAAAAGTTGAAACTAATATATGCATCCATTACCTTTAAATCAAAACAATTACTATTAACACAAACTTTCGAAAACATTTTATAAAAAATATTAAAACAAAAAAATTACAGAAATACATATAATCTATTAAATATGGTAAAAATAAAAAAAAAAAAAAAAAAAAAGTAAATTGTTATTGCTTCGCTGGTCTTGTTTTTATCAACAATAGGTTTGCAAAATGGCAAATTGATAAATATTGTTTTTAATGGTGACAATGAATTGTTACACGATGTATTACGGTAAGGATAGTGGTGGTGGTTGTGCAATATTGTTTGTTACACTGGAGGTGACAATGACGGTGTAATGATGAATTTATAAGTGGCGGCGATGGTAGAAATTAGTAATGAAAAGTGTGTAATATAATACAATACAATGTAACATTGTGTTAAAAATTTACATAAAAAAAGCGCTTTGAGAATAAAAAAATATTTTAAAAGTATATTTGAAATTAGTAAAGTTTTTTTAGCAAATGTTTGGTATGAATTAAAATATAGATTTTAATTTAAGTGAAAATCAATAATTAATTTTAACAATATAATTCATAGGATCTACAACTTTTCAATCATACATTTAATTAATTTTTATTAAATTTCAATTTTAATTACCACAATGAGATTAATTTTAATTACCACAATGAGATTTATGTATATTGTAAATTGTTGGGCTAATCAATTTTTTAATCCTTTGTTTAACCTTTACAATTGTTTTCTTGATGAATTAAACTACTTTGTTAGAGTTTTTTTGACATAATGACCTTTACAATTGTTTCTTGATTGAATTAGCTGTAGTCCTTCTCCCAGTCTCCCACGGCCACTAGGGTTCCTCAATACCCGGGCCATTGACTTCCGTTACCACAGAACACGGATTTTATCACATGCTCAATCTTACCTGTTTCGATAAGCTTACAAATTTGCATATGGGTAAATAAGTAAGTTGTATAATAAATAATTTTTTACTTGTCAAAATAAAATATAAATATTTTTTATAAGTCAAATAAAACGCTCAAGTACAAAAACAGAAAAGTACTTACCAAACACGACAAATGAAGTGTAATTTTACCCTTATTTGATTCTCATTTTTTTCAAAATTTATTTTTTTCTCTTATTTTCAATCACAGATTTTTTAATGAAATAATATTACACGCATTCAATTTTTTTTAATTTTTAACCACACATTCTCCATCAATTAACTATTAAAAATGCATTCTTTCCTTCAAAATGAGAATCAAAAAGCATCTTTACTAATCCATAATATATTTGCAGCTTTTCCATGTTTGGGTTTCTTAAAATTTACTTAGACCTGTTTGATAAGAAAGAAATTTGATGGAACTAGGAAATCATTTTCCATCTTTTCAAAATTGGCTTGTTTGATTCTAATTATTTTCTTGGTAAAAGTTTTTCCTAGCCTAACCCCACACGCCCCTTTTCCTCATTTTCAAAGAATTATTTTTCCCATCACTTTGGTGGGAAAATCAATTTCAGCCTTTTTTTTTTTAGAAAATTGGAATTTTTTTTTAGATCCAATGATAAAAATTTTTTTATCATTTTTATTGATAATTTTCATGCAAAACAAAGTCAAATTGACACCAAACTTTCAAAATTTTTCAGATAGAAAATTATATCAATCAAACACAATTAATTATAATTCTTAGTAAAACAAATTTTAGGCAATTCAATTCCCTGTAATTTATTTTTTTTTCACCCAAATTTCACATTTACAAACGAACCCTTATAGTTTTGTAGTTAAAGCCAATTTTTATTTTATTTTAATCATATATTCACAATTAATACTCATTTATTATTCACACACTACTTTTTTCATTACAAAGAGATTATAAGAAAATTATAATGAAACCCAAACATAAACTTTATTATGCTTTAAACATTTTTTTATTGTTCAAGTTAAAAATAACTATATTACTTATTTTGATGATAAAGTAATAATCGTTTTCAATCTTGAGTTTTAAACTTAAAAATAAAAAGGTATTACATTCAAACATGGTTAAAAACAAGTGTTTTTTTTCTTCTTCTTTAAATTAAACTATACACGCTAGATCTAATAGTACATTTGGTATGCTAACATTACAGGTACAAAATTAAGAAGAAGAGATAATGATATTCATGAGCTGTGGCCGACCATACATCATGCCATAATACATTTGACTCGAGGTATATTGTCTTTCATTTGTCACTTATACAGTGCTGTTAGCATCTTGCTATTTTCTAATTCACACTAATGCAATATCAAAATGTTAGTTGATGATAGATAATGAATTGAGATAACATAACCCAACTTAAGATCTGAAAAGCCATTAGTGAGACTAAAAAGTTGTTTTTGAACATACTTGAATAATTTTCTTAAAGGTTTCATCGAACTAGAAAATATTTGAAAGAAAGTTGACTCAAAATAGATTCTTTGTATATATATATATATATTCTATAAGAAGTAGAAGCAAAAATATAATTCTACCAAATATGCATTTAGATCTCGTTTGATATCCATTTTTCTTCCATAAAAATGAAAAATGTGAACGTTATCCATCACACAATCCCCATTTTTGACTTTTCATCTTTTGTGTGGGTTCATAACAACTATTTTTTTTAATTCTTATTCTACAAAGAATGAGAATCAAACGGAGTCTTAATATATTTGTAGCTATATATTTTTGTTGGCCAACATGCAATTTGTATCACCTATCCCATAGCTGATATGATCCATTAGAATTTCAAGTGTCCAAGTTAGATGATAAAATTTGAGAAACACGAGACAAGACTATTTTGTGAGCCAATTATCTGCAAGTGTAGACAAGAAATGGATCCAAAAATTCCAAAATTTTAGTGATAGGGCTAGACAAAGACTAGACCTCATATAATACGAAAGAAGGGACAGCAGCAAAGTACAACATGTCTTTAATTACTCACTATGGAGATAAAAGCCCATGTGCCCTTACCTCTATACTTGGAAAGTACAATTAATTAATTGCCAACACCTCCTTTGATTGGAAAGTAATTCTTTAGTGATGATGTATAATTAAAAAAAATTTAAAAAATACGAATTCACATGCAACACTATTTTATTGAGGGATATACGACTGAATACGATTTGAAAAAAAATGTAGCCTACTCTAAGGGCAATCTTGTCCTTTGAGCACCAAGAATAGATAAAACATCAAAGATCTCTCACTTTCTAAGAACCGTACATTTAAGTTTCCCGCATACGGCTTAAGTGACGAAAGCCCTTTCTTTCACGCTTTTGAAAAAATTCAAAATCAAACGTAGGTCAGATTTATGATTTTTATGATTTGGTGGATGTTTGGTTTAGAGATGGCAAATGAGCTCGTTCGCTCTGAATGACCCGTGGCCCAACTTGGCTTGGCTTAAGGCTCAATAGAATCGAGTCAAGGCTCGATCTAAGCTCAAGTTTTAAGACTTGCCTCGAGCCTCAGATAGCTCATATGGCTCGTCGAGCTGCACATGTCAACTCGTGAAAATGGCATGTGTCACAAGCTCAGCCCGGCTCGTTGCCAACTTTCAATTTTTTTTTTGTTTTATTAATATTTAATTTAAGATTTAAATCAATAAAGTATAACTTATATATAAATATGCTTACATAATTAATATTCATAATTATGCCACAACTATCTATATTTATAAGTTATTATCGTATTCTTTAGTATTTTCATTATATTTTATTGATATAAATTTAATTTTTTAAATATAGGAGTAATATTATTTGTTATCTTGTGGTGTTGAAACTTAAAAGATATTTTCTATTCCAATATTTTTAATTCTACAAGTGAATATCATGATATTTAAACACTTGAAAATTATACTCTAATTAATATATTCTCGTTTCTCTATATATATATATATATATTGTATTTTAATCAAGAAGAAGAACTTGTTTGACTTCTTTTTATGAATATTTCATGAATTTTTAAAAAAAATTCATGAGTCGACTTGGTGAAGCCTGAGCTAAAAGCTCGAATCAAGCCTTCAAATTCTGGTCGGGCTTTGGCTGGCTTGATTCGGACTAAAAAAAGCTCGAGTTCTTTTTATAGGGCCACGCACGAGTCGTGAGCTCTGGCTTGCTAGCCGGTTCGGCCTAGCTCGATGCCCACTAATTTGGTTTTACCTTATTGTCAAAAATAAGTAAACTATTTTACTTATAAATGGGAGAAAAAGTTCAAATGTTGATATGTTTAGAAATAATAAGTTACTTAAAAGTAAATTCTAAAGTGTAAAGTATTGTTTATCATTTTTTTTCCATCACACACAGCATAAATAAATTAGGCTAATTTTGGTTTTGGTCAAAAAATTAGATTAATTTGGCCCTACTTTGATTCTCATTATTTTCAAAATACATTTTTCTTTCATATTTTTAACCACATATTAGTCAATAAATAAATATTACACACAAATTCAAGATTTTTCCTTATTTTTAACCACACATTCTCTATCAAAATAATATTTCAAAATACATTTTTAACATAAAAATGAAGCTCAAACAAGAGTGTAAAGTTTGAATATATTAATTAATTAGAAAAAGTTAATATCATATTCATTATTTAGTTTTGTGGTAGTTCTATATGCATGCCTAGCTTATATGATATAATGGACTCTACATCAATAATAAGTTCATAGTAAGCATAAAAAAAAAAACTTAATTTAAGTTATTATGGATCTATTTGGAGAATTTTTGCTTTTGTTTATACTTTTTGTATAAGAGTTTCATGAGAAAGTTGTTTTAGATCAATTTCTTCTAAAAGAAATTTTTAGTATCAAACATATTCAAAAGCAATTCCTTAATATCAAAATAATTTTTGACTTTTAAAAAACCTTGTAAAAGAGGCCCTATATCATTTAGTATTGTTTATAAATGTAAGGGAAATAAAAAACTAAAAATAAAATTTGCCTATGTTTGAGCCCTCTTTTTTAAAATTTCATTTTCAACTACACATTAACTCAATAAAATAATTTTAAACGTAAACTCAAAATCTTTCCTACTTTTTAATCACATGATTCAAAAAATAACTTCTTTCCGAATCTAAAAGAGGCTCAAATCGAGGCAATCTATTATACTAGTTCATCCAAGTCGCACTAAACTAAGAGTGTGCTTGATTGATTTTATTTTTCCATCAAAGTTCGTATTTTTGGTGTTTGATTGACATTTTTTTTTTAATAAAAAATATTTTCCAAAAGTTGGTAAAGTGATTATATTTTCCTAAAAAACAAGGGAACATTTTCATTGGGAGAGGTAAGTTTTTATTTTTCAGGCAATTCGCTCTTACTTTTTCTCAAATTTACTTGCCAATAAAAGATAGACAAAAATAATATTTTATAAATTGAAAATTAAACTAATTAAATACTTAATTAATAATTTCCATGAAAAAAACATTCAAACAATTCAGTTGTCTAAAACTTATTTTCTTTCCATGCAAATTCTATGTTTACAATCAAACATATCCTAAATTTTGTATATTGAGTAGATTTCATTGGCCGTTAAGTTTAGCAAAATTTCAATTGGGCCACTAAATATTAATTTTCTTTAAGTGCAATATTCCAGGAGAATTAATGTACTTGTACAAAAATTGTTTACAAATTAAAGTCCCGTTTGACCCACATTTTCATTTTCATTCTCATTCTTCTACTCATTTTTAACCACACATTCTTCAATAAAATAATATTTTTCATCACATTCATAACTTTTCCTTCTTTTTCAACCACATATTTCCCATCATATCACTATTTCAAAATTCATTTTTCTCAAATAATCTCTATCAAACACACTCTAAATATTGGCAAAATCTAAGCCATTGATTTCAAAATTTATTTTAGAAATAATTGACCTAAATATAATCGACACATAATTTATAAATCAAGTTTGTTAATCTAATTTGTACAAATAACATATCTCATTGCAGGAGCCGTACAAAGGAAGGCAAATGACAGGCTGACAGCCCTACAAAGGAAGGCAAATGTCATTCTACTGTAATTCACGCTGCATCACAATTTCTCTCTCCATTTGATTTGGCTTGTGCTGATGGAAACCGATACTATTACTACTGCTGCAAGTGAAAACCATACACAAAACTATCATCATATACATCCGCCTCAACCCCATGGGCACCGTGACATTCTCCCTTCCTCATCCGTTCTTATTATAGTCATTCCGATCATTATTATGTTCTTACTTCTCGCAATTCTGTTGTTAATTGTAATGCTCCGACGCCTGCAATCTGCGAAATGCAATCGCAACCCAAAAAGTAGTAAAAGCGTAATCAACAACGGCAATTGCATGTTTATTTCTCATACCACCATAAACATCAATTCCAGTCCAGGTAATTAATTAATTGCTACCTCCAGTTGTAATTCCAAATTCTTTTGCATCTTTACTTCAATTTGTTTTATACTGCGAATCAGCTGAAGCGAAGAGCGGCGGTGGGTGTCTGTATGGAACTAGTTCGTGTCGCGCGCAGCAACCTAAACTGAGAAATGCTCAAGTATTTACATTCAAGGAGCTGGAAATGGCTACAGATAAATTTAGTGAAGAAAATTTGATAGGGAATGGAGCATATGGAGTAGTTTACAGAGGGGTCCTAAGTGATGGGACTGTGGCAGCGATTAAGATGTTGCACCGTGAAGGCAGGCAACGAGAACGTGCTTTTCGGTTAGAGGTTCGATCACCTCAATTATTACCCTTGTTTTCATTTTAAATATGTTGTCTCTAAAAAATTAAAGGGGCGTTTGACGAAATTTCTAATAAAAGTTTAAAATATTCTCGTAAAAGTTGATAAGCGTGCGATTCAAAAGTTATACAATTTGTGAATATCTATGACTAAATTAATTATTGATTTTGAACTCAAATTTTTTATCCATCCCAAATAAATACTAAGAGTATGTTTGATGGAGATTATTGAGGAATAATGAATTTTGAAATAGTGATATGATGGGAAATGTGTGGTTGAAAAAGAAGGAAAAGTTATTGATGTGATGAAAAATATTATTTTATTGAAGAATGTGTGATTGAAAATGAGTATAATAATGAAAATGAAAATGTGGGTCAAACGGGACCTAAATAAGAAAATGCTCTCTAAGATGAGAGACAAAAATGCAAAATTACTAATGTATTTATAGTGTCTTTTTAAGCAATTCCCACGCTAGCATAGTTAAGTGGTACGTTGTTTATTAGATTTAGCGACTAAATGGAGTAATAGAGAAAACAAACGGGATTCTAATGCTAGACAAGTAAGCGGTACAATTTTTAGTAGATTTAACAATGAATTAAACCTCTATTTAGTGTAGATAAAAATCATATTTCTAGTAGGTTTTGATAAAAGTGTTCGAATGTGTGGTTGAAAAGATTTCGTGATTAAAATTAATTGTTAACTTAAACTTAAATTTTTATCAATCTTTTCTAAGATAATATGGGGCTAAATATATTTATGGACTACAATTTTCACTAACTCAAAGGTGAAAACAGTTGAAGGTTGATTTTTCTTGTATTCTCTTCCGAGTTAAGCTCCTTGTACAGGAGAGTTTGTCAAGAAGAATGTCAAAATGTCAGGTGGCTTAACTGCATTGGATGGCAAAATGCCTGGCAAACCGGCGTACATGTTGCATGATTCTTCTCTTCTTGTATCTGTATATGTAGCTCAATGAAATTGTACATGTCAGGAATGTGAAGCAATAATAAATTCCACCGAACAATCCACATGGGTTTCCGACAAAAAAGACAAAAAAAATTGTTTCTTGCTTTTCATTTTCCCTTTAACAGGTGGGGTTTGAATTGAATTTTCATTTAATTTCATTCCACCTAATTTTTTTGTTAAGTTAAAATGTTGTTTGTCAGTGAATTTTCACGTTGATCACTAAACCTCACAGATGGAGGCGAACGGATTGCTTTAACTTTTCATTTTTTATTGCAACAGGTAGATTTACTGAGCCGCTTGCACTGTCCATACATAGCGCAACTTCTAGGCTACTGTGCAGATCAAAATCACAGACTACTTGTTTTTGAATACATGCCAAATGGTTCTCTCCAAAAGCATCTCCATCCTGGCAAGAATAAATCCAAAACAAGGCCATTGAATTGGGGAATTCGATTGAGAATAGCCCTGGATTGCGGCAGGGCCCTTGAATACTTGCATGAACACATGACACCATCTGTCATTCACCGCAACTTTAAATGCAGTAGTATCCTGTTGGATCAAAATTTCAGGGCCAAATTGTCTGGTTTTGGGTTGGCTAAAATAGGCTCAGACAAGCTCAATGGCCTAATCTCAACACGCGTTCTAGGGACCACGGGATATTTGGCCCCCGAGTGAGTGCTCTCTATCCTCATCCTTCTTGCATCTATCCTTGTTTGTTAATGGTCTCTCTCCATTGCCACGCTCATTGAATGTGCAACTTTCTCACTACCATGCACCTTGGCAGGCTAATGTCCCTATCTGTCATGCTATCACTTTCAAGTTTAGATCTGCTGTCCATTTATGCTGTCCACCCAATTACAAATTGACATATCATGGAAAATTAAAAGTGATTTTCAGGTTGAAAAATTAAAATTGATGACAACTTTAATTTTTCGTGATGCGTCAATTTGCAATTGAGTGAACAACAAATTGGATAGCAAAATGGATGGCAGATCTCAACTCATCACTTTCTATCTAAAGTGAAACTCTCATTCTTCAAAATTAACTTTCACTTGTGGTCCTCTCACTCACTAGTCATCCAACTCTAGCATTGTCTTGTTTTTATAACCGAACTTTTTTTGTTATAAAATAGAAATTTATTTTTTGTTTATCTTGGGCATTCTTTCTAAGGTAATGCTATGCGTATACCTCATGCTGTACGCAATGCATTACACCCCCTCACATGGAGGGGACCACGGATATTTTATTGTGTGTTAGCCCCCTCCATATGAAGGAAGTGTAATGTATTGTGTACATGGTTATGTACACATAGCATAATCCTTATTTCTAACCTCCATTAAGTTAGTACCAAATATATAGTGGCATAGAAAATTCATCAGTACAACATTTTTATCATCCAGATGAGGAAAAAACACGTCTATTTGTTCGAAATGCACTGTCTAAGAAACCAATTTTTTTTTTTACCCAGTTAAGACCATAAAAATACAGCACTAAATGGATTTTTAACCCGTTATTCTGACCATCTAAACAAACTGGTGCTACTGCATTCATGTTTTGGGAATTGTGTTTTTATATTATCAGACCATTTCCAGTACAATTTTTGACATGCAATTTTGGGTACTCTCAATTGCACATTTTTAGACTTTATAAGCCAAACTGAAGCTAATGGAATGTCCCTCCAAATTGCATTGCATTTACTGCAAAAGCCTGTTGGCCGTGAGAACACTGTTTAACTACTAACATCTTGATCCAATTGCAGGTATGCTTCGACCGGCAAGCTTACCACGAAATCAGACGTATACAGTTATGGCGTGATTCTTTTAGAGCTCTTAACAGGCCGTGTGCCTATTGATGCCAATCGGCCTCCTGGAGAACACGTTCTAGTCTCTTGGGTCGGTACAAGAATCATTTACACTTTACAAGTTTCTAAGAAGCTTACACTCGGATGTTGATTCCTAATCTGCCTACTTCATACTGCTTCTTGTTCTCCTAATTAAACTGCATCGTGCAATTATTCTCAGGCTCTTCCACGTTTAACAAACAGAGATAAAGTAGAGGAAATGGTGGATCCAGCTCTACGAGGCCAATATTCGAACAAGGATCTAATTCAAGTAAGATTGATATTTGACCGGAATCCCCCTTGCCGATCATGTCACTGAAGTTCTGATAAAATATTTTCACCTCGTTTTCTTGTTTCAACAGGTGGCTGCTATTGCAGCTATGTGTGTACAAACTGAAGCTGATTATCGACCTCTAATGACAGATGTCGTCCAGTCTTTGATACCTTTAGTAAAAAATCTCTCTTCTGTGTGTTCCTCCTCCAATTCACTCCGATTTTGTTAAACAGTAAGTCCAAGGCCTTAAAAGGAGTTTGAATGTTCGATTCTACTTTCTTAGAAGTGCAGTGTTTACCGTGTGCATTACTTGCCTGCAAAAATTCACTGTTTATAAGACATCAAAAACATTCAGAATTTATTTCACAGATTAGAAACTAGAAACTAGAAAGGATAAGCAGCATTTGAAGGCCGGAAGATACCCAAATAAATCTGAAATATTTTCATTTTGTACTGTCGAAACAAAGAAATCTTAGCATAATTTGTGAGTATAAGTGACTTGTATGCCGTAGACTTTGATTATTGTGGTAGACTATTCAATTGTCTCCCGAGCTTACTAATTGGAGGAACAAGGAATTTTCTTAATCTGGCTGTTGAGAAACAATGTTACACCGAAGGGTTATGCTACTTGTACAACTTTATCTTACAACCACTCACAGTGAATTTTTTTATTCACTGTGGGACCCCTCCCCATGTGAGTGGTTGTAAGAGAAAGTTGTACAAGTAGCATAATCCTACACCGAATATGAAAAAGTAGACAAATCTATTGGAAAATCTTAAACAAGAAAAGGGGACGGTTTAGGAATAACAATAATGTTCATCAAGTGGAAGTATGCAACACCAAAGTCAACCTCCTCTGGTCAATGGAAAAATCCCCAATTGTGGGTCCCAAATCCTAGTCATTCTGACAAGTTCGTTTTTACAAAACCGACCGTAAAAATGTCAACCATACCATACTGGTTATTGTCTAAACCGGAGGCCGGTCTGAGTTATCTGAAAGTGATGCTCTCTTGACCTTTGAGACGGATCCTTCGCTGTTTTCTATTTCAGTCCGATTAAATGTAGCCCGGTTCAACACCTTCTTCCGGCAATCTCAAAGTGAATCGGTCAATGTTGTTCTCCAGCTGAACAAATGAATGTCCAGTGGGATGCGACCTGAACTTACCAAGACCTTACATAGCAGGCTTTAGTATAGATGAGGAACGAGGGGGCCGGTTTGGATATTCAAAACTCGAGGTGTCTTCGGTTGTGGTTAACTTTGAGTGCAGCCGGCTACTTGGGTAACAAATGGATCATTTCTCGAATGGATGGTGCTTTCCACATTACTTGTTGAACCAAATTAGCTCTACAAACCGGACAGGTAACATGAGAGTCGAGCCATGCGCCGATGCATTCAAGGTGGAAGACATGATTACATTTGGGTATCAAACGCATGGTCTGTTCATCTTCAAACTCATTCAAACACACAGCACACTCCAAGGATTCCTCACCAATCTCGTGATCTTTCACTTCAGAATACGAGAAAGTCGGGAATGTTTC
Organism: Osmanthus fragrans; assembly: GCA_019395295.1. Taxonomy (NCBI): domain Eukaryota; kingdom Viridiplantae; phylum Streptophyta; class Magnoliopsida; order Lamiales; family Oleaceae; genus Osmanthus; species Osmanthus fragrans. The sequence continues at coordinate 25,046,074 of CM033356.1, forward strand.
TATGACCGAAGGGTCGAGCCCAACTGCAGTGGTAGCACTGTGGGAGTGCATGGACCGATGTACCGGATGTAGATGGAGACTAAACCAGTGAAGAAGAGTGCTCCTATGGTGACGACTATGATAATGGCCATGGACACGCTGAACCTTGTACGCGGCTGCTCATTGATGATTCCCGGGTCGGATTCTGATGGACCAGACTGAGCTCCAACCATTGTCATTTTTGAAGACAATGCGAGTAAGAGAAGAGAAAGAGTAACAATCCCACGTTGCATGTTTCTTCTTAATTAGTTACCTTTTTCCTTTTCCCTTTCTCTTAACGGGTATATAAAGGAGAATCCCTAAAGTTTGAAGTGAAATTAGATGCCAAAAGCCCTGCTTAAACAGGGTTTTTTGTCCCGGGTCAAACTAGGGACACCCCTGATTGAAGGGGGCTGACAGGTTTGACCCAGGACATAAAAAACCTGTCAGTGTAGCAGGCTTCATTAGATGTATTTTGATTTGACCAAGAAACTATGCCCTTTTTTGAACCTCATTTTTCTAAAACTCATTTTCAAGTACACATTTTCATATAAAATAATTTTACACGTAAACTCAAAAAAAATTTCTATTTTTTAACCACACATTTTTCAAAAATCACTATTCCAAAGCACATTTTCCCCAAAAAATGGGACTCAAATAGTATCTATGTATGAATAAAAACGGAGAAGGGAGGGGAAGCAAGTAATGAAGTGAAATTCTTTACCATTGCATTCTACTCTCCTCCTCCCATAGGGTAAGTGTACTTTTTTTTAATATTAGGAGTGGAAAGTGGCGTGATGTTCAAGGGGAAAAAAAGAAATTATTTTGTAATTCTGACTTTTTGCTCGATCTAGTAGTTGGAACTTTCCTCTCAAATTTCTGATTTCTTGTGCTAACGTGTGGGCTTTCTCAAATTAGCAAATTATGCTTTACATTCTTTAAATTAAGTAAATTATGCTTACACAATTTAAGTTTCCCATCATCATTATCCGTCCTGCAAAATGGTATAACGTGTCAAATAGTGACAGGTTAAATTAAATTAGCATTATCTCCATTCATTAAAAATCAATTATCTATACATTAATCAATAGCCGAGAGTAAGATGACTGGATGGGCCATAACATCACGCATACCTGACTCTCTTTAATTCTCATCGATAAACTTGGAATTTTTTTAGGCCTCGTTTGAGAAATGCTATTTAACACGCAAGTGTTAAAATTCTAATCTCGATGACACTAATATGACATTAAATAAGAAGTACGATTAAATTAGTCACTTAACTCTATCTTCTAATGAACATATCACATAACACTATTTAAAATGGTGTTATAACATCAGTGGTGATAGATATGATTATTCTTTTATAAAATTGCTTTTTTCTAATTAGAAGAGTTATTAGAGAAAGTTAGCCCAATGTGATTTCGGACTTCCTATAAAACTATTCTAACAGATGAAGCTCTTTTGAAAATTAGTTTTCAAACACTAATTAAGATCATTTCCTCATTAAACTCTTCAATAAAAAGTAGAAGCAAAAACAGAAGCCTTGCTGAATGAACTGCTTCATGTTATTGTAGAAGAAGAAAATACCATGCTTCACCCATTGTGTGACTTCAAAGTAGAAAGAAGCAAAATGAGAGGTCCCATTTTCAGTTTCACCAACATACTGCTCAAGGAAGCCATGAATGTTGGAAATATATAGGAGCTCTCCTTTCTTTCTCGGCTTTAAGTTTGCATTTGCTCTTGATCAGTATAATAAGATGGAACGAAAATGGGCAGAAATTAGTGATGACAACCTCTTTGACAATTGATAGAATAAATTCATATTCATTCAATCTCAGTGTACAAGATAAAATAAAGAATGAGACTTTAACTGGCTTTATTTTATATTAATTAAGCACTAAATTAATACACCCAGAAAGGGCAAGAATTGGTATTATTATTCATTCATCCATGATCAGTGAACTGAAGGCATTAATGCATATGGGAGATATGAGAAACAACCTTTGTTCATACAAAACTTCCTGGCAACACAATGTGGGAAGGGCGAGGGTAATCAAATACTAATCAAAGCTATACTAAATTAAGCGGATAACTGAAACAATTATCCAATTCAGGAAATACATAAAACTAGTCCCTAGCTAGAGCAAAATATTGAATAAATTTGCACAAATAATAAAATAAAATCACACACACACAAAACCTTACACTCCAGTCCCACTGTTGGTAGTGACAGTGAACTTCTCGACCCTCAGGTGATACCAACACAAAAGAAAACAAGAGGGGGGCAAAAAGATCACATTAGAGTACAATTTAAGTCAAAACCAAAAAAATTAATCATTCTACATTTGCATCCTTACTTACAAAACCAGGAATTATAAAGGGCAGTTAGCATTTGGTACCATACCATCAGAATCTGAAAATACGCACTTCATTGACAACAACAATTTTCCTAGATCTCGCAGTTTTCATCATTGACTTTGATTATTTTCTTCCAAGATAATAAAAACTTATTTCCTGGTGATAATGAGAATTGAGAACCAGCCATAAGAATACATGTCCCAGATGGAACCCATCATCGTGTCTCGTCACTCCCGGTCCCTTGCAAATAAATTTGCAATAGGTAATCCATGTCCTAACAACACAAATTTCATCAGAAATATTCTTCAGTCCCAGCATCAGTAAGATTTCACCTTTTAGGCATTTCCTTGGACTTAATTAACCTGTATAAGATTCCTCTGGGTCATTTTCACTTTCACTTTCAGAGTGTGTAACCTGTTGCTCATCAGAAGCAAATCTCATTTCTTGATGAACCAATTCAGCAAGGTCATGCCTGTTGGCGATTTTATATGCATCTATCACTGCCTGGTACAACGATTCATTAGGTTCAATTGCTCCATATTTTAATTGGCTAGAGATCCTCTTCACGCCTTCAACCATGCCAGCTTTTCCATAACAACCAACAAGGTAAATGAAGGTAACGACATCAGGTTCTAGTCCCTCATCTTGCATTCGCATAAACATGTTCAATGCCTCATCAGTTTTCCCTAAAGCCCCATATGCATATATTGCAGCATTATAAGCAAAGGAATCAAAATCCAAATCTGTTTTCTCAAAGATTTCACAAGATTCTAAGGCATATTTATGCAAACCCACTACAGCAAAAACAGAGGTTATCACAGCTTGCCTGGCAAAAGGTCTTCCTTCTTGGTAAGACAACTCAAGCTGCCTTACTGCTTCAGATGGAGCACCTCCTTTCTTTAATATGGTAAATAGTATTTTGAATGTCCCCCCGTCGGGCAAAAGCTTCCGATTCAGTACCATTTCATGCAGCAACTCACCACACTCGACTAGTTGCCCATTTGTAGCATAGCATGCCATCACTTTATTAAATGTTATGCAGTCCCTCACTAAATGTGACTGTTTCATCTCCTCTGCAACTTCAATAGCTTCGTCAAGCATACCCATGTTTTTATATACATACATCATGGTTGCAAATGTAACTCCATCTGCCCAATTTTTCTCTTTCAAATGATCATATATCATTTTTGCTTCGGACACCATTCCTAGCTCTGCATATAGACTGAGCATGCTGTTCGATGCCACAATATCAGGACCCCCATTCAACTTCTTTATCTTCTCGTACAAATTTTTTGCTCCTTCCACAGACCCAATTTTACCATAAGCCTTGATCATAGAAGTTAAAACAACTTGGTTTACTGAAATCCCAGACTCTACCATCACTTGGAAGTAGTGGATAGCTTCTTCAAATTTGCCAGCTTCTGCAAAGCCGTCAATTAACGACCCATAAACAACTTCGTTTGGTTTTACATCTGCTTGTAACATTTCTTGGAACACATTGACTGCATCAGAAAGCCTTTCCATGAGAACATACCGAGCAATAACAGCAGAAAAGGATGAACATGAAGGTTTAAGTCCTGCTTTCTGCATTTCAACAAAGAGGTCTCTTGCTTTGTCCACTAAATCACCTCCAGCAAACATTTGGATGAGGGAATTGTATGTGCACTCATCCGGCCATGTCCCATGAGTTCTCATGCCCTTGAAGAGTAAGAAAGCTTTGTCAAAGAGCTTTGCCTTACCATAAGCTTTGATCATGACATTATACTCCAGGACTTCCCATTTCTGTCCATAACCACCTCTCTTGGAGAAGAACACAGCCTCTGCTTCAGCCCAAAGTCCTTTCTCTGCATATACATCTATTATAGCAGCATATGTCCGCGATGACAGCCAACCATTTGCCTGAAACTTCTCAAATAGAAACTTAGCCCGCTCAGTCAATCCTTCGTTAACATACATTTTAATAAGTACAGGAAGAGAATTTTGATCAATTTGCATCTCCAAGTTCTCCATTTCTTCAATCACAGCTTCCACCTCCTGAACCATATTTCTATCGCACAATATTTGTAGAACAGCCCTATGGGTTACCTCATCAGGAAAAAGACCCACCTCCCTAATCTTCCTATAGCACAGAAGAACTGCTTCTATGTTCCCCACATCAGCATAGAGGGATAGAAAAAAATGTTGTAAGTCTTCGTATCAGGAGAAATTCCCCTTTCCTCCATTTTGTTGAGCAATTCTTCAGCCTCAGACAGGTAACCATGACTACCACAGATGAAGATCATGGTGTTGAAAGTAAATGTATCCGGCATCACCCCAGATTTTAACATATCCGCAAAGACATCTGAAGCATCCTTCAAACGTCCTGCCTTTCCATACAAATCAATCAAAGTATTATAAGTAGCAGTAAGTCGTGGTTTTTTGACAGATTTTTCCACATCTGATGTACCACCCAGTGTAGAAAAATTGTTCCTCCCACCCGTTCTAAAAAGCTCAGTCAACAAAAACTGCTTCAAACTAATAGTATTAGAATCGCCTATGATATCCAAATCAAGATCACCCAATTCAACCCTACCATTGCACCAGTCCTTATAAAACCTATCTGCCCTATTGTATTCCCCTGCATCCTTCAACACCCTAACAACTGTATTCATTGTGACCTCATCTGGGAAAATACCCCTCAACTTCATATGCTTAATCCACAAAAGTGACTCCTTCACCAGCCCCGCTTTGCCATACACATCAACGAGCATCCCATAAGTGTTATTTGTGGGCAAGACTCCATTTTTTGCCATTTCAATCCAGCAAAGCCTCAATTGATCCCATTTCTGAGCCCTACCTAGGGCTCGAAGCAAAACATTATAGTGTATCACATTAGGAACATATTCTTTCTGTGACTTGAACCACTCAAAAATCCTCAAAACCTTATCCCAACTATTCTGCTCTTTGAGAATTACAGTCTGCTCTTTGGGAGTCAGCTTACCATAATATAACTCCAATGTCTTTTCGACATCATTTTCAGACGCTAAAGACCGTAAAATCGAAGGCAAGATTCCCCCATATTTCTTTTTCTTACCATCAATTGAAGTCTTTTTGGGTAAAGTCAGATTATTGGAAAAATGCTGAAGCTTGCTTGTACTATGAATTTGTTTCTGGGCTTGTGGGGTTTCCACAATTTTGTTCAAAATACTGTCAGCGACTAAAGGTGCAGAGCGTAAAGAACAGTGTCTTTTCGAATAGGAGGTGCGAGTGTGTGAGTTAAACCCTAGAAAAATCCTAGAACTCGAAGAAGAGATAAGGATATGGAGCTTACATGGTGAAGAACAACTCTGCAGGTTTTCATGGCTTCCAAGTTTTGGGTCACTGCAAGTAGAAGTGTATGCCTGCAGCATCATCATCATTCAGTTTTCTTCTACGCAACGAAAAACCCAGAGAAACCCAGAATTTTGATGTTTGTAGTAGGCAAAATCACAGCATCAGTCCTCTTCCTTTAGCTATTGTAATAAGTCGATTCTCAACTTTAAAATCTAAACATATAACTGAGAAGTATTATCATTTAATTTTCTCTTAAAATAAAAAAATATATAGAAAAGTTATTATAAATTTTTTTGGCATAAATAAACATTAACAACTTTCGTTTATAAAAAGAATTTGTAGAAAGCTTTTATATCTAGCAAAATATAAAACAAGTATATTTAGGGCGTGTTCGGTAGAGATTAAAATCGGATTAAAATTAAAAAATTAGCCGTTATTGTTGACTTTCATTAGACGAGTGAGACCCAATAACGATCATATTTTCAATTTTAATTAGATTTTAATCTCTATCAAACGGGGCCTTAATTGTTTCACCACAAATAGTTATTTTGCTTCATCATCCAAGCGGGATAATAATAATAAATGAGTTAACGTCCAACAAGCAAACATCATGTACGTGATGTGTGTTTATAATATACATTTATTTACACAAATTTACTTTTCAGAATATGTATTCATTTTTTCTTTTATTGCTTCTTTATAAAAACACTCGACCTCATGGATTGCATTTTTCAAAATCAAGTGTCTATTTTCTCTTTCAAACTTTCAAGGCATTTTTCCTCTTATGATCCTTTTGCATTTTCAAATCCAAATTTTTGGTATCCAAGAAGGAGAGCAAGTATTATTTTTTGATATCAACCGTTTTTCCAAGAGTCCCCTTTTTAGTTTGTGCAATGGCGTATTAGTACAAGTTTGATAATGTATGAGACCGCCCCGAGAACTTTGAAATTTTAGGTGATTATTAATTATGAGATCCTCATACATTATTTTTTTTGCTAGCTTAGCAACTTTAAATATTTAAATTAATAGCATAGTTATATTTAAATAAAGAGTTTTTAAGAAAGGAATTATGAAAATGTTTTAAATAAAAAAATTAATTAGGGTACATAGGTAGAATTTATATATATATATATTTTTTATATTTATATTTATATATATATATATATATATATATTTTTTTTTTTTTTTTTTAGGCCTCCAACTTTGGAGGCTCAAGTGGAGGCCCTAGGCCATTGCCTTAGTGGCTTTGGCCTAAGGCTCCCTCTCATAATGTATTCCCTTAACTCTTACATTTTGTTACACCGAGAGGTAAGATGTATTTTTAGCTCCTTTAACTAGTAACATGATTTTGTTAGTAAATAAAGATATATCGTTTTGATTTATTTAATTATGAGTGATGCTTAATTGTGATTAATGTGTTCTTTTGTATTTGTTAATTTTCATAGAGATATATGAAATTTGTAAATTAATACAAGCGAATATAGTCTAAAACTTGATTATAAAAATTAAAGTGGATAATTAGATGAAGTCGAAATCCTAGTACTTCAAATTCAAGTTTCAAAAATTTAATTTAGCTATAGTTTTAATTGCTTTTACTCTTTGCCTTTCAACTAAATAGTTGTTAAAATGATCAAATCAATGTGTACATGTTCTTAACAATTCGATTAACTAGTATTAATTCATTCGAACACAAATAGGCCAATCCTCGTTGGATTGATGCTTCTCATCAATTTATTACTTGTTCGCACTTCATATGCTTACAGTATTAAGTCATAGATAGTGAACACAATATAATAATTGTTGAGAACAATATCAATACAAAACAATTAAATGCACTAAAAGGTAAATATAAACAAATAGAAAAGCAAGATTTAATGCTGCTTGACTATGAGCCCCTAGAAACACTTCGCTCTTTGGTTTCAATATCATTGTAACATGCCACAAAGGATTAATCTACTTTGCCACTTTGCTTGACCACTTGGATGACCTCGGTCCCACCACTCCCCTTACATGGAGGTCGAGTCCCACCTCATTTAATTTAATATTTTTACCCCCCATGTGAGAAGAGTGGTGGAACCGAGGTCATCCAAGTGGTCAAGCAAAGTAGTAAGGTAGCATGATTGTGCCACAAATGGAGTTAAATTTGAACTACACAAGTGGCAATTTTCTTGCCACAAATGTGTGTGAAGTGAGTTAAGGACAGGCCCTTTTGTTGCCTCAAATGTCTCACTTTGCCTTGTCCAAAGCCACATGCCAATAACTTATAAATAGATATTCCATCTTCTTATAACTAATCCCACAACACCAAGAAAACAGATTTGTTTATTCTTTCACAAAATTAATTATTTGCTGATAATCATCAAAACAAAATGAGTCAAGAACAACCCATGAAGCCTGAATCTCAGGAAAATCCTCATGATCAAGGCATTAATGCTGCTGCAACAATGCAATCAGCCGAAAATCGCATGATCGGACAAGTACAGAAAGAAGGTCTGGCAGCCGTAATGCAGTCCGCAGGCTGCAGCGACACGGGCTGCAATACTGTTGCTGATAAAGGTGTAGTAATCACTGAGATTAATGTGCCCGGCAAGTGGATAATCTCCGAATCAATTGGTGGAAAGGTTTTTTCTTCCACATAATTAATTTTTTTCCTTAACTTATATGGATTGGCTACAACAAATATTTATTTCATTAGTTTTTATGGGGTTTGTTAGCAATTGACATATTTTAATTTTATACCTAATGCCAGGTTGTTGGGCAGGACATTCTACCAGCTCCACTTGCCCCAGAAACTGTGTATGAACAAAGAGGCAACATCACAATTGGTGAAGCACTTGAAGCTACAGCATTGACAGCAGGACACGAGCCTGTCGACTATAGCGATGCAGCTGCAATACAAGCTGCCGAAGTGAGGGCAACTGGCCGTACCAATATCGTGCCCGGAGGTGTTGCTGCGGCTGCACAATCTGCAGCAACTCGCAATTCTCGCATGACAAGGGACGAGGATAAAACCAAATTGGGCGACATTCTAACGGTGAGTCTATTTTGCGAGGCTATATATTTGTAATTAGTTTCATATATCCCCTCGTGCACAGGTGGATGACCTATTTCATCAAAAAGTTAAAGTTATTAGACAGACGTCAACTTTTAGATTCATTTTTCATTGTAGGCTTAACACTTGCACAAATTTTCATAAATTGGTGACGGCAAGACTTAAACTCAGAACTTTTACTAGTTCTGACTTATAATATTATATTGAACTATCTTATCTAAAAGCTTTAGCTAACCGAGAGGGAGATTCATATGAAGTATTAAATAGTTTTCGTCTTCTCAACAATATACATGAACAAGATTTTAAATTCGTTTCGCTTCTTATTACTGTCCAGAGCATCTTTTATACAAAGTGCAATGAGAAAAAATTTAATTTCGTTTCTTTCCTGTTTGACAGGATGCAAGCTCAAAGTTACCCTCAGATAAACCAGTGACGCGTCGAGATGCTGAGGGGGTGATAGGCGCCGAGCTGAGAAACAATCCCAATCTGTGCACTCGTCCGGGGGGTGTATCAGCCTCTGTAGCTGCAGCTGCAAGGCTTAACCAGAGTAACATTCGATCTCCCACTCGGCAGGATAAATAATCTCATTTCTACACCCTTTGCCTGCGTTCTATTCCCGGGTTTATTAGGGTCAACTCTAAATGAACACCAATTTTTTGAGGTAAGCTTGATTGTACACCTAAAATGGTGGTTTTTGCGCATATATACAACTTAAAGTTATTATTACTTTCAGATATTTGTTTCCTTTTGTGGTAATACTACATTGTATTTATTTTTCTTCTTTACTTGGGAAACAAATTAAAAGGTGCATATTTTTTTTGATGATGTATTGTATTTTTAATGTTTGTGAGCATTGACAAATGCAAGGAAATACAGCAGAAAACATCCAGTGTGTAAACACAGGTAATTGTATCCAAATACAACAAAATAGCTTTATATAATTCATTCTGGTCCATGTGCATATTGTTGGTCACACACACGACCGTGATACGATCAAATTACTATTTATGGGGCTGATGACTAAAGTACTTGTAAACTCATGACTCAAATTTTAACTTATTTTATTATCGTCTAAGACGTAGGAGAAAAATTAGTTGCAAGAATTATTGCTGAACAATAAAATGTAAAAAATAAAATTTATCGATCAAGACTCGTGACAACATAACGTCCTAAAGCGAAATAACCCGCAGTAAACTGCTGCAATCTGTATAGACAATTACTTTCAGGATACAGCGATCGAATTTCTTATGTAGCAATCACAAATAATTTTCAGAACTCTCAATAGTTCTCTAGATCAATATCTCAAAATACTAGAATAATATTAAAACCGATTTTATAGAAATTAAAAAAGAATGATTTCATTATGGTTTTTCCAAAAAAATGAAGGGATTTATATAGTTGAAAAAAATTAATAACTTCCACTACTAATAAGTTTGAATTAAAAAGAAAAAAACATAACTGTGGTTCGTGGAATGTGATTCGCACTACCGACCTCCACATAAATTCCACTCTCTCGTGCTTTTTGTTCAATATGCCCATCAATATCTAACATAAGATACTTAAGAGTATTTATTAATTTTATGGTTAATTCTCACCTAATTAAATATACCTAACACTTATGATAAATGCGTTTTACACACTTATTTAGGCTATAAAACATAGTTAATTGTGAATGTATATGTTGAAAGATGGCTTAATTCGATACAATTTGTGTTTGTAGGGCTACATTGATGGATGAAATGAAAAGTATACGAAAACGAGCGAAAAAGGACTAAAACGAAAGAAAATCAAAGTTCAGGGAACAAATTGCAACTTTTTAAAAGTTGTTTCGATGATCGAATCGAGCATGGAGATGGACTAAATAAAAATTGGTGAAGTTATGGAATGATTGAAAAAGGAAAAAGAAGAAGTGAAGCCAAGATAAGAGAATAAAATTTGGGGACCAAAATGAAGGAAGTTGGAAGTTGTTTCTTCCAAGCGATCGCTTGGAAGAATGCTCAACCGGTCACCCAAGCAGCTCTAGGGAATCCAGGAGGCAAAATTCTAAAGCCAAGCGGTTGCTTGATATGTTTTCGACGCGAAATTTTTGGTTTCCTTGTTTGAACAAAATACTTATGGAAAAGTATCTAGGACTCCTATATAACCCTAATTATGACCGAAAACAAGAGTTACGTATTATTAGACATATTTTGACATATTGGAGAGTAAAAAGAAGGTGAAGAACGAGAAGATTACTTTAAGATTCAAGATTTACCTCTAGAATTGAAAGGGTAATGTCTTCTTCAATTGAATTTATTTGTTTTCTTAGTTTTTCCATGTTATGCTAGATTTTATTGTTCTAGGTGAACGATGAACTATGTAATGTGATATCTCAATTCCTAATTTTATATTTTTGACATTAAAACACGTTTTGAATTTATTGAATGATTTATATGCATTGTTTTTATCCATAATTATATGCGCAATGATTATGTGATTTGTGGTGATTTATTTCATTCATTCGAAAGAAGAGAAATAGATTATATAGGGTATAAATCATCGTAGGGTCTGATAGAGAATAAAGATATATCGTTATACTTTACGTGAATCTCTAAGTGTTCATAAATATTCATGCATTTTTATATATTTGCTCCGGTCATAGAAATATAGTCAGTGTTGTATATGAAAATAGGTTCAAATTTAATCGAAAGAGAGTTTTGAATAAAATAGAAATATTGATTCGTCATAATTCAAACTTGTCGTCAAATTGTAGAACTAGGGTTGAAATAAATCGTTGCATAGGGATTCGCGAACCTAGTACGATTTTTATTTGATTGTCATCTTAAACTTGCATTTAGTTATTTCATTGCACGTAGTGGAATTTGTATTTACTTTGTTAATTTATTCACTTTTGCATAAGTAAATTACTAGTTTTATTGCAATTTAGTTACAAAAACTCAAACCACATATTTTGTTTCGGTTAAGGTCAAATTAAATACAATCAAACTATTAAATCTATGTGGGAACGATACTTCGACTTAAAAATCCACTTTATTACTTGAAATGAACCGTGCACTTGCGGTACTATAAGTCGAACACATTTTCGCGTGTCAACTTAGGACTAGTGATTTTTGTTAATGAAGTGGGAGAAAGAAGTGTGTCATGTAGGAGAAGTAATAAAGAAAAGGCTCCGATGTTAAAATAAGATGTCAGCATAACATAATCATATTGACATTCAGGAATGAAATTTCATTAGAATTTGGAAGATGTTACACAAACTTCTATCAAGTATTTTGAGAGTTGAGAAACTATAGACAAACAAAGCCATCTAATCTATCGGAATGGGGCAAGAGGATTAGGACTACATGGTGGTTTCGAGCTTTTAAGCTCTTTACACACATTATCTAACATGTTCAAAAAATCTCTTACAATTACAAAAATTCGGAGTGGATTCGATTCATCTTTGCTCACATCTCCATGAAAATATTCGGTCATTTGTCGTACGTGTAATAGGACTCCATTCTCATCTTCTTGCAGTTCCTTTAACTTCATTTCAGCATATTCAAGGAATGATCTCACTGAGTTCACAAAGTTCCCATTTTCACCCCCCATTTTGAGAATCTCGTGGACTAGATGTTGCAGTTTAGTCATTCCATCTGATAAATTCGACACAGAATTTGCAAGAACATCCAAGTCTATTGTAGCCATCTTCTTAACATTGCAGAGTTCAGTACTTAAGCCAGAAACAAGATCTAAACCCATTCTCCTGTAACTTTCTTCCTTATCTTCGATTTTTGAGGTCTTGCTCCTTTGGTTGATCTTACCCATGGTGCTCTCTGATACTCGTAATCCTTCTGATCGGATAATTTCTTGGACAACGAAATGAAGAAGTGTTGTTTTTCCATCTGTTCCCTTCACATCAGCAAGCTTAAGAAGAGCGTCAAGCTTGAAAGCTGTCGCTCCTCCTCGTATCGTTCCAACATTCATCCTGTTTCCTGTTTTAAGCACTGCCTCGAGTAGTTTTAGGAAGAGTCGACTTGATCTGAGCTCCTTGCAAGCCTCCTAATAATATATAATTCTTAGAAGAATATACTTTTTGATTGTGGAAAATTGTATGATTGAACTGTTTACCTCAAGCATTGAGAAGGATTTTCTGAGATGGTGAACCTCGTCTTCAAAAGTTTCTCGGTAGAGCATTGCTTCAATTCTTAAAAACGCGAATGGTACCTTAAGCATTGCTTTGACTAACTTCTCTGCTGATCCCAATTCAGCAATGTCTCCTTTGTAGTTTGCAAGCTTAGCCTGCTCTTCATCAGTAGGCACCATCTTTGTAAGTGCCTCTAAATCTTGCAATGGCAATCCATCCCCTGTTTTGAAAAAGTTGTAAAAGTTACAATCAAATCTTCTTAGTTCTTATTACATAGCTCTATCATTTGATTGTCAGACAATAATTGAAGTTACTCACCTTGAATTAGTGCTGAACATACTTGTTCTGTGGAAACATTCAAGGCTTTCGAAAGTATAGTTATATTTTGTAGTCTCTTAGGCTCCAGGACATGCTTGCTTGGAGATGGGGTTTTACTTTTAACTTCATCATTCTTCATCGTATTTTGGAGGTTGTAACCAAAAAGTGATTCAATCATTTCCTCATCAAACCTGTGCGAAATCCCATAATCATAAACAAGTTGTACAAAGGAAAGAATTATTTTCAAGATGTCGAGAATAAAAAAGCTCACTCGAATGAGCTTGATCGCAGCTTGTCCCACACTGTCGAACGATCTGGTGCAGCTCTAACTTTGTCCCAATGAAGCGGTTTAAGCTTTGGCAATGGGGCTCCGTCTTTTCCCAATGGCGTCTGTTGAGTGAGATGAGATGGAGGAGGAGGTGGGATTTTAAGAGGATTGGCATTTCCTTTTGGAAAAGGAGGAGGGCAAGGTGGTGGAGGAATTCCTGCTGGAGCTATGGGAGGAGCAGGTGGAGGAGGGGTTAATGATAATCCAATATGTCGGGTTTTGTTTGATTCTGATGATGATGAGCTCAAAAGGTTAGGTATCCTCTTTGTTGAAGAAGGGATAGACTTAGAAGGATAAATATATTCAACCGGTGGAGGAGGGGGTGGCGGTGGCGGTAACTGGCTCGGGGACAAGGGAGGTTCCGATTTGGGATGTGAAATTTGAACTGGTTTCTCTGTCGTAGTGTCTACAGAACAATGTGATACATTTGATTCATTCTGGGAGAAAATTTCTGAGTTGTCACTAAGACTATGCCCCGAGGCACTAGAAAGTCTAGAATGTGAATCACAGACAGAATGGAAAGATTCATCATCAGAGAAATTAGCTTCCTCAGGAATAAATTTATCGTCGATAGAATGATCTTCTTCAGGAATTACTATTTCGCCGCCCGAAGAAGAGTGACAGCCATTGAATTCATACTTATATTCAGAAATTTCACAAGCAGAGATTATTTCTCCAATATCATTCTCACATTCTGATTTTATGAGTTCCTTAACTGGTTCTTCAGTCTCTTGCATTGTACAATTTATCATGCTTTGATTCGAGTATGTGTGTTGAGTTTCCGAATTCAGTTTCGAGCAAAATTTATCCGGTTCTGACGCAGTTTCTACGGAATCAAGGTAAAAAAGGTCAGGGCCTGGATCAGAACTTACCTTTTTCACAGAGCTTTGGGAACTCATATACTTTGATTTACCGGTGATTCCTGCCTCAGTGCTGAATACAGATAGGGTCCTTTTCGATCTCTTTTTTCGTCTTCCGAAATTCCGGCAGCCCCAGAAGAGCCCAATGGCACATAATAGTAGAGAGGTAACTCCAACAGAAACAAGAACTGCTGTCAAAACTCTTGTAGAAGTACCCTTATCATCCTTTATAATCTTGTGCGTCGAAGGCATCGGCCGATGATAGTGATGCGAGGGAAGTCGAGGATGTCCATGCGGATGCAGCACCGGAGTAGGAGCCGGAGAATCAGTCGCAATGTTGAGTTCGCGGGAAGGTCCGGGGCCGGGGCCGGTGAGCAAGCATTTATGTGGAAGCTCTTAAGTCCCAACAAAACTCTAAATTTCTCCAAAATCAAGGCCTTTTGATCATGATTTCCATACACTCCTGGTGGATTGAATGACTCTTTTACAATCAAATTGTGGGTAAAATTATATGACATGAGGATGAAAATGAAAATGATGACAAAAATTATGTGGAGAATCTGAAAACCATGACCCATGTTCTTGAACCATAAGAATATTTTCACGACTTAAAATCTATCTCATTTCTACTATATTTTTTCTGCTTAAAACGTGATACAAGAATGGTTTTTGGATGGTGAGAAATATGGAGAAGATGAAATGTCTTTAATGCTACTCCAAGGAATCCCTGACCCTGCAGTTGTACTTGTAGGTGTTCTGGACCTTCTTCTTATCTCTTCTCTCCTCCATTAATTCTCCTTTGAGTACTGTTAATATTTGCTACATCACATTCTACTTTAGGGCAATCGATTTTAAATTTATTGAGAATCGAGCTTAGTTTTTCGTGATTGATTACTCAAGCACTTACTCATTGTTTGGTTTAGTTAAGTAAGGAATTTTGGAGCTCAAGAAACTTTTTAGTATGTGAAAATTAGATTCATGGGACTTGCATTTGAATCCAGATTTTATGTAGCTAAGAGTCACGATTCAAGCTAAAAGTGTTTATGGGTGGACCCAAATTTGTTGGATTTGCCTTACATTTGATAGTGTAAGTTCTCCAACCCAGGGATTATTTATGTTAGATAGGACAAACATGTTCCATCACTTTCTCATGTGATCTTCCCACTCAGTGTTTAATAATGATATGGTTATTATTATCTAACCATTATTTCGTATTTGATTAGACCGAACGATAGAATAAATGATTTTATTTATTTAATTAATTTTTTTTTTTTACATAAACAACAATGACAAAAGAAGGAATAAGGTTTTTGATACATAATATTCCAACAAATAAGTTTTCAGGATTTGCTATACGTACATCTGGGATGACAGCCTCCTCACAAGGGGGGCCGCGACTTTTTCATTGAACAGTGCCCCCTCTTGTGAGGGACTGCCATCCCGGATGTACAACAAGCTAAACCCTAAATTTTCACTTCTTTTTCTTCTTTAAAACTTGTTTGGAAAGTGTCTATAAAATATTTATATTATAAATAGGTAGAAACAAGTATTGAGTAAGTGAGTACTATACTAATATTTGTAAGTTTCATAAAATGAGTGGATACAAAGAGATTTGACATTTTATAAACATTAGCCAAACAGGGCTTAACCCTTATTTGATTCCCATTTTTCCTAAAATTTATTTTTTTCTCTTCTTTTCAATTATATATTCTTTATTAAAATAATATTACACGTAAATAAATAAAAAATTCTTTTTTTCAACCACACATTTTTCATCAATCTACTATTTCAAAATACATTCTTCGAAAAGAACATGGATCAAACACAAAATTAGTCTAGTTAAAACCTATAAATCAATCTAACCCACAAATACTTTGCTGGATCTTGAGGTTGGATAATGAAGGGGTAGGTATATGCTTTATTGCTTTGTGTCAATTTGACACCTTTCCCAATTAGTAGAGTCAATAGACTTTGTATTTAGTGTTGTTTTTAGGCTCACAAGTTGACAACAATTATGGCAGACTAATTAGAAATGGGTACAGAACCTAGTTCTTTTGTCTCTAATTGCCTAACATCATGTGTGCGTGAAAGAAAAAGAGATGTGAAACCGACAATATAGTGACATACCAATACAGGTTGCAGTGTACAAATTGGTTTGTCTTAACCGCTTCGGCCGGGCCATCCTAAGGCAATGCCATGTAGTTCATAGCTCTCACAGCATGATGACACCGTTGAACGGTGTGGCACAATTATTGGAAATGTTATGCCCACGTTTGAAGAATTTTTTTTTTTTTTTTTTTTTTTTCCAGAAAATGTATTTGAAAAAAAAAAATAGCGTTTTTTTTTTTTAGAATGTGATTAAGAAATAGAAAAAAATTGAATTTACTTGTAAAATTATTTTATTGGAAAATATATGATTGGAAATGAATTTGTGAGAAATTAGAGTTCGGTGCGGTTATTGGAAAATTTTCCAACCAGTCAATATTTTTTATTAAATTAAAATCATTTTTGTAAGAACGTGTTTGGTTGAAATTTTAATTAGATTTTCAATAAAATTTTGATAGTTTAAAAGTTCTTAGGATCCTGCTTACGGTACAGGACCTGATTACCAGGCCCTGTACAGGATAGACACATTAGGGTGGGGTGGATTTAGGGTTTGCCTTGTATAAGGCCTGGTATTCAGGCCCCTGTACACAAGGCTCAATTCAAGGAGCCGTGCTCTCGGGACAGGGAGCATTTGGCGAAGTCGGGACAGGGAGGTTTTCTCTAATTCAAGTTCTTATTCAATTAGAATATCAAGACGTGCAGATCCATCACTGATTAAAATGTCAAATCCCTTGAATCAATAAATTCGTCTTCCCACCTTTACCAAGTAGGCGTGTCAAAATAACAGTTCCGCCCCTTATTGCATTTCTCCAAATCCTACCCAATTTATTTCCTTTGCGTGATCATAATGAGGCACATACTGGTCATTACAGCAAGAATTGGTTGTGGAGATGATAGGCTAGAAGTCAATTTTTTTATCATTGGTATGCCAACTCTATAAATTATTTTATTTGGACCCACACCTTGGCATCAAAGAACCCATTTCTTGCTAAAAATTTGCACGAGGCCCTAAATATAATCATTTAGTTATGTTAAATGACTTTAGTGACTTTTTTTTTTTTTTTTTTTATGTTTTTTTTAAATTTTTTAAGAGAACCAACTTAGTTGTACTAAAGAAAAATATTAATTTGTTGAAAAAATTATATGCCTTCTATGACGAGACTCCAGATCACTATTACGTAGCAGTTAGTTAGCAAATCAATCAAGTGTGCACTCCACATCACTAGATCAAGGGGATACATTACTTCTGCCAAAGTGTCATGAAGAAGCCGACCCTCCATGGTTTAGGCAAGGTGTTAAACATGTTGCGAGGTGGAAATCCGAGGCAATTAGCCTATTCACTTATGGGAAGCACCTCTCACTTCACTTCTTTCAAAAGATCTTCTGCACGAGATCTTTCATGATTGATGTGACCTTTCTGTAGCAGTCATTCTACCAAGTCCACTTTTTTCAGTCTACTACTTACATGTCAGCTCTAGGCCCTAGGGTAGCTAATAACATTAAATGTTGTCCATCCTATGATAGATGGATTGATACCTATTAAAGGATGACTCCGCCATCAGAATGAGGCTGCGTGTCTTTTCGTTCAACAGTCGGTATCATATCTCTTCTACTATAAAAGCTTACATTTAGTGTCATTTGAATGTAATGCAACTTTATACACTCAGCTACAACTTTGCTATCATGTTATCTTCTATTCTCCTAGACATAGCGGTGACAATGGATCAAATCGAGTCGACTCAGCCTTACCCACACGAGCCAAGTTGAAAAATGGGCGAGCTCGGCCCGACCCACGAGCTCTTAGCTCGTGGGTCGGCACGAGAAGAGCTCGGCTCACGAGCTCGTCCTTTTTTTTAACTAAACCTAAAAAATATAGATTAATATATATACACATTTTCTAAACATTTTTTTAAAATGTACATTTTTCTTTTTTAAAATAATAAAAAAAAAAAAAAAAGATAAATCCTCCTCTTTTATCCTGACTTGGATCTTCTACTTCAATTTTGAGTAGGCGGAGTTAAAAATTGTACACGAACAACTTGTTACGTGTACAATTTTTTTTTAAAAAATGGTAAAGGTATTAAAATAAAAATTTGTGATGAATATGGTTAAATTAAATATCATTTACTTGACTACATGCAATTTCGGCATATTTATTTTACAGTTGAAAATGAGCGTCTTGTCAGTCCTTCACGCACATTAATGCTTCCAAAATATCTTCTTTTAATCGACTCCTAACTTCGGAGAGAACCCTCTTCCCTACACTAAAAGTAGACTCTAAAGCTACAGTGTTAACCGGAGGTGTTAGTAGATCTTTTTGCCATTGCAGAAACTATTGACAATCGGCGTTCATACCTTCGTTAGAATTCAATTACTTATTATGAATTTTTCATAATTGTATTGTTACTAGGCACACTACGATTAAAGTAATCAATTAATTCAACAATCAACGCGTTTAGACTATTACTAGATGTTTGAGTACATACAGTGGAATACAAACTACTGCTACTGGAGAAACCACATGCATATGCACTTAAATCATATTTATATGAGTTCATGCATTCGAATAAATTTAAAACTTCAGCGTTGTCATCTGTTATATTAGTGGGAGAAGTATTTGTAGAGTCGAAGTGTATACGAGTAATACGTGTATCCATTTGTGAAACATATAATACATACATTTTCACATAAAATTGCTTCCAAATTCCTATAAGTAATAGGTACGTTAAAAGTTAAAGATTTTGAAATTCGATCAATTAGAAATTTAGTACCCGATAAATTATATCGGGAGTTCATGACTCATGCTAACGGAAATAACATGGGCAAGTCTTCCCAATATTTTCTAAACTTTAATTCCATGAAAAATATAACTGAACTAAAATCGGTGTCATATTTAAATCTATGAAAAGCCCTAACAATTACATAAAGACATTCAAGAATCATACAACTAGTAGGATAATAAATATCACACAAAATATTTGTAGAATCATAAAAACTTGTCAAATTTTTTTAAATTTTAATAACTAAATTTCAATCGGACTAATTCATAATATTATCGTCGTCGTCTCTAATATGCCTATTATTATAAAATTCAGTAATTAAATATTCGAAACATTCACGTGATTTTAATAATAAGTATGTGGAGTTTCGTCTATACCCTACGTCACTAATAAATATTTTTATATGCGACACCCTATTTTCGGTACAAAAATTCTCAAATGCTTCTTTTCTACTATGTGCAATCGTGATATAGATTAGTGCATTCCTAATTCGTTGAATTTCATCATTAATATGTTTTAAATCGTCTTGTACTATTAAATTAAAAATATGGCATACACATCAACTATGAAATAAAAAATCACCGAAATCGGGTTGAAGTATTCTATGCAATTTATCGATAACAGGCTTATTTACAAAAGCGTTGTCGAAAGAACGAATTTTACTCTTGCATTTATATTATCTAATAATGTTCATAATAACATTAAATATATTGTTAGCGTTGTGCGGGAATTCAATAATTTTAAAAGCAATAATTTTTTTTATGTATGATTCAAAGTTGATCCATATAGTGTGCAGTTGTAACTATATAACATCTTTTATTAATCCATTCCCATATATTCGAAGTTAAAGATATTATACCCCCATATTTTTCTAAATCGGCAATCAATATTTGCTTTGTATTTTGAAAATATTATATTGTATTGGAATGAAGAATATTTCGACTTACCCCAACGTACCTCGGTTAAAGACATTCTTTCACAAAGGTAACGAAATGTTGGTTGTTCGTTACTGCTAGTGGCAACTTAGCTCCAGCAACGTACTTCGCCATTCATGTTCGATTTCTTCCCTCTGAATACATCCACGTAGAAAGTGACGTAGTAGTAGCACCGCTGCCTAGACTGTCAAATTGTAGTTGCATTTGACCAGCAAGAAGAAACTCATGTTTGGCCGCACATATTCTGTAGTGATGGTTGAGTTGGGTGGTTCCAATACCTTTTTGCCATGTCAATGGTTGTTGACAGTATTTACATACTGCTTTGGTTTCTGGAAGTCCATCGATCACACGACCAGTTTGAATCAATTTAAAATGGTCCCAACATTTTGCTTGTTTCTTCCCCTTCCTCTTCTCTCTTGCATCGAGAATATCTAATACATGTTCATCATCTTGTTCCAAATCAATTGAATGACTAGCATCGATATCAGTGCCATCCAAATAATTGGATGACTTTGATGTTGAACATCGAAATCTTGAATATTTTCTAGAATGAATAATTCATTTAAATCGGTAAATTCATTCCCAAATTGACTATGGGGCACAAGTGATTCACATTCGACACTAAACAAGTTTTCAACAAATGAGCAGGCCTGCTAGGCTCATGCTCGGGCTCATCTTTTTGACAAGCTCGAGCCGCTCGTGGCTCTTTTTTGTGAGCCGAGCGGTCGAGCCGTTCGGCTCGATTGTCACCGCTACCCCGACACGACCCCTTTTAACTTAGTAGCTCACATTTTTAGTATTTCTCACACCCAAATACTCATTCATATATAGATTGACTTGACTGTTGGAATGCTCGTGATGGCCTCCTCTACCATCAAAGAAGATCACGTGCTCTAACGATTTGTCCAAGTATACAGAAAGATATTAGGTGGACGTGAGAGAAGTTGGGATCTATTGGCCACATCATCTATTCAGATTTTGGGGTCAACAAATTATTTAAGTATTTTGCAAGCTTTATTTTAAGATTATTCTGTGTTTTAAAATTAGCATTTGAATATCTAGTAAGCAAAAAAAAAATTATTGATGTGTATGAATACGGTTACTAAAATATATTTTGAATATAATTATCTCCGTAGGTTTAATTATCATTGGCAGGATTGTGATTTTTATTCTTACTTTTGTAGAAAAACACATAATACAAGGGTTGTCATGAGATTTTGAGTGCCTTGTGCAAAATTCGTTCTCTTTTTTATACGTCGAAATTGGTTTGATCCATAGGAAAATTGAACAGACAAACGAGTCTAGACAGTTTATACTAATAATCAACTTCAACTCCAATAGCCTTTATTTTACTATCCATGGACAACACTCAAATAGTATGAGATATTCGTACTTGCTCCATTCACAAAGAATGAGGAGTTCCTTCAATTACAACTAATTTAAAAGACTTTTTGTCTAATATATCTGTTCAATTTTTGTTCCAAAGCTCCATTGCAACAAATATTCCATTAATATTTGGAAGGACAATTTTAACCATATAGAGACGTATTGTGCTACCAGCGCTTTCAAACCAAAATCTTCTAATCCTCACCGATACATAAATTTTTAGCATCTTGTCAGAATTAAGGGTTGGTTTCCTTTTGAAACATTGTCCAATTCAGTCTAAATCAAGACATCTTGACTTGTACGTGACATAAGCCCAAATTGATTCTCCAATCAAAATTCTCCACGTCACATTCACACCTGTCATAATTTTTTCTTTGCCCATTTGCTCCAAACAAAGTGACGTCCTGATTCCAATTTTTGAGAATTGTGTAAACTCTCTTTATTTGCCCTTATATTTTTGTTCGGAGAAAAATAAAGCACAAGAACAAATATAGAAAAATGATGACAAAAAATTAAGGACTATTAAAACCAATGTTTTAAAAATCGGACCGATTTAGTCAGTTCAATCAAGAATTGGGACCAAAATCGGTCTTGTTAGGCATATAAAACCTCTAATTAAAAACCTACCCCAAAATCCGTTAAATCAACCGATTTTTGGAAAGTTCGTGATCCGTTCCTGGTTTAGTCGGTTCAACCAATGTAAATGGGACATTTTTTGTTCGTAAATATATATATATTAATTTTTTAAAAATCACTGGTACAATCCCGGTTTGACTCTGATTTTACCTTTTATACCTTGATCTTTTCTTTTTTTCGAGTTGATAATTGGGTCGATTTTTAAAATATTGATCAAAATTTCCACTATATAAAAAAAATGTCTAATTATGCAGAACTTCACTCGCCTAAACCCCAAGCAATGTAGAAAAAAAATGATATCCAAAACTTTATCATACTCACCAATTTCTATTCTTTGAAAACTTACAAAAAGAACAAGAAAGCTCACCATACTAGATTTACAATTTTTTTCCATTTTAAATATATCCTCAAATCACTTACACGAAAGAAAAGAAATCAAATGTATATATTTACACTAAACCTTGACCTATTTTAGTAACAGGACAAATGGAGTAACCAAGTTGCAAGCAAATAAAATTTAAATAATTTAATTACAATAAATTAAAGTTCAGTGACCAAAAATGAAATTAACCCTTATTTTCCACCTCTATTTCCTAAGGGTGAATACGGTTCGGTTTGGGCGATTTGTGCTATATTTTCAATTCAAATCATTTCATGCGGTTTGAAATTTTTCCAAATCAAACCAAACCATTTTATTTTTCGAACCAAACAAAACCATAATTTGCAGTTTGATTCGATTTTAATCCGTGATTTACCTATCGACATTATAGTAATATATTTAAAACAAATTAACGTATAAATTTAAACAATAATTAATAATGTTAAATGTTAAATAACATTCATATATACCATGAAACTCATGAATAAATTATTTTCAAAGTTGATTGCTAAAAGATGTTAATATAACAAATACATCTTTCTTCATTTTTTATTTACCTTATCTTGTTTGCCTTTCATAGTGTTACATAACGGTTGGTAAAAGTAGAATCACATTCTGCTATTATAATTTGGTCAAAACTCTTTCATCTTACTAATGAGATGTTAAATAAGGATTGAACAAGATTTGTTTAGATGTAAAAAGATTGATAGAGTTCAAGCTTGTTAGGAACTATCGAATTTCATTCTCTTACTGCTTTATGAAAGTAGAAGATAGTAATACTAGTTAAGGAATTTTAACATTTTCGCACAATTAATATGCTCTGTCTTTCGTTATTTTCAAACGACAAACAAGTTCATTAATCATTTAGGCACTCAAACAGTCATTTTTTTTTATCTAAACCACAACTTACAAGTGTATAATAAATTGAAAAACAACAAATAAAATAAAGAACAATGAAAAATGGTTTGAACGAGAATTTGAGACTTACTAAGAGAGGAGAGAAATAGACGATTCAGTTAGAAATTAGCAGACATGCAAAAGGCGACTGACGATTCGACTAGCCATGGCAGACAAGCATAAAATGTTTGGGAAATTAGAGTTTATGTTAAGACTTCCAAAACTTTGGACATAATTTGTTACCGTAGTTTTGTTGAATTATGATTTGGATTGTTAAAAGTATATGTTTTTTTTTTTTTTTTCCAATTCATATGATTTGGGAATAATTTTAGTTTAGTTTAGATATCGGTTGAGAACATGTGTTGTGAACTTATTAAATCATGGGTCAATAATGATGAACCTAATGTACTTTCTATGATTATTTCAACGTGTTGATTGTAATTTGTATTGCTAAATTAGTATTTTTTTTATGAAAAGTAAAAATTGTAAAATTTATAAGTTAATAAAATTAATATTTTAACTAAAAAAATTAAAAAACGATACGATTCGATTTTGTGCGATTTTTGAAAATAAAAACCTAAATCAAACTATTTTAAAATGGTTTGGTTGGCGTCCTCTTCCATTTTAAAAGGGTTTGGTTAGGTTCCATTACGCCAAACGCACCCAACTTCCAAATTCTCGGCTCCTCTTCCCTCCAGCTCCGGTTCTTCCACTGGGAAAAGGCGCAGCAGAAATTCAAGCAGCAAGTCAAACCAAAAGAAAAGTAGCCCAAATCAGCATTTGCTGACGAATTCTCAGTTCTTGAAAAGGACCATAAAAAAATCTTAATAGAATCCCAATCAGCAAAATATGTTGATTCCTTCTTCAACATGATCATAAAACAACAGAGGCATTTCATCAAACATCCTGTCACCAGAAGTAAGTTCTTCTTTTTACTCTCTTCTTGCAAGCCAAAACTGTGCTATTCTTCATCCACACCCTTATCGCCGGAACGTGTCAAAACAACAATCAGAAACCCAAATCAATTATACTCTTCCTTCTTCTGCACGCTGATCCATCTCTTCCTCCGATGTGACCAACTTTCGAGAGCCATCTCAGCTTTCTCCGCCATGCGAGATTACAATTTTATACCGGAACTTCCCTCCTGGAACCGCCTCTTGCACCACTTCAACAGTTCTGGATTGCTTCAACAGGTAATGCTCATTTATCAGGAAATGATCTCTTGTGGTGTGAGCCCCAATGTGGCCACCAAGAATATAGTAGTTCATTCTCTGTGTAAAGTAGGAAATATTGAAAGGGCACTTGAATTACTGAGAAATAATGCACATTTTAGATTTGAGAGTGATGGGGTCACTTATAATACTGTGATATGGGGGTTTTGTAAACAAGGGTTTGTGGAAACGGGACTTGGGATTGTCTCTCAGATGGTCAAAACTGGCGTGAATATTGATAATTTCACTTGTAATATACTGATGAAGGGATATTGTGAAAAAGGTATGCTGGAAAATGCTAAATATGTGATGGAAATGTTTAATGACGACATAGATGTCGATAATAAAATCTCTATAGATGTTGTGGGTTTTAATACTTTGATACATGGGTATTGTAAGGTTGGTGAGGTTAGTGGTGGTCTTGAGTTGGTGAAGTGTATGACTGTGGCTGGTGTATTGCCTGATATTGTTACGTATAATACTTTGATTGACGGGTTCTGTGAAATGGGGGATTTTGAGAGTGCCAAGAGTCTAATGGATGAGCTCTTGGAGCGCAACGATTCCACAGGTGATGATGAGGAAAGAGAAGACAGTGTGGTTGTGGAATCAGGTTTGACAGCAAACCATATTACGTACACTAATTTAATTAGTGGGTATTGTAAGCAACGTAGGATCGAGGAAGCTTTGGGTACATTTGATGAAATGAATAGGAACAGGATAGACGCCGATGTAGTTACATTTAGTTCTATTATAAATGGCCTTTGTAAGAATGGGAAGTTTGCTGAAGCTAGATCACTTTTCTGGGGGATGTTAGAGCTGGGCGTGGATCCAAATCACGTTACCTACACTGTCTTCATTGATTATCTTTTTAAAAATGGGAACATAATGGCTGCATTTAGCCTGTTGACTCAAATGGTGGTTCGTGGAATGTCCTTTGACTTGGTGATCTTTACCACTTTGATTGATGGTCTCTTTAAGGTTGGAAGGGCTGATGATGCTGAAGATATGTATAGGATTCTTTTGGAGACTAATTTAGTTCCTAGTCACATAACTTATTCTGCTTTGATTGATGGGCATTGTAAAATAGGTGACATGAAGGGTGCTGAGATTGTTCTGCAGCAAATGGAGCAGAGAAATGTTCTTCCAAATGTCGTTACTTATTCCTCTTTAATTAACAGCTACATGAAAAGTGGAATGCTTGATGCAGCTGTTAATACCATGAGGAACATGGTTTGCCAAAATGTCTTGCCTAACGTTTTTACCTATAGTTCCCTTATAGATGGCTGTTTAAAAGCTGGTAAACAGGAAATCGCTCAAGATCTCTATGAGGACATGAAATTCAGAGGGGTGGAGGAGAACAACTTTATATTGGATGCTTTCGTGAACAATTTGAAAAGGGAGGGAAGTATGGATGAAGCGGAGGCATTGTTTAGAGATTCTATGTCAAGGGGACTGTTAATTGACCATGTAAATTACACGACCCTGATGGATGGGCTGTTCAAAGCAGGAAAAGATTCATCAGCTCTTGAATGGGCGCAGGAGATCACAGAGAAAAAATTAGGGTTTGATGTTATTGCATACAATGTTTTGCTTAATGGATTGCTTGGGCTTGGTCATTATGAATTGCAATCTGTTTATATTGGAATGCAAAGATTTGGTTTAGCTCCAGATCTTGCTACATTTAACACCATGATTAAAGCATATTGTAGAGATGGAAAATTGGAAAATGCTCTTCAGCTCCTCGATGAGATGAAAAGACATGGATTAATGCCTAATTCAATTACTTCTAATATCATGGTGGGGGGGCTTTGTAAGTCAGGTGAATTAGATAAAGCAATGGATTTTTTGAATGAGATGTCTCATGCGGGTCTTCATCCTACCTCAATCACTCACAAACTCCTACTTAGCACAGCATCGGAGAGTAAAAGGGCCAACACAATCCTGATGATGCATGAGCGGTTGGTAAGGATGGGTCTTAATCTCAATCAGACAACTTATAACACTCTCATCAGTATCTTGTGCAGGCTAGGGATGACTGCAAAAGCAATGTCAGTATTAGAAGAAATGGTAGAAGGAGGCTTTCAAGCTGACACTATCACTTACAATGCTCTTATACGTGGATATTGCAAAAGCTTTCATCTAAAGAAGGCTTTTGGGATTTATTCTGAGATGATACTTAAAGAAGTTTCTCCAGATATTACAACGTATAATATTCTTCTAGGGGGACTTGCATCAGCTGGCTCAATGCATGAGGCAGATGAGTTCCTTGCTGAAATGGAAGCAAAGGGCTTTGTCCCTAATGCTACAACTTATGACATCCTAGTTTCTGGCCATGGGAAGATTGGAAACAAGAAGGAATCTATAAGGTTGTATTGTGAAATGATAACCAAGGGTTTTGTTCCTCGAACTAGCACTTATAACTTACTTATCAGAGATTTTGCGAAAGTGGGGAAGATGATTCAAGCTAAGGAGCTGATGAATGAGATGAATGTTAGAGGGGTGATCCCTAATTCCTCAACCTACGACATACTTATAAGTGGATGGTGCAAAGTATCAAATCAATTAAAGCTTGAAAAGTCAGTGAAAAATTCATACCAAGCAGAGGCGAGAAGGTTGTTTAAAGAGATGAGCGATAAAGGCTTTACTCCAAGTGAAACTACTATTTATAGTCTCAGTTCCGTCCTTGCAAAACCAGGAAAAGAGGTTGATGCTCAAAGAATGTTAGAGAAACTATACAAACGAAAGAGAAGTTAACAGCTGATGGATAGGTAATTTCAGTGGAAGGAAAACCTGCGAAATGAGGGAAAACTGAAAAGCTATTTGAGAAAAGATACCAGATTCCATGGAGCAGACAATCTGAGCTCTAAGAAAGGCAAATTTCTCTTGCATGAAAGTAAGCCATCATGCTGAATTTTGTGTTTTTGCATGTGTTTACCTACATTTTTGTTATTATAGTTATTATTATTATTATTTTTTTCCTTTTCCTTTTACTTCCGTAAGGCTGAACGGGTGGTTTAATACTTTAACTGGAAGATTGATCTTAAAACGTGGAATATATGGATATTTATATATAGCAAACATGTTGTATATGTGACTCATATAGAGTGAAATGCAGGTTTACTGGATCAAATAGGTCGATACCGGAGTGAAGCACACTGAACGGAATGGAGCAGAGCGACGGCGTCGGCCTTGTGGATTTTAATTCACCATTTGCCAGGGACGCTGAATGGATTGGGGGTGCGGATAAAAATATCTCCACTTTACTCCTCGTGGACGTAGGCACATCGCTGAACCATGTAAATACTTATTTTAATTTCTCTATTTCATTTCTTTATTATTGCGCATAAAACCCAACAAAATATTATTCTATTTCTGCTTTGCATGAGTAGGCTATAAACATCTTTGTTATAGAAATGACCTGATATTTGTCCTCTTTTATCTTATTTGTCATAATGCTATTGCAGGATAATGAAGTCTCAACTGGACTTTCCCGTTCTCCATAGGATTTTTCTTTATAAATATATTGGACCACTGTTGTCAAATATTTTAGACTTCGATTTTGATATTTTAGTTGATTGATCTTGTAACTTTTCCTTGAATTCATGTATCATCTGAAATTTTGAATGTAGATATTGGGCGAATATTGCCCAAGGGGTCGCTGGAAACATGCAACTGGAGTTTTTTGCATAAGGTTAAACCATCCTTGGATGCAAATGTTCATGCTATGGTTTCTGATGATGGGCTTCCTTTCAAAAGCTCGAATAGAGTGAATCTTCCAAAATTTCATTCATGTATCGATTGCACAATGCTTAGCCCAAATTACACTGCCCTAGCGGCATAGAACCAGTAAAAAAAGGTCGCTGAACCTTCCGCATATCTCTGGAGTCAGAATGCCTGGAGCTTTGGCTGCATATTGGTAGAAGCGTGCACTGGTTCTACCCCCCTTATGTGAATTTATTTCCTAAATTGTCCCTATTAACTTTGTTGTTCCGTTAAGTAGTGTAATTGCTCAGAAATTGTCTATTATTTTCTTTTACACAGCTACTCTGTTTTAATTACTGAGGAAATTTACCAATTAGACGTCAAAGCTCGACGACAACCCCCTAGTTATGCAAGTGTAGTGGGTGTGGGAATTCCAAGGGACTGTGGAAGAGAACACTTATTCCATTTGTACAGAATTGCGACAAAAAATTCACAGTGCAGGGGTCGTAATAAAAAAATACCAAAAAAATCCAACCCCCCCCGCCTCCCCCGCACCCCCCCCCCCAAAATGTGTCTAATCTATTGACATTCTGTCAACAACAATTCTGCTCGGAAGATATTGGTGATTGCCTCCAGTTCAGGGCATCCAAAATATAAACTCCCTGATGAGTAAGACGCTAATTTGATGTATTGTCAGTTAGTCACCTTATGATATTTTTTTTGCAGTTATTCCCCTTGTACTAGGGAATTTTTTGCCGGGGAGTATATAGATGCTGCAAGCTGACTGGAAATTTTCTTTTCGTGTTTTTTTTTTTGGCCAACTGCCAATAAAAAATCAATCATTTTATGTGTACACTTCGATTCATCATTTGATTGACACGGCCCCGTTCGAACACTCACATGGAGGTCGAGTTCCACTTCATTAAATTTAATATTTTCGCATCTCATGTGAGGAAGACAAATGGGGTCGGATAAAGGAGAGTGTACACATAGCTTAATTCATAAAAAAAATTGACAATTGTCCCTCTGTACAAGTCCTAGCAAAATGTAGCAGCTCTCATTTTATTTTATTTTTGTGTAAAATCCACCTATGCCTAGATGGAGTGTAAAAAATTGACAATTGACCTCTATTTTGTCTATTGTGTGAGAATATATCCGCCGAGCACCTTGTATTGTATGTGATGAAATTTCAATGTTAGCATTAATGTTACTCAATTTTTTGAGTAAGAAGGTCAACAATTTTGGATGAAAACTGTCAACAGGGAAGTAGAAGGGTGTGGACAAAAATAAATGTTGGGGGCATAAATGCAAAAATAAAAAAGGTTGAGGACTGAAGCTGAAATTGTGCCTAAACTTTTTCGCTTTTTTTTAGGCCAAATAATTTGGTCCTCGAATCCCTCCAACTCCATTAGCACAAAACCCAAAGGCCAAGTTTTCTTTCTATTCTCTTCTTAAAAGCCTCGCTGCCCCCATCGTTTCCTGCTTTTACCTACTCCACTCTCTCTCTTCATCCTCTTCCTAATGGCTACACAAGAAGCAGCAGAAAATCCTCTCCGAGACATCAAAAATAAGGTAAAATTCCTTTACTCAATGAACTATTATCCCTTTTCACTACTGCCCCTAGCTTCATTTTGATTCTAATATACCTCTGGTTTGCAGACTTGGATCCTCAAAACTTCTATTCACTGTGAAGGCTGCAAAAGAAAAGTCAAGAAAATCCTCTATAAAGTTCAAGGTAATTTTCTAACAATTTCCATCATTTTTTTTCTCGAGTCGATCGTTAACCATATCGTCTTTAACACTGTTTAACTTCTGTAGGTGTAGGAAATGTAGATGTTGATATTAAGCAACAAAAGGTGATAGTAACTGGCAACGTAGAGGGAGATTCTTTGATCAAGAAACTGATGAAGTCCGGTAAGAACGCAGAATTATGGCCTGAAAAAACTGAGAAAGAGAAATTTTCAGGGCAAGGAAGAAACAAAGAGAAACAGATTAAAAGACAAAGCAATGAACCAAAAATCCAGGAAATTAGTGCTAAAAAAGAGCAGAAGCCAGCAGTGAACGTCCAAGTAGTTCAAGATCCTGCTAAAATAAGTGATGGAGGTGCTTCAACGAGTGTTTCTGAAGCTAAAAGTGGTGGCACAGCTGAAGTCGATGGCGGTGAAGTGAAAAGTAATGAAAAATGTGATGCCGGTGGTTCAGCTAAAGTTAAAGGTCCTGGAAAAACTAGCGGCAGCGATCAAGTGGTCGAGTCAAAATCAGAGGCGAAGAAGTCGGGGAGTAGCTCAGCCGGTGCACCACCGCCGCCGGCGGAAGCGAAAGGGGACAGTGAAAGTAAAAGTGGCGTAGCTTCTGATAAAAGTGAAGGTGTCAGTGTTGGCGGTGGTGACAGAGGCACTTCTGGTAAAAAGAAAAAAAAGCAAGGGCAAAATGTGGATAATAATGAGCGCGCGAAATCGAGTGTCGCTACACCGGCATGCACAGGATCAGAGAAGCATCATGATGCAGACCCACCTCCAATCTCTGTTTCAGCTAATCATATTCCTCCACGTCAGCATGATTATCATGACTACCCACACCCACTCCACTATGGGCCCCCACCCGTGTACTCCATGAGCTACAATACGGCGTATCCTACTAGTAGCTATACCGCGTCGTATTACACAGCCCCACCACCGCGTTCGTTCGCCTATTGGTATCCAGGGCAGGAGATCGAACAGCCACAACCACCCTCCGATCCCGATTCACACCCACGACAACCGTTGGATTCATTCGAAATGTTTAGCGACGAAAATCCGAATGGTTGCTTTATCGTGTGATGGACCTTTTGCACCGTTAATACACAAAATGTAGGGTATACTTGGCTCTTGCAACTTGTATGAGAAAAAACTTTTGTAATATGAGTAGGTTTTTTTTACTCCTTTTTCTTTTCTAGTGGGGTGTATGGGAAGTTAGAGTTGTACTTGTATTCCCTTCGTCTCTTTTGTCCACAAGTTGAAAGTAGTTTTTGGTATTTATGTGGTGTTTTGGTAAATTATAAAAATGCCTTGTGTTGAATATAAAATCTTGACAAACGTACGTTGTGAGATAGTTTGATCTACATCCATTGTAGATATTAGAGTATTAAAATGATCAAGAAGGAAGTATCGTTGGTGTAATTTTGAATCGTGGCAAAAACACAACCCATAAAAAAGAGTTATGTTATGAATTTAACTAAAAGATTATGATAATAATGAAATAAATAAGAACAAAACAAAAAAAACAGATTTACATGAAAATCCAATACAGGAAAAAATCATGGATAGAGGAGAATAAATCTATTATATTAATAACAATTGTGTTTACAAGATCTCAAATATCTCAATTAAGATTTAAGACTCTTAAGATGTTGCATGAAACATGTTTGGGTCGGATAACACTGTCGTTTGAGCGACAGTGCGAAAATCTAGTGAAAATGCTGCAATTTTCTTTCCGATCCATAATTTTTATCTCTCTAAAACTCATCAGAATTTGGATCACACTACAACAAATCTCTACCTTAAACCAAATTTCAATACAAGGAACTCCAAAGTAAACACCACTCCACCTCTTCCAAACAAGCCACCAATGAGTTAAATCAATGACAAATACTAAGTTCAAGCAATGCTCAAACTTAGTAATGAGAAATGGTTTTGTCATCATATCAACATGATTATCATTGATATCAACATTGATCACTACAATATCACAACGAGCAATCACTTCACGCACAAAATGGTACCTTACATCAATGTGCTTAGTCCTCCCATGGAACATCTGATCCTTAGTCAGAAAAATAGCACCCTGCCTATCACAGTATACTGTAGAAATTTGCAAGTCTTCACTAATTTTACCAATTAATTATATCAACCATATAGCCTCCTTATATGCCTCTGTAATGATCATGTATTCTACCTTTGTTGTAGACAAAACTATTGTATTTTGTAAAGTAATTTTTTAGCTTAGAAATGACAATTTAACCCATCCCATGAAAAAAAAATTGAATTTTAATTAATGGTTAGTTTTAAAAATATTGTTGAATGTATTTATAATTTTATAATATGTTCTAATCCAACAATTATATTATATAATTATCAATTTCAAATTTTACCTAACAATTGTTTTAAATAATTTATAAAGTTGGTCATCCAATCTTTTTATTATAATTAAATTATATAATTTGAAGTTCTGAATCATGGTAGTTAAATAAATATTTTTTGCTTTTGAAAGATTTATACCAATTTATCAAAGCAAGTTTATAATATTTTGATCGAAAAAATTAGAAAAAAAAAATTTAAAATAGATGAAATGATCTTTAGGTTTTGAGTTAAGGGTTGAATTTTGAATAATAACATAACTCGAAATTCTAAATTTGTATTTTATTCTCTAATAATAGCAAAACTCAACATTTTGAAAATGTTAATATATATATATATATATATATATATATATATATATATTAAGGAGGCGGTAAACGGAGCAAGTTCTGGCCTCGCCCCCATCTCACGCGAGGGCGCAGGGCGAGGCGGGAAGTGGTTGTACCGCCTCGTTACCATCCTATTCCAGTTGATAGTACAGTCTCCAAGGGTAAACTCATACCTATGAGTGATCTCATTTTATCAAGATCCCCTATATAGTCTGAATATACATACACAATGACTTCGTCTATTTTTCTTCCAAAATGCAAGCAAATATTAGTTGAGCCTTTCAAGTATTTGAAAATTTATTGCACTGCTTTCCAATGTTATTTACTAGATTTGTCATGCACCTACTAACTGCATTTGCCAATCTGATCTTATACAAACTATAATATACATAAATGAACCAACTGCTTTGGCATAGAGAAGTCGGGACATGTAATCAATGTCTTCGTCTAATTGAGGGCACAACCCAGATGATAATTTAAAGTGGGCAGCTAAGGGAGTACTAACGGCCTTAGCATTTAGCATATTGAACATTTGAAGCACCTTTTCAATAAACTCATTCTGACTATAATAAAATATGTTAGCCTTTCTATCCCTTAAAATTTTCATTCCAAGAATTTTATTTGTTGCATCCAAATTTTTATTCTCAAACTCTTTACTAAGTTGAGATTTCACCTTTCTGACATCTGCTTTATCATTGGCTGCAATGAGTATGTCATCGACATATAATAGCAAATATGTAATTGATCCACCATCTTCATTTTTGAAGTACACACAACTGTCTGTCATAATTACTTCTGCTGGAATTATGAGTAGTTATGAATGAATCAAACATTTTGTACCACTGCATTGGTGATTGTTGTAGTTAATACAATGAATTCTTCAATAAGCACACATTGTCTTCTTTTCCAGAAACTATGAAATCCTCTGGTTGCTACATGTAAATATTCTCCTCAAATTCTCCATGCAAAAATGTTGTCTTGACATCCATCTGCTCGAGTTCCAAAGATCTGAATAGATATATTCAAATGTTTATTTCGTATTGTGTCTACCTGTAGTGAATCTGACCATTTTCTGCTTCCCAAAGACACGATGCTCACAAAATTTCATTTTACTGGTCTTCTATCCATCAAGAAGTCCTTCTTACTCAATTCTATCATACCATTCTCACTTATATGCCCAAGTCGCATATGTCAAAGTTTAGTAATTTCCTCATCAGTCAAAGAAGAAACAAAAATCGTTGCATCCTCTGACAACAAAAGTGTCCCGACTCACTTTCAAAACTCTACCTTCACCAGTGTATTTGTGACCCTTTGAGTCAAGTGAACTCAAGGATATGAGATTTCGCTTCAATTCTGGAACGTACCTGACATTTGTAAGTGTTTCTGATAACACCATCAAACATTCTGATCCTGACTGTACCAACTCTGACAGTTTTGCTAGGCGCGTTGTTTCACATAATCACTGTACCTCTTGGAACTCTTTCATTTATTGTGAACCAGTCTCTATTGGGACACATATTGAAAGTATAAGCCGAATCAAGAACTCATTCTTCACAAAGTTTGGAATCTATGTCAGAGATCACAAGAAGCTCTTTTTCACTTTGCCCATCTTCCACAACATTAGTCTCCGCAGTGTTAACATGCTACTTTCCTCTTTCATTAGCACCAGCAACTTTGTTCCCCTTTTTTCTTACAGTAATGACACAACTTTTCTGCATATCTATATTTCAACCCATCCCTCATATTTCTACCAGAATTCATATCCCGATTTCTCACACGAACAACTAAGCCTTCCGCTTGACTCTCATATCCTTC
The DNA here is from genome assembly GCA_019395295.1 of Osmanthus fragrans. Classification (NCBI taxonomy): domain Eukaryota; kingdom Viridiplantae; phylum Streptophyta; class Magnoliopsida; order Lamiales; family Oleaceae; genus Osmanthus; species Osmanthus fragrans. The sequence goes on from CM033356.1 coordinate 25,080,737, forward strand.
AACAAGATGCATCATATTTTCTTTAGATAGCAAAACATCATAGACATTTTCCACGGTGAGAGTATCCTGACTATAGAGAATATTATCCTTAAAAGTCACATATGATGACGGTAGTGAACACAACGCCATGTCCTCCTCATCGTACTTAATATCCAATATCTCCAAATTGGCCACGATTTTTTTGAACATGGTTCAGTGATCAACCAATAATGCACCTTCGGACATCCGGTGAGAATACAAGCTTTGTTTCAAGTGTAGCTTGCTAGCCAAATTCTTTGTCTTGCAAAGTTACTCCAACTTCAACCATAATACAACGACAATTTTCTCCTTAAGAACATTATGAAGAATCTAATTTGACAGATGTAGATGAATTTGAGATTGGACTTTCTGATCCGTACGATGATTTTCTTTCTGCATCCAAGTTGAAAGTATCTTACCAATGCTAAGCAAGTCTTCTTCCAAATCCATTTGTGCGAGAACTGTTCGCATCTTTACTTGTCATAAAGTAAACATCTTGTTTTGATCCAGTAACGGAATATTATATTTCATCGTTTTCTATGCGGTATAATCAATATTATGCTCTGATACTACTTGTTATGAATTTGACTGAAAGATTATGACAATAATGAAATAAATAAGAACAAAACAAAGAAAACATAGATTTAATTGGAATCCCAAGACGAGAAAAAACTACGGGTAGATGAGAAGAAATACACTATAATCAATAATAATTGTATTTATAAGATTTCAACACTCTCAACTAAGATCTAAGGCTCTCAAGATGTTGTAACATTGTCGCTCGAGCAGCATTGAACAATAAGCGAACAACAGGCGTGCGAAAACATTCTTTTGAAAATTTTGATGGTGTTGCTTGAGCAATTAACTAGTGAAAATGCGACAATTTTCTTCCCGATCCATAATTTTGATATCTCCAAAATCACTTCAAATACAACTCCAAAACCCACCAGAATTTGGGTTACGCTACAACAAGTTAATTGATGTTTTTCATCCTTCATCCCTTTGTCATTCCTCACATATTGATACCCATGTCAAAGTTGTATGGATAGTAGATGTCCTCTATTGAAAGAAAACAAGTTTAATAATCTACTCTTGATTTTTCGAGGATTCTATTTCGATTCAAACTTGAAATATTTATTACGATTGCAAATAACTGAACAAAATTTTAAAATTGTACGATTCTGTTTTGATCAATATACAATTGAATGTTGACTATGTTAGCAATCTAGAAAAAAAAAATCTCAATTTGGAATGAAAAGGCAAAGCCATAACTCATTTGGTTCAATGTTTATATTCATTCTAGATAGCATAAAAAAGTTAGGTAGATAATTCAACTTTAAATTCCCAAACAAAACCTTATATAATAATATTTTAATGATTTTTTTGGGAGAATTGAATTTTTTTTAGTGGTTTTGGTGGCACAAGAAATGAATCCTTTGTAAACATTCTTTCTGATGTGTAAAGTAAAAGTTTGATTGTGAAATAAGGCAAAAGTATTCGATGTCTCTTTTGAAAAAGCCGTTTCATTAAAAGTTTCAAACTGGGGCTCGAGGTTTCTTGTGTTTTCCTAGCTTTTTGTTAAGTTAAACCACTAGTAAGTATTGAAGGGTTTAATTTTAATTGGAGGGCGAAGTTGAGTGACAGTTTAAGTAGAGTGCTTACTTTGTAAATATTAATTAATTAAATTATTATATATAATTAGAATTAAGTTACTTGTACCTTTAGTTTGACACTTTGATTTACTCGGTCCCATCCGCCTTCTAACATGGGGTCGGATCCCACGTCCAATAAATGCGTGGGATCCGACCCTCATATGCGAAGGCAGATAAAATCGAGTAAACCAAAGTGTCAAACTAAATGTACAAGTAGCAAGATCCATATAATTATCAGATCCAAATCTAATCTGATCAAAGCACCGTATTAACGTGTCACTGATAACTATGCTTAAGAAAAGTTCGAAAGCTGGGACACGGTCATACCAAAACATCGAGGGAGGATGGTAGCGGCAAATTTTCTCTATTTGAAACGAATTAATTATTTTTGTCCAATCACATGTTTTTCAGTTTAACTTAGTTTAGTTTATATTTTTGTTTGCATTGTGTCAGAATTAATATAATAATTTTGTCAAAAAAAGTAAATGTATAAATAAATTATTACTTTTATTCTTGAAACTATCTGCTTTTTTTCATTTTTTTTTTCTGGCTTAAATTTTACTCTCTTTTTATTTTTCTTCTTCCCTTTCCTCAGAACTTTAGAGCTGTAACAAACTTTAAACATGTGATTAAAATTGTTCTCTTTTCTCTCTAGTCAAGAATATACTTGAATCATAATAATTAGGGTAGGCTATAAGCTTGTAAAACAGTACACTTATATCGATGTTTGGCTTGTATTTATAAACATTTAAATTACTTTTCGAACATGTTCGAAATTTATAAGAAATAAGCAATTTATTTTATTGGTCAATTTTTAAAGGAAATAAGTTACTTATTTAAAAATAATTCAAACTTTATTGTCAAAATAAGTTATACTCTTAACAATTTTGAAAAAAAAATTCAACAGAAAATTTCTATATAACTATACTCGTGCATAGGGATATCAACGGGACGGGTTCGAGACGGGGCACCCCAACCTTTAACATTTTCAATATTTTGAGTTTTACTATTATTAGAGAATAAAATAAAATTGTATAACATAATTTGTTAGGTAAAATTATAAATTGTATAATATAATTGTTAGGTAAAATTTTATTTTGCCCCACCCCACCAACCTATCGGGGGGAATTTTTTGGCCCCATTTGGGGTGGGGCTCCGTCGAGACGGGTTAAATTGTCATCCCTACTCGTGCATATAAGAAGAAAATTATTACTTATTCTCCATTATTTTTAGCAGGTTTTAGGTTTGGGTGTCTGTGGCCAAGGCCTGAAGAATTTAGAGTGCATCTACTTCAATTATTCGGACATCGATCCAAGGAAATTTTGTTTTAGGTTTATTGGTAATTTATGATCAACTTCACGCCAATAATTGATTAGTTCTCGCCTCTTATCTTGTCTTTTCTTTATTGCTATTAATAAAAACTCCACTTCTAAGTGGGTTGATTAATTGTTATTTAAGATTAGCTTGCTAGATTAAAAAATGTTAGCTACAAAATGTGATCTTTATATTTTAATTTTTTTTTAATTAAGATTATCTTGTTAAAATCATTACAAGCAAATGGTCCTTTAGTTATGGAAAATCATTTTCCACTCCATTCATATTTTATATAATGAATAATAATTGCTGGTCCCAATACTATCTAGAAACTTCATATTCAAAAACCTAAACACGATCGAGATGTTTATAATTCTTCTTTAAGAATCAGATTCGTTCAATCTTCTTCATTAAGCCTAAAATTATTTTTGCATGTGTAGTTGTAATCATGTAAGTCGGTTATATCCCAGATTCTAGACGAATGGGAAAATGCGTCATAATATTCTGAAGTTAAATATAAAAAAAAATTGTTGTCCACATAAAAAAGAACTCCTGATCACTCGATATCTTGCGGAAAGTTTCTTAACATCTTGACTAGATCCACTGACAATATGGTGAAGCTAGGCACTGAGGCCAAACTAATCGAATTGATCAAGGTCGAACAAGGCAAAAAAGTTGGAAATGTTCTTACGATAGATTGGTTGGTAGGAAGAATTGCTCTTTCTTTTCCCTTTTTCATATATTTTTTTTTAATTTTTCTTCTTCACATAGCTTATTTATTTAACTAAATATAATGATATTTTAGAATTTTTATTGAAAGTTTAACCATTTTATTGGTTAATTGGATGGAAATCATCCTAAAGGACCAAATCCGCTCATTAAATAAGAGGTTAAAATGTTTGTGTCAAGATTTGAAGGTTAACCATTTGAATAAATTCTTTGGTAACGGATGCGTGCAAAGATTTCCTCGGGCTGGACGGAGATTGGCCATCGAGTTCAAATGCAGAAGGAAGCTTGACTACAAGATCCACCAGTCGAGCAGGGACGAAAGTCGGCCTTAGTGATACGACGGTGCCGAGTGGAAGGGTCGTCGCTCAATGGATAAAAGTTACTCTAAGGATAACATGTTGATCTTCCCCAAGAGCTCACCCCCCAAAAGTGGGCCATATCTCACACTAATTGGATACATCCTAGTTGGGCCGAATATACATAACAAACTTGTTCATCGATCTTAGAAGTATTATAAAATTTCTTGCCCAATAAATAATCCTTAGCATGGGAAATATTTGAACATCTTGAATATAGAAATCTTGATGATATAATTTACAAAGTATAATTAAATTCAATCTTAAAATCTCTTACGGGTCATCATCCAAATGTAATCTTGAATCTTTCGAGTTAATGGAACAAGATCATGTGCCGCACCTTTGAAGTAAAGAGTATAACTACTACACTATACTAAATGGAATAATCAATAATCAATAAATTTAAATTATTTGAATACGTAATCATTTGTAGATGCATTATCAACCACTATTTAAAATATATTCTTATTGGAAATTATAAGATGTCGATATGGTGCATCTTTGAATGTAGTGATTTATATTGTTTAACACCCAATTTTTACACGTCGGCATTATATCTAAGCTGTTCTAATTGTCGATATGGTACCAATTTCATGTTGCAAAAGCCAAGCATTGAGGAGACTCAATCCACTTGAATAAGAAACCAAGACCTAATTAGCCCGTGCAACTTGAAGTTGCCACTCAACCAAAGGTCAATAAGGCATGAGATCACAAAAAATAAATTGATACGGATAAAAATGAGCCAATTGAAGGCCCCAAAAGGTTAAGCTCACAACAAGATGACCGACTAAGTATAGTTGACAACAGATCTTGCAATAGCATGTCAATTATTTTAGCAGCATATCACACGCGTGAGGAATGTCTTAAAGTGATAATCACATGTCAATATTAATGGTCCCTTCAAGTTCTAATATTGATGCAATTATCTGATTGTTCACTTAAAAACACTAGTCATTTCAAAGACAAGTTCCCCCTCTCTCCTCCCTTTTAAACCTCCCCATTCCATCCACTCTCAAGTACAAGGTCTCTAAAATTATTTATAAAACTCAATATACTATATCAGAGTTCGATTGAGAATCCATCCTTGACATTTTCTCTTGACCGACAGACCTTGCTATATGTATATCGAGGTTTACAGGAGGGATTACATAATGCCCACAAGGCACACTATCATTTGCTAGTTTAAAATACTGACAACTTTTTTCATTCAATCTTTTCCCTCCACATCATTTCGATAATCGCTTATGTACCATTTACCCATACTTTGTAATAATGATATAAATTTACTTCTTTACTAATTACAACCAACGATCCTGCATAGTTCTTGAAATCTAAGTCAAAACATAATAATAATATTATTATTATTACAACCAACGATCCAGTGTTTGTTTGTTTACTTATATAAATAAATAAACGAGAGAGAGAAAGAGTAGTTTTTAATAATGGCCCCGAAGATCCTTCCACCATAAAAGTTAAAAATGTTGGGTAATTTTATGTATCATGACGTCAAAAGATCATAATATATTTGTGAGAATCCCGACAATTGGACAGAATAACGGCAAGGAAAACAGGAAATGAAAATGAAATGAAAATGATCAATATACAAGAAAACGCATGAAACGCAAAATCGAGGCAAGTGTTGAACACTTTGTCATTAAGTTGAATTTGCCCCGCAACGGTACCTACTGTTTATGACAATCAACTCCCAAGATACAACGACTATCACTTATGTTTGTAGTACTTCAAACGCAAGCACAACGAACTAGAATTTCGGCTTTTGTACTCCAAAAATGAAATGAAAATGAAAACCAGAATTTATCCAACAAGAATGCAAGAAATTGGTTCAACAGAAGAAGAGAGAATGATATTTATGTTTGCATATCATTGGTATAAGAAATAGGACATCCCTAGGGTCCTATTTATAGAGGATGAAGAGTTGGGAACGAAGTGGTGTGGATCTAAATCATGCAACACTTCAAAATGACGCGACACTGTTCTGTCGCTCGCTTTCCGTCAACATCTCACTCGAGCGAGAGTTGCAAAGACTTTGTAGTTCGCTCTTCGCTCGACATCGCTCAAGCGAAAACACCTGTCGCTCGAGCGACAGTACTATCTAGTTTCCTCTAAATTTCCTTCCAAACTTTGGACTTCAATTTCTCATTCCGAAATTGGTTTCGAGATGTCAAATATACGCTTCAACACATACACAGAAATCAGGTCGATCCCCGTTTCGGAGCGACGGATTGATAATCCATTTGCATAAGCAAATAAGGAATATTTGACTAAAGTTGACATTAAATCACATTTTTTAATGTTTGATTTTTAACACTTAACCAATATTCTCGAATTGTTAAACCAATTTCCAACAAAAAATTGAGCGTCTGAAATTCATATTAAATTGTGCACACAACCACAGCCTACTTGCATAAATGCTGCTAAATAAATGTTCACAAAAACCAAAGAATCATTCATTGACTGCTTTTACTTTTTAGCATAATTTGAAATCATGAAGAGGGAAGAAGTGAAGATTTTTGGCTCTGGAGTAAGACCATTTGAATGGAGAATTATTTGGGCATTGAAACTGAAAGGTGTTGAGTTTGAATTCATAAAAGAAGATATATTTAAGAAGAGCTCATTGCTCTTAGAGAGTAATCCAGTTTACAAGATGATTCCAGTGTTCATTCATGGCATAAAAGCCATATCTGATTCCCTTGTCATTCTTGAGTATATTGATGAGACATGCATACAGAACCCGATTATGCTGAAATATCCTCGCGAGAAAGCCTACACACGGTTTTGGGCAAAATTTTCAGAAGATCAGGTAAGCTAAGTTTAAGGTTTCATCTTAAAAGGTTAACTTAGTTAGAATGAATAACCCAAACCCTTGATGTTGGCTATAATTTTTATATTTAACCAATATGGGATTTTACCCATTAACACTTCTGAGTAGATTTGGTTTCTATAACTAGTTGATTATTACTTTTTCCCTTCTCCAGTGCAGTTCAAGATCGCTACTTGTCTTCATTGTTAATGTGTTTTGAGGTGGATAGGTAGGATTGCCCATGTAAATGTTTGGAATTCTTGCATTTGCAGTGTGTGTTTCCTTTATCGACAATATTCATTTTAGAGTGTGTGTTTATTCTTGATTGATTTGAAATTTCGTTGTGGCTTATTATCTAGTAGTTTATTCATTCGATTATTGGCTCAAGGCACTTAGCCCTAAGAAAAGTTAGGACATACTAGGTTTTTAAACCTATAATTGTTATCATTCAGCTAGTCTAATCTCTTCCATCCTCGGGGAGCAACAAGTAGCATTACATTAGGGGAATTTTCATAAGTAAGAGAATAAGTATGGTCCATTTTAATAATAAAAAAATAAGTTTCAAACTTCAAAAATCATATTTTTATTAATTTTTAATTAATTAAAAGTCACAGATATATATAACTTGATCACAAATTTATTTATTGGTCACATATTATCAAATTAATTAGTCACAAATTATTTCGAAGTCACAAATCAAATATTTTATAGGTCACAGTTTATTTTCGAGGTCACAAATCAAATATTTTATAGGTCACGATTTATTTTCGAGGTCAAATCAGAATTTTAATATGTCACAAATTATTTTACGATCACGATTCTAAGATTTCAAATGTCACAATTTGTTCATCGGTCACAAATCACAATTATTATAAGTTACAACTTATTATACAGTCACAATTATCAAATTATTGGTCACGGATTAACAATTTCTCAGGTCACATATTATTTCTTAATCACAAATTATCCGAATCATTGGTCACATGGTCACATATTAACCAATTTAATGGTCACAGTCAACCAAATAATCTGTGATCACCACCCCCATAACCACCGCCAACACGCCCTTACAGCGCCACCACCATCTAAAATCAACGTTGCCCCCGCAACTACCACCTCCCCTATAAATCCCCAAACTATCGCCGCCACCACGACCTCCACCACAAAAAATTATCACAATCACCACTCCACCACCGCAACACAATCCACAGATCCACCGCCTCACCCCCACCACCACGCAACCGCCACCACGCAAAATACGCCACCAATAAAAATCCTCAATTTATTTGCTGCAGCGACGAGCACAACACCGCGCGCGAGCGACGAGTGACTAGGACTTCTGGCGCCATTGCTGCCACCACAACGACAACGTGGTTGTGAGGTGGTGGATCTGTGGCTTCTAGTGCGAGGAGTTCTGCTGTGGCTTCTGGCTTCTAGGCGGCGGTGGAGAAGAGACAGCGACGACTTCTGGGCGGCGGTGGAGGAGAGAAGGTTTAGGTTGGACGGAGAAGAAATGAGGCCAGGGTTTCCTTTATTTAACATTTATTTTATTATTGTTATTTAAAAATTATATTAACATCTGATTTTTGTACAAGTAAATCTTGCCTCTTATTTTTGAAATTGCATCTTGAAATGTAGGTTTTTGTGTAATTTCCACATTACAGAATCGTTGACTTTGATAGCCCACTATAGGCCCTGGTTTTACCCGAGCCCAAATTCAGAGTCCGGACCGACCCAACAATTGAGGATGATAGCCCACTATAGGCCCTGGTTTTACCCGAGTGGGCATAGCGATTTAGAGCCTACTGATCTAGACACCTCTATCCCCCTTCTTGAAGGGGGATTTTGGTTGGTCTATGCAACTAAGTTCATGTTTGGTACACATTAAAATTTTCATTCTCATTCTTCTACTCATTTTTAATCACACATTTTTCAATAAAATAATATTTTTCATCACATCAATAATTTTTCCTTCTTTTTCAACCACACATTCTCGATCAATCTACTATTACAGAATACATTCTTTTAAAATAATGCGGCTCAAACACACCCTAAATGTGGTGGACAACCCTACTACACATTTAATGAAATATTTTAGTATTTGTATAAATAGAATTTTGCTTTTGAAATTTAAAATAAATAAAAGCAAGAAAGGGAATTCTGTATATTGGGTTGGTGAGTAATTCATTGCTTAAATGGTCTCAAAAATGTAGGTACAATTTAGTCATATATTCTTTCTCGGAAAGCTTTTCATAAATCAAAAACAAAAAATTATAACTACGTTATCTCCATCACTACTAACGTATACGTTGATCATGTTGAAAGAATGTATTACTACTACTTTATTTCTATTTTATTTTCTATCCTTTTAATATTTTTTCTTAATTCGCTACCCGACCTTGACCCCACAATTAAAAGTAGTTTCTAACACATTCGAAGTAAAAGACCTCGTCTAGAAAAATATAGAGACTTTAACAAGAGCGGTTCACCTCCACATATAACTAAGTCATGACATTTAAATGTAGAGTCTTCTTTATTATGCATATCAGCATCTTCATCAAACATGGTACAATTCATGACCTAAAATAGGAATTTCAAATCTAGTTAGGTATAACTTACAAAAACACAAAATATGGAAGATTATTGCTAGTTCTTTGAAGAAGGGATTTTCTATTTAAGATAATACCAAAACTTTACTTAACTTGGAAATGCATAAATCCAATTCAAGAAATCTTTAGAATGTTTAAGACATTAATGGTTAAATTACGTATTTTTCTATGCTCCAAATCAACAATATGATCACTTCTGGCTTCTTAGCCATTAAATTTTGTACTCATCTTGTAAGATATACCCTCAAGACTTGTTTATTAAGAGAACAATTCAAGTCAACTCAACCTCCGTGGACGATCCAAATCATTTCCAACAAAATTCACCTAGTAGTTATTTAGTTGCTTCTAATTTGCGTTCTTGCGATCTTGTCCTTTTTCTTCTTTGGGTTCTTTTATTTTCATGCTGAAACACCTCACCTAAGGGGGGGGGGGGGGTACAGGTGGTTGTGAGGCATGTATACATATATAAATACTTCTATTGTCTTGCTTATAAATGTATAATATCAATCAAAGTCCCCTTTAAAACCTGTCTTATCCCATTCTGCAACAAGAAAATGGTTATTTCCACCTCCATTTTTATGTTCATTTTCTTGGTGTATAGCAACTTGCACATTACCATTTCCAGTCCAGTTCGTCCTCTGCCAGAATGTCCACAGTATGCAATTCCAACGTACAAAGAAGGTATAGACATGATGCAGTTTGCTCTCAATTTGGAGCACTTGGAAGCAGACTTTTTTTCTTGCATTCTGCCCTTGGATGTGGCCTCTATGAGGTTGCACCCATATTTAGTAAGAATTTCGCTACTTGTACATAAAAAATATACATAATGGATCACATAATATGATGTGGTAGGAAAATATTGGATGAAAAAATCAATCGTATTTTAAACTGACAAATGATAAAAGTTTCATGTAGCATTATGTAAACCTTGATGTACATGTAACAAGATCCATTTAGTAATGGGAGGCCCTCCACCAATTGGGGCTCAAAAGGCCAATCTTAATTTTCTTGCGGAGAATGTCATCACTGAACTTGGATATGAACTTTTATGCCCTCACCTCAACTTCATGATGGCTTCTTATGTAATACCATATGTGGGACTACTTGGTTATGTGGGCACAAATCCCAACATCAACGGTTGTGATACAAAGCGAGCAAGTTAAGTCTCAAAATTTGCTCCATTTTTTAGAACTCGTTATTTTTTTTCAAACTCATTTTCAACCACATATTTATGGGGTTGACAATTGACCTGCCTTGTTGACGGCTAATATATTACATATATAGTAGCGCTTGCCTTCACTTAGAAACTCCACCCCGATTATAACTCCCTCTCCTACGGGAGGACTCCTGCAGAATTCTCAGAATTGTGTACAGTACCGGTGATGAGCACATTCCCGGTGGATTCTTCCCAGAGGGAACCAAGGGAAAAATAGCCTGGGAACTTCTCGGAGAGCCATAGTAAAGACACTAAGTGTATGTTTGATGCATAATATTGAACATCTACTACTACTATTCTATCTCTCCTATCAAATAAGTGTGACTAAAGAAGCCTTGCTACGTAATGCATTCAGAAATTTGCTCGATTAATTTTTCCAGTGTCTCAAACAGAAATATGTAAAACAATTTAATATCGCAAAAGCACATAAACACTGATTACACTAAAGCTTCGAAAAAGGTCTAATAGTATCAAATTTTAATTGCAAACATTAAATTTCAATCCTAGAACATAAATGAAGCTTCACGCATAATCCTAAAATAAACCCAAAAAGGGGCTCTGAATGGCTTGAGATCAGAAGTTCACCAATCAGATCACTACTGTCGAACTTCAACTTTCTTTTTCTGCCAGAGCCTATCAAGAGCACTGTCAGCATCACCCTGAGAAACGTATGTTCCCAATTCCAAATTGGTAAGATGCTTAATTTCAGGCAGAACAATATCAAAGAGATGATGTAATATTTGGCATCAAAAGAAAACATAACTAAAATCCTCAAACCATTTGATTTCTTGTGTTCTCAAATCTTGTACCCTTCCTCATTTACACAGCCTTTTCTTTTTCTTTTTCTTTTTTTCCTTTTTTGGTGTGGGGGTGGTGGGGGGGGGGGGGGAGTAGGAGGAGGGAAAGCAACCACTTTTGGTCGTCTCCTAGCACAGTGCAAGGGCAAAGAAGAAAAACGACAAGGGATGTCAATGCTCAACAGCTGTTTCTAACTTTTTGGTCTATCCATAATTTTCTAATAAGAGGAAAAAAAAGAAAAATATCCCACGCGTACCACAAGCATGGACACTCAGGCTATCTTATGCCTAAAACAAGAAAACTAATTTTCCTAGCTCGCTTTCTCAGGCATGACAGGCCCATACCATTTTATACCTCTCAACAACTTCATTTTAGTACCAAATTGAAAGATTTAATCTAGAGTTGAAAGATTAAATCAGTTTGTTTAATTTTACAAAATTTAATATTAATTACAGATATTAATTCAAGTTAATTTAAATATTATATCTCCACATTATATTACTAACAAATACAGAAATAATTGACTTAAAAAGAACTAGTGGTTCTAGCATTTGCACTACATAGCAGCAGCAAATTTCCTTTTCTTTGAGTTGGTTGGGATACCAACTTACAGCAACAACAATAATTGCAGCTCTCTCTTTTATATAACAATAACAAAACAAATATCCAAGTTATTCACACGATTACAGGTGAATATCATAGATAATAAGAATTTCTTGCTTTATAATGAAAATATATATGATATGATAAAACCAAGAAATAACAAAGAAAAGAGAAGAAAAAAACATGCTATAGCATGTGGCCGACAAAAGCTGTTATATTTTAACATGGCCAATTGATGGTTAACATTTGAAATATACACTAGATTTCAAATTGATTGAATCAAGAGAAATTGATGAAGTAAAATAGATAAGAAAAACACATGAGCTGTTCTACAAAATTCTGAGAAACATGAGCTTACATGGTAAAATAAGAAATCCTACCAATATAGGATATTCACCAATCACCGATTGAGTAAATATTCAGAAAATTTATTCTTTTCATAAATAGAGTTGTTGTTGTCTTGTAATGTAGCTTGTTTGCTACTGTTGTATGATGGAATTCCAGACAACACAAAGCAAAGGGAATTGCAACTGTTGAATTTGGTTCCAAACAAGAGTCAGTTAATGTGAAGTCAAAGAACAAGCAATGAAACTTCTGGGAGGGGGATGTAGACTCAGGTCAAATATAGGATATTCACCAATCACTGATTGAGTAAATATTCAGAAATTCATTTGGTTGATAAATTGCTTGTGCATATGCATTAATACATTCTAGTAGATTTCGGAAAGAGATAACGTTCTAAGTTAACTGGAAGTGGAAACAATTTTTACTAAAAGCAGAATTTTTTTTTTAAAAGAAGTAAAGTGTTTTAATCTATTGATCCCTCCAAACTGAATCCCAACAAGTTGGGACAAAAACACAGGGAATAAACAAAATAATACCAACATCCATTCTATCACTTTACTTATCAATAAAAATGTATTTTCAACAAATTACAACAACAATAAAAAGATTAACTCAACAAATAACTGCCACTTTTTAACAAAATATAAAACAGCAGAAATTTGCAGCATATCAATTCCAAACTGGCAAAATCGGGGAGAATATTACCTGGGCACGAACAAATCCACAGAGAGCAAAGGTGGAGAACTGGCCAGTGTATCGGCCAGTTTCATCCAAATGTCCAACATTGATCTGGACAGATGCATGATCCTTAGAAGTAATCAGCCTGTTTGTGGCGGAGCTGCACGACAACCGTAATTAATGAACTGGGAACCGATGTGAGCACGAAACGTTTAATTGTATAAAAAAAATGCCTACCACTTCCTGGGGATGTAGAGATCCATGTTTTGTCCTTCATCATTCTGCATCTTGGCTAATTATCTTAATACTCAAAGAATTACAAAGCTGAGAGCACCTGAATCCACAGAAAGCAACGAGCTAAATATTTGTGCCTATTAGTAATCTATAAACTGAAACTGCAAGGAATTCAGCATTTTTTATTTAACATTTTTTTTGACCTAAATGCTTTTCAATCAATAAACCACTCTAAGACTATTACAAATTATCCACGATGTGCGAATCAAATTCCCAAACTAAAAATAAATGTAGTGCATTTGATTGACTTTATTTTCCATGGAATGTCATTTTCCACCCAAATTCTTACTTTTGGGGTATTTGATTGACAATTTTTTCCACGAAAAATATTTTTTAACTTTTGGTCACGTGACCATATTTTCCTAAAAAATAAGAAAAACATTTTCTTTGTAGAGGGGTGATTTTTATTCTCCAAGCAATTCACTCATTCTTTCTTTCTCATCTACCCCCCCCCCCCCATCTACCAGGTTGAATACTAAATCAATTAAACACATTTAATTAATAATTTCAATAAAAATAAGTCTAGGCAATTTTCTTTCCACGCAAATTTCATGCTCGCAACTAAGGGCATCCTTAGGTTTATTGTTAATTTTATTGTTGAATACTGTTCTCCAGAGGCCTGAATTGATTAATATACTGATGCAAATAATATATTACCAAAACATTCTTCAAAAAGTTCATCATAAAGAAACAAAATTTACTTCACGTTACAGGAGAATTTCTTGCATTCAACCCCAAAATAAAGAAGGTAAAAACTTTGCATCGGTTGCATCGGCAATTAACAAAATAAACTTAATAACACTTGAAACAGAATCCTTGAACAAATCTTAATCAGAAAAGAAAACCTCTCAAGCAGAACTTGCCACTCGATTAACGTAAGTAAATATTGTTAGTTTCAAATTGCAGTATTAAATCTAACGTGAGAAATTACAGCTATAAACTAATACTGAATAAAGATACTCGTGGCTTTTCGATCTACATGCGGATGATGAAGCTAGAGAAGAAACGAGAGAGTACCGGTCCCTGAATATTCAGGTGAGGATGGGAGAGAGAATCGGTGGGGGAAGAAATCATCTTTTCAAGAATTTATATATGTTAAGATACAGAAAAACCCTAGTGAAAATTACATATTGATCACCAACCTTCGGTTCCTGTTGCAGAATAGTTGCTAACTCTCAATTATGTTCAATCCTAACCTTTAACAAGTGTAATAAAAAAATTTTGGACACAGTAAATCAACACGTGTCAACATGTTCAAGTAAAAATGACTCCACACCTATTTTAAGGTAAAGCTAAAAATAAAATAAACAAAACTGAAAAACTAGAATTTCTTTCTCCCAAGATCACATTCTCGCAACAGACCCCTTTGTCGAGCCTAATATAGGATGACAAAATTTCTAACCCACATTGTCTTGTTCCAAAAAAGGGCGAGAATGGAAAATATGATTCCTATCCCAACTCCGTCTGATTTTATTTTGTTTTAATTTTGTTTTATAACTCGAAAGGATCACCCATACCCCACCCCACATCGTTGCCTCCGAGCCCACCTTATAAGATCACCAAGGAATCAATGTTGCAACTTTTGGTTGAGAGTTGTTGATAGTGTTTGTGGATGGTAGACCAGATTTGCATGATTGTAGTGGGTGGCGAACTAGATTTAGCTGGTCATGCTCAACTGCGACCCAAAATCGGGTGTGGTGGGGTCAAAATTAAATTAGAGGGTAGCGAGGACGAGGTTTGTTGCAAGGGTGGAGATGGAACATTTGGTGAAGCTAAGTTTGTGCATTCCCTTTTTGTTTTTTTGCTTATTCTATTTTTTTTATTGGTATGTTAATAGATAAATAATATATGAAGTGGTGGCAACATTGACAAAACGTTTTTATCATTGTGTGTGTGTGTGTGTAAGGGTTTCTCCTAAATTTACGTTATATTTGACTATTACTCAATTTCAATTTGATAAGGTTTGAAATTTAAGCCCCTATTTGATAACCATTAAAATGAATTTATTGGGAAAAATGAATTTTGGAATAGTGAGTTTTGGAGAATGTGTGGTTAAAAAATTTAAAAATTTTGATTTACACACAAAATATTATATTGGAAGAATGTGCGGTTAAAAATGAATTTGAGGCAAAAAAAAAATTGTTTTAATGATTGTCAAATGGGGTGTAAACCTCCAAAATTAAATGTTGAGAAATGGCATTGTGAATAATGCTAAAGGTTGAGGATTCATGTGCAATTTTCGCAAAATTCTGGGGCAATGAATCGATTAAGGGTCTGTTTGAGCTATATTATCATTTTCATCATTCTACTCATTTTCAATCACATTTTTTTAATAAAATAATATTTTTCATCACATCAATAACTTTTCCTTATGTTCAACCACATATTTTTCATCACATCAACAATAAAAATACATGTTTAGTCCAAAAATATTTACCAAACACTATCTAACTAACTAGTAACTAGTCCGACAACCAGTGAACTGGCCTTTAGACGGTCCTATTAGTGTTAATGGACTACCCGGCCAGCCGTAGGCCCAACAAGGCTACCCGGCCCAGGAGACACCCTTCCCGCCATAGATCCGTTCCACCATACGGAGTAGAAGAAAGAGAGAGGATTGCAGTTGCATCGTTAGAAAAAATGGAGTTCAGTCTGAGCGGGAATGCACTCAAGACCTTCGCTCGCTCTATCACTTGCCTCGCACGCATCGGGAACGAGCTCGTCCTTCAGGCCTCTCCTTCTCAGGTTCCATTTAAGGCTTTTTACTCAGATTTCACACTTTTTTCTTCTTAAAATTTTCGAATTGTTGACATCATCATATGATAAAGTAGAATTAAACAGAAAGCTGAATTGGTAATATGACAGTTGTTTAATGAATTAATTTTATGTCTTAGTTGACTGGAAGTTGATATTAGGGAATTATTGCCCAGAACCAGTGCGCCTGATTGTTCAATTAGGGTACAATAGGTTTAGTAATTATCATTTACTACATATGACTATATGAGCTTCATGAGTAAATAATAGTTGATACCTCAATTCTGTGTTTGGGAAAAATCAAAGCAAAATGAAGGTGTTCATAATTTTTAAAGTGAAAGGACCTCCAACGTGGTGAATTGAAAAAACGTAAGCCATAAGAAAAGCTTGTGCTTTTCCAATTTTCCTTTTAACCTTAGTAGAATACTCTCTTCACATTTGCTTAACATCATCACCAGGTGAGATTTATAGGAATTAGGAAGAGGAGCATTGTACCAGCAGATGATTTATTCTAGGTATTGTAGCATGCAATCGTTTACGTTTACCACTATGGCCCTGTTTGATACATATTATTTGTAAAATGAGAATGAAAAATATAGTCGTCATGGCCCACACAAGAGATGTAAAGTCAAAAATGGTGGCTAGATGTGATGAATAACGGTCATTTTTTTCATTTTTATGGAAGAAAAATAGAAACCAAACGGGCATATATCTGACTCCTTTTTCTCCTTTTCTTTTCGGATGGCAGCTCACTCTTCATACTCTTAACTCGTCGAGGTCAGCGTATCAATATATAACATTAAGGCCCGATTTCTTTGATGTATATAGAATATCAGGTGCCCAGATGCAATGCAGCGTGCTTTTGAAGGTATACATTTTTTTTTCTATTGATTGCTCTGTATTTGGATGATTTTTTATTGTGTAGATTGGGTGATTTTATGCTGATATTGGTTTATGCAGGCAATCTGTTCTGTTCTAAGAACACCCATTGTGAGTATTGATCATTTGAGCATGCTTTTGCCTGATCCTGATGCATCGAAGGTGAAGTGGATTTTGGACTGTGTTAATGGTAAAATGCCTACTATTTCAATTTTTATCTCCTCTCCATTTCTTGGCTCTGATCGGTGGGATAATTACTAGATGCAATTTACATTCAAATTTACCTAAAATTTCATGTAATGTTATCTTATTAAAATAGATTCCTACTGTAGTACTGTAAGCTTTTACCCTCCATCTCACACGATATACCAGGTGGAATTCGATATGGTAAAGTCACTGAAAAATAGTTACAGAGAAACTAATCAACTATCATGAATAGTTGCTTTTATACCTTTCACATAATCAATGATTTTAACTTTAGTTTAGCTTTCTTTTTTCAAATATAAACTGTAACAGGAAGTTTATCCTGTAGGAGTGATGCACATTAAATATGTACTCTGAACTATCAACTTTGTATGCAACATTTGTAGTAAGTAGATATACATCTAATAATCATGCATGACGGTATAGTGGAAGTTGGGCCAATTCAAGTTGTTTCAGAAACATCATGGTACATTCTTCTGATATCAACTTGAAATGAGTGAAGTGTAAAAAAATCATTCTTTTTTTTTTTGCAGGTATGAAAAAATCCTATTGGATTACTTGCAATGTTGAACCTGATATACAACAACTATCACTTGATCGGAGAAAGCTTCCCAGCAATTTCGTAGTAAGGCCTCGTGATCTTAACAGGTTATTAGCTAATTTTCAATCAACCCTTCAGGAGATCACGTTCATTGCAACCCAACCTTCTTCCTTACCTCTCGATGCTGCAAATGAAATTGGTGGGAAAGCTGTTGAACTCAGAAGTTACATAGACCCTACCAAAGGTAAGGTAGGTTAGGCTATTGTCTATTTCTCTCTAATGATCTCAGTTTACTGTAAGATTCAATCTTATAGATTTTTATTTCAGACAATGATTCAACACTACTACACACGCAGTTGTGGATAGATCCTGCTGAAGAGTTTATGCAGTATACTCACTCTGGGGATCCTGTAGATGTAACATTTGGAGTGAAAGAATTGAAGGTACTCAAGCAAACAAGCTAAATAAATTCACTTCTTTTCTGATATTGCTGTAAAGAGACTGAGATATTTATCATGTTTGTTCTAGTTGTTCACAGCTCTTAATTTTTTTTTCTTGTTCAAAATTCCAGGCGTTTCTTGCATTCTGTGAAGGATGTGAAGTTGACCTACACTTATATTTTGATAAAGCCGGCGAGTAAGATTAATCTGCTCCAAGTGCTTTACCATCTTTATTGCCCCTTTTCCACATGCCATCTCTCCCCCTCTCCCTCAACCCCATTGCCTTCCTTTTTATCCAATCTGGAGCATGTATGTGCGTGCAGCAAAATTATACCCCAGGGTAAATGGTTGGTGACATTTTTGTCATAAATGTGCACAAATTGTATATGATTTAGAGCTAAAACATAGTATCTGAATTGTTGAAGTCTGTATACAATTTAGAGCTTTTACATTGGATCTGAATTTCTGAAGTGAGAGACTAGATTTATCTATTCAATATAATGTTATTGTAAGTGTGATTTCTTTGGCTGGCCTTTTGGGGTATGGTGGGGATTTCATGTAGCTTAATATGAAGTTACAGCATCCTATTTTAACTTGAAGCGTAGCATCAGCTGCAATGCACATTGTACCACTGAATTTATGATGAAAACCATGTGGATCCTTCTATCAGTTTCGCTCTTTCTTCAAGACAACTTTGTACATTTTTTCTTGTCTTATATTGAGGGTTCTAAGTGTAACTGAAAATCATAAGACACTTTTTCCTGCTGCTGATACTAACCATCTGTAGCTGTTGAATATGTGTGCATTCAGCCTTCTTATTCTGCAAAATGAAGAGTTATTTTCTTTTCTGCATACTTCATGATCATTTTATTTTAGTTGTTTGACATGTGATTTTGTGGTGCGGGGATATTAATTTTGACCCTGTTAACTATGATGTGAAATTGGAGAAACAGGCCAATCCTGATGGCGCCAAAATTTGGGTTCGATGATGGTTCTAATTCAAACTTCGATGCTGCCCTAGTGCTTGCAACTATGCTGGTGTCACAGCTCAATGGTGTGAATTCTACAGAACCTGCAGCAGCAGCCACTGCTTCTCATGGAACACAGGCCCCAGTACAGGATAGATCAAAAGGAAATGTTTCTGAGCATCCATCTGATCACACCAGAATATGGTCTGAACTCTCAGGTAAACTAAGCTTATTTTTTGAACTTTAAAATTAAAGGTTATGTGGTTTCTTAAACTCCAACTGCCTACAGGAAGTGCTGTAAGAAGTGTTAATGGTGTTGAAGATAGGCAAGTTCCAGGGGAAGGAAATCGAAGTACCAATGAGCAGAGGACGACTCAGGGGATTGGGGCAATGCACATTTCGAAAGATGGATATGCTGCTGGAATGCCAGGGGGTCATAATGAGTATCCTGATAAATTTCATTTTTTTTTTTTTCAGTCTTATTGCCATGCTTTTAATAGGTTTGAGATTTTTTTAACGGTAATGAATACTAAATTGCCCTACCAGAGGCAAGCAGAGATGTGCTGCTTATGCATGGAACTAATACGCACATGCTTTACTGTGCAAATGGAGGGAAGACATCGATCTATTGTCAAATTCTAGTACTGCTTTTAAAATTCTTAGTAGTGACCTGCTTGTTTAGACTGTGTGCGCTCAGAAGTGCCATATCTCTGTACTTGTTCAAAGAAAAGTGCATTGTCTCAGGTTTAAGCTCTTAATAATTAAAGCCTACTTGTAGAGAGATTCTTATCACATTTTTCTTGCTGCCAGTTATTTGATAAGATACAATGACTGATCATCATCAGGTTGAGGCTTCTTTCAAAAATTTCTTGAGCTTAAAAGTTGTATGATTTAGCCTTTGAGTCAAGGCACCCAGCTAAATTTCATATTAAATACCATTACTATATAGGTGGATCTCATTGTCAATTTAAAATTGTTGAACCTGCTAAACTAGGAAACGACGTTGCCTGTATAGAAATATTTCCATAAATCGTACGTGATTTTTCCATTTCCCTATTACGAAGATAAAAATGACAATTGCCATCAATTTATTGGCATCTTTCAACAATTTGAGGATCTAGGATGGTGCATCAACCTGAGGAAGCTATGAACTATAGGCTTTTTTGGTGTGTTACATCTGTAATTAGAATATGGATTGTCTGGTAGTGATACTTACTTCATTAAATGCAGTCAACATAATATCTAAGCATATGATACACTTTAAAATGACTAATTTTCTTGACCGAATGCATTAGCTGCCATCCCATGCAAATGGATAGTACTGAACAGCCTCAAGGTTAGCTTCAGTGTGCAGGTTTTGCCTTGTTTATATTTTTTGGTCTATATTAAATCGCCCATCATTTCTTGTGATCTTAGACGGGGCAGAACTGAATGGTAATGTTATCTCACAACGTCATCCGAGTAACTGGGTGGATGCTGATGAGGAAGATGATGAAGGGGATGAGACGGACTTATGTGTGCGCTCAACGCCTCCATATTATGAGGAATGATGGCTGTTTGGATTTATGCTTTGTTCATTAAGAGTGATGATTGGGTACTGGTTTCTCTTGTAAGTGCAAGTCTCATTCATGGAAACACTTCAATGCCTTAAATTTTCAGTTCTTGCCGCTTTAATATATTTTTTAGTTTCATGCATAAGGGTCACGGGATGATTTGATTTTGATTTTCTGTTTTAATTTTCTAAACTCTGATAACAAAAACCAGAAAACGTCCCTGGTGGCAGTTTGTAATATTCTTTTTCAGAAAGATAAATAAATTGTTATGCCTCATGATTTTGTCCATCTTGAAGAGTGATGTACTGAACACCAATAGTAGTGTCTCGAGTGACCCTCAAGCTGCAAATTCCCTTCATGCAGGGCAGACCTCCCTTCCTCCACAAATGAAAAAAGAGAAAAAGAAAAATGATGCAGCTTCTTTCTTCTATCGACAAAAAAAGCCTTTATGGGAACAGCAGTCACCATAGTTGCCTTCGTCACTGGCTGCACCTCTGAAATTATTATGCCATGTTTGACAACCATTATTTGAAAACTCTTTTTTCTACATGTTCATTCTCAACCATAAATTTTCCTAAAAATAACTATTTAAAATATTGTTTTTCCCAAATAATGCTTGTCAAACAGAGGCTATATAACATGTGTTTTGATTTCATCAGTAGATCGTTTGCTTTGAAATTGATAAGTTGATTGTCTCGCACTTTCTAGAACTGCTTGTGAACTTTTAATAGTAGTGTAGAAGTGTAAAAATTATAAGAAATAATAAAATCTATTGGGCTTTTACTTTGAGTAACACTTGTATTTTTTCCTGAAATATTCTTGGTTTTAATCTTGTGAATAGAAGAAAAATGAAGAAGATTGTGAACTATATTATCAGTAATGGAGAAGAATCAGGGGGAAAGCATGCTGAGTATATTTATTTCTATTAATTCTTCGATACTGAAGCTGAAACACGTTTCCATTTTGCAGGTGAGCAAATAATACTAGATGGGCAAATCTGCTATACTGGAAGAGTTTTCTGAAATACATTAATGTGAGATATCTATGACAAGTTTACACGAGATCAAAGTTAAAGTCTCTGGCCATTAGTTCCCAAGGTTTTTCGTGTGGATGATGCAGTGCATATGTGCAGAAGTTATAAGGTTTGGTCGAATGTTTCAAATCTGGAGTGAATTTCAGCATTATTCATACTGCTTGCTCTCATTGTCGAAGTTCATTTCTTTGTGTAGTTGCTTGATGTAGAAAAACAAATGTCGGAATTCAAACTGTATTACTTTTATTGATGATTCTGCAAAACACAAAGTTTACGAGTGATGAAATGTTTAGCAACATGGATTGGAGTCCATTGTTAAAAAAGAAAGAGATGAGTTTTAAATTTTCATTGTAATATGTCAACTAGTATTGTGTATCGAATATATCTAGGAATTGCAGGTGGTTTATGACGGGGCCTTCTTATGCTCATACCTTGTCTGATTTCTTCAAGGTGTATGCTCTTTGACTTAATTTAGGGTACTAAAAAGTCTTCCTTGATAACCGGGGTGATCTTTGTTTTTATTAAGCTTCGGAAATAATTTAGCCGTGGGGCCCATTTGGTTTTTAGTCTGTGTGCATATTTCGATTTTTTTTTTTTTTCTGCCGTTCACATTGGTATGATTCTTGAACTATGTTTACATGCCAGGATGTCATTGATCGCCATATGAATTGAGAAAAGCTGTTAATTAATTATACGGGCTTAATGTCGTCCAATTTCTTCAAAACGTATGCCCTTTGACTTAATTTAAGGTACTAAAGTCAAAGCAAATCTAGCTTTAATTCCATATAATTAATCTACGCATTGTGTTATTGCTAATTGGTGACCTTTGGTACTCTGAAACTGTGGGACCCATAAACCAGCTTAATGTTAAGTCCATATTGGAATAATTCTTGAACTAAGTACATTCATTGAGATTAAAGTATTATTTTTAATAAATTTAAAATTTACAGTGTCATTTTTTTTATTTTTTTTTATTTTTACCATTACGTTTAACAAATTAGTCTAGGTAACACCATCTCATTATTTTATTTAATAAAGGTGGAATGCAATTTTATTAATTGAACAATAAGGTGGTAGACCCTATTACCACATAAACAGATGCTTAAATGCTAAATAGCACTACTTCAACAAATTTGAAGTTCACAGTAATCAATTTTTATCATCATTTCATTTAATTATTGATGTTTCTACTAAACAATTCAAAAGTTTAACGGCCTAAATCTCGATAAATTCGATCTCTCTTGCTCTTATAATTGGGAAAAAGGTCTTTATAAATTATATCAAAGTCAGTTTGATAGAACTTTTGAAAAGTTAAAAACGGTTTTTCCAACTAAAAATTTACATTTGAACATGTTTGAATAATCTACTAGAAGTACTTTGTCTGATTATTAAAATTTTTAGAGAAAATTGATTTACGATACTTTGCTAAAGAAGATTTTTATAAGAAGTAAAAATAAAAATAGATATTACGCCCTAACATTTGATATATCACGTTTGGTTCTCATTTTTCCTTCATAAAAATGAAAAAATATTATCGTTATCAATCACCTTCGGCCACAATTTTGGGCTTTTTATCTTTTTGTGTTGGGTCCATAACAATTATATTTTTCATTCATATTCTATAAAAAAATGAGAATCAAACGAGGGCATGTAGAAGGAAACGTTTACAAATGATGAAAAAGACAATTAAGGGGAGATACCTTTTTCTTTTTCAATTCAAGTAAAAAATAAGTAAAGATAATTAGATAATAATAAAAAATAAAAATAAAAATGTATCTGCTTATTTGAGGAGTGGGGACCGCTATCAACGCGGAATCACCGAATATGATTGTCTGTTATTTGGTCCCCACACACATTTGTATTCCATCTTACGCCATCGACAGCTACTCACACGTACTACAACTCATCCGTTAGCCTGACGCCGTTAGTTTCGACCCACGAGAAAAATAGAATTCACTTACGACCCCAAAGTTGAGATACTAGAGATCGAAAGAGGACTAGTTAGTCCTTTCAGTTTTTTTCGTGTATGTTCAAGATTTCAAACTTTCTTATAAAACGAGAACACAATTGTTTTACTGATTCCAAATTATGGCTCTGTTTGATCGGCATTCTTCAGAACAAAAAAAATAAAAAATTGTACCGTTAGATGTCAGGACGGGACCCACATGTGGTTCAAATGGTCAAATATTGCGGCTAAAATAGTGCCCAAACGATCAAATTTTTCATTCTTTCACCCTAAAAATATGACTCAAACAGGGGCCAAACAACAATTTCTTGAAACGAACATTTGACTTGCACCATTATCACCCGTATGTTCAAATAGAAAAGCAATGGAAAAATCATCTTGTTACATGTACTCAAGATTTACATAATGAATTAGATAATATCACATGACGCTCTATCATTTGCCAATTTAAAACACGATCAATTTTTTCACATTCAATCTTTTCTTTTTACATCATATTACGTTATTCATCAGGTATATTTGTTACATACAAATAAATGGAAAAAAATAAATAAAAAAATAAAATAAAATTGGCCAGTGGTATTCTCGTAGTTTGAAAAGGATACGAGGCCTAATTATTACCTCTCTTACGCTTATATAATTCGGCGCAAGTCCCTCATCTCCACTTGCAATAACTCTTTGTTCTTTGTGAACTTCTCAAATCCCAAGAAATAAAGTAAATAGAGAAAGATAGCCACCATTTTCCGCCACCACCACCGACGAAACAACTACCTAATTCAGAAACCAAGAAGGCAAGGAGAAGATCGCGTTGAAAAATCAGCTTAATGAGAATGGCGAGTACAGTTTCTTCTCTTTTTGTCTCGCTCTGCATAATTGCATCACTACTACTTTCCCAAGCCTCAGTTGGCTCAGAGCAGGAAGCGGTGGGATGGCTTATGCCGGTGATGAGATCTGGTTGCAAAGGAACGATTGCCGAGTGTCTATCCGACACCGATGAAGAATTCGATCTGGATTCCGAGGCCAACCGGCGTGTCCTAGCCGTTCGCCGCCGCTACATCAGCTACGGCGCGCTCCAGAGGAACAGAGTACCCTGCTCCCGCCGCGGCGCCTCCTACTACAACTGCCGTCCTCGCGCTCAAGCCAACCCCTACACCCGTGGCTGCTCTGCCATCACTCGCTGCAGGCGTTAAAAATTTATTTCACTACTGCTATTACTTTTTAATTGGAATATTTTTTATTATCATTTTTTAACTCGTGTTTGTCCAGATTGAGTGTTTTGTATAAGATAAAATGGAGATTTAGGGGTTTGTTAATGGTGAATTATTGCTGTTATTATATTATTTCGATGTTGTCCTATAGTGAATAATAATAATTCATATTCTTGTTGTATTGAATTATTAATATAAATTAAATTCCAGATTTTATTTATTTATTTATTTTCTTCAAAATTTTAAACTCATTGGACAAAAGGGATTTGAAAATTTGAATATGATGGAGAGACAGATAGATATTACCTAAACTACAGCTGGAGGCAGGTACTAAATGCCATTTATTTACTAATCATACCAAATAAAATAAGAAAAAAAATTAATTCCATTTTGGATATTCGAAAGCTCTCTTGGATTTTTATTTGTTACGGGTTATTAAAAGTTGTAACATGGCTCGTGCATCAAGTGACTCGAGGCAAGATTTTTTATTATGTTCTTGTTTGGGATAGTTTCAAAAGTAGTTAAATGTCTAATTAATTTTAATTTACATATTTTATGCGATCTTCCGATTTTATCAGATCACAACTTACAGAAGAGAATGTCTCCCTCGAAAAAAAAAAAAAAAAAAAAAAAATTGAACTCCTCGAAATCCAAAATGGAAAGGAATGTGCTTTCTGTACAGGGTCTGATTCACAAGTCAGACACATAAGACTAGGGGGTGGGTGATTCAGGCCCTGTACTTGAAGATTAATCCAAATGGAAAATGGGATAAAAGTATGCAAGGCTCATATGTACTTTTGCTTTGAAATATTTATGTGATTGCTGTCTTTGTTTTATTCATTTTTATCAAAGAAAAAGTTGAGAAGGGAGGAATAAAGGAAAAGATAGCATTGGAATCTCTAACTAGTTGAGGTTGAAAGTTGAAACGCGACAATGTAGAAAATTTTCATAGATTTTTTAACAGATAACACATGGCACAGTTTCATTAAAAGGTGGGAAAAAAGAAAAAAAAATGACCATCAACACAGCATATGTAAAAACCCAATTCACCATTTCTTGTACTCAAGAAATTATTGTCGGCAATAACTATTATTTACATGTCAAATGGAAATATGATGTTGATATGATATGAATACAAATCATTAGACGTCAATTCAATGCCTTTCATTTGTAAAATATAGGCATTTAATTGATCTGTAAAATTAAGCGATCAACTTGATATTTGGACGAACAAAGCTGTTTGTACAACTTTTTTTTTTTACAATTTGGTACACAGCCCTCTCACATGGGGTGAGTGAACTGATTTAATGTTATTTTAAGTTCGGGCTCCACCTCATGTTGTGAGAGAGCTGTGAACTGAGTTATGTACACTCAGTTCGGTCCTATTTGGACATAATTTCAATCTCTCTCGTAAATTAGAGTTTGAGTAACAAAATTATTGAATGTTCTCTATGCATATCAAAGTTTGGACATTCTTTGAGTTTGAAAGCTCGATTTGTGATGTAATTAATTGTGGACTGTTGTTTTGTTTGGCAAACCTTTTATTAAAAAAATTATCATATTTTAATAAAAGTTGTTGAAATGTACGATTAAAAAATTGATAAAATCTATGAACTCCATTGTGTAGTTAAAATTATTGTTGACTTGAATCACAACTTTTTTTAATGACTTTTAAAGTTAGAGTAAAAAACCCCGCAATAACAAAAAACATATCTAAAGCAAGTGACCTATCTATAGTGTCCATATCTTTAGAGCTAGTGGTGTAAATGTGGCTATGAGTAATTGAATGACCCGTGAAGTTCGCAATCAAAAGTGATGCCAATGGTCAGAGAAGATATTTCCATGAATTATTGGGTACGATGAAAACATTTGCAGGGTTTTATTGTCTTCCTAAATAGATGGAACAACGTAATAAAATGAATTATGCTATTTTGTCCAAAAATAAATGATTAAATGGATGATCGATTCTCACAATACACATGGATCCCTTGTGAATTAAAAAATGACAACCCTAAAATTACAAATGAATTATGAAATGAAGTCCGTTCTTTAATTTTATAATTTATAACTGCAAAAATTGGTGCTCTCTCCAATAAATTTAACAAATAACTTTATGACATATTTAGTCCTCGTTTGGCCGCCATTAAATTAAAATTCAATTTTCTCTCTCTTCTTATCAATCACATTCTTCAACAAATTAATATTACATGTAAATCTAAAATGAAAATGGCTGTGCTTCCTGTACAGGATTTGGTTCACAAGTCAGACACACAGGACGAGGGGGTGGGTGATTCAGGACTTGTACATGAAGATTAATCCAAATGGAAAATGGGATAAAACTATGCAAGGCTCATTTGTAACTTTTGCTTTGAAATATTTATGTGATTGATGTCTTTGTTTTATTCCTTTTTATCAAAGAAAAAGTTGAGAAGGCAGGAATAAAGGAAAAATAGCATTGGAATCTCTAACTAGTTGAGGTTGAAAGTTGAAACGCGACAATGTAGAAAATTTTCACAGATTTTTAAACAGATAACACATGGCACAATTTCATTGAAAGGTGTGAAAAAAGAAAAGAAAAATGATCATCAACACAGCACATGTAAAAACCCAATTCACCATTTCCTGTACTCAAGAAATTATTGTCGACAATAACTATCATTTACATGTCAAATGGAAATATGACGTTGATATGATATGAATACAAATCATTAGACGTCAATTCAATGCCTTTCATTTGTAAAATATAGGCATTTAATTGATCTGTAAAATTAAGCGATCAACTTGATATTTGGATGAACAAAGCTGTTTGTACAGCCTTTTTTTTTTTTACAATTTGGTACACAGCCCTCTCACATGGGGTGAGAGAACTGATTTAATGTTATTTTAAGTTCGAGCTTCACCTCATGTTGTGAGAGGGCTGTGAATCGAGTTGTGTATCTGAGTGTACAACCAGTTCGGTCCTATTTGGACATAATTTCGATCTCTCTCGTAAATTAGAGTTTGAGTAACAAAATTATTGAATGTTCTTTATGCATATCAAAGTTTGGACATTCTTTGAGTTTGAAAGCTCGATTTGTGATGTAATTAATTGTGGACTGTTGTTTTGTTTGGCAAACCTTTTATTAAAAAATTTATCATATTTTAATAAAAATTATTGAAATGTATAATTAAAAAATTGATAAAATCTATGAACTTCATTGTGTAGTTAAAATTATTGTTGACTTGAATCACAACTTTTTTTTTAATGACTTTTAAAGTTAGAGTAAAAAAGCACGCAATAACAAAAAACATATCTAAAGCAAGTGACCTATCCATAGTGTCCATATCTTTAGAGCTAGTGGTGTAAATGTGGCTATGAGTAATTGAATGACCCGTGAAGTTCGCAATCGAAAGCGATGCCAATAGTCAGAGAAGATATTTCCATGAATTATTGGGTACGATGAAAACATTTGCAGCGTTTTATTGTCTTCCTAAATAGATGGAACAACGTAATAAAATGAATTATGTTACTTTGTCCAAAAATAAATTACCAAATGGATGATCGATCCTTACAATACTTATGAGTCCCTTGTGAATTAAAAAATGACGACCCTAAAATTACAAATGAATTATGAAATGAAGTGCATTCTTTAATTTTATAATTTATAACTACAAAAATTGGTGCTCTCTCCAATAAATTTAACAAATAACTTTATGACATATTTAGCCCTTGTTTGGCCGTCATTAAATTAAAATTTATTTTTCTCTCTTCTTATCAATCACACATTCTCCAATAAATTAATATTGCACGTAAATCTAAAAAAATTCTTCATTTTTAACCACACATTCTTCAAAAAATTACTATTCATTTTATTATAATTTAAAATAATGGAACCCAAACAGAGACTTAGAGGGTGTTTGGTATGTATTAAAATTAGACTTTTTATTAGATTGTGATAGAAATTTTTGAAATGTGTGGTAGAAAAGTTGTGAGATTCATTAAAGATGTGGTTAATATTGATTGTTTGATTTTGATTTTGATTAAAATCAGATTTTAATCTGTATCAAACAAATCCTTAATATATCAGACCGTAATGATAAACAAGATTAAAAAAAATAAAAATAAAATTGAAAAATTGCATTAAGGAACCATGGAGATGGAGTTCCACATAATATAGAGTGGGTCCAAAAATATGAATATGACCCCTAACAACATTGTCATTGTTGTGACACAGTCCCAATTAAAGTAAGATGAATATAAGTTGAATTAATGTGCAGGCCAAGTCTGTCCAAAGTACAATGCCATTAAAGAGTTTCACATGGTGTGCATGATATCACGTCAATGATTCAAACCACTAAAAAGATTATGAAATCTTTAAAGATGATTGTGTTACTTTTTGTGGAGTCCGTAGGCCGATCAACTTATTTTTGTCGAACTTTTGTATTTGATTTACTATCCTTGTAAGCGAATAATGATTTTTATTTTGGACGAAAATGTTATTAAAGACAATGTATACTAATTAATAGATTGGTTCTGATTTTTCTACGACACCAAGTTACTCCGTTGAAGAGAGTGCATAAACAATATGAAAAGCAGCTTCTTAGTCTCAAAATTCATGTCAAACATACCATATTATGCATTGACTCTCGGGAAAAGCAAAGTGAAGAACCTTTTGTAATAAGAACTAATGAAAAAAAAAAAAAAATTAGTAGTAGAAATTTGATCTAAAGATTACAAAGCAAATACTCAATTATCATCAGAATCTTGATCAAGGATGTACAAATATGGAACTGAAGGTTCATGTTCAGGAGTTTCTTCTGGCTCTTCTTCCTCCTCCTTGCTTATGTCAGGAATTTTCCAACCCAAATGCTTGATATAAACTCTATCAAAGGCATCAATTTTCAATCCTGATGCCAGAAATAGTTCTAACTCATACACAAACCTATCCGATCTACCCAACAAGAAAGGTTCGACTGCCTGAGAAACCAACAATTTGAACTCTTCTCGCTTCGTCTCAGTAGAAATCTTTGAATGTTTTACCTCATCTCTGCAACATTTTATATACATGAAATCCCAAAAAAATAAAATTTCGATGCTAAAACTATTATCCCCTTACCTCACTTTGTAAATATACATGAATTCTTTTTTTACTTTTCCAGTCAAATGTAGTGTAAAGAGCAAAATATTATATTTGACGTAGAATTTAAGTCAAACTGGTACGCAACTTGTACTCCGATAAGCTACCAATTATTATATTTGAGGTAGAATTTGAAAATAGCAAGGATATTACCTTCTGAAAGAGTCGATCACGCCAAATATGTGATGAACAATAATATCTACATCTTCCTCCTGCATATGAATCAGAGAACAAATTCTAGAACATATAAGATTTTGGGATTGAAAGGGTTACACCAACAAAACACCAAATAGCAGTTACTAATTCGTCATGGCTCAATTGCAAAGGCCAAGCATTCCAATTTCAATTATTCAAGATGACAAGGTATAGAATGTGTTCTGGGGTAAAACAAAGCCAATAAATGAATAATTGCAAATTCACAGAAATCTAGTAACACAAAAGGAATCTTGAAAGATCTGCACCACCTAAAGAAGGAAAATAAGAGATTTAGCAATCTGCACAAATGAATAAATTTCCCCATAGCTTTGCACTGAAGGACCATAGTTGTTCAAAAGAGTAGAAAGGACTTCTTATCTTTGCACATGCCTGCGGACCAGGGGATGGACAAGTTTAGGGTAGAAAGAATCACGATTATTTATCAGGTCAATTTTATCTAGGATATCTACTTCAAATTACTTGATATTTTGCTCTGGTGTAACCATTAAGATGCAACGTGCATATTCACAATAGATTTATCCAGGATAACGACTTCCAATTTTGATCAATCCTCAGAAATCGATTTCTGTAGACACATCACTGAAAAGTGAAATGAAACAAGGAGAGAAACAATTGAACCTGAGTTACAGCCTGAATTTCCCTTCTCAACCAATCATGTAGCCAACGATTCTGCTGACGATACTTGCGTGACTTCCAGTAACTTGACACTTTTACTTTATCAGCTAAGTTTCCTGTAACCTCATAAATTTTTGGAAAAGAATCAGAAAACTTGGGTGTATTAGCAGGAAAACTAGAAACGCCATTTTATTGAATCCAATTAGCAGTAAGATACCTGGTTCAGTGTAGTAGCATTTCAATCTATACCGGTGAGCTTCTGAAAAGAACTCACTGAAGAGTTTACTTAAAATATGATTTAAGAAAACAAAAGTGGGAGGATGACAAATGTTTTCAGATAAAGCCTCAAGATAAAGGACAATGTGTAAAGAACTACAATACCTATTCCTTAAATCCCTATTAACAAAATGCTGTCGAAATGAACTTCCATCATATCCGTATACAATAGATAAGTTTTCAGTCTGCAGCCAGATGCATAAAAATCTTAATATACTCAATGGGATCAGAGAAACTATAAACAGATTAGATGCTATTGAATGTTAATTCTACACTTGAGACAAATTCAATTACTTTTTGAGGGTATAGAAGTGAATCAGCAACCCAGAAGAGAATTGGTGCTCTTTCCACTTGATTTTGTATTCTTACGCTTTACCCTCCTTTTAATCCATAAAA
Organism: Osmanthus fragrans; assembly: GCA_019395295.1. Taxonomy (NCBI): domain Eukaryota; kingdom Viridiplantae; phylum Streptophyta; class Magnoliopsida; order Lamiales; family Oleaceae; genus Osmanthus; species Osmanthus fragrans. The sequence goes on from CM033356.1 coordinate 25,112,336, forward strand.
TTAAATATATCACGGAGAATTTCACCAACTGGCATATCATCTGTGTCTATATAAAAATTTGGCATGTTCTCAAGACCAATGTTTGGCAAAGGAAAAGTGTACATTATTGTACCAGAGGGGTTGGACATTGCATGTGATGTTATAAACAAGAGAATGATTTGCAATTCCTTGGGTAAATAGATAACATCATTGTATATTTTTCAGGTTTATAACTACTTGTTTCACTCTCTGTTGGGCTGTTTTATGTTTATTTATTTGCTTATATTTCTTTTGTTGGGTTTTTCACATATTCCCATCATTCGTGAAAAATGTACATATACTTTAACAAGATGTCACATCTCACTCAGATTTTGTCCTATTTTTTCAAGAATATTGTGTCCTCTTTCTGTCAAGCAGTATAGCTACGTCCATATCCACATAACATGTTTGTGATCCATGGAGTAGTAAGTATTATTTACAGTACTTTTAGGAAGATGAAATATATTAATTATTAATTGATTGGCATCATAATTTAAAACAATCAAGTTTCCACTTTACAGTAACAAAGCCTCTCATCCCCTTTGGGTCCTACTAAATGAAAAAGAATCCCTTCTGATTCTGTATGAGCTTCTTGTTATAAGAACCATGGGTGAACTTCCATTGCATTTATTTAGCCCTTGTTTAAGCCCCATTATTTTAAAACTCATTATTTTCCAAACTTATTTTCAACCACACATTCTCCCAATAAAATAATTTTACACGTAAACTCAAAACATATTCTTACATTTTAACCGCACATTCTCCAAAAAAATTACTATTACAAAATCAATTTTTAAACAAAATGGGGCTCGCCTTTGTTTTAAGAGCATTTCCAAAACACTCTTTAAGTACGAGATGCTCTATATTTTAAAGAAACAACATTTAAAATCATGCTCTAAGAAACTCTTTAAATTAACATTTTAATTTAATTTGGAGAGTCAAACTCATTCTCTATAATTAAATACATTCAAAGTATTTCAATTTTTAATATAGGAAAATAATATAATAATCTAAAGAAAAGTTAGTTAAAATAAAAGATAAAGAAAATAATAAATATTTTTTAAGAGCAATAAAATTAAGTGTTAAATATAAAAAGTTTGTTAGAATACTTTAAAATATTCACTCTCTGAATTACAGAATATGCTCTTTAAAAATAGAGTCTCTTCGATATGCTCTAATACCATCAAACAACTATAATTTTTTCAGCAAGGATAGTTCATTGTAAAAGAAACTTCAAACAATTTATGGTTAAATGGATAAGTGGCAAGAAAGCTATTTTTTAAAAAAAATATTCAAGCCACGGACAAGACCAATATTATTTATCAGTACAATTGCAATGCGTACAACTAAAGATAAAGTTAATGATTTCAGTTTCATCAACTTAAATTTACATTATATGAAACAAAAAATGATAAAGCTAACCTTGCACAGAGGGCACTTCACGGATGAAGGTCCACGAGAGTGCTTGCTAGTGATTATATTGGTCCACCTTACAATGCAATTAAAGCAAAATTTATCTGCAAAATGATGCATAAACGATTTTTCAGATGCTAATAATTCATGTCTAGGACACGCATCTTCCAATATTAATGTAAAACAACACTTAAACTGGTAAATGTTATCTTACATCCCGCCATATGGAAGAACAGACACATTGAACAACTCATATTTAGCTAACCATGAAAGCTTTTCTAATCTTTATCTACAGAGTTAGTACATAGAAATTCAAAAACATCGAGACATGCAGGCCATACTAATTATTTTAGGGTTTAATGGGTGGACTGTTCCAAATTCTACCGGTCATCAAAGTTGACGACAGTTGCTAGATTGTGTCGGAGGTTCTCTTGGTCTGCAGTTTCATTTCTTTCAGTTTTCAGATTAGGATAGGAAGTTCCTGTTCTGATATAATTAGGTCCTATGTTTATATGATGGAGTTGGTTACGTCTTCAAATACTCAAGACACTAATTGGAGGTTTTGGAATCTAAAAATCGGGTTGTGCTGTTATTTGACTGGAAGGATATTATTTTTGTTCAATTAGAAACTTATTAGAGGGTGCTCATCTTTTTCTGTATTTTACTTGTCACTGCTATACCGGTTCTCTACTAGTAGGTAATGGGAAGTGGGATACTCCCAGTAAGTGCCCATTGTACATTGGTACTTATAGAGCATAGAATAAATCTTCTTCACTTTTTTCCTACAAACAGAGTTGTTCCATTTTTACCAAAAAAGAACAGAACAAAAATAGTTTGAAAACCAGTACGGATAAGCAAAAACAAATAATACTTTGGAAACTTTTCCTCTGTTCCTTCTGCCACAGCATACTGTAGCTTTTTAGTTCAAACTTAGAAGTAAAATGTTTCAAGCTCCTCTACAACCCTTAACTTGCTTCAACGTTTGATTTACCTTTATTAACAGAATCCAGCATCATTCCACCACAGTTCACCCTCTAAAAGAGATAAACTAAAATTGTTCTATGTTATTTTATTAACGAAGGCATAACAACAGAAAGCTAGGCTCCAGGTATGGAAGCATATTGTAACATAACATTAAGGCTTAGTTTGGATCCTTGCTTTCACTGAAAAAAGGGGAAAGATCTTGTGATGTTAACTTATTTGTAATCATTTACTTCAAAACCAACCATGATGAGTGACTATCCTAGGTATGATGGTATTCTCATTTATGTTCTTCCCAGAAGTCCAGGATCCGTTCAAAATGCTCAAAACTTATTAATTGTTGCAATAAGTCAATTATCCACGGAGTAACATGACAAAAAAATAAATCTCGTACACTGATGTAGATATATTTATGATCTCCGTCATTGATCGCCAAATATAACGCATTAAATTTCATCAGCTCATATACTTTTACTTCTTTTCCAGTAATACGAAATTGGAATCCTTTTCATTTTACTTCAGCCATTTTTGATAAAAACTATTAAGAAGGTTTCATTCAAATTCATTTAAAATTCAATTGAATTAATCATGACACTTACAATTTAAAAAATCCAAATTCTACCTTACTTTCTTATTCTTTCTCTACCATCATAACAAATCCCTTGTGCTATTAATTTTTATTTTTTTTCAACTAATTACAGATGATAACTATATAGTGTTCTCCCTAGAAAGTGATATTACTGTAATGCGTCCTCTTCCATGGGTCATCCTTCTCAGTCTATACTCCCTCGACCGCAAGTTACCCTCGGTGAATTCCCTTAACTTTACAATACGCAATCGTCATATAAGCCCAGAATCCGACCCTACGGCCAATAAATTAACAGATGCAAGATTATCAGTTTCACAAAGAAACAGAGCATCTTAGCACCTATTCTTCAAACCAAAAATAAAATTGGTAGAAAGAGAATGGACTTACGAAAACACTGGTCCAAATAGGAGTCCTGAGTGATGGGTCCGAGGCAAATGGGGCACGGATTCGGGTCGGAGGAAGAACTGCTTCCTGGTTCCACCCTGATTCTTTCATCTTCAGCCATCATTAGCGAGAGAAGAAGGTACTATTTTCACCGTGGATAAAGTCATATTCGTACTTCCTTATGATATTTGAAAATATCGATTAGTCCTTGAACTTTTGCTCTTATTTCAAAATTATCATTGAACTCAAAAAATGTTTTAAATTGATCCTTAAAATTTAATATTCATTTCACATCCGTCCTTTTGTCGATGACCTTGGATGAATTAATGAATTTTCTAATACAAAGACAGATCAGAAACTAATTCTCAAGTATAAGGATTAATTTAGAACAGTTTTTAGTTCAGAGACTAATTGGGTTTTTAACCACAGGTAGGAAGAAAACGTTTAAATTCATTGAGTATTGTTTTTGCTAAACCATTGCCATTGCACAGGTATGAGGGTATGAAATTGAGAAGATAAAATGTATACTTGACATATTCAACTCCAAGATAATCAAGAATTTGCCTAGAAGCAACCACTCTTGAAAGAGTGCGTAATAGTTTACTAATCGAGCGCTCTTGCGCTGAAGATGAACGGTGCTAAGCCGAAGCGATGAATGTAAAAATACATGGGTAAAGAAGCGTTCCGTCTTAGAAGCAATGGTGGACAAAGCGAAAGTAAGAACGTCAGCTCAGGTGACATAAGTTAATATTTAAGAAATGTACAGTGATTAAAAATTTATGGGATTTAGCTGCTCAACTCTCCCAGATTTGGAAATGAACCGAGTAGGTACAGAGGCTTCTGTAATGGCTTGAGGCTTTTGTTCAAGGATTTTCATCTATGACAAAATCAAGAAAAGATGAGGAACCGCAGCACAGCAAGAGTGTAAATTGCCATGGAAGAACAGGGTGCAAGATAACAGAAAAACAATTCTAGGCTGCATTTATGGATTCACAGTATAGCATAATCTTGTTCCATCAATCAACATAAACAACGGCACTCCTCTTCTGTAAATCTAAGATAACGAAGTAAACATACAACGGTAAATTCATCATTCATTGCATTCGAGAAAGAGGCGTCCCTTCTGTTCTAAGTCTTGCAAACAGATCAGAAGTGAAGAAATTGTTCAATTACGTTATCACACGCAGAACCATCCAGGTAAAATCACCCCTGTATTCATATTCTTTTGGAGCTCCACTTTACGTTGCTGCAATTCACCAACTAGAAATTTCAACATCTCAATATCTTCTTTAATCAACTTTATTTCTTTCTGGGAGTTTATCCATCCCTTTCCCGTACCTTTACAAACTCGTACAATTGCCTCTGGTTTTGTTCTCTGGTTATCCAATGCAGCAGCCATTAAAGGTCTTGACATATTGACTTGTTCAAGAAGCATAAACTGTGTTGTAATGTTCACTGGCAACAGCTCATTCTTTGTGGCACGCTGGCATGCATCCTGGGATAGTTTATGGTATTCCAGCACCCCATAATACATTCCTCCTTTTTCCCTGTCAGATTAGGATGTGCCTGTACAGTTAATAGCAAAAACATAATCTAGATTACAATAATTTCACATGTGAACTAAAATAATATCACATGGCATTGAACGACCTCGTCTAAAAAATTAAGCTGATATAGAATTGACACATTTATTTATTTAAATACAGTATCAAACACGCCCCCTCATATGCAAGCTGGATTCAATTTTTCGTCAAGGACAGACAAATGCACAGTTTTAATAAATGGGCGGTGATGGTACTTGAAACCAAGGAGCTTTGCCTAGTTTGAATAATGTGCACGGTGGATTCATACTAAACTGTCATAGAAAAGGAAAATGATTGACAAATCCATTCATATAAATCAGGTTGCGGATTTTAAAAAAAATAAGAAACTAAGAATAAAATACAAATATGTAAAGATAACATCAGGAAGAAATCAAGGAATATGTACAGATGATTTGAGGAAATCAAGGGGGTTGTCAAGAGTAAGCTTGATATTTGAATTAGTTCAGCATAATTACTCATGAGTAGCTGGAAACTTTTTGCAGGAAGATTCTCATCTCTGGCCACTTGTTCATTGACCAACCTTCCAACAGCATACAATTTTGGAAGGGAATTACTTGATGAAATGGAAACATAAGCTTCGAGCACTTTAGCAATGAGGCCCACGTCGAAAGGGATGATACTACTCTTAACTAAAAGATCTGTAGCTTTACAGCTTTCAAGCATGATCGCTATTCTTCTTTTGAGCTTGTGTAGCAACTCTGAATCAATTTTCATGAAATGAGCTGCCTTTAAAAGATGAAGTAGAAAATTGCAAGAAACTGAATTTCCTTCAGCAGGCAGTATCTTTATCAAACATTCAGTCATAACTTTATGCATTTGCACAGTCAGATTTTTCTGATTCAGATTGTTGTGCTGCAATGCGATTCCAGAAAGCCACTTTACTGTCCAGTGAGCGATACATGAACCTACAAGATTAGGCTGAATCTTTTTTCTTTTAATTGATTCAATTACTGCGATGAAATGATCTATTCGAAGAAATGAAAGATCTTCAAACCACCACCGATCTGATAAATTGTTGGCATCCATGTGATTTATGCTTTCAGGCAAAATATTCAAATACACTTCATTTTCCTCACAGCCATTTGCATTTACATTCATGCTGACTTCCCGAGCAATTGTTTCAGATCATCATTTCAACATTTGCAAGTCTCATGCCAAAGAAGAGATGGATTCGCAGCTTTTAAAGATTCTAAATGTATCTTTCCATGATGAAACAATTATATATTCCATGATGAAACGATTATATAACTCAAAAAGGCCTCAGTTTTCGAAATCAGATTTCCTTGCTCAAGATCATCACTCATTTCCAAGAAGTGAGCAGCACAATAAAGTGGAGCAACAATTGTTGCTGTAAGATTGACCTTCCAACCATAACAGAACTTCAAAACTAACTCAAAATATTTTGCTCCATCAGGGAGTTTGTCAATCTGGAGACTGAGATTGCCATATCCACGATTCTGAAATACCATTCTGTTTAAAAACCACTTCTTGAGACCAAAGGGAGCTGAAAGAACATAATACAAAATTAACCACAAATTAAGAAGTGTCTAAATAAGAAATTTTGTGGGGACTAATTTCTGTAAATCCTTGAGTAACAAACTAAGGATGTTACAATGACAACTAAATACTTCTCGTAAGAACACATTTCATGATAGACAAGATGACAGGAAAATAACAATTGAACAAGGTCCATCCACGCAAAACTGAACAATGAATGATATCATGTTCTTAGTTCCATATTTTCCATTGCGCCGGGGCGGGGGGGGGGGGGGGGGGGGGGGGACCTTACAGTAAGAATGTCACAATGACAAACCATATACTTCTAATAAGAACACATTTCATGATAGACGAGATGACAGAAAAATAACAATTGAACAGGTCCCATTCATACAAAACTGAACAATTAATGTTATCATGTTCTTAGTTCCATATTTCCATTGCTTTTGTCCAATAAAACAAACGCAACCAGCTGCTACTAGGATTACTTTCTTGATTCCTTTCAACTAGAAGACGATGACACCAAATTCAGCCTATTTATTGGCCTTATGGAAACATAATATTAAAAAATTTCCATACAATGCCCATAACAGAGAACTTTCATCTTTTGAATTTTTTATTTAAAATATGGTAATGAAATGCAATAACCAATTTAGGAGGAAAAATTGATGAAGTGTACCTTATGCAAGTGAAAGCTCTTTTCTTCAATTTGTATGATCAAATCATTGGGAAATTTAGTCTGGATGAACCTACATGAGATGGTTATTAACCAAATGAAACAGACAAACACGTGTACCAAAACAAGAAGAAATTGAAGTCATATTAAATAATTACCAGTTGTTGTTTCTCCTCTCTACAGATTTGCAACCATATCCACACTGGCTGCAAATATTGTACAGTTATTGTGCTTTTTGAAACATATAGATCTGTTAACTGGATATACCCTTTCAAGGCTTTTCACATCCATCACCGCCTTTTCATTCAGAAATGAGAAGTAAAATAAGTTTTCTCAGTGTACTAGATGTTGTTGGGTGACTCACAATCTCAAATAGACACATATAATGGGTCAGTTTATATAACAGATTATATGTTTCTAAGGTTGACATATCACTTTCAGCCTTTTATCCAATGATTGTAAAGCATAAAGTAGAGTGGGACCACAGCCTTTTTTGCTAGGATCAGTAGTGGTTGGGACAACAACACTTCTTTGTGATTTTCAGACAACAATCTAGATCATACAATCAATGTAGCTTCATTTCTATCGTTGATTTGAACAATATTCATGCTGTAAAAACACTTGGTGATTGTTTGGTACACAGGACTATTCTTCTTCAATTCTAACCAATACTATCAAATCCTTCCTATTAAACATACAATTATGGCATTATATTTAAAAAGCCAGGAACATAAAATATTGAAATGAAACTGCTCTATTGTTCTGGATCAAGTCCTAATCCCTACTTCTGAGAGCAATCAGAATACAAGCAAAGCAGACAAAGTTTTATAAATGTTCAACCTGAATTTGAGTGCCAAGTTTTCACTATATTGGAGGTGTACTAGGGTTTTCTCACGATTCATTCCGTATCAGAGAAAATGCCCCCCATAACATCCTTTATATATCCTAAAACTATTAGGGCAACTAATATAAATCTGAAATTTCAAAGATATCCCTTAACTTAAAATACACTTAAGTGACTTCTGTTGTACCAATTGAGATAAGTGGCCTATTCATCTGAGCTTATAATACATCTTGGAGATGTATGCTGATTATCTGCATGTTGACTCTCATCTTATATATGTGCCAATAGTGAAAAAAAAGCAAAAGATAACAAACCCTTATTAAAGATTCAGCTACTACTATTCAATAAAGCTACCAAAAAAGTGTGAACAAAATCAATTTGTACGTCTGGATCATGCCAGCACCTATGACTGTTGATGAAAGATTGCATGAAAGGGAAGGCATTTATTGTTCTATTTATTCGATTGAAAAAAAATTTAAAAATTCATCAAATTGTCAATTGATTTCAATATTATTCAGACAATTTTTTGCACCTTACTTATTTCTTGCAACATCCCTTGTTATCAATAATTCAGAAAGCTTAATACTTCTAAGAAATTAAGCATGTACACAAATATAAATTAATTCAATGACAAAGACATCTTAAGCTGATTTCAATTATAAATTCCTCTCACAAAACCTACACCGCAAAAACCAAAAACATAAAAATCCTTCTGTTGAAACAAAATGCAAATTTCACAAACATAAAGAAATAATAAAAATTCATAGTCACCAAAATTTTTAACAAAAACAAAAATAATGGTTCATCAGAATACTCTCCATTTTCTTCTTCTATTCAGCTTCATATTCCTAAAATACCTAACACATCCCTCAAGATTTTCTTTCTTGCACAAAAAACCCATCAAAACAGCGCCGCAACAAAATCCTAAAATCCAATCTTCAGCTCCTCTCTTCCACCCATTTATTGAAAGCCCAAATAAAACTAAACCCAAGCTCCCGAAGAAAACATCACCATCTACAACTTCTTTACCCAAAACCAACCACAGCCCAACACCCAAAATTACCAATATACCCAAAATTCTCAATTTCGATTTCCTTCTCTTTTTCGAACCATCAAAAGCTCCCCATCCAAATCCATTCCAGGATCTAAATCCTCCTCCATTACCGCCTCTATTCCCACCTCCGAATTCTCTCAACAATAACTCCAATGGCTCCGGCAAAATCCCAATGTTCGAAGCAATAATATAAGCTGATTGGAGCGCGAGCTTTGTTGATCTTTCAAACCCATGTCGAGTTCTCTTGTTTCTGGAACACAGAACTGTTTTCTGTATGCGGGTCTTCTGTAAGTGGCAATTGTGAGAACAGTAGGGCGACAACACTGGGTGTTGAAGCCTCAGGGACGAATGAATCATATTCCCGTTTGAATTGAAGAGTTAAATGGAATCTGAGATGAGAGGTTGGAATATGAATTGTAGGGTCTTCTGCATTTGCTCAAGGAATCGGAAAATTGTCCAAGAGACTGTTGCCGGGTATTCAGAATTTTGAAAATTTATAAAATCTTCTCTTTACTTTTCAATCAATTCATTTGTTTTTTTGTTTGTGTACTCGTTTTAATGCGTGACACGACCGACGAGCTGTGGACATTTCTAAAGAATGAACGGTATAACTTTCATTTCATGGGCTTTTAATAGTATTTTAGGCAAATTCAGGATAATTAACATAAAATATCATTTATCGTTCAATATTATTGTACAATATATTTTTATCTTTCATTTTTTAACATTTTTACCCTTAAAATATTATTTTCATTCAATTTTTCAATAAAAAATAACAAATATACTCTCTGTTTAAATAAAACAAAAAAAGAAAAGAAAAACTAAAGAATAAATTACAATTATACTCTTAAACTTTTAAAAAAATTACAAATGAGTTCAAATAAGTTACTAAAAGGTAATTAGTACAAAACGTTCATACCTTTCAATATTATTGTGTGAAACGTACATATCTTCTTCTTTTTGCATTTTCATCCTTATTTTTACATTACATTAAAATCATCATTTTCATCCATTTTCTCAATTAAAAGTCGTAAAATAGCGAATATATCTTTTTGTTTAAATAAAACAAAAATAAATAAAAGAAATGTAAAGAACAAATTGCAACTATACATTCAAAAAAATATTTTAAAAAATACAAATAAATTTCAAATAAATAATTAAAAAAAGAAAGCGATTTTTTATAATTTTTTCTTTTTAATTATTTATTTGAAATTTATTTTTACTTTTTTAAAAATTTTGGGAGTATAGTTGTAAATCTTTATTTTTCCTTTATTTAAATAAGATGATATATTCACAATTTTACAGCTTTTAATTGAAAATATGGATGAAAATGATGACTTCCACAATGAAATGTCAAAATAATTGTGAAAATGTCAAAAATAAATATATGAACATTTTGCACAATAATATTGAAAGATATTGACGTTTTGCGCTAATTACCCTTTTAATAATTTATTTGGACTCATTTGTAGTTTTTTAAAGTTTGGAGTATAATTGCAATTTGTTCTTTAATTATCCTTTTTTTGTTTTATTTAAATATGAAGGTATATTTGTCATTTTACATTTTTTTAAATTGAGAAATTGGATGAAAACGACATTTTTTTCTCAATGAAATGTGAAAATAAGAGTAAAAATGTCAAGAAATAAAAGGTATGAACATTTTTACGCAACAACGTTGAAAAGTAATAACGTTTTGTGCTAATTACCCAATAAATTAATATAAAGAGCACGAAAGTGAGGTTAAATAATGATAGAACACACTCGAGCTCCATCTCTTTCATGTAGAATTTAATTCATGTTTGGCCTCATTTCTTACAATTCATTTTCAATCGTACATTTCATTGAATTTACAATTTTTATTGACTTTTTAATAATACATTTCACGATTTTTATCAGATCTACCAAAAGCTTAATTTTTATCCATACAATATGGGCTTAACTTCCAAATGCATACCATTGTGATGTCTATTTGTGCTTGCACACTAAGATATTATTTCCTTGTTTGACACTCGTTTTTTAGAATTCATTTTTAACCGTGCATTTCATAGAACTTACAATTTTATTAACTTTTAAACCACATGTTTCATCCATTTCTATCAAAATATAGTAAAATTTTGATTTTTTTATCAAAATCAAACAAGGGCTATGCTATAAAATCATGGGGCATATTAAGATATTCGTGTGTCCAAAAGATGAAAGATGATTTCAAAAGGATGAAGGATGACGCTAGACCTCTCAGGGTTAAGTTGAGTTTTCGAGGATTTGCCCATCTTGAAGATTTAGATAATGTGTTGAAAAGTGCTTATATACGATTTAAATTATAAATAAATAAAAATTATCAACGAATATGTGAGTATACTTGTAGGTACTCCGAAGTATGTGAATAAAAAATAACTTGAATGTTTATAAATAGTTTTAAAAACATAAGTCATACATGATCTTAATGCATTATTGAGAATTAGTCAATGAGAGAAAAAATATATATATATGTCTAGGATGAGGCCTAGCCCATCAAGATGAGGGTGAGTACATGAGGAAGTTAATATGTTGAGGATGAAGCCAAGCTCATCAGGGCAAGCTTCGACGAAGGATAAGGACTAGTCCATGAATACAAGAATATGTGGAGTATGAGAACACAATTCGTCCAACTTTATTAAGTACGACTAGGCATTAATTCACTTATCGAGCTCGTGAAAATAATTTTAATCACAAAATGACGTGGCACGTGAGAAAACCTACACGTTCAAAGAACAATAATGACATCATACGAAAGAGATTAGGCAAAGCCCGTGAGGATTAGAATATGTTGAGAACGAAGCAAAAGTCAACAAGGATAAATCCATGATTAAGTGAGACTAAATTATAGTGTGAACCTAACTACAATAGCACGAGTTGAACTACTCGTACTTAGACACTCCAAAAGTTAACGTAAACAAGAAGTTTATGTGATTAGTTGTAGTAAATTGAATCTTGATAATAACGAGAAACATGGCCACTGTGTATTAAAGATTGAAGAAAATAATACTTACAGGCAGCAGCCCACAGCAGTGCAGCAGGTCAAGAAGGTTCCAGAAAAGAATAACAAGGATATATTCTAGAATGAGGATAGAAAAGAATATGCTATCTGTTACAGAAGTTTGTTAGGTACAATTGTATATTATTCTTTGTTCCCTTCGTATTCTATATATAGGAACTTGTACAACACTTTTAGAATTTAAGCAATGAGAATGAATGCACCATAGAAATTCTCTCTCAATTTCTCCCCGTATCCAATCTCTCTCAAATTTGTCCTTTACATTTACAGTAAAACAAAACTCAAATCTTATATGGCATCAGAGCAGTGATGGAAGAATATGTCAATACCAGTCAAACCACTCCTCCAAATCCACTACCAAACACCAATCCCAATCAGTCAGGAGTTGTTGTTCATGATCCAATGTAGCCCACCAGCCCTTATTATATTGGAAACAGTGATGGTTCAGGAGCCACGTTTGTCACTCACATCTTGGACTCCATCAACTACTATTCTTGGGCTAGATCTATGAAGCGGGCCTTGCGGATCAAGAACAAGCTTGGGTTCATTGATGGCACCATCTATGAACCTTCTGGCCCCAATGATCCCTTGATGGAACACTGGTTGAGGAGCAATGATATCGTGGTAACATGGATGCAAAACACAATGGCAGTTGATATCAAGTCTAGCACTATGTATGCAGAGACTGCACATCTGTTTTGGTTGGAGTTGGAGTTGGAGCAATGTCTTGCTCAGCAAAATGGTCCAAGAATTTTCGAGGTGAAACAAGGTATTATAGACCTAAAGCAAAACCAAGACTCAGTAGTGTTTATTTTTCTAAACTTAAAACTTCGCTTGATGAATTACTCAACTATGAATCAATTCCTAATTGTACCCGTGGAGGTATGAAAGTTGTAGTTCAAAACCAGCAAAGGGATTGTGTGATGAAATTTCTAATGGGACTCAATGGTACTTATAAGGCTATTAAAGCACAGATACTACCGATCAAACATTTTCCCTTATTAGATGAGGTTTACTCCATCATTCAGCAAGAGGAAAAGAGGAGAGAAATTTCTACTGATAGCCTGGGGAGTGATTCTATGGCTATGGTGAGCAAAGGAAATTTTAGCAAGCAATTTACTGGGCAACAAAGATGGGATAGGTATTATTGTACCTTCTGTAAAATTTCAGGACACTCTCTGGATAGATGTTTCAAAGCAAACCCAAACAAACCCGTGTGTACTTATTATCAAATGTCGGGCCACATAGCTGAAAAAATGCTTCAAACTACATGGATACCCTATAGGATACAAAGGAGATGGGAAGAACAAACCTGTCATGAATCAGGCAAATGCGACAATAGGTTCTGAGCAGGATGTTGTAAAGGACAAACCTCAAGTATCACTGACTCAGGAGCAGTATACTCAGAATCTGGCTCTCTTGAAACTTGTCTCTAGCAACCAAACCTTCATTCCCTCGACCAATCACGTTCATACCATGGTTACACCTTCCTCCTCAGATGCAAATAGTCACAAAGTTTCTGGTATATCACTGTGTCTCTTTGCTTTTACTTCCAAATCCAGTAATATTTTAAAAATTCCTTGGATTCTAGACACTGGAGCAACATATCGTATGATCTGCTCCAAGTCCTTATTTCATTCCATCCAAACTACTGTTTCTTCTTTTGTAGCTTTACCAAATGGCGAGATAATGCCTGTTACCCATATAGGAACAGCCAAAGTCACCAAGAATCTTATATTGCGTGATGTTCTTTGTGTTCCTAATTTCTCCTTTAATCTGATTTCAGCAAAGAAAATGACTCAAAAACTAAATTGTTGTCTTGTTGTCTTCTTTGATTACTGCTATATTCAGGACCTTTTGACTTGGACAACGACTAGCATGGGTGAAGTGAAGCAAGGACTCTATCATATGCTACAAAAGAAAGTCTCTCCTTTAGCTTTATATGATGCTTTATCCAAATACAACCTCAAAACCAGTCTTTCAGCATCTGTCAGCAATAATAGTGAATCCTTTGACCTCTGTCATTATAGATTATGCCATTTTTCTTACTCTCAATTTGATACAGATACCAATGTCAGCATATTAAAACCCTCAGATGGTCACCCCTATCTCATTTGTCCTTTAGCTAAACAACACAAGCTACCATTCCCTACTAGTCAACATCAATTCAAGAAATGTTTTGAATTGATATATTGTAATATATATGGGGGTCCGTGTAATGAAATTAATCATGATGGTTGCAAATATTTTTTCGACTATTGTGGATGATTTCAGTAGGTGTACTTGGACTTATATGCTAAAATTAAAATCAGAAGCCAATTTGCAAAGCTTTTGTACTACGGTAGAAACTCAATTTGAAACAAAAGTAAAAACCATTCGGACTGACAACAGAGGAGAGTTTGATATGAAATATTTTTATCTAAGACATGAGATTTTGCACCAAAGAACATGTGTGGAGACACCTCAACAAAATGCTAATGTTGAAAGGAAGCATCAACATATTTTAAATGTAGCAAGAGCACTAAAATTTCAAAGTAGCATTCTGTTGAAGTATTGGAACCACTGCATTCTCACGGCTATATATCTCAATAATAGAACTCCATCTCCATTGTTAAAACATAAAAGTCTTTTTGAGATTTTGTTCAAAAAGAAACCCAGTTATGCACATTTAAAAGTTTTTGGGTGCTTGGCATTTGCTACTACTTTAGTCAATGGAAGACATAAATTAGATACTACGGCTAGAAAATCTGTATTTATTGGTTATCCTTTTGGTGTCAAAGGATATAGACTTTTGAACCTAGATACTGGAAATGTTTTCATTTCTCCAAATGTTGTGTTTTATGAAACTGTCTTTCCATTTAAAATGGACAAAATCAGCCATCTTGATACTAATATCAGCAACATTGATTCACTACCAAATCCAAATGAATTGAGTTTTACTCAAAACCCTGTCAGTTCCATTCCCAATTTTCCCGTTCATGATTATTCTAGAGACATTGTCGACTCCAATACCACTTCAGAAGCTGAGCCGATGCCTACTATATTACCAGATTCCCAAAACAATGAACTAATCAGTTCTCAAAATAACTCCAAACCAGAAACAGAAATTCATGATAACATCCATACGCACTTACCCCAAAGATCAACCAGAATAAAGAGAGCTCCTATTCATTTGCAAGATTTCATATGTGAGCAGTCAACTTCACTTCTTCCATCTCAAAACTTGGACAAATAGAAAGTTCAGAATTTATCAGGTAATCCCTTTCCTCTGAGTGCTAGCATATCTTATGTTAAATTGTCTACACCACACAAAGCTTATGTGACCTCCATAACCTCACACACTGAACCTAAAACTTACTTAGAAGCCAATACATCACCTGAGTGTATAGATGCCATGACAGCTGAAATTACTGCTCATGAACTCAATGACACTTGGGTTATTGTGGATTTACCTCCTGATAAAGAACCAATAGGCTGTAAGTGGGTTTACAAAATCAAAGTTCTGGCTGATGGTAGTATAGAAAGATAAAAGGCCAGGCTTGTTGCTAAGTAGTACACACAGAAGAAGGGGTTAGATTACCATGAAACTTTTTCTCCCATGGCAAAAATGGTTACTGTAAGAACCCTCTTAGTCATTGCAACAGTAAAAGGGTGGTTTTTGCAGCAGTGTGATGTCAATAACGTCTTCTTACATGGGGATTTAGAGGAGAAGGTGTACATGGAGTTGTCCCCCCCTCCCCCATCGAGTATTCTAATGAAGGTGGGAGAAAAGTCTTCAAATTAAACTAAAGTTTGTATGGTCTCAAACAGGCCTCACACCAATGGTACTCAAAGCTGTCAAATTTCATCATTCACCAAGGATATATTTAGTCCAAGGCAGACTACAGCCTGTTTACAAAGGTTACTAATGGTTCTTTCACGTCTATTTTAGTATATGTGGATGACATATTAGTTGCTAGAAATGACATGGATACAATTGATCAATTGAAAAGGTCTTTTAATGCTCAATTCAAAATCAAAGACCTTGGTAAGTTGAAGTATTTTCTGGGTATTGAAGTGGCCAGGACAGCAAAAGGGATTTATTTATGCCAACGCAAATATGCGTTGGATATTTTAGGAGACTCGGGTACTACTATTGGCTCTCCTCCAACAAAGGTTCCTTTAGATCAAAATATGAGAATGTCCAAAGAAGAAGGAGAGTTACTTCCTGAGCCTGCACTTTACAGAAGGTTGATTGGTAGATATTATTGTACCTGACCATGACCAGACCTGATTTAGCTTACTCTGTCCAAATGCTAAGTCAGTTTATAGAGAATCCAAGAGTATCATACATGCAGGCAGCTCACAAAGTACTACGGTACATCAAAAGGTCACCAGGGCAAGGTTTGTTCTATTCAGCACACTCTGAAATCCAACTCAAATGATTTAGTGATTCAGATTGGGAGGCTTGTCCAGACACTAGCAGGCTACTGCATGTTTTCTTGGAAAATCCTTGGTGTCTTGGAAGTCATAGAAACAAAGTGTGGTCTCTAGATCCTCTGCAGGGGGACAAAGTACCGAGCAATGGCAAATGTCAGTTGTGAATTGACTTGGCTGAAGTATTTACTCAGAGATTTACTGATCGCTCATCCACAGGCTGCATTTTTGTACTGTGACAACACATCGGCTATACATATTGTGATACTAGTATCTTAGTATTGTTACATATTACTGCTAGCAAATGCATTATGTTATTGGTGTCAAGTACGCATGTCTCATAATTGCTAGCAAATCATGACATTATTTTCATTACAGACAGTACGTATGCTATGTTATCCGCATTATCATTTTATTATTATTGGCATGTTACTTACTTCATTATAGCATGACTGTTACACTGAGTTCTGCGAGCATATGATTTATTATGATGCATGATAGACCTCTGCATATTATATATTGGAGAAATTTGATATGATATTACTCATTCTATTATCATTAGTATTTAGAAGGGCAAATGAACCCCAAATTTATTTGGTATATGTGCAGTGGATATATTATATTGTATTACAAGATTGGTTTAGTCCATATTACAAAGGAGAAGCTGCCGAAATTTCGACAAATTATAGCAGTATCTATCTTTTGAGGAAATCTGTAAGCCCTCGTTTATTCAGGCTCCCACATATATTGTCTGAGGTAGTTCGTAAATCCTCACTTATCGGAGCGATACATATTCTCGAGGCAATTCATAAGTCCTCGCCTATTTGGGACTGATGCATATTTTTCGAAGCAGTTCGTAAGTCCTTGCTCATTGGAGCTGCTTATAATTCTGAGGCAATCTATAAGGCCTCACCTGGTCGATTACTTATATTTCGAAGTCCGACCTGCACATGAATATATGATTCAGACTTGGAGGACTATTGTTACACCCAGAAATTAATTAACAGTTTATATTTCAAAGTCCGACCCGCATATAAATATACGACTCGGACTTGAGGGACTATTGTTATATCCATAAATTACGTGGTATACGTATAACGGAGAGGATCCTACATGGGTCGACGTGACATCGACTATTTATTAATTGGGCCTTATTTAATTGAACAATTGCATATCGGTCTTTAAACTTGGGTTTGGCCCATTAGCTCACGAGGCCCATTTCCGTTTTCTATATATATATGTGAATCCATTTCATTTTAAGGTATGTAATATAACCCTAGCCAAATCCCCTTTCTCGTCTTTTGCACTCTTATTTTATTTTGTCCGGCAGTTGACTTGACCGTCAGAGTACAACCGATCATCGGACCCTTTTCTTGACTGGCGACCTTTGCCTTCTAACGGGTTGCTTAGTGTACAGATGATGTCCACGTGGAGGATGATGTCGGGATTCCGTTGGCGACATTTTTTGGGATCAACACATATTGCCACCAATCCCGTGTTCCATGAGAGGACAAAGCATATAGAGATAGATTGTCATCTAATTAGAGACAAGATTCAAGAAGGTTGCATTTCAACTGAGCATGTGACAAGCAAGCTGCAGGTGGCAGACATTCTCACAAAGAGCTTAAGCTCACAAAGCTTTTATTCGTGTTTGTCCAAGATGGGAGTAGAAGACATCTATTCTCCATTTTGTGGGGGACTATTAAAGATTGAAGAAAATAATACTTACAGGCAGCAGCCCACAACAACTCAACAAGTCAAGAAAGTTCCAGAGAAGAATGACAAGGATATATTCTAGAATGAGGATAGAAAAGAATATGCTATCTGTTACATAAGTTTGTTAGGTACAACTATATATTATTCTTTGTTCCCTTTGTATTCTATATATAGGAACCTGTACAACACTTTTAGAATTTAAGCAATGAGAATGAATGAACCATAGAAATTCTCTCAGTTTCTCCCCGTATCCAATCTCTCTCAAATATGTCCTTTACACTTACAGTAAAACAAAACTCAAAATCTTATATTGTGCCTTTGTACCTATCTTCTCATAATAGCCTATATAGAAAACCATTTTAAAGGAAAAATGGACAGTCGACAAAATCATTTCAAAGGCAAAACTCTTTCAACTTTATTTCTTTCTATAAAAATATAACTTAAGGCATCGGAATACTTCCCGTTATGGACCTCTTTTCTGACAACAAGTTCTAACACTTTCTTATACACATAATTGAACAAGAATTTCAACTTTCCATTGACTCAATGTTTAAACGAAAAAAATATTTCAA
Organism: Osmanthus fragrans; assembly: GCA_019395295.1. Lineage (NCBI taxonomy): Eukaryota > Viridiplantae > Streptophyta > Magnoliopsida > Lamiales > Oleaceae > Osmanthus > Osmanthus fragrans. Next base: position 25,131,134 of record CM033356.1, read on the forward strand.
CCATGCTTGATAAAATTATGTTCGAGCCCATCTTTTGTAAAAAAAATAAAACTGTATTTTATAATTGTGATTTTTTGAAGATATATGGTTAAAAAATAGGTAAAAATTTTAGGGTTGTGTACAAAATTATTTTATTGAAATAATGTGTGATTGAAAATAAATTTGAAAAAAAAAATGAGGTTTGGATAATAGGGTCAAACAAGGGCTAAGCATTAATAATAGAGAAAAATCCAAAAAGTCTAAACATATAATATTTAAAAGATATTCCACTCGATATCAATGTGATTGTGTATTACTAATCAAGAATGTGTCCATTTTTAATCCATTATCCATATCGAAACTTGCCATCTTTTATGAATTACAATAAAAAAGAAGAGTAAAGGGTCATCGCTTAGTGGATAAAAGTTACTTTAGGGATAATAGATTGATCTTCTCAAAGAGCTCACATCAGCGAGGAAGGTTTGACACTTGACGTCGACTCTTCGTCGCCTAGGGCAATAGTATGTTTTAAGGGTTGGGCTGAGCAGTATATTTTGAGCAAAAAATAAAGTTTTTTACGCCAGTATATTAATTCATTAATTGTGAAGTCATCAAAAATCTCATCTTAAAAAGTATGACTTTACTATGTGATCGCATTAAGTTTCTCATAATCAATTCCTAGTTTCTCACTTTTGGTGACATGGTTTAATAAAATGATGCAGTTTAATGATACGTTGGCACTTAATGGTACTACGTAGATTTTAATGTTAATTTTTTTTTATTGAGCGACTTTTAAAGTAACAATTAGAATCTTGAATGTTATCGTGAGAAAAACTCTAGCGAACATTTTGCATAATTACTCTTATTAATCGTTAGCATAATTGACCAAAAAAATAAAAGTTAACTATAGGAGGTATTTGATAGGGACGTCAATGAGCTGGGTCAAAACTGGAGCGGCCATTACCATTCCCATTGCGTCAAGAGGTTTTTGGATACGAGGCGTGACAAGATATTATTTGGTGGGGATTGGTAGATTTTGATAAAAGTTAATGAAATGTGTAGTTAAAAAGTATGACTCATAATAGGGGCTAAAAGAACCATTTACTATAACAAAATTGAAAATATTATAGTAAAAATAAGATGAAATATAATAAAATAAATAAATTCAGGGCATGTTCGAAAAATTTGGAATGAGGACCATGTTCTCTTCCCATCCTATTTACTGCTTGGGCTAGGGCATGAACATAGAATTTTGCATGGTTAGTGTTTGAAGAATTTGCCTAAAATTATCTAGCTTTTGTTTTACTGGAATTAAAATTCTGATTTTAACAATAAATTTTAATCTCATACTTTATAGAATTCATAACTTTATAATTACATATTCAGGCTCATTTGATTCTCATTTTCACTCTATAAAAATGAAAAATAAGATCGTTATCATTCATATTCAATCACTATTTTTGATTTTTCATCCTTATATGGGGTCCATAACGACAATATTTTTCATTCTCATTTTACAAACAATATGGTTCAAACGGGCTCTCAATCAATTTATTAAAGTCTGCTAAAAATACATGCCCCGTTTGATCCATATTATTTGTAAAATAATAATGAAAAATATAGTCGTTATGACTCCACATAAGAGATGAAAAGTAAAAATTATTGATTGAATGTGATTAATAACGATCATATTTTTCATTTTTATAGAGAAAAAATGTGAATCAAACGGTACATAATTTTAATCCCATCAAATAGGAGCCCGATTATGAAATGATATCGGGTCATCCGGGTCTCACCACCAGCCACGAATCCAGTCCAAACTCCAAGTACTGATTTCTTCGAAGCCGTCGAACTTACTGATCCATTCATCCCATTTCCATTAAAATTCAACACAGACAAAGAGGAATACTCACAAACTGAAATTTCTCTTCCAACTGTAAATTATAACCCAAAGGAATGGCTAATTGCTTGAGAGTACCAATGGCTTCTTCAATCCCCTGTTCCTCATCCTCATCCCCTTCGCTCAAACGACGTAGTATCAGGACTCTATGTTCATTGAATAGTACCAAAATTCCCATGCCTCCAGTTAACCCTAAGGACCCCTTTCTATCGAAGCTCGCTTCTGTGGCTGCTACTTCACCTGAAATACTCCTCAATAGTCAGAAAAACTCTGATACGCCGCCGTATTTGGACATCTTTGACTCCCCCACACTCATGGCTACTCCTGCCCAAGTACCAATGTTTTTATTTGGCTTCTACACTTTTATGTATTTTGGTATTCTTATTACTGGTTAGGAATATTTACTTAATTGATGATATTCTTGGAGCCTGTTTGATAGAATTTATTTGGGAATAGTGAGTTATTGAACAGTATTTTTGGAATAAGTGTGGTTAAAAAGTAAGAAAATTTTATTGGTTTGTGAGTAGAATATATATATATATATATATTTTTTTTTTTTGGATTACTCCCGCTTGTCCCGCCCCGAGTGTTTGTGAAGGAGGTAAATTGTAGATTATGCTTATGTCTTCAAGGGTATAGGGTGGAAGTTTATTTGTACACTTGCACTTATGTCTGAGCCAAATCTATATTTCAGGATTCAAACTCTTGACGCGGCTGCTTCAAGCAAAGCTAAATTTTTCCACCTTTCCCTTTTACCACTTGAAAATAAGTCATGGGGGCGTGAGTAGAATATTTTATTGTGTGAATGTGTGGTAGAGAATGATCCTTAGCAAACAATTTAAATTTTCAAAGGCCGATGAACAGGGGCTTAATCTTCTGATAGTTTATTATTAGTATTGTCCGTCTGGATAATTCCTTTTTCATCGTTATCCTTGAATATTTATTGGTTTTACGTCAGTTTTAGTTTATGGTCTTCTGCTGTTTCAAGGTTTTGATAGAGAACGTTTGACCTTTCTTATTAAATTTTCGCCAATTGAATTTCTTGGCCCATTCAGTTTGTTAGCCATAGCTTATTTATCATTTTAAATGAATGAAATTTGATGATTATGTTAATATTGACTTCTTCACTCAGCGTAGTCTTTTTTGTTGGTTAAAACAGGTGGAGAGGTCGGTTTCGTACAATGAACACAGGCCAAGGAGACCTCCACCAGACTTGCCCTCATTGCTGCTACACGGGAGAATAGTTTACATTGGCATGCCTGTAAAACTTTTGTTCTGCCCTTGTGCCCTTTATTTTTCCCGGCTGCTATTTTTTTATAATATTGTGGTAGAAGCTCCAGCAAGGAACAATGAGTAACCAACTCTGCCATAATGTCCAACTTCAACATATAACAAAATTTTCTCATATCATTGGTTCTTCCCAGCCTTCTAGAGATAAAGGTGTTTGCCACTTTGAGGTCACAATTCATGGCGGGGTTGTTTGGTCCCCATTTTTTAAAACTCATTTTTTCTCAACGTCTTTTCAATCATACATTTCATCACTTTTATCAAAATATACTAAAAATTTGATTTTTAGGGGCTAAGATATTTCCTTTTTCGACCTATTTTACTTTTAGACCTAGTTGGATTTGAGGTTTAAGTGCATACCTGGCTAATATCCACAAGTCGAATTTGATTACTTGATAAACCTAGTTTTTTTGGACTTGTAACTGGGTTTATGTTGGGTTTTGCACCAGACAAGTTCATGAGTATTAAGCATTAAGGAGTGATAGATAGATACTAAATGATTCTCATTTTGGAGTAAACTTTCTGGCTTAATTGTTGCTGGAGGCTTCTGACAACTGCTGCTGCTTCTTTCTCTAAAATAGAATTAGGTATTAGTTTGATTATAAAAAAATTGGAATAGGTTAAAGTAATCAATAATTCAAAGATGTTAGAGTTAGGACTTAGGTATTAAGAGGACACATTTCTGAACTTCTAAAAAATGTTGATGCCACTTGCATTGTCTGATGGTTAAATCCCGAATGGACTATAACAATGGTTTCAGCTTTGAAATGAAGAGTTTCCATCCTATCCCTTCACGTAAAAGCATAAACCACACAGATTGTCTGGAGGCAAACTCCACTGGGAGAAATGCATAAATATAAATCACCTCCAATTATCTAATCAAGAGCTTTCAGTCTTTCACAGAGAAGAGATATGAAATAAGTGAATGAACTATACTGCAAACTTGATATCTCTCGAAATTAGTTTTACCCAAATCACGACAATGAATTTATTTTTGCAAGTAAGAATACCACTTTCTATGGTTCTTTAAGAAACTTTATCTAGTCACAAGAGCCCAATTAAGGGGGAGAAAAGGAGGCCTGATATATTGGCACATTTACCGTCGGTCTTAAACTTTTTACTCCAATAGCATGGCCCTTCACTATTTAAGCTAGGTTTCTGTGATAAAAAAGCAACCTTGAGTCAATGTTTTGTTGAAAATTGCTCTTTATACATCTGGATTTACTTAACAAATTGAATTCACAGATTTCTCAGGTGAAACCAAAAAGCCCAAGTGCACAAATGCTCATGAAAAAGTTATATAACTAGAACAAGCACTTATCAAACTAAAGACAAGATTGGTTCCTGGATTTTGTATGACTTTGATTATTCACCATATACTCAACTAGTTGATGCCTTTTTAGGTGTCCTCTATGAAAGTTGATCAGTGGACAATAACTTATATAGTTATACTCAAACATATAAAAACACATACACACAAACTGACTCAACCTCCGTACTCTTGTTGAATCTGAGAATGTAAGCTAATTTCAGATATTAAATAGGGCGAGGTAATGTTCTAAAGATTAAAAACTATTCTGGTTGGCTGTTAAAGGCGCACATTCATGGCATGTAAAATTCACCATGACGTGTACATTTTCAGAAGGGGAACTTTATTTCTAAGTTTAATGAACTTTTTTCCTATTCTTTTTTTTATTTTTCTCATTTTTGTCAACCTAAATCTGTATTTGTTGTTCCAAAGCAAAAGCAACCTATTACAAAGACATTCACAGAGGTCAATGATCCCTGATCCACTTTTCATTTAAACTAAATTTGTAAAAGCTAATATTAATATTCTCATCTAAACTAAATTTGTAAAAGCTATATTAGTATTTCTCTTCTTGTGCATAGATTCACTCCCTTGCACAGATTGTCTAATATAAGCGTACTTGAGGGGAAAAAGGATCCTGCTTTCCTTGCAAGATGAATGAGAGTGTTACTTTATTTTGTTGATATTTTTGTCTGGAATTATCTTTTCTTTTCTTGTGCTTGTGGCATGAAGAGAACCCACTTCGTTACTTATATGTTCTTTGCGTTCTCAGTTGGTTCCAGCTGTTACAGAGCTCGTTATAGCTGAGTTGATGTATCTCCAATGGATGGATCCAAAAGAGCCAATTTACCTATACATAAATTCCACTGGAACTACTCGAGACGACGGTGAAACGGTAATTCCAACTATAAACTTTGCCCCTTCATATTTCTTATTTTAACCGTATTCTCATATGCCCCTTCAATTTGTGTTTGTGAATATCGTGTGCACTATCCAATGACAATTTAATTATCTATCTTTCTCTGTATCAAGAAAACGAGAAGAAAAGAATGATCTAGCACTCTCTGATTAGTGTCATTTTTTTCCGAGTGTTCATTACATGCTTTTTTGCTTTAAGCCAGTTGGATTACCAATTAGTGAATGGCAACGAATATATCAATGGTCTTTCTAGTAAATTCTTGATTGCGGAAACTATATACTCCATCCGTCCCATTTATATAGGCTAGTTTTTTTTTTTTCCACACGGATTAAGATAGACTGTGTCTGGGCATGATTTTTTAGCCTAGAAAATGGATTGTTTAGCTGTTGTAGCCGTCATTTTTACTAGCAGTGTCTTTGGTGAGACCCACGCGATGCTGTAACGGCTATATTTCTCCTTTTAATCCCTTGAAAAAGCAGACTTAGACAGCCCCTTAATGTTATTGAAAAAATATTTTTTGCCAAAAACTTTCCTAATTTACCCTTATTTAATTATCAACGACCAATAGTAAATTATTGTTGGAAGTAATAAAGAAATTGAATGATTCAATTTTCGAGAAGTAGGTATCTTTCCATTTGTACAATTTCAAGATTAAGTGGGAAAATTGGTTATAACTAGGCAAATTAAATAAGGTTATATTAGTAAACGAACAAAACAAAAACATTCTCAATAAAAAAAAGGGGTTATATAATTAGGATAAGAAAATAAGGAAAGTCAATCTATATAAATGGAACGGAGTGAGTAACAAATAACCCAAGCTAGAATATGTTTTTTCTTCTACAAAATTTCTTGAATGACTTGTCGAGTTTTCTATTAAAGCTCAAGAGGAGGCACAGTAATGATGATGATGTTTAGCCTTGTTTGGGTTCCATTAAAAATAGATTTTGGGGAATAGTGATTTTTTGAAATTGTGATTTTTTGGAGAATATTTGGTTAAAATATAAAGAAATTTTTTTGGATTTACGTGTAATATTATTTTATTGGAAAATATATGATTGAAAATAAGAAAGAGAAAAATACATTTTTTTTTCTAAATTGGAGCTCAATCTGGGGCTTAATATTTAATTAAATGGTGCTTATTATTCAAATTCTTTAGTAAGTGGTCTCATGATACGTGCTAAGTGAGGTGTTTTAAGGAAAATGAATTGCTAGAGAAAAAATTGAGCCTAATTATTCAATATCATTAAGGATATGTAAAATGAATGATATTTACTTAATGTATCGTTTATCATTAAGGTTATGTATAACGAAGCACCCACAAACATTTAGATTGAGCAGTGGTAGAATTTTTTTATTACAATAAGCTTGGTTCAAGATCTTGCTACAAGTCATTATCTCTATGCTTTGGTAATGAATGAACTTACCAAGCACATTTGCAGCGAGTTTTCTTAGTGAATGTTACTGGCTTGTAACACAATTTCGGTTGACGAGTCAAGGAGTGTCAAATTATAAGTTAAAACTCAAAGAGATCTTTGGAATTAAGAGTTTTAGGTTAAATAGAACTAGATAGATGATGTGTAATAAGTTAAAATAGGAATGAAAATAATGATGAATTTAAAATATGGGAAAATGTTAATATGTTATCACGAAGAGTGCTTGTTTTAAATAATAAAACTTGATTATTAATAACATAAGAGCACTTGAGAACAATGTAATGCACGTGATTAAAAAAAGTTGGCCAAATGAACTTGTGTTATATGTTCACTTGTTGCCTGAAAATTTTTGGGAATTTACTCCTGTGGAATAACTATTAAATCAACTATGTTTTACTTATTCAGCTTTAGAACACTAAAGTACACAATGTCAATAAGATTTGTGCAACATATATAAGATGTAAAAATGGATATGTAGCCATACTAGAATGGATAATATTAGAGGTTTCACCAGTTGAGGTTCAGTTAATAGAAGTCATCCTAGATGGATAGGGGATGTTTTGTGCAGTTCTAGAGAACTCCCATTAACTAGACTGAATCAATGTGTTAGAAGATGAAGAGGTAGATCAAAACTAAGCAAACTTGGGATGATAGTGAACAGATTTCATTTCCTCAAACCTTTGAAGAGGTAGCTCTAGACCTAGTCTCTGTTGGCTAAATTTCTAAGTGCTTATAGGTAGTGGGTGTCAATGTGTGGTTAAAAAGTAGATAAAAATTATAAGTCTCAAGGAACGTGTGGATAAAAATAAAGTTTAACTAGCTTATAAACAATTATAAACTTTGCCAAACATGCACCGACTGGAGTGATGAAAAAGAATTGATGTAATCAACTGTAAATTTAATTGGGAACAAAGTTTAGCTAGTTTTTGCATATACTCAATTCAACATCTTCATTGATCAAGTAGTTTACGTCTTTTCAAGATTTTAGTTCTCAATTTATTACTACTTTTTATATTTTATCAGATGGTGACAACATATTTTGCTATTCTAGGTTGGAATGGAGACAGAAGGGTTTGCGATTTATGATGCCATGATGCAGTTGAAGAATGAGGTAAAATTTTGTGCATTATGCCTACTCACTATCCATGTATCTACAGGGTGCTTTGTTTTGTCGAAGTGTACACAAGTTAGCATATTGAAAGAAATATTTCATATTCTATTCTAATGTTTGAAATTTTGGGTTGTTACTCTGAGCGTGGGAGTGACGCCCTAAAGCTGTAAAGAATATAAGCACGACAAATTGATAGCTTGCACATTGATTGACCATAACATGTTCTGATAGATGTGTGGAAGATAAAAATGGAAAATAAAGGTCGGAGGCTGTGTTCTGGAATTTTTGGACCGTGGATGGGTGAAATAAATTGTTACGTGATGATAGTGTTTGAATTCTTGGTAGTGTTTTGTTAGACATTCAAAGTACTGGGCTTGGGAAGTGCGTCTTTTGTCAGCATCCTAAAAAATCACTAAAATGAGATGTGGAAGGAAAGTCTGAAAATAAAGCAGTATTTTACATTAAAATATCATGCACTGTCAATGATCTAGTTTGATTACTATTATGAAGGATCAGTGCTTTCTTAAAGCAGATTGATCCTCGAAACGCAAATGTCTTGTCAAAAGATTTTAACAAAGCTTTATATGTTTAAAATTTTAAAGTTTTACACTTTGCACGTTTTTGAACATTTTTTCTCATTTTCCCTTTCCACTATATATAATATTATTTCAAAATTAAGATATGATATTACTGCACTGTCAACTAGAACTAGATAACATTGGTATTGTAGCTTTTCCCCATCTTTCAGTAAAAACTATATAAACAGCACTGCATTTATAAAGTTTGGGTGGAAGGGGAGAGAGTGAGGCACAAGTAAATAGGAAGAAATGCTGTGAGAGTTGCTAGCAAATGGTGAACTAATGAGAAAGACAATGAAAAGAGGAACGAGAGGGCCGTGAGGCATATGTGTGTAGATGGTGTTAGTTTAAGGTCTTTTATGATGATGCTGAGGATACTACTTTCGAGCTTCTGCACACCCTATATAATCAATGCATGGTTGACAATTAGTTCTACAACTCACTATTGTTAACCTATTGAACAATTTTCGCACGTATCATCGAGTTATATATCTTTTATGTACTCTTTAAGACGTCCTTGCTCTCAAGTAGATTTTTAACACGTAGCGTCTAGTTAATGCAATGATCAATGATTATTTTACTAAAGTTTCAAATATGTGAAACTATAGAAGTTGTTGGTTACTGGTGCTATTGGGTGGTAAAAGGGCTTAATGATTTAAAGTTATATATCTACTGATTTGGATTGGCTACATTAACCCATTATTTTCATTTTTGACTATCGGGGTAACTCTTTTCTTAATCTACTAGTCATCAATATTTAACTTATTCAAAGACGAGTATAAGTATTTCAGTTTCGAGATATTTTAAATTTTGGCATCTATTGGCAAAATTACATTTTATAAAATGTTTTGCTCTAGTGGGCATGAATATAAATAGATAGCTTTGATACCTCACAAAATATCAATATTGATAGCCATTCAATTTCACAATTTCATTTTTTAAGTAGGATTCAAGCACTTTATTTTGTTGACTATCAAACGGTATCAAAACAAAACTAAGGTTTGGATATCAGAAAATATGCTTGGTTGGTATCGTGCCCAAATATTATGGTGGTGTGGCTGCTGGATGAATAAGTGGCTAGGGATGGAAATGGGGTAGGTTTAGGGCAGTGTGGCCATTCCGTGCCCCACCACGCAGGGGATTTTTCGCCTGTGCCCGGCTTAATACAGGCGGGACACTCATTTGCCCCGTTTACTGCTCAGTTTAATATTATCATATTGTATTTTTTGTTTTTAGTATTTTTGTTTTTTTTTTCAAATATTACTGAACATACCCTACACAAACCCGAGTGGAGGGCAGGTTTCTTGTCTGCTCCATTCGGGTTGGCGCTCCTCGGGTCTCGGACGAACCGGTTTTTTCTTGCACCTCAAGTGGCTTGTGCTGTGGCCTGTGGTCTAATTCAAGAAGGATATTACTTGTGTGAATAGTTGCTTTACCTAATTTTAATAGTTTACATTCGCTCGTTGTGTTCCCGAACTTGTCACTTTGTCATTGGTTTTGAAGAGAAGAGATTTTAATTTTTTTCTTGTGTTTTTTTACATCCCTTCATATTAATCTCATCTGCAGATACATACAGTTGCTGTTGGAGCTGCTATAGGACAGGCATGCCTCTTGCTTGCTGCAGGAAGCAAGGGCAAAAGGTTTATGATGCCGCATGCAAAAGGTATGTCGTAATTGACTACATCTGGGTTGAGATGGTGATTCCAGATTTTTTTTTGCCAGTTTTAACTGTTAACTTATTTCTGTTTCAGCAATGATTCAACAACCTCGAGTCCCGTCTTCTGGGTTGATGCCTGCCAGTGATGTTCTCATACGTGCAAAGGAGGTAAGTTTCAGCTCTTTTGGTGGTTCTTCCGACTATTCTCGATTATCGCTGTATAAACTCCTTGAAGGAGTATACTCATAGCGTCTGCCCTTCTTTTATGGATTGATTCACCATCTGGTTGGATGCATCCTCTAAATAAATAGAATTGTGTATATCACGGAGTTAATTGGTATTTCCACACCATATTCTCCATACTAGCATAAAAAAGAGAATTTATTGTGAAAATATCCTCTGTATACAAACTTATATGTTGGTTCAAGGCTAGCAATAATAGAAAATTTGATAATGGAAGTTATAAAAAACATGTGCACATAACGTAACGTACAAGAAAATCACCATCTGACAAGCCAACACTCACTTGTCTACGCCCTTCTCCTCCCTCCCCCCATACACCACACATACTCTGCGAGAGATGTTGAAGAAAGAATTCTGTGAAATCTGGAGTTAAAGTTAAGATGAATATATTACTGCACTTAACCTCTATTTTTGTGGATCTTGACTGAATTCTTTTACAGGTGATAATAAACAGAGACATTCTTGTTGAACTTCTGTCCAAGCACACTGGAAATGTGAGTTTGACGAATCAAAAGTATTTTCATCGTGTTTTCTGATATATGTAGTAGAAATGAACTCTCATTGTTTTGTTTCATATTTGACCAGTCCTTGGAGACTGTAGCTGACGTGATGAGGAGACCATTTTATATGGATTCAACAAGAGCTAAAGAATTTGGAGTCATTGATAAGGTAGGTTATTGCCAATTCTGCTACAGAATATTTATGTCCCTTCTTTCTTGCGCTAACAGACTGATATCATATTTTTGGATTCAGATACTTTGGCGTGGTCAGGAAAAGATTATGGCAGATGCTGCCCCGCCAGAGGAATGGGACAAGAATGCCGGGATTAAAGCCCTTGATGCAATTTAAGTTTCTTCTGGAAGGATTATGCGGTATTTTTCCTTTGTAATGCAAAATTGATTTTTAAGTTAAGAGATAAAATTAGATTGGTAAATTTGTTACATTCACTCTCTTCTAAAATAGCCCCAGTTACTATTACAGAGGAACACATGTTTTGTACAGGGCTAAAAATAAATGAAAATTGAACTTAAACAGCTGGACCAAGTTTTATTATTGAGTGTAGAAAGAGTTCTTGTAAGAATAGCTACAGTTCATTTTCTCTCACTACATTGGTCCTTCTTAAGAAATTTTTAGTGATGTGCTTTACGTGTTGAGTAGCAGATACTAAAAAAATTTGTGGATTAGCAATATTCCCCCCCCCCCCCCCCCCCCTTGGTTGATGCTGTGCTGTGATTGTAAACTGAATTATTCTTTTGGAATGAAGAAAAGAATAAAAAATATGTGGAACACCACTCTGTGCCGAATTAATTCTTTGCATATATATATATATATATATGAAAACTTCGTGAGATTTGTTGGCTGAGGATTTGTTTCAGCTATTTAATTTTATAACGTTGGATGCCGTCTTTTGGTGCAGGTATATCAGCTAGAGAAAAAGTTTGTAATGGTTATGATTTTTTCAAATTCTATTTTCAAGAGCTGAAATTTGATTGCATGGGGAAGGCAATGAAACTTTGCTGGAAGTATGGTCATATAGAAATGTCAATGTCGTTGTAGCATAATTATAGTCCGTCACAGAGAGCTTCTTAAGCTGGAACATACTATGTAGTTTTGGGGTAGCAGCTGTAGTTCTACAATGAGAAGCAGAGATAGTGATAGCCTGTATCTGAAATGACTTGAGAAGTTGTACGCATCTATTTGAATCTTTGAGGGTTACCACTTTGAATTAATTGCTTGTTGGGAATCACTCATTGGAAAAAATAAGACAATATTGATTTGCTGGTCTTAAATTCGAGAATTGTTGTGTACAAGATCTAAACTCCTTTGGTAGAATAGTTGAGGACCGTTTGCATGACTATTGTTTTTGCTTTTGTTTTCAGTAGAAGGATTTTAAAAGAAAATTATTTTAATTTTTGTTTGAAAACTAATTTTTAAATGAATTTTCTATTTCGGAAGTGCTTTAAGGGGAAGGGAAATTAGATTGAACCAATTTTCTTCAAACTCTTTTAGTTGGAAGAAGTAATTTTATAAAATTAGTTAAATTGGTTCAAAAGCTGTTTTTGAATTTTAAAAGTTCTTTTTGACTTTTTAAGAGCTATGCCATATGGGCTTTTAGACTTTTATTGACTTTCATGTCGAGCTTTGGGAGGATTTGATAGCTTTGATTGAACGAACATTGTAAGAACCTTTAAATGATGCCCCAGTTGACAGTTGTGATGCAATCCTCGGCTTTTTCTTAAAAAAAAAAAAAATAACTTTTTTACAATATCTATCTTGGAATATGTTTGGCTCCCCTATTAATATTCATTTTTCAACAGTTTTTAACCCACTAGCCTACCAACATCTATATCAAAGTTTGTCAATCACTTCAATCACGTGTCAGAAGTGAATAAGGCAATATTGTCATTTGGTGTCATTTTTTCATTCAATGTTCAAAATAGTAAGGGCAATATTTTCATTTGGTGGCCTTAATGGTGATTTTAAAATATAATTATTGTACATTACAATCATGTCCACAATGAATCTCAACGGCCTGCAAATGTTAATCAAAGAAAATGAAATGTAATGAAAATTCATGGGGGCCAAACAGAAGCTTGATTTTTAATATCTCAACCTTCGATAACAAATATAATGTAGATAATTAAGAAAATTGAGATAACTGAGAAGGATCAATGTGATGGTTGAACATATTAATCAGAATGACTAAATGCTATAATTATGTATGAATAATTCAATAAAAATTTATTCAAACTCAATCGAAAATCAAAAATGCTACTTGTACATCAAATTTGTACATAATAGTATCTCCTCTCTCATATGGGAGACTCATTCGATTATTTTATTTGAGTGGACCCTCCTTTCATGTGAAGAGAGTGTACATTATTATTTACATCTTGTTGTATCAATAGCAAAACCGATGAGAAATAATCAAATATTTTTTAGGCAAAAGCTTCGAGTGCCTATATGCTGCGGGCAAGTGAGGAGGGAGAGACGTGGGCAATCCAATTATGGGCTCATCACTCCCTCTCAAATTCGCAGTCCTTTTCTCCATCTCTCTTGCCGGCGCCGCCTCCTTCGCTACCACTACCGCTGCCACTTCTCTCCCCTTCTTCAAACCAAAGCCCAAGCCCAGGCCCAAAGCCACATTCTCGGATTTGCTCTCCCTTCTGGGTTCACACCAACAGGCCCGTTCCGTTAACTCCCAGGTGGCCAGAGAATTGCGGTCCTGCTTCAAGTTCCTTGTGCCCTTTAGTTCCACTCAACGGCTCAGCCCGGAGTCTTCTTGGGCCCGGCGATTGCTGAGCGATCGGAACAAGAGAGACGACGATGAGCAGATTTGGTGGCCGCCGGCTCCAGTAATGGAGCTCGCTCGGCTCGCCGTTGACTCTGGTGGTGATCCTGGGGCCATTCATATTGCTCTTGATCCAACCATTATCCCAGTAAGGTTTCCACCTCTTTTTTTTTAATTACTTTCCCCAGTTTTGGATTATGTACGGTGCATATATAAATGTGAACATTTTGGGCTCTTCTGGTTCGTATATATGTTATTGAAAAATTATTTAGCATACTAAAATTTCAAAGTATTACAAGAAACCCAAGTGCCTAATTTTGCAAGATTTCTACCCAAATGGTACCTTTATACCCTTCTCTCTATTTTGGTGCAATTTCATCTACTAATTTACTTATTTCAGCCATATTTTTGCTTAGGTCACTAGGGGTGGGCATTTGCGCTTAAACAGAACATCATGAACCAGAACAGCTGGTTCCTCTTCGGATCCAAAAATTACGTAGAACTAGTGGTTCCATATACTAAATACCCAAAGTTAAATGGGTGATTCCGATTCTTGAGATACCCAGACAGAAACCCGATGTGGAACTGAATTTTCAATTTTTATTCTTTGTACTTTCACATACTGTGTAAATTTTCAACGAAGACATTAATGTAAATGCCATTGGTTTTCTTCGTTACTATGTGACAAAGCTTGCTGAAGGAGATCTAAGAAAGCTGGAATTAAGGTTTTTGGAAACCAATGGGGAATCCATACATAATTTTCTCTTTCTTTAAGTTTGTATTTTAAAAATATAACTAGTTGAATGAACTAATGTAAAAAATTGAACTCCATTTTTTTGTTGGTATCCGGTTTGGATCCAAAAATTACATGGAACCTAACGATTCCATTTACAATATTACCGAAGCATTAATGGTGGTTCCAGTTCTTAAAATACACCGACCAACACACCCCATGTCCATCCCTACTTAGGAAAATGGTGGTAGTGGTTATGGGAGATTTTTAGTTTTAGTTTGAATTTGAATTCGAACTAGTCCCTCCAGCGCATTCTTATAAGTTGCGGGTCGGGTCGGGTCACATTGATGATTCATGACCCATAAGGCCATAATCTAACATTTATGCAAGCATCATTAACATTGCCAATAACATATTTTGAGTATATAGTGCTTGGTGTGGTATCAAGTCTGTGTATGTGACATCGGTGCTATCAGTGATGACGGAGCCGTATAAATTTTCATAAGGAGAAAGCATTAAGGTGCAATATGATGTGAATAATGCAGGTTCCTGATGTGGAAGGAACGAAGGAAGATCGATGTGAGCTTACTAGAACCCCTTATGGGAGACACTTCATAAATGAGGTATGCCGTATAGTAATGATAGATTTCACTGTATTGTAATTTTCTTAAGATTAACATCTTTATTAATTACATTATTTATTTTTCTGAGTTTGTTAATAATGTAGCATGTAATTCTCATTTTTGTAGGAGTTGAATTCGTACCTAAAGTTTTTATTTGAAATTATAGTTCAGCGGGGTCCCAGTGTAGGGCTGAATGTTTCATTGAATCGCTATGACTTTTTTCACGGCCACATTTTCCTTGCCATGGATTCTGGAAGACTTGGTATTTTGTAAGTTGAGTGCCATACAACATCTAATTTTATGATTCTTCCATATACTTTTTTGAGCTTGAGATGAGAAGAGTTTGGAAACATAAACACCAGCATAAACGTAGTCAGAATTATATTGACAGTTCATAATCCACGATTTGTCACAAGTAAAAAGCAGCAAATAGATGGCACACAATTCTAGTTTGATTCAGAATTTCATCAGGATTGTTATGCTTGACGTGTTTGATCATGCTGTACTGGTAAATAAACCTCCCTAACTTCCAATAACTTCTTTCCCCCAACCAAAACAGAAAAAATAGAAGAAAAATATGAGTTTTTGGCCAGGAGGAGATGAAAGAAAATAGTGCCTTGGCCTTCTTGTATAAATTGAACTATCTTAGATCAGGTTCTATCCCCTACGATTTGTAACCATCAACTGTAGCTTGGCTAATTAAATATGAGAAAGTAAACATAACCTAGAGAAATAAAGAAAACATCCAAATTATCAAGGTTCTAGATGAGAACAATATTTATTTCCTAAATGATTATTTGATGCATCCAGCATCTTGTTTCAATTATATCTCTAAATTTCAAGACTCAGCAAAATCGTTTATTTCTTTTATTCTGAACTTTCAGTTATAAAGTTAACGTGGTACAAAAGTTTAAGTTTCTTTTATGCTTGAATGCATGAGGAGTTTTGTGTTTGGAAGCAACTAATTGTTTATATTTTCAAATTTATAAATAAAATAGAAGTAGTTCTTTATCTATATGTTTCTTTATTGCATACTTTGTCATGCAATTGTAAAAGAGAAATTTTCCATTAAAGAAAAACTTTAAAAATTTTAATTTGGTTATGCTTTTTTTCCCTTCTTTAATCTGGAATTAATTTTGTAGAATATTTATAATCTTCTTCTGATAAATTTCATTCATCAACACCTCTGCATCAGGTTGTCTCGTTTTCTATAGTCATTTTCCTAGAGTTAATATTTCCCTTGAGATTTGATGGGTACTAGGTTACAATGGAAGCTGCAACAATTAAAGCTGCTTGCTTTAAGTGTGGAGGTCTGAGACCTCATGCAAAATTGGAAATGCCTATTCTAGAATAACATAAAAGTTGATTTGATGTGGAACAAAAATGTTGCTTGCAGTGTATGGAATATATATTATTATTTGAATAGAGAACAGTAGTCTGAGAATGTGTAGCAATCAAAGAAATAGTTGTGTTGGTGCTTTAGCAGTTATGGGTTAAATAGATGCTTTCTTGAATGCACCACTGCTTTGATATTGAAGTCAGAGATAATTAGATTGCTTGAAATGGTAGTGAAAGCTAAAAAATTATGGCTTGGCCGAGAGGAGTGACCGTGCAAAGATATATTCTGGCCACTGTTTTTACTACTACTGCTTTACTTCAAAATTTTATGTATCATTCACTATAACTTGTTCACCATCACAAGTTTTGAATTGCAGGTTTCATGCTAAAGAGTACCCCGCATATGATAAAGAAGTTTTTCCATACAATATGGGCTACTGCCAAGTGGGTAGGTTTGGCTTAGCAACATCTTGAACAAATATTTCATAAAATTAGATGTTTTACATGCATAGAAGGTTTATTTTCCATCCACGAGCCATTAATTAGTATGCCTCTAACGTTCCTGCTAGACAATCATCAACAAAAAATCTATCTGCGGTTAATTTCATTTTGGGCTCATGTCTGTGAATGGAAGGAATAGAATGATTTGCAATGTTTATATGATTTCTGTGTTGCTATTGAAAGTGCCTTTAATGATGGGTTGCAGGGTCTAATGTTCCTTACGATGACGGAATGAATTTAAGAAATATTTTATGGCTTGCTCCATTGCCAAGTAATTCTACAAAATCATGGTTGGCACCAGGTACTTCTCCCTTGTTCATTAGTGGTAAGTTCTGTACTAAGACAAGTCAATTATATGGGACAGTGAAAAGTTTCCCTAGATGTGAATTAACTATATTTTTTTTTATTCAACAGCCAAAAATAAAAAATAAAAAACCTCCAATTACAGTGATGTTTCCTTGAGCAAGCATTCAGAATTGTTTGGAATTGCTTTTTACGACAAACCTATAACGAGTATCGTTTGAAATTGGCTGTTTTAGCTATCATATAGGGGCCGAACTTGGTTAACTGGTGGACAAGATCCATATAGAGCTTCATGGTGGTGGTTCTAAATGTAATTTCGATATGCACAATAACTGTGGAGGCTCCAAGGTCTTGGGGCTTAAGCACAAAGCAAGGTCCCAGTTTCGTACAAGTATAGCTAATATCATATTCTAAATGAGAAGTTCCCTGTAATGCTTAATATATTCATATAGCAAGTTTCAGCAAATATCGATTCAAAGCAATTATAGTCTGATTAAGTCATTGAAAGAAATCGAACACCTAGATTGGATTTATTGTGAAATGACAATATTCATCTCCTTAAATTCATAACGCTATGAATCTTACAACTTCAATCCCTAACGTATTGTTTTTGTTCATTCACATCTAACGACAATATCTTCAACTGATTTTCCTAGTCAGGAAAAAACTCATTCGGAACTCTTTTTGAGTGTTGAGCCAATCATTTCTCGTATTCAGTACATCACATTCAATAGGAGAATATTTCTGGTGTCTTGTATCATTTTTTCAGAGAAGTCGAACATGCTGACTGGGGTATAGGAGGTTTGGCACTATCAGTACTAGTTTAATATTAGAATAAAGTAGTATAATAGAGGGCCTGACCCTGTGGGAAATACAGGCAGGAAAACAATCCAAAACAAGAGGAGGAAGGAAAAACAAGCATCTTACTCTCCCTTTTTAAAGTAAATTGCTTGCGGATCAAAATAACCTCATTTACACATCATCTATTTTCCTAATATTCTTGTTGGCAGGAGTTTTAGTAGTCTTGGATGCAAATCCCAAAGGAATCATATACCAAGATCTCATTCCTGAATATGTCCATGTTGCAAGGACACTCTATGAAGGTTTTGGGCTTTTAAACTTCCAATAGTCTGGGAAGCCATACATATCTGCATCATTATTCTTAGAATGAAACATAATCGAATTTTCTTGCTCTGTCAGATGATTTTGGGGAAGTTGCAGTTGATGTTAACTACCTCAACGTAGGTGTCAAAGAGCCCAACTTCGAGATCTTCATTTGCTGACAACTCAGAGGTGGGCAGTGCTTTTCTCCAAGCTAGTTGTCGTATTTGATTCAATAAAACCGATACCATTTTTTTCTAACTATTGCTGATTCTGCATGTTGTGGTAGTTCTCGTTTCACGATCGTGAATATTATTATTATTATTTTTTCTATTGCAGCATCAATGGAATGATATCTTAGATTCTTAAGGATGGTATGGAATGCTTCGGAATTTACCTGGATAGTCCCATCTTAATTCATTTGGTGATTCTGTGTATCTGTTTTGTTGGTTGTTTCTTGGATTGAATACCATACATTTTTACTGAACAAGCCACAATGTCTTTGCAAGATTTACTAGTGCTTATTGACCTCAATTTGTAGTCCTTGCACTAAGCTTCTGTTTGGTTTAGTTAAAAATTATACTTTTAGTAGATTTTGATAAAAAATTTATGAAATGTGTGGTTGAAAAATTGTGAGTCTCATGAAATATGTGGTCGACAAAGAATTTGAGGAAAATATATTTTAGAAACTGGGGGGATAACGAGGGGCTAAGGTTACTTAAAGGTGAGAGATATAGTTATTATTATTAATTTATTTTTTTAACGATAAAGAGTGAGAAGTGATTTTTACTTGTTGAATAACCTTGTTTTTTTTATTTTCAGCTTTCTACACAAATCTGTATATTGCCTTTTAAAAAGTAAAATAAAAAATAAAATTGTAATCATGTATAAAAAAACAGCCGTTCATTATAATTCTTCTTCATGGGAGTTCAATTTATGAGGTTTTGTATGGACATGGAGACGAAAGAGAAATAAAAGATTTAATAAATAGAATTCGAGTCATATTTTACCTCCATAGGCAAAAGCATTATTGCCTAACGCTTTAATTCCGACTAGTATGGAATATTGTGTGAATAAGTAAATAGTTGCAAAGGTTAAATGCTCCTTATTAATTGATGGCGAACGTTAATGTTTCAAGTACATATTTGTTGACATAATTGTAAAAAAAAATTATTAAAAATTGACTAATTTTATAAGGTATTAATATTCATGGGTGGATATTATTCACCATCGTTCCCAATACTTGGTTACGAATTAATCAAGATCACAAATCAATCAAATAGTTGGTCACAAACACTTCAATAGTTGGTTGCAAACTCTTCAACACATCCCACACCAACCGAACACCATGCTACCTAACCACCGCTTTCGCCAACACCACCACCTCCATGTGTGACCCTCACCCTCACCACTACCATACCACCACCATTGTAGTCTCCACAGTCAAACCACCAATACCACAAAAATCACCACAACCACTACCACTCAGATCGTCACATGTTGAGCTGTCGCTGAGCGACGTTCTAATCACCACAACTACGAATTGAGTATTGACGACACAAAGGCAATGGTGACAACACCAGTGAAGAAGGAAAAAACAATCGATTGGGCCTGAACAATCGATCCAATAAGAGCACCCCAACCTCCTCACCGCAAAGGAGTATAAGACCAAGTGTATGGCGACTTTCCCGATATTGTAGTTGCTCGGTGGTGTCTTCGGTGCCATCTGTGTGTGAGAGGAAGATAAAGAGATGAGTGTCACGATTAGCTTGACGATGGTCTTCGATGGCAGTTGCGACGATGTCGAATTAGTGTGATTGGTGGAGAGGATGACAGGGAAATGATTTTTAGGATTCGGGAAGAAAATGGGTTGGGATAGAATGATGTGAGGTTTGGGTGGGCTGAATAGATTTTATAATAGTATTATTAATATTAATAGTTGAATTATACATGATTTATGAATAAGTAAAATTTTTATATTTGATTTTTGAATTAAAATCTTTAAAAATCTGTCCTAGTCTAATTTCCACTAAAGAAATTAGGCCCCTGTTCGATGCACATTAAAATGAAAAGAATATATTTTTTTTGAATAATGTGATGGTGAACATGTGGTTGAAAAAGAAAAAAAATTATTGATGTGATGAAAAATATTATTTTATTAAAGAATGTGTGGTTTAAAATAAGTAGAGGAATAAAAATGAAAATTAGAATCTGGATCATAGTGGGGCTACGAGTTGCCGAATCCGACCGGGCGATTGTTCTAGAACCGGATCTTCAACGGTCCAAGTGGATCCGTTCTGCCACGTATCCTACAAATTGTGGGGCCTCTATTAGTTTCTATATGCCACGTGTATTATTGACCCCACAAAGATATTTGAGGAAGAATTAGCACCCACTGCGCACCCTAGCAACAAAACATCTTTTTGCGTACTCCCTCTCTACACTCGCGCAGCGCTACTCTCTCTGCGCAAACGGAGGATCTGTATAAACATTACATATTCACATTTATATCAACATGTTTTGCAATCAATGTATCAATAAATTGTGAAAATGGAAAATCACGTTTTTTGGGCATTTGAATTTGAATGATTTAATTCAATAGATCATACTGTGTATTTGTGTATTTGTGAGTATTAAATATGGCGGTGGAGCGGTGGATAGAATGCAAAGGAGATCTGTGGAAGGATAGAGCTCGATTGCTGCAGCTGCGGCTAAGGGACCGGTTCAGAGTGGCGGTGGACAAACACCGCCGGCCGAATTTTCAGAACCTAAGGCTCTCCACCACTGACTACTTCTCGTCCACCGTCAGGCGCTGGTTAGACCGGTGCCGGGATTTCCGTCATCGTTCGCTGCCTTCTTCTTCCACTTTTTACCGTAAAAGTGGTGAGCACAGCCCCTAATTACTCTATATACATTAATACCTACATATGTCAATATTAATGTATTACAAAGTTGTAAGTAGTAACGCGTGTTATGTTTATGATATTCTTTATTGCATGTGTGGAAAAGATAATCTCTCTTTTATGTAAAACGATACAATCATATTAGCGGATTGATAATTCATGCACTTGGACAACATGTCTCTTTCTAGAGGAAGGAAATAACTATTTATTCCCATGGGGAGTGATGGAAGAGTAGTTATTCATATTCTAAACTTTTGGTGTTGCTGCTTGCTTGGTTAATGGTTAGGAAGGCCATGGCTGAATTTTCTGGTAATATCAAAATAAAACTATAATTTTTTGATTCAAAATCCATCCAAAGCTCGGGTTGTGACCACAAAGATAATTTTTTGAGGCAGAGTAAGTGTGTTAGTTAATCACATACTCCATCCGTCTTACAAAGATATGCTAGTTTCACACAGAGTAAGAATACCTAATTAATATAGTTGGAATTGTAAAATATTACTTACGCTTTTTCGAATATATCCCTACATTGAATAATGGTGGTTCATATTTATTAATAAGAAGGCTCATTAAATAGGGACATATTAGAAAATTAAGAATTTTACTATACTCTCAACAAGAAAAGTGACATATAATTTGGGACTGATGAAAAAGGAAAGCTCAAGCCTATTTTTATAGGATGGAAGTATTATCTATTGATTGTGCCTCAAGATTATTTTAGATGAAAGGAGGTACTAGGAGGTTGAGTTTCCACTCTTCTTAGAAGTTCAAGCTATTCTTACTATTCAAGGGCTAGTTTTAATCAGTGCAAGTTACTCCTGAAACAAAGCTGATTTTATCTTAAGAAACACAATGAAAGATGATACATCAGTATGCCTTTTCCTACATTTTATTGGTAATATGTGATTTTTTTTTTTGTGGATAGTGTGTTATTGATTAAAGAGAGAGAAGCTATTGAAAAGGAACTAAGGAAGCCATATAATCTCTTCTTTTATTTAAATATGGAGCATCCATGCCTAGTTTGCACCATCTCTTGCTCGTCTATTTCTACAGCCTAGTCATAATTATATCTTTCACTCCTAATTGTCGATGGAAATCCAAAGGGCCAACATCAGACTGTATTCTGCAAATTGTATTTAAGATATAGTTTTCAATTTTTTAGTGACTCCTTATCTTGAACTTTTAGACTGTCAAATAAAAGAAGTACCTGACGACGTAATTTGATGCATTGAAACTGGTTTATAGCAATGCATTAGAATGTTCTGCTTTTTTTATTGCTGTCCAGTGTGCACAGATTAACAAACTCAGCTAATACGAGTTTACATGACTTTTGGAAAGTGGCATCACGCAAATTTTGAAGGCTTCTTTTGATCTTTTCAATGCTTTATTTTATTGTAATGCCTTCAATTGGGCATTTTAGACCATAGATGTTACTCTTGTTGTCCTACGATCAGTAAGAGTAACTCTTTGTACTTCGTGATTATAAACTTTCTTGATCTCAGACTTGAACAGTTTCACCTCAAGCTAGCTCGCCAAAAGTTTATTCCAGTTTTGAAAAAGGTTTCCTTTTGGCTGCAATCTAACCCATTAGGCATTCCTTCTTCCACAGGATGTAGTAGCACTCATGTTAAAGATGACATTATGCCTTTTTAAAACATAAATAATGAACATTATGCCTTCTTAAACAATTTACATGTCTAACTATAACATACTGTTTTAGCACACTGATTTAAATTCAGTTTCTGTCTAGTCTCCAAAATTGTGGTCAACAGTCCTGTCATCTATTTGTATGGTCTCCCATAACACCTGTAATGGGCATTCTTGATTTGATTTATTTTTATGTTTTCTGGAGCTTAACTAAAATGGGTTCCTTCCAAGAAATGTTCTGTGCTACATAGCGGTTGTAAATACTTAGTTAATTTTGTAATGCAGTCAGCAAGGACATTGATGCAGATGCTGATTCAGTCTTGACTCGTATGCTCCAAGCTGTGGCTATTCCTGTTATTGGAAATGTTTGCTACGTTTTTTATGCATGGCCTTAACCAGGTTCAGGTAATCCAAATATCTTGTTTGGCAATCTCTAACTCTTCTTCTCTGGAGATATTTCCAGATATATGATGAATTGACTTTGCTAGTGTTCCAGATATATGGTGCAGAAAACTTACACCATGCCCTTCTTCACAGGCCAGAAAACAAGCCATTGATTACGGTAGGCTACATCTCTTGGACACACTGATTGTGGATTACATATTTCTTCAGTTCCCCCCCCCCCCCCCCCCCCCCGGGCCTTTTCACTGTATTGGCTCATATAAACTTGTTGTTCTCATAGGTGAATCATATTTTAGAGCTGAACATTCAATTCATTGCAGGTGAGCAATCATGTTGCTGCCATGGATGATCCTCTAATTATTGCTTCACTACTTCCTCCTAGCGTGCTACTAAATGCTCATAGCTTGAGGTGGACACTTTGTGCATCTGATCGGTGTTTCCAAAATCCGGTTACATCTGCATTCTTCAAGTATGTCAAAGTTCTGTCAGTTTCTCGTGGTGATGGGATTTACCAGAAGGTATTAATTTTCACTTCTCAGTCTGCTCCATCATCCAGCATTAAGTGATAAAATTTGGACTTGTTACAATTTTCTTTGATCTATAAGATCATTTTACGTGCAAATCTTATAACTATCCACCAGTTCCGAAATACAAGTGAGCAGATGTATCTGAATATGATTGGTGAAAATGTTGTTTGCTTGTATATTTAGGGCTTGTTTGAGCCCCATTTTTTGCAATAGTGTTATGATGGACAATGTGTGGTTAAAAAATAAAGAAAAGTTTTGGATTTACATGTAATATTATTTTATTGAAAAATATGTAGTTTAAATGAGGTCAAATCACCGTTGAAAAATGTTTTTCGGTGAAAAACATGGGGCTCAAACTAGGGCTTAGTTTGGTGAAAAATGAGTTTTTCGATAGTGGAGATCAAACAGGGGTTTATATTCATTTGTGATTTTACGCTTACTGTGGATGTAATATTTTACAGATATTATAATCAATTAATGGTGTTGTTAAGATAGTGACTGACTCAGTCTAATTAAATGCTTATGCAGCTTTGTTGATGGAATTTGCACTATCTTCATTTCTACTCTTTTTGAGAGTGAGTTCATGTCATTTATGCCTTGGGGTACCATCAATCTTAAATTAGAGTTCTCTGATAGAGTATTAACAAGTTAATTTCTGGAGACCCTACGTCATACATTATTCATCTATTTATCAATAAAGCAACTTCCATTTGTAGACATGAAGCTCATCAAGTGACAAGCTTTGGTTCATGCTTTAGCGGAATCCCTGTGAAACTTATCTGCAACTCTTGTTGAGATTTTTGTGTGCTTAAACCAAACTTTACGAGCTAGTGGACTGTGTTTACTGGATGCTCATTGATCATTCACTGTTTTCATGTTTACTCATTCTGGGAGTTAGGTCATTTCATTTATTTCTTAGTCCTTGCACACTATCAATCTTAAATTGGAGATCCTATGCCATACTTTATTCTGTAACTTAACAATACATCAACTGTCGTCCGTGGAGACAAGGCTTTGGCTCATGCTTTAGTTGAATCTCTGGAATTATCACTAAGGTTTTTATCTGCTGAGATTGCAACTTTATGAACTAATGGCTTGTTTACTGGGTCCGCATGATTGTCCACTTTTCTAGTTTTCATCTTTGTTTAATCTTAAGTGTGGTATAAAAAGCACTGGAGGCTTAAGAGATACGCTTTAAGGTGTGACTCATGTTATGCCTTCAATAATAGCCTCGAAGTATACGGTTTGACTTTTGAGTGCAATTTCTCTAGCTTTATGCCTCAACTGTACCAAGGCATAATGCACTCTTGTCTTGCCTTTACTAGGCTTTTTATTCTGGCCTCAACTATTGGGGCTGGTATTTTATTAGCGTAGAGCATTTTAAGGAGTTTCTGGACTATTTTGAACAGAACCCATCTTTATCATTTCAATTAAATAAAATAAAATAAAACTGGAGAACAGGGAAGAGAACAAGTGAAGCCAGTGTTCCCTAGCCACCTACATGAAGTGTGATAAACCCCTCCCTATTGAAGTTTCCGGTGACAAGGAACATATGACACATAATATCTCCCTTTTCCCTTTTTAAGCAATCAAGTTCTCAGTCTGAGATCTGAAGAATCTATAAGAATCAGGTTTTCGGTTATATTTTTCATTTTCTTGTTCTTGTGTGTGCGCGATTTTCTTTTCCTATCTCCAGATTTATATTCTTTCAAAGTTGAAGCAAGCAAATTTTTTGAATAGGTGGTTAGTTCATTTTGTTTGAATATACTTTTAATTCTAGCTGTGGATTAATGGTCCTTCAGTGTGGTCACATTACTTTTTCTAATTCAGTATTTGCTACTTTTGTTGATCCATTTTAAGTTTCAAGCTGCACATATACTTTAAAATTTTGTTCAAATGATTTATTAATATTTTTTAACATAGTTTATGTTTATCTTGAATATAATTTGTATTTGATATATTTTTGAATTATTCTATTGCTTTACGTTGAGCTTAAACCTTGCCCAAAGCAGGCGAAATGCCTTGATATTGGATTTATCCCTTTTAGCACTGATATTGAGAGCTACAATTTTTGCTTTGCAAGTTATGGTGATTAATGCTATTATATTGGTGTTTCCAATCTGATTTTTTTGTAAACGCGCCAAAATGATGAGAAAGGCTTGCTGCTAATTTGTTTCTTCTCTGCCACAGGGAATGGACTTGGCCGTTTCCAAATTGAACCGCGGTGGCTGGGTTCACATTTTTCCAGAAGGCAGTCGGTCTCGAGATGGTGGAAAAACCATCGGATCTGCCAAGAGAGGTATTGGGAGGTAAGATATAATAATTCAATTTTCAAGGCATTGCCTACTTATTTGACTGTCCTTATTTTCTGCCCTTTGAATTACATCAGCTTGTAGCTGATCCAATTTTAAGTTGTTTTGTCTTCACTCGATTATGCACTGAAATATAAGAACTACATGTAGTTGTGTATATTGTATTCCTAAACCCCACAACAACAAAATATATATATATATATTCCAGACAGCCATAAACTCGTATTTGATATGCATAGACCCCTTTTTTCGATGGGCTATAAAGTAATATCATTAGGGATTAGCTATATTAAATAAGATAACCAACCCAATACAAGAAAGGTTATTAGCCAAAGAAATAAAGAACATTTGCCTTGCTTGGGGTGAAATAAATTATGTGAATGTGCCTTGTGGATCTGGACTGGGGAAGCATTTGAAGTTGCTGGCAGTGGATAGGGGTGCCTTCAGCAACCACTTGGAGGACATGTTCAAGTGAACACTGTCAGTTCATATGTAGTTTCATTAGCCAAATAATTATATGGATTTATATACGTGGTTGTGTGTGTATAAAAAAATATCCCTCCTTAAGGATTTAAATTGGCATGTAATTGTCTGCAAGTCTTGGCAAACAAGTATTTGCCATTGTTCTGTCAATTTAAAATATTCCTGTTAGTTTTTTTTTTTTTTTTGATAAGTAATCTCGCATTTTATTAATTAACTGATTATACACTATTCCTGTTAGTTTATCATCTGCTTGGTTTGAACGTGTGAACAATTTTAAAATTTTTATTTAACAACGATAGTCATGTAGAGACATAAATCCAATTATTTAGTTTATGTTACTAAAAAACAATTTCCCTCAAAAAACAATTCTAGTTTTCTTGTCAAACATGTCATTGGTCTCTCCATAAATGTGTTAAATCATTTGAAATGAAAGCTTGTGAATTACCAATGATTAAAAGCCCTGAATAAAGCT
The DNA here is from genome assembly GCA_019395295.1 of Osmanthus fragrans. Taxonomy (NCBI): domain Eukaryota; kingdom Viridiplantae; phylum Streptophyta; class Magnoliopsida; order Lamiales; family Oleaceae; genus Osmanthus; species Osmanthus fragrans. The sequence goes on from CM033356.1 coordinate 25,158,187, forward strand.
GTACTGTTCTTCTCTCCGTTGCTAAAGCTCTCAATGATTTAAATAGTAGTGGAGCAATGTCAGAGCCTGTGTTCATTCTTTGAGAATATGTAATTATAATACTGCCTTTCTTGTTGTTGTGCCTTTTATTTTTCTCTGTGTTTTCAGTTTGGAAATTTAAGTATATCTGCCGTGTTTATTCTACAGGTTGGTCTTGGATGCTGATAATGTACCAATAGTTATCCCATTTGTGCATACGGGAATGCAAGAGGTCATGCCAGTTGGATCCAAGTTTCCTAAGGTTGGCAAGACGGTATGTACTATATTCCAACTTCGGCTTGTTATTTCAGTGCGTATTAAGAGCGTTTATTTTTGCATTCTATTTCCAGCATCATCATTTTTCAACATTCTGCAGTTTTTGATTCCAAATATCTTTTATAACCTTTCTAGTTTCAAGTAGTTAAAGAGAAATCCATTGACAAAGTGCAGGTGACTGTGCTAATAGGCGATCCCATTAATTTCGACGATTTACTCTACGACGAAGAGAACCAAAAAATTTCAAGAGGCAAACTCTATGATGCTGTGTCTGCTAGAATTGGCGACCGGCTTCAAAAACTAAAACTGCAACTCGATAGACTAGCTGTTGAACAAGCACTGCAATTGCAAAAATATCCCGTGCCTGTGGCTGAACTGGCAGCTAGGTCTCTGCATCAAGTTGATTGGGAATCACTCGGAATGGAAAACCATCTAAGTATTGAAGATACTTCCTCAACAAAACAATATCCCCCTATGGAACCCGAGGTAGCTCAAATCTATCAACAAGTAAGTGATTCTCAGAATCGGTACTTCAGAGTTGGCTTCTCTGGTGGTGGAATAGTTTCGAGGATAAGGGGTTATATGGACTCGACAGAATCAGTGGGATTTGCAGCTAGAGGCTTATTTATTAATCTTGAAAATGAAAATTTTGCAAGTATTCAAGGTGTTAGGGCTTTGAAAGCATGGAACAACTTCTGGAAGTCAATATCTGGAGACTTCCCTCCTAACTCAGTTTTTGCTTCGGCAATGTGACTAAAATGCCGGTTTAACAGAGTTCTTTTTTGTGTGTTTTCTATTTACAGGTTCACAAATTTACTTTCTGCAGTTTTTCACTTGGTGGTGCTACGTACTAAACAGTCATAAAAGTTTTTGCAGTTCTCAAGTTATATAGAAATGTGAAATATTTCCAATATTTTCGAAGTATTGGTGAGGCAATGCATAGGTGAATCACAGTGAAGAATGCAGTGTGTGAGACGAGAAAATCAATAGAGTTTACATAAGTTTATCCTTCCTAGTAAGGACTTGGTAAGTTTACGAGGACGAGCTCGAACCTATGAAATCAGACATCCAAGTAAAAAGTGAACTTTTAGTACATTTGTTACTTTCATTTTAGGATTAAACTCTTTTGCCAGAAAATACTTGCCCACTTCGTTGACATCCGCTCCCATGCGTGGGACTCACGTAAATAAAAAAAATGCAAAAAGGTCCTTCATTTTAAATTCAACTCTGTGTATTCATTCAACACATCAATCATGAAGGGAAAAGAATAATTTTTTAATTATGCTACATGGACAATTTTGATTGATAATATATACTCGTCAATATTACATTCATCTATTTCAAAAATTATTTTTAAAATCAATGTTCCGAATTTTGACAACACTAAGATTGTCAACATAATTGTCAACAAAGATGTACAAATAGGTTAATTCATAATTTTTTACCTATAAAATAACTTTCAACGTGAAAAGGAAAGGCGAGTTCAAATTATCAATGATAGCCAATCTCTTAAACGACCAAGAGTAACCAAATTTGACAAAGAGGGAAAAAGGCAACTATACTACAGGCATCCTTATAAAGATTCCATCGTTGAATGTGGACGATCTTGTATTCTAAATTTTGTTGTTATATTCTCCACTTAAATATTTTTTCAAATTCAGGCTTTAGTTTTGTACAAATTTCAAATCATCTCAAAATTCTCATCAAATTAGGTAAAGTTGACGAATATATTTAGTTCATTTAGACACTGATGCTACCAAAAATCGTACCTGAGCAATTTCGATCCAGACGACTGATAACGAGCACTACGTTGATCTTCCAGTACCTGAAACAAAGGCGTCGAAGTGTGTCCTAGTTGCCCCTTCGATGCTTAAGTTAGAGAGAATTTTTGTATGAAATTATAGAATATCGCGTACCTGAATAATGAGATGAAACCTTGTATTTATAGTATTGAGTGGTTCAGTCCTAGTAGGATTGAACCATTAGAGAGTCCTTGTCTGAAGGAGTCCTTCCGGAAGTGAGCATTTGCAACGTACAAGAAGTCTAAGACTATCAGTAATTCACATAACAGAATACTTCTTCCGTGCCTGGAAGTCTGGCAAAACACGTCTTTGTTAGTGGGGAGGAGGACGCTTCGTTTAAGCGAGAACCTCGAGGATGTTGTTGGTAGGAGTAGAGGGAACATATAGGACTCAATGTACCTGAGGACGCCAACATAAAAGTAGGATTTTTCGGGCAAGGAGTGATCGAGCATGACGATATGTACTCGAAGACAATAAGTCATTGTCGAGAAGGAGGCTTTGTATGGAGGGATCGGGCATGATTTTCAAGTACTCGAGGACATGGTGAGACTGGAAGTCTTCGGGGGGAAAATAGTGGTCGGGTTACACATATTGACCATATCAGACACTATTTTTCTTTTATTTTTATACAGATTTTGAACCAATTTAACATTTTCGTCGTGTTAGATAAAGTTGACAAATATATTCAGTTCATTTAGATATTATTTTTTCTTTTGGCATAAATCTTGAATTATCTACACATTCTTGTCAAAACAAACCAATGTCGAGAGTTTTTAGTATTGTTAGACAATTTAATTTTTCTCGTTAATTTGCTAAATTGCTTAGATGACAACTTTATAAAAAAAAAATATAATTATTCTGCATGACTGAATGATCATATTCAATAATTCAATGAAGGTAATTTTCATTTTAACAAAAAATGAAAAAAAATATTAAAAAAAAATGTTTGAAATACCAGTGGAAATAATAGATAAAAAATATTAAATTTAAATTTAAAATTTTTACCTTTCCAAATAGTGATCTAGCCTAGTTCAAAACTCAATATACTTTGGGTAAATTTCATCAACATCCATTAAATTTCAACAAAAATTCTATTGGATTAGTAAATATTAATTTTCTCAATTGTACCACTAACCTTCAATTTCGTTTCAAATTGGGCTATTGAACTTTAAATGTCTGATTTCAAAACTTCATCACATGTCAATGTCATATGCGAAATCGGAAAAAATTGCTTAGCTGCTTAAACTGCAATCTTCTACTGGATCACTGCATGACTCAGTAATTTATTAGTGTCACTTCATAAAATTGCTTAACAAAAAGATATAAATCTTTAATAATTTAATTTAAAGAAATTAACTCTCATTTATTATTTTTTATTATGAGCAGAACTACAACTACAACACGGTGCATATCTTCCTCACATATAGGAGTGGGCCACCCCACCAGCTCGATCACAACTGTGCACAATTGCTGTACAAATAACATTTCTGTTTTATTATAGAGTTCTACATTTCAACTATGCAGATGATCAGTTATGATATGATTGTCAACTAATTAAAGAAGATGTCACTTGTACATAATTTGATGTTCATCACCCTTACATAAAGAGGATTCGCTTCAAATAAATTATATTTTATTCGAAGTGGATCTCCTTCCACGTTACAGGAGCTTAATAATCAAATTGAAATTTATCTAAAACTTCAGTGACCACAGATCAAATTTTGCTAATATTTTCCCAAAGAGCCATGTTACTTGTACAATATCTCTTGACAATATTGGTTGACAATCACTCATATGGAAGAAGGGCCAACGATAAATAAAAAAAATTATGAATCCTCCTTCATATGCGATGATTATCAATTAATGTTATCAAAAAATATTGTACAAATAGCAAAATTCTTTCCCAAATCGTTCCCACCAATCAAAAAAAATCAATCAATTCAACCCCAAGCCCGCGGAAAAGCCCTTTGACAGATCATTACTCTCCCCACGCCATCCCACGCCACCCCACCCCACCCCACGACCTTAAAATATAAGCAACGGAGAAATTTTATTACTAGAAATTTCCAATAGAGTTCGCCAATTTGGGATCTCAAAAATGTCAGATGAGGAAGAATCACAGCTTACTGACAAGGAGAAAATAGAAATTGCCAAATGGTTCCTCCTCAATTCTCCCGTTGGTGAAATTCAATACGTCGCCAAAGGTCGCCACACTTTTCTCACAAATAAATGAATATGTTTATGCATTTATATGAAATTGAAATGAATCAACATTGTGCAGATGTTAAGGAAGTTTTGAAGGACGAGAGGGTGTATAGGATTGCTGCGGCAGAGGCGTTTCCACTGTACAACAAATCGCACATGATATGCCTCGAATTTCCCGACGGAAGCGGTGAGGTAATGCGAGCGCTATCATTTTCTCTTTACTTGTTGTCATCTGTTAAAGTTTCGATTATGTAGATAATTGATACAAAATTTTTATCTGGCACATACGTTAGTTTTTTATGTCACTATTGCCTGGAGAGAGAGCTGGATTAGGAAATGGGATTTAGAATAGTGTGATATCCTGATGATAGTGGCAGGAAATGGACTATAGAGTAGTATTACAATGGAAACTTCCATAAAATGAATTTTATTATATTATTTGTTGTAGAGTAGGTGTTACACTGGACAATATTGAGTTTCTTGCTTGGAATCAGAATTCGAAATTATCCAAATGTATTCTTTTTAAATTTTAAAGCAATGGACTGAATGCTATGCTGCCACAAGGAGAATTGGACATCAATGTCTTGATAGTATGCTATTTTATGTAATGGCGTTTGCAGGTTCTAGTAACATCATTTAATGAGATTGATAAGAATGAATATTTTGATCCAAGGACTGCTCAGGTTGCAATAGTTGACCATGTGAAACAGGTGACTTGTTCTTTTTCTCCCTCATGACTGTTGAGTGCATGTAGTTGAATGGTTTTTGTAGTGTCAGTTTGTCTACTTGTATCAAGCTTTAGAATATTTCCCATTTTTTGTTTTAAAAACAAGACCAGATGCTTTTTTTTCTCAAATTACTCTAGACTCTGTATAGAGTGTTATGCTCCCACTTATATTCTGACTTGTTGCATGAGATAATCCAAGAGATTTTGTTGGTGGTTGTGGATGGTGTTTTGCAATCACGAACTTCCAAATCTGTGGTAACAGTCCATTTTATTATTCCTATTCTGATTGCCATTGGCAAAACGCTCAACTAGATCAACTATATATGATAAATAAATACACTAAATGAAATATCTTTCATATACCTTGTACTATAATCAAATTAAAGTATGGTAAGGAATACTAGAAATAGGGAAACTTAAGATATAGAAAGTAATAGGGAAACTTAAGATATAGAAAGTATTATGCACAAAATCTGACTCTAACATTGTTAGTGAATGCACAAAGAGAACCAATATGTCAAGGCTTCTTGTGGCTTAAGCACAAAGCTTGTTGCTTGCTTTTTTGATGCCAAGTGCAGACTATATACTAATTACTAAATGAAAACCTCCATAGATGAATAATATGTATAAAAAAAAAAAACTTCAGAAATTGCTGCAATTTCATTTAATTTCAGCATTGCATTGAACAAGTCAGCAAGTAATTAATCAGGGTTTAAGATTTTATTTGTATTTAAGCAACTAATCATATTACAGAAACAAATATATTGACACTATATAACAACCTAAACCAAAATTGGTGTTTCCAATGAAAAAACTATGCTTCACACTCTCTTTTGGGCTTTGTTGAAGCTCCTTAACACAAAAAAAGCCCAGGACATGTCTCACTGTGCTTTGTGCTTAGCCACCCTGGTATCCTTTTAACCACGATGGACTTCAAACACAATATATTTGCAAGGCAGGTCCTGGATAATCTTTGTGTCTAGTTTTATCCTTTATGTGCAAAATGTGGATTCAGATCCTTGTGTTTCTTCTGCCAAGTTATGTCAATCTCAGTAGAGCAAAGCCGAAACTGTCACCAATTTTGGGATGATGAAATATAGTCTCATTGACTTGTTAAATTGCTTGATTACTTGAGGTTGACATACGTATTGATGCTATAACATCATTCCCATAATTACATGTCAGCGTGAATAATGTGGAATGGCATAATATGATGAGCCTGCAAACCACATTCCCTTGCATCTATTTCTCCAACCTGTATGAATAGGGGATTTAGCAAGGAACTTTGAGTTGAATAGAGTATTTTTTAGGATTAATTAGAGCTCGTTTTAGAATTTTCAGAATAAGAACTGAAGCTTTTAAAACATTTTTGCTTATTCATTGTAGTACTCTAAGACAGAAAAACCAAACTCTCGTATAGTAGGTAAGACAAATAAATGGGTACTGCAGTAGAAGGGATTTTCCTTACACATGAAGCTTCTTACAGGTGGATATAACTGGAATCACTCCGGAAGATCATAGTCAAGTGTCTCCTATGGACGACTCCCTTTATTTTCATGAAGCTGGTGGAAAGCAACATTAAAATGTTAATAGTCTGGATATCAATCAGATAGATTCATAAGGAGGCCTCGTTAGGAAATGAAATCCAAGAGCTCATAACCAAGTGGGCACGAGCATTAAAATTACAATTGATCTCTTTTTTCAATTCCTAAAACAAAATCATGTGGTGCTTATAATAAAACGAAGTGCATACCTCAGATATATTGTTACCTTTGTAATTCTTCTTTGTTTGTATGAACTGGTTAGTGCCTCCAGATATTCTCTTAAGTAGTGGTGGACAACTTTGAATGAAAGGAAGATTAAGCTCTTGTTTGATTCCCATTTTTGTCAAAATACATTTCTCTCACTTCTTTTCAATCACACATTTTTCAATAAAATAATATTACACATGATCCCAAAACTTTTCCTTATTTTTCAACCACACATTCTCCATCAATCTACTATTTCAAAATATATTCTAACTCAAAAAATGGGGCTCAAACATGCCCTAAATGGAAAAAAGAATTTTATGAACATACACTAAAATGTATAGTGCATGCAAGAGGGAGAAGAGGAGGGGTGGGGTTGAAGGTGGGAGGCTGCCATGGTGAGGTTAAATGGTCATCCCCTCTTATGTGTATATAGACACTCCAGAAATCCTGACACTCTCAGTCCCTATAAAGTTCGACCTCCTATACGTGTATCCTAAATGGCCTAATAAAATCAGTACCATCTTTACATGATTGGAGCCATTAAGGGGAATCGTAATTAAAGCTCTAATGATTCAAATCCACTCACGATCAACTCTTTTCCAACTCAGTTCGGTCCATTAATATTGGGCCCACTAAAGGCCCAATATTGGACCATTAAATTATAAAGACAGTTACAAAGCCAAATAATAATTATACCGAAGTTCTAAGATCAACAAAAGTGAAAGGAAATGTCTCAAGTCAAAAAGGCTCATCACAAAAAATTAAAATTTGAAACAACCTTGATTCAGGTTGGAGAGCATAATTAACTTGGATAGTGGCAAGATTGAGCCTGTCATCATTTTACAGAAGAAAGATGCTAGCTGGCCAACTTGATCTTCACATAGAGTAATTTTATCATGAAATATATGTATAAATAGTAAACTATTTTATAGAAAAGCATGTACAATAATTTTAAAATTTTTATTAATAGCTATTTTTTTTTTTTTTTTTTTACACTTCTAATTTGCAAAATTACTGTTTTTATAATATAATTTAAAATACTTATAGAACGACTATTGGAGGTTTATGTTGTCAATGAACTAAATGATAAACATTATTATCCATTGCATTTGACTTTTCTAGATTGATACTATAATACATACTTTTTTCTACTTTTGTATTTTCCATTATTATACATGCTCTCTTAATTTTGCAAATTTTTTTATGTCATAGTCCGTCATTTTATGCAGGTTTGTACAGATGCTAGACCAGCAAAAGATGATGAACTTCCTTCCTCGTATATTGAGGAATATCGGTAAGCTGTGTTAATTGTCATTAAAGCTTGTTTTCTACCTAAGGAAGAAAGAGAATTTATGGTTGCTGTCCAGCGAATGAGTGATGATTATACATTCCAACCTATTTGAAGTTCTTATTGAAACTTAGCTTTGCCTGTTACCAGCTGGTATAGGAGTCACATTATTAATTTAGTCCTGTGAACTGTAAAGTAGGAGGAAGAGCAAGTTCAAGAGCATACTTGAGACTTGAGTTCAAATGCCTTATAGTTCACATTGAAATTGTACAAATATTTAATTTTCATTAGAACTAAATAATTAAATTATATTTTATTCCATCAGAAATAAGAATAGAGGATAATTGAAATAAAATATGTTTCGTATTATTAAAAATGTTATAAAATAGCTTTCAAATCATGTTGGAAAGCTGTGAGCTGAGTTGGCTTGGGGATTTCTGTGATTTTGTAATTCATTCACGAGATCCTTTCCTGAAAACTAAGTCGCCAATTCTTATTTTTATGGCTAAAATAGTGAATTTGTACCGCCTCGAGGCGTTTTTACTCACCTCATTCTAAAGCAGGCCTTAATTGGGTTTTTTAAAACATAGACTAAATTTCAATTTTTTAGAGCATGACTTAATAGATCATGTTGCGTCATCCATTTATCAAATACAAGAACACCAGGTGCATTTAACTCAATTGCCTAGACCTTTCTTCTTTATAGGTGGCTTTCAACTCAATGGCTGGTATTGGAGTAGATGCCATCTGGTGAATAGAGTCAAAATCAAATCAAAATTATATATTCATTATTATGGCTTGTATTGAAATTCTGTCTATTGAAGGCTGTATTAATATGCTACAGCACAAATAACTTCCGAGACTGTTGTGTCTTCGGCTTAATGGAAAACATGCTCTTATGAATGTAGATTATTCAGCGGTATCATTTAAATTATGTTGTTTAAAATGCAATGCTATACATATGAATGCTTTTTCTTTAACTGGGTAAATCTATTCATTGCTTACATTCGTGGGTGAAGGCATCACTTGTGGGACAATATTTTTTAGTAAAAGAGTTTGATAGAACTATTCTTTTGCTTTCGTTTGGTTATGTGGAATAGGGTGTAGCACTTCCTGTTCTCAATCCAAGTCTGCACGAGACTTGAACATACAGGACACAATAATACAAAAAGGACTTTGCCAACATTTGGTCTTGGTCACGAGGAAATGTGGACATAAAAGATAAAGATCAATTTGCAAGCGTGGAACATATTGAAGTTAGAACTTATATGTGAGAATTACTAATTTACTGCTGGAGATGTGAATAATTTTTGAAGCTTAACATATAATTTTTTTTGTTCTACATCTTGATTGAGAGTGCTTTTGTTACCTGTGTGAGAGAACTACTAAATTAAAGCTTGAGATATCGAGTAATGTTTGAAGTGTAACATATATATACCCAGCTCTAAATCTTGCTTGGGAACCTTATGTGCAATTAACAACATAAATGGTACTCTTTTTTCTACATTTATTTTGTTATTTGTAAGTTACGTAGCATTGCTTGCTGCATCCTTATACCAGTTTCGTCTAGCTGATATCAAGTTCTTTCTTGGCAGTTGTGCTTTCGATGCAGAAATTATCAAGTATGTGAGTGAAGCATACCCAAAAGGAATTTGTTGCATTTACTGTACTAATGGAAAAGATATGGAAGAACCAGGCTCCAATTTTGAGTTTGTTGTAGTAATTTCAGCTGCTAGACTCAGCCCGCAGAATTTCTGGTATGTTAAAACTTGTCAAGTGCTAGTACCATCAGACATCCTTTATTCAATCTTACTTTTTTAGTCGACCATTTTCTGGTTGCTGTTCTGCATCATATAATGCATGTTGCATCTTTCCTATTTCAGTGTAAAGGGGAAATATATATATATATATATATATATATATATATTTTCCCCAGTTAGAAAGCAACCACAAAACCTCTAAAGACTCATTCTGTTTGAAATTGAGTCGGGTTAATCCTTAAAGGATATCCAACCTCTTCAAGGCTTAGGAATCAATTAATTTTTTATTTTTTAACTTTCTAGATATCTCACCGTCGAGACAAAATAAGTCTATTTCTGTTCAAGTCTTATAGTACTTGTACGTTACAGCAGGATTGCATTCTCACAAGTTATTCTTTTCTGACTAGTTTATGGGAAGTCTATGGGAGCCTTCTAATTCCACACTCTTAGATCTGTCATTGATTTATTATAACGTTTAGCCTTTATTGCTGGAAGGAAAGGGTAAAGGAGTTCAAAATATTTCTACTGTACCAGTTTTGTGCATTTGGTATATGAGAAGGAAGGCCTCATTTCTGTACTAGTCGTAGGGTATCATGACACTTGGACACCCTTCCGTTTCTTAAAACCTTTCATTTAATGTGTAGCAATGGAAGTTGGCGGTCAATATGGACCGTGGAATTCAAGGATGATATACAACTTGTGGAAGTTAGAGGTAAATTGCAGGTATTCATTCACTACCATATAATGTTCTGCAGAATTCAATTGAATTGTTTGTCTCATCATTGTACTTTAGGATAAAGAAAGAAGGAAAGAGAAGAAAAGAAATTGTATTTGGTAATGCATATTGACGCTCACCTTTGTATTTCTGTTTCATATAGGTAGGAGCCCACTATTTTGAAGAGGGAAATGTCCAGTTAGATGCAAAGCACGAATGCAGGGATTCAACAATGTTTCAGGTAATGCTTAAGTGTTTTTTTGAATTTATCTATTTTATGCCTGGTAGGATTACCTACTACTGTGTGTGTGCCCCATGAGATAGGATATTTGGTCCTCTTCATGGACTTGGTTTGGAAGTCCTTCTTTTCTTTTTCATTAAACTCCGTAGAAAGAGTAATTTTTGCTGTGACAATGATGTGGAAGGTCTGGCTGTGCTAACATTTTATAATAAACTCTTTTGTATTATGTTTTGGTATCCCATTTATAGTTCCGCACTTGGGAGAGGATCTCATAACTGGTATATATGAGTAACTTTACGGTGCTTAGATTTAACCAAAGAGAGTTAGGAAACCTGCTTGAAAGGCGAGGAGGACCTGCATGCTATGAATATGAGATGCTACTGGTGAATAATATGCCTTTGGTTTTGCAGAATGACTAATTCTTGCTGACACTTTACCTTTTCAGTCTCCTGATGATTGTGCAGTTTCCTTGACCAATATCATTCGCCACCACGAGACAGAGTATCTCAATTCCCTACAGGTTTCTACATTTTATGAGTTTATCCCTTCTTGTTACTTATATATTTTTGGGTTTTTTTCTGAATTATCTTTATTAAAAATGTTTATATATGCAGACATCCTACTCAAAATTGCCCGACACCACTTTCAAGGTACTCATTCTGCTACACATGCTCTGGGATAAAGTCAATAAGAAATTTCACTTTCATAGTTCTGTAGTGAAATGCAGTTTAATTTTTTAATATGTGAGTACCAACGCGTCACTATAAACCTAATAACACGAATCGAGGTTTTCTTCTTGTGGCCATATTTGTCGAATTCTCACTCCGACTTGTAATTCTTCTCACGTCATTTTTTTGTACACCCCGATTTAAATAGCATACGTGTATCCTGTTACTAGATGTACAATAACCATCCTTCCGAATTCCATGATATGGAATGAGTGTGAGCCTCTTGAGCATTTTTGGTTAAGTTCATAAAGTTTACTTATTAGTAAAAAATAATTGACATTGAAAGTAAGTTACCTATTTTAATGGTTCCTAAATTAATCTGGTATGGCTTTCTTTATGCAAACGTGTGATCAATTTTCCGAGGATGCAGGACCTTCGAAGGAAGCTTCCGGTCACGCGCACATTGTTCCCATGGCATAATACACTGCAATTCAGCTTGACAAGAGATATTCACAAGAACTTGAGATTGGAAAGTAGTGAATGATTCTTCTTCCATGCGTTCTCATTTTCAATGTTGTATACTAGGAATTTCAGTTCATATGCTTTAAGTGAGTCGATCTAAATTTGTTGTCGATTTTTGCTTTCCTTTTGTAAATCTTCTATTGAAAATTTTGGTTCACTTTTTCTACCGTTTGTTTCTCTCTCTCTCTCTCTCTCACACACACACACATTTTGTGTGTGTGTGTGTGTGTGTGTCTTGGGTGTGTTTAGTTCGTCAATTGGCCTGCAATGCTCAAAATATGAGGGTTATTAATTATCATTGTACATTCCAAGTTATGTGAAGTATTGATAGATGTGACTTTCCTGGTAATCTTTCAAGTTATAAATTTTGTTTGAATTGTATTAATCAGGACTGATCTTCAGTCCTGTTGTATTAATTTCGTGTAAAGGTAGGAAAATAATTGTGTAGATCACCTTCCGTGAGAGGGGAAAAAAATGGGAAAATGTGATGCTTTCGAAAAGTGAAACAAATAAAGATTTATTATGTACCACATTGAATAGAATTTTAAAAAGAAAACTTGCAATTTTATGAATAAAAAAACAGTTAAATATGAGCAAATGCAAGTCTGGTGATTGAAAGAGTTTTGAGCATGATTGGAAGGCATTTAAGAAAAAAGAAATTCCATTGCCGGGAATCGAACCCGGGTCTCCTGGGTGAAAGCCAGATATCCTAACCGCTGGACGACAATGGATATGTTGACATGTTGTTAGATAATAATTATTTACCTAGTGCAAAGAAATCGTAATGATCCTAAACATACTTTGTTTATGGAACAAATCACAATTACAAGCAATAAATCACCACATGCATTGTTGTCTGTCTCAATCCTGCTTTGAGAGTTTGACACCCTCCTCGACAGACCCCTCACAATAGGGGATAAGAATTTTTTATCCACAAAAAATACGAGTTCTTTAATTACAAGAAATAAGAAATTGAATTCATTATTTTGTATAATAATATAAAATAAATCGAAAAAGTTCTTATAGCTATTTGTGCAAGTATTTTACAATTAAGAAGCAACCGTCTCTTGGAGTTTCTTCCTGTATATTATATGGATGATCCAATGTCAAAAATATTCACGATGTTCAGTAACTTTTCAATGGTCTCCCTTGCAAATAGAAAAATATTTGAAGTATGTTTTTTGCTTTTACTCCATGTATTGCTTGATAAAAAAGAAGAATTTATTTCTTGATGGGGCAAGGAAGGGCGTGTTTCAAAAGAATCCTTTATTTCAGGCTTAAAAAAAAGGGAATATCTATCAATAAGAATGATATATTTTTTTTCTGACAAAGAAGTTTAATTTGGTCTAAATGGGTTAACATTCAGCTATTGTTGAAGATTTTAACTGTAAGTATTGCACTAAAATCCACGCTATTCATATATTGAATAGAATTATCTATAGTAACTCAATTTAAATAATTGAAGTGGAATGTTTTATTTCACATAGAAAAATCAAACTGAATTAAAGTATTCCATTTGTCATATTGCCCTACACTATCTTTAAAAAAAATAACAACAGTAATATTACCATTTTTAGTTTTTAGGTATAAATTTTTCACAAGTCATCTTTGAAGGAAAGTTTCCCCATTTTTTTAGCCCTTTCCTTGCTTGTTCGTTATGCATTTGTTATATCTATGTGAAAATATGTAGTTTTCCATGTATCAAAATTAATTATGTAACGTGGCGGCAGTTGGTAGAGCTCAAAAATTGGATATTTATAATGGGCATTTGGTGAATTCTTATGGAATCATCTGTACCTCGAAGGTAATTTATGTTGTTATGATTGCTTTCTTTAAGGATAATTGACGCAAAACGTCCATATCTTTTGCATTTATTGTGGAAAACATCCTCATTTTTCATTTTTTGACAATCTACCTTTCAAATTCTTTACGTTGAACATCATTTTCACCATTTTTTAACTTAAAATGATTAATATACCCTCATATTTAAATAAAACAAAACAACAGAAAACAAAAATAAAGAACAAAATGTAACTATAGGTCCAAACTTTTTAAAATGTGCAAATAACCCATCAAACTTTAGGAGATTTTCACCATAGGTGCCACAAAACATGGAACCCCATTTCCGGCCACCATGGCCCCCGAATTTTTGTATCACTACCGTCCCCTCAAGAGCCCCTAAAAACCCTACACAAAATTCAGCCATAAAAAACAGCAAAATCGACCAGAAATTCAACCAAAAAATCGCCTCTATGCACGACTTTCTCCCCAATTCGACACAATCCATGGATGCCCATTGCAATTACACTCCACGGGTCACTAGATCTCTCCAAGATGCGTCCATTGACGGTCGAATTACAGCAAACGAACCAGAAAATCAAAATCGCGAGCCATTTTTCGAAACGGCATTGTCGCGGCCGAAACTGCCTTTTCCGGCGCCGGTGGTGGTCCCCATGATCGCGGACCACCTGGGTTGGCTTCGCCTCTCATGGTGAAGCTATTTCACCCATGGGTCTTCACCAATTTGGTCTGGAAATGGGCGAATCAGTTGGGGCAGTTCATCCGCTCGAAATTCATATTTCTCACGATTTAATTGATGATTCTACATTGTTCCAAACGTCAAATTCGAGCTTAATAACTGCAATTCAGGTTGGTAATGCTCTTCCCCATGAATCAATTGCAACAATTACTCGGCAAATCAAACCAATTTATGGATTATCCACTCCAAGTTTCGGCCATCGTGAATCTGATTTTAATCCTTCTGGGCAGAATTTGAGCAAATTGACATCACCATTAGATCCAGAAGGCCCAAAAATGTTAGGGGGTACTACCAATTTGGCCGAAAATATAACATTGGATTTTGTGCCACATTGCATGCAAACGAGGCTACTGTTCATGCATTTTCTGTGCAGAATTCGAAAATTTTGACACCACCAATGATTCCAGAACAACAGAAAACCCTTGGAGATGTGGGAAGAATATAAAGTTTGATGGGTTATTTACACATTTTAAAAAGTTTGGACCTATAGTTACATTTTGTTTTGTTTTATTTGAATAGGAGGGTATATTAGTCATTTTAAGTTAAAAAAATGGTGAAAAATGATGTTCAACGTAAAGAATTTGAAAGGTAGGGCATTTGTGTCAAAAAATGAAAGGTAGTGATGTTTTCCACAATAAACGTGAAAGGTAGGGACGTTTTGCGCCAATTACCTCTTTCTTTAATGTTCATGGTAAGGCATTTTTATGAGGTGCGATGGTTGTAGGATGGCGATAGATTTCGGAAAATGCCAGAATGTTACATTTGCCGAAACTCTCCGAGTTCCTTAAAAAAATCAAGTCATGATTACTGAGAAATAAATTTAGTTGTTCTAATTCTTTATTTTTCACTCTTGTTCAAATGGAACCAACCTGAGATGACTGAAAAGTGCAGTAATTAACTGCTTATAAGCTACATTATCACAATATATTGCTCATCCCTTTAAATGAAAAAGGTCTCCATCTTCTAACCCTTAATTTAATTGGTTAGAGATCGCTCTCGCTTTCTTTCTCCTTCATGTCTTGCTAACTCTGGAATGATGTAACTTAGCCAAATCAGATATCGATGTGCTCCTTGAGGTGTTTCCTTTGAGGTTTTTATCAGTGTCATTCGAAGGCATTTTTGTCATCTCCGCTTTTATACACTCACTCAAGCCTCAAGTTGGGTAGAAGTGTATCTATTTGACGAGAAAAACAGAAATTGATTCTTGGCTGACTAGAGCCTTTTGTTTATAAGCTTGTTAATGTGCAAAATATACGCATAGATTTGACTGTGTGATTATAATATCATGGTTGATCTTCATTTTCGGAGTTACTCAACCACTCTTTCAATAAGTTCCATGCTAGAGCCATTGGGAGTTATCCACTACGGGTGAGTGGTGAGTAAGTTCATCAGTTAAGAATATGTTTTCGTATATCACACAATGTAATTCAACCCTAATGCATAGAGAAACTAGAGGTATATGGTGACAAGTTTGAGGGTGCAATTCGAGTTTCATATGGATTGATATCTCCAATCCGTAATTATGTACTCCAATGTGATGGTATCATAAATCTTGATAACATCAAGATTGAGGGTGCAACTCAAGTTTCATATGGATCGAGTTCTCTAATCTATAGTTATATACTCCAGTGTGATGATATTGTAAATTTTGATAACGTTAAACTAAAATTGATGGTACATCTGCATTATTTCGAGAGGACTTGACAAGTTACATATGATAGTATAGTAACTCGTTATTGACAAGGTCGTCTAGAAAATTTTGTATGCATATTTACAACATGAAACTCATCTACATCTTATACCTTATTCAGTGGTTCTACACTATTGCCCCTTGACGGGAACATGTTAGATTGTGCTGGATGTGGACCAGGCAAGTCAAACATAAGAAATAATACTCCACTTCAAATTTACACCCGTCGATCACCTCTCAATGAGGGCATCTAGTATTGTGTTTAAGTGTTATTTGTCCCTAAACAAGAGTCTCGACAACGAAATCAGATAATCAAGTTGTTTAAATTAACTGAAAATTCGTCTCGTCCAAGACTTACTTTATATGTTATCTCTATTTCTTAGAATTTAAATAACGGGACGGATCCTCCTACTCATAAATTTGACACACTTATTTGATAAATAATCGTGATTTTTAATTTAAATCAATATAACGCTCAAGTAGTCAATAACTAATGTTTAAAAAAATAATAATAATAATAAGAAAATGAGCAATAAATAAAATTATTTTAATCATTTTCCATCCTATGTCCAGTCCGTGATAGAGAAGGTTCAATCTGGTCATGTACCATTGTCATCCATATTACTAAAATCATAAAATTATTCAAAAAGAAAAAGAAATATCCCAATTATTTGTAGGTTTTTGTTTTGTTTTTTGCTTTGTTTTGTTTTTTTTTGTATTTTTGTATTTTTTTTTTTTTTTTTTCTGAGTGAATAGCTCTCTTCATGAACACGACGCCACAACCAGGCTTTTGAATTAGGGTATTTCATTTTCCCCCAAATACTTCCAATCTCACACTTTTTCTACACACGATCAGTCATAGTTGATCAAAAATGGCGACGCCGATGGTAGAAGATACCAACTTCGAAGATGACCAGCTCTCGTCTATGTCCACTGATGACATTGCTCGAGCATCTCGCCTTCTCGACAACGATATCCGAATCCACAAGGTTCTCTCTCTCTCTCTCTCTGCCTCCGCGAGAAATTAGATTATGAGTTCGTCTTGTTACATGATATACTTTATTATTTCTTTAGGAAGAGTTGCAGAGAACGAATCTAGATTTAGATTCGTTGAAGGAGAAGATAAAGGAGAATCAAGAGAAAATTAAACTCAACAAGCAGCTCCCTTACTTAGTTGGCAACATTGTTGAGGTACTTACGTTCAATAGGGTTTTAATCTTGCCAAATCTTTTTTTAATTGCAATGTTCAATTATGGATTTTTTGTTTTCTTGTTCTGGTGTGTGGAATTAATAGGAATGTCTAGTTAATGGAGATGGGTGGCATTTGGAACGCTGGATGTGGATTTATGTTTTGGTAATCTCTTTATGATGACTGGAGAAGCAAGGAATTTAAAACTACATAGGAAAAAGGCTTTGAAATCAGGTTCATGGAGAGAAATACCTAATAGTAGTAACTACATATATTGTGGACTACATATATTGTGGATTAGGATCATAATTATGATTTTGTCAGGAGACTTTGAAAGTGATGTAATCCTAATGGCACTAAACGAATTATTGCAATAGGGAAGGAATTCCCTCTTGTCTATTGTATTATCTGTTACTTTTATATAAATGAAGTATAGAAAATGACATTTTGAAAGAATAAAACTTACCTCCTCTTGACACAGTTACAAAACAAAAGAAATGGACTAATTAAAGTTCAATTTTACTCACCAAGGATTTGCAAATTGAAATGTACCAGTGCTATTGTTTATAACTTAATTGTCTTACAATTTGTGCACAACTCTAGTGCAAACTCATGTCCCATGATTAATGTCACACTATGCTTCCATGACAAGAATTGAAGGAACAAAAAATAGTTATTGGTTTGTTTTCCACAGTATTTTAGAAGAATGATAGATAAAAAATTGTTCATTAGAAAATATATTGCCTTAAGAAATGCTAGAATCTTATAGGAATGGCTATGCTCTTTGAGTTTCTATGGATCAGGATTAAAATTTTGGCATTCTAATGAGTTTAATATTTTCCACTCCAGTTACCTATAGTTCAGGGAATAGGTAAGTGATGTAATGTGGGGGTAGTATCCTATGTTTTTATTTCTAGAATCTAGAGGCTGTCTTCTCCTCATATTTTGTTTTTCATGTAACATGTTTATAGGATATTTCGCTTGTAAATTACTATAATCGTGTAGTAAAATTGGTGATGGTGAAAAATGGCATTGACCTTTAAGGATTGTAGGATGTGATTCACAAACTATTCCAAGACTCAACTCAAGAAGCTTGCTTACATCTTGGATAACTACTATTTTGTTTATAATCATGAATTTATGTTTGAATTCAGGTTATTCAGTTGTTGGGTCAATTTTTCGTTTTTAACACTTTATTCTATATTGCAGTGTAGGAATTTCATAATCACAGATTATTTTTGTAAATTAAGTTATAATTTTTTTGATAACCTTTTATGCTTCGTGAACTGATCACATTAGGAGTTGTAAGTTCAGTAATAGCAGGATAGTAGGGTTAATCTTATTCTTTAACTTTGTGTAACAGCCCATGCCTTGTATAGTTTTCCCAGTTTGCGGCATGATATTAAAAGAAATTTTAGGCCACATTAACTTTTACGATCTCTTGCCGTTTTTCAGGAGTCGACTCTGGCTTTTCTGCCCAGGTTGAGCAGAATGTCTTTAGAAGTATCTGTGTCTAATTGATGACTTTATGTGATTTCTGCAAATTGAGTTAATTGATTAGTGTCATTATCTTAAAGGATTAGAGATTGGGGATTTGATTTTATGAGGACTCATTTTGTTTTCTATATCTGTCAGATTTTGGAAATGAACCCAGAGGATGAGGCTGAAGAAGATGGTGCAAATATTGATCTTGACTCTCAAAGGAAGGGTAAATGTGTAGTTCTAAAAACATCCACACGCCAGGTAAGATATCCTGGGTACATACAGTCTCTCAACATTATCCTGGGCACATACATCTCTCTCTTTGTTGGTGGGAGACTATGCATCGGCATATGCTCTTGTGCATGTGTTTTTCCAGTTTAATTTTTTGGCCAGCCCAACATTCATTTCCTTTTTGTTTTATTTCACGCTTGCTTGAAGAAGAAGTTGCATGGTTGATGTTTATTGATGTTCTCAAATAGATGGGGTTGGCATATGAGTGTTTAGAACATTCATTCCTGCAGTTATCAACTATAAGTAGTTTTCATTGGATATACTTTTTTATTCTGAAAATGAACGTACAGTATCCATAATTGAAATCTGAAAGTGACCATATTCTCTTCGTTGTGCTAAGCTTCTGGCCATGAAAGATATCCGGTTAACATAGAACATAAAATAATTCTCTGTCAAAAGATCTCGTCTTTTAGTTTAATGTGATTGAAAGAAAATCTGAAAATGAGAACCTGATAACGTCATGCATAAGGTTAACGTCATAAAGAGAATGTGTTAAAATACTGAACTTGATAATTGTCTTAAGAAATTGATGTACTACGATATCAATAATGGAAATCTGAAAGTGATCATGTTAAACTAACGATGGTTATAAATGTCTTGAGAGAATTAATATTATCTTTGTCGAGTGCAGACAATTTTCCTGCCTGTAGTAGGTCTTGTTGATCCTGACAAATTGAAGCCTGGTGATCTCGTTGGAGTAAACAAAGACAGTTACTTGATATTGGATACTTTGCCATCTGAGTATGATTCACGTGTCAAGGCTATGGAGGTTGATGAAAAACCAACAGAAGACTATAACGACATTGGAGGCCTGGAGAAACAGGAAAGTTTATTTCTTTAGGATCTTTTGATATGAGCAAATTCTTTTCAATCTCATTGGATACGTTAATTTTTTTCTGAAACCTTATGATGATCACTACAGATTCAAGAGCTAGTTGAGGCAATTGTGTTGCCTATGACACACAAAGAAAGATTTCAGAAGTTAGGTGTTCGTCCACCCAAGGGTGTTCTTTTATATGGGCCTCCTGGAACAGGAAAAACTCTAATGGCCCGTGCTTGTGCTGCTCAAACCAATGCTACTTTTCTTAAGCTAGCAGGTCCCCAACTTGTCCAGGTATAATATTTTAAGATTATTCGTCACTCTCTCTGATTCCTGTTATCTTTAGCTAGTGATTCCATGATCTTTACTTGAGGATCTGAATTTTGGAACATGCTACAGATTCATCTTGCTCTCTGATCCATGATTTTTTATTAACTTTTTATATGATTTGCACATAAAATGATCTAAATTGTTATGGTCTTAGATGTTTATTGGAGATGGTGCTAAACTGGTTCGTGATGCTTTTCAACTTGCAAAAGAAAAATCTCCTTGCATCATTTTTATTGATGAGATTGATGCTATTGGTACAAAGCGTTTTGACAGGTTAGTTAATTGTCGTTAGTTCAATCTGTGTTAAATTCTTTTGGTCTTGATGTTTATATGATTTGGGAGATGGAGCTATTCGCACTGTGGCTCTGATTGCTAACAATATTTTATTCTTCACAGTGAAGTTAGTGGGGACCGAGAGGTGCAACGGACCATGTTAGAGTTGCTCAATCAGCTTGATGGTTTCAGCAGTGATGATCGTATCAAGGTTATTTCTCTACTCTTTTTATCGTGTAGTTTCCCTCGCATGTTTGTTCATGTTTTTGTGGCATGAAGATTCCTTGGAAGCACGTACTTGTGTCCTTTTGACCTTTGATGGGTTGTTTTCAGCAGTTTCTTTTCTTTGACATCCAAAAGACATTGTTGTGTTTTTTGTCAATTTCAATTATTTATACTTTGAGATATTCTGAAACTCTTTTGGTGTCTTCTCTAATGTAAGGTGATAGCAGCAACAAATCGAGCTGATATCTTAGATCCTGCATTAATGAGGTCTGGTCGATTGGATCGTAAAATTGAGTTTCCGCATCCTACTGAAGAAGCCAGGGCTAGAATCTTGCAGGTATGCCTCTGGACGAAAATTTCAATCATTGGAATATAAGTTCCTGGGGTTCTACAGTGGGACTGTCATTGTTTCTTATATTTGTCATAAGAAACCCCTTTACTACTGATGTTTTTGAGCGTCTTATTTTCTTTGCTGAATCATATTATAGATCCACTCCAGAAAAATGAACGTCCATCCAGATGTCAACTTTGAGGAACTTGCTCGTTCAACAGATGACTTCAATGGGGCACAGCTGAAGGCTGTCTGTGTCGAAGCAGGAATGCTAGCACTACGCCGCGATGCCACTGAGGTCTCTCACTCTCTCTCTCTCTCTCACACACACACACATGCACGTGCACAGGCAGTTATGCACACCCTGGGCATCTGCTTGCTCGGTGGAGTTATGCACTCACTATGTGTCCAGGGGCTGAAATGCCTTGTGATACAGGGGTTCTGAAATTTGATTTATGACTTCCATATATATTTTACTGGGCTGCCAAAAATGCTGTCTGTGACTGCCACCCAAAAGAAAGAAGAAAAGAAATTAACATATTTTTTACATTAACTTTCTCCGAGTATTTTCCTGGGCTAGCCCTTGTATGATTCTGTGTGTGTGTTTCTGAACTTCCAGTGATCTTGGGACACTGAAATTCAGTTTCTTCGTCAGATGACCAGAATTTCAAAACGTTGTGCAAGTTGTCCATGAAGACTACCTAAAGAAAGCAGTTTACACGCCCTTTTTTGCTTTTTGAAGAGAGTCCAGATCTTGAGAAGAATTTATCCATTTAAACTAATACTGATTCTAGCCATCTTTAAAAGTTGTCTCAATATGGAAATTGTTAAGATGTAGTTACATTCTATAGGGAAAAATGTGTTTGAACCTGTGAGAGATGAGTAAGAACAAATATTTACATGTGTACTAATTGCACTGTCAGTTCCGTCCCTCCTTTTTTAACTGAAATACGCTAATCTGCATACGTTGACTTGTTTTTCCAGGTGAACCATGAAGATTTTAATGAAGGTATTATCCAAGTTCAAGCTAAAAAGAAAGCGAGCTTGAACTATTACGCATAGTTTCACCTGGCTTCAACGTACAATATCTGCCAAGATAACCTTTTGCTGCTCCAGCCTGGTAAATCAAGAAGCTTTCGACTCTCTGGCATAGAGATCATTTTACAAAACGAAGTTGCAATAGTTTCAGAAGACAGGCTACCTTTCCATTTGCATTTCCTTTTAGGTCTATGTACTCATGGTTTGTATGTGAACTCTGAGGCTAGATTTATTTTAAGTTTATTATTCCAATGTTGGAGGTTCTCCAATGCCACAGCTAATCAATAAACCTTCAACAAGATGAAGTCATAGCCAATCAAATAGCATAACACAACACCCTGTTTGCCCCCGTCTTTAGTTTCGCATTGAAACTCGTTTCACTTATTTAGTTTTCAAGGACAGATTAATCATATTGAATTTATCGAAAATATTTAAAGAGTCCGTGACAGGTCATTGTTGAGCCAACATAGCCCATGGTCTTGGCATACAATGCTAGATCAAGACTCTCTGATCTAACATGACATGGCTTGTGCCAGGATGAGTTGAGAGCTCTCGTAGAAATTCAAAGTTTTGCAGCAAATTTTAAATACAAAAATACGAGTCCAAAATGTCAAATCGTTTCAGCCTGGCATGTCTGTAATGGACCTAAAAGCTGGACCCGGCCTAATACATCGTATATGATATTAAATAATAGATTTATTTAAACGTAAAGACGCGGGACACATTGAATTAGACATAATATGTATTGTCACGTAAATGGATTACTAGAGTTGGATAGCATTATTCGCATCTATTTCTCCAGGAGCTTGGGAAAGAAGAAACTTAGTAGCTCCTTCAATGTGCTTCTTGAATAATTCTTGCTTCTCTGAATCCAATATTGGTGTCAAGTTCTTGATATATTTCTTCCCATATGCAACAAATTTGCTTCTTTTCATAAGCAGGTTGCTCCTGCAAACAATTACAAAGAATGAGTCGATGCTCTAAAAGAAAACAACTAGAGATACAATCCAAATTCCTAATTATAACCTGAAGCCTGAAGGTGTCGACAATATCGACAACCTTTACGGCTTGATCGTCAACACCTTCGTCTGCATCCACACCTTCTGTCGAAGGGTTGGCGGTTGGCCCCAATATTCACATCGATTGCTCCTTGAACAACCCACTATTAATAAGGAATACAATAGATTTTGTCAATTATGAGTAGGAGGATCCGTCCCGTGTTTTATTTTAGATGAAATTGTAATTTTTTACCTCGAGCACAAGAAAAAATCAAAATTTCTAGTTGTTTGAATGACATTCAATATTGTTAAAAAATTGTTTTTTTTCCTTATATAACTATTCTTAATTAACTTATCGTCGCTCATTTTATCTGTTCATGGTCTCTAAATTGTGACACTTTTTCAATCTTACTCGTTTATTTTTATTTTCATTCTATAATCAATTATTATTTTTATTTAAGTTGTCGATTAGGTACTGTTATGCCTCTCATAAATGGGAGCTCTGACTGTGCGGCACGTGGCAGAAGCCTACACCAATTGTCGAACCCATATCATTCCAAACCCATGATACTTGAGTTTTGGTCAATCCCTCTTGGCCGAGCCTTCATGGGCCAAGCCCCAATTGGACAAATCCCTATTAACCGAACCTCATAGAGAGTCGAGCCCTCATAGACAAGGCGAGGTTGATAGAGGCATCTCAGGAAAGATCTTCATACAAGATCTCGTGGCAAGTGGGTTATGTGACAACACACTGCAATGACGGCTTCAATCAATCATACAAGTCAATCCTAGACTTACATGTCAGACCTAGGGCTGCAAATGGTCATAACATTAAATGAATTGATGCTTATGACAAGAAGCCCAACTGCTAGGATGAGACCACGTGTCTTTTCATCTAATGGTTCTTACTCACCCTTTTTTACTATAAAAGTTTACACTTTGTGTCATTCAAAGGTAATGCAAAATTGAACTCTCAATACTACTTAACAATTCTTTCTATATTGTACTGTTCTATTTATCTCCCCAAGATCGATCCCCTTATATACTTTGGAGGCTCACGTTTTAGCCTTACCACACTCATATATATTTTCACTCCAACTGACTTGACCGTCGGAGTGCGCACAACCGACTCTACCCCCTCCGGAGAAGGTCACGCGTAGCTAACGATTTGTCCAAGTGTGCAAGAGCAAAATCTTCGTTGGTTGTGAGAGGTCCTGTGATCCGTTGATAGCTCAGAGATATATTCTTTGAGGTCAACATGTACTATTTTTCATAATTATTTTTATTAAATTCATTTTACAATATAGTAGTTTATTACATTCTTCATTCCCTCTCCATAATTTACGTTTTCGTTAGGGACGTTATTTGAGGAGTTTACTTGAAATAATAGCTACTCTTAAAGATCAATTAAATACTAATTTTCAATCAAACGATTTAATATAAGTTGATGAAAAAAAATTATTACAAATATGTAAGGACATTGATGATTTTCAATTTTTTTTTTTTTTTTTTTTTTTTTTTTTGGTATGTTTGAACGTGTTCGAATACAGATTTATATATCAATCTACGATGTATGTTTATCCAAATCAGTGAGTCAATAATCTCTCGTCTCTCGTTAACAAAGAATTAATATATCAATCACGTGAAATGAAAATAGTAAGTTTAATTAGGAATTTTTTTTCTTTTAGAAATCAACTAAAATAAAATAATAAACCAAGTAAGTTGGCAACCTGCAAATGGTTGTGTTCTATGAAGAGGAAAGTGATAAAGGATTTGGTGAAGGGTAGAAATAATGACATTTGAGAAGGTCACCAATTTCAGCTATATAACAACCATATACAGCAAAAATTACATTGTCTTTTTCGCATAGACCATGTTTGATAAAGATTTTTTGAGAATGACTTATGTGAAAAGTATTTTTTTAAAGAACGTGTAGTTAAAAAAATAAGAAAAAGTTATGAATTCATGTACAAATTCGTTGTTTGTTGATGCTTTCAATCTCACTCGTCTAATTTTATTACATTCTCCATGCAATTATTTTCGTTCGAAGTTATACATTATGTTTTATTTTTCGTACGTGTGTTTGTTAATTTCATTTTACCGTGCATGATAGTACTTTATTATGTTCTTCATTCCTCACCATAATTTAATGTCACAATTGTCATTTTTTAGAGATCTCGACATTCTGAAAGATTACACTTATAAAGATCATATTAAAATTGATGAACAAACATGTATGGTCTTCTCATTTTGCTATGAAAATGTAGGGATAATGAAATTACCCACCCTGCCCCTTTTAGTAATTGGGACTAGGACAAGTAATACAGTGTTCATCGTGATTATTATTTCATGTTAACAAATTAAATAAATAAGTAAACTGGAAAAAAAAATTATTTCTCATCTCACCCCGACCTTGACAATCTCCGACTGGTCAGGGATGGAAAGGGTTGCCCCACATCTTGTCTCGTCACCATTCCCTACAAAATATGATGTGCTGATGTGCAAATATATAAATGGGACAACAAATGTAATCGTGGAACTCAACTACTAATCTATAGGAGTTAATTTCAATAATGGTTAATGAAGTGTGCAATTTTTAAAATTGGTCGTTAAAGTTTATATATATATATATATATATATATATAGTCATTAAAGTTAAATCGATTTCATATGCAAAGACCTCTCTACTGCAATAATGAAAAGTTGAGGATCATGGTATCAAGATTTAAAGTTTAGGAATATATTTGTATTTTATGTGAAGGTTAGGGACCTTTACTTTTACAAATCAAATGGTCAACAGTGAAATTGTTATTAGCTTTAGCTGTTAAATTTATCCAAGTGCTGTGAAACAGCCAACTAATCACAGCCGTCCATTATTACCATTTTCGGACAGTAGTTAACCGTCACTTAATCTTATCCTTAAATTAATTTTAAAATGCTGAAAACGAGGTATCAAATAAGACGCCGTTAAACTAGACGGGTCGGTGAGTAGAAGAGAATTTAGGAATACAGAACAAACAGTTTTTTAACATCATCTCGTTCTCTCAACAGTTACGAACTTCTATAGCCTATTTCATAAATTATTTGAAATTATCGACAAACAATTTGAATTCAATCTTTATTAGAATTCTGTGTTAATTATTGTTTGAATGATTGAGATTGAAGTAATTAACTGGAGATTTTGAGAAATTGGTGATTGAATTATGGGATTGGGTGATGTTGATATTTTGGATGACGGAGGAGGTAGGGGGAAGGGGACGCCGGTTGCGGTGTCGTGCTCGATATGCTTAGAGGCAGTGATAGATAATGGGGAGAGATCTTGGGCCAAGCTTCAATGCGGTCATCAATTCCACCTAGGTGAGTCAAAGATTTTAATTTGATCAGAAATTATTGAGATCTGAGCATTTGCCTCAATGTAGCTGCAACTTTTGAATTTTGATATTGCATTTCAGTGGAGTTTCTAATTCAGTCTGAAAGCCTAATTTTAGCTGGAATTAATCGGGGGTGTGCTGTGGGCTTTAACTCGAAATTTTATTTTTGCTCAATATTTTTTCTTGAATTGTAACTTTTGGATTTGAGAGGTAAGTAGTGGTGCAAGTGCTGCTTGCTGATTGGAAAAATTGATGTGTGTTTTCCATAAAAATTATGAAGTTATAGGTTGTTAGCTTAAGAATCTGTGTTGTGATGAGATGAACTGGGAATTTGAGAGGGTTGTACTGTCTGGGATTTGTGTTTGATGTTTTGATGTCAGATTTTTGGAAATAGTATGAAGCAGTTGTAATGTTTTACAATTTATAATGAGCCATGGCAATTTTCGAAAATGATTAAAAAATTATAATGACACACGTGAACAATAAGTTATTGCACTTTTTTTTTTACATATGTTGTAACATTAAGCTTCGTTGCTGAACAAATGCTTGTATGTGCATCGGCTTCTACTTTCCATTTTTGCTCTGTAACTAGGATGGGTACATGGTAGTCAATCATTGTTAGAACTAGAATTGTTATTTGCAATTTTCTGTTTACATCAACATATGAACACATTTCCAGTACATTTTTTACCCTTGGGGTTTCTACAGATGTTATTTTGGGTGTTAAATTGATTGTGCTACTTAAAGTAGTCAAACAACTCCTGCACGATTTGAAAGGCTTGCTTGCTTTTCATTATTTGCTCAGTATGATATTAGAAGAATTTCTTACCTCTATATGACTACTTTGCCATTAAACAAAAAAACATTTCTAAATCTTCAAATTCTCAACTCGTGTTCACTTTTTTCAATTGTTGCTCACGTAATTATTTTGTCTCTTTCCTTAATTAGTTCTTATCAAGATATTGAGACATCTGGCTTTTATTTTTGTTTAAATTGATCTTTTCATGATCTTTACAGATTGTATAGGTTCTGCATTCAATAGTAAGGGTGCAATGCAGTGTCCCAATTGTCGGAAAATTGAGAAAGGTCAATGGCTCTATGCAAATTGTGGTCGTCCACAGCCTGATTTAAGCATGGATGATTGGCGACGTGAGGAGGATCTATATGATATAAGCTTCTCTGAAATGGTAACAGTATCGATATATAAATTTTAGGATATTGTTTTGAGTTGTCATGCTTATATTTTGGCTTGTACTTCATTAGCTGCAATCGTGTGAATGCACTCAACAATTTTGTATCAAAGTAATTTTACAGGGTGATCATGGTTTGAGTCGCTTGAGGTGAAAAATGAAAGAAAAGGGAAGAGAGTGGGAAGGAAGAAGATGAGGAATAAGAAATTAGAGGAGATAATAGAGAGCATAGTTTACTTTCCTCGTGAATTTCTGGGTATGAAGGTTTAGACGGACCCACTGCTTTATCATATGCTTGCTGCTATGCTGTTGCTTTCTAGATAATGCCATAATTGAGAGCCAACACAGAATTTCTTGTATCTCCAATTCACCTTTTTATGCTGCTGAAGGTCCACATGCATTTTATCTATTGTCTCATTCTTATATCGCAATTTTTTTCCTATAAACTTTACCCTCTTCAAGTTTCAGATTAAGCCTTAGGTTTTCTTAAGTTTTCAGATTAACATAACTGTTTGTATTGCTGCACAGAATTTTGAGAGAGCTGCAAATCAAACATTTGAAAATGCTTCTCTAATTGACATAAATACAGGATCCAAGTAGCATGTGGCTCAGTTTCTGTGGGTTATGTATTGATCTTGATTTTATGTTTCACATTTAACTAAATATCCGTCATACTAGACATGGATGATATAGGTCAAGATTCCTTCTGGTTATCTTTCACTCCCTTCATTTAAGATTTGGCATTTGTCTACAAATAGTGGTGTTCAAGGAATAGTATAAATCTGGAACTATAGGAAGATTATTACCTTTAGTTGAATAGCTAAGTTCACTTTTTCTGCAAATTGCATCACTGACAATAAGTGCAAATCCACCTGCATCCATCATATTAGTTGCCATCACAGCTGACTTGAGTATTTTATCGAAAGATATTTTGTAAATCCGCAATAATCTCTATTGTCTATGAAATCTATTTTACTAAGCCCCTATTTGAGCCCCATTTTTTTGGTCAAAATGTTTATTTGAATAGTATTTTGTTAGAGAATGTTAAAAAATAAGGAAAAGTTCTGGGTTCGCGTGTAAAATTATTTTATGGGAGGATGTGTGGTTGAAAATGAGTTTTTGAAAAAATAGAGGCCAAACATAGGCTAAATGTTTTTATTGAACCATGTATTCATCTAGTCAGAATTGGAGCTTTTCTGCAAAGGGTTTCATTGCTTATAGTTGGTGGGTAACTTTTATTACCTGATAAAATGAGCGGTGATATGCTTTTAGGAGTCTTTTATTGGGTTCCCTTCTTGCTGATATATAATTGGTGAAGCCCTTCTCTGAATTAGATGTATCTAGTTGTATTGTTTCTCACCGGCGTGCCATCTTCCATCAACAATCTTTTTTGGCTATAGTTAAAGACGGTGGTATGATCTTTTTGCCCCGCGCGCGCACGTGTGAGAGAGAGAGAGAGAGAGAGAGACTGATATGGTTTGTATGTGTCACATGCATGTATGTTTGTAGAAGTACAACTATACTTTTGCCTCGTAAGAATGGGTGAATTCTGGATTTATGCTTACTACTAAATGATTTCTTGATGCAGTTAAATTAATTAATTGCTACCATTTCCGCCAAGACAACACAGAATTACGTTGATGTACAATTTTATATTAGTCATATCTTGTTTATACTTGAATCTTAACGAATCTGAGAATTCTTTATTTTCTACTTTATTATGCATTGTCATTTTATTTATCTTGTATCGGAATCTATCTACACTTATTGTTGATTAGACTTACCAATCGATCCGTTCTTTTTCTTTCTTTCTTTCTATCTTTTTCCCTGAAAATTGTGATTGGTTTTTGCAGTCATTTGGAGTTCATTGGTGTCCATTCAGTGGGTTAACAAGGCTCACTTCATCTTTTGAGTAAGCATCATTTTGAGTGTATTTTTTCCATTCAATTTTAATTTCAAAAGTTGTTGGCTTACTTTTCCTTTTAATGTTTGAATATAAAGGTTCCCTCCTATAATGCTCAATTTTCATTTGCCATTGGTTTTTTATTTTTTTATTATTATTTTATTTTATTTTTTGAGTGGGGAATGAAGGGGAGAGGAGGGAGATACTAATCCTTGACCCTCAGTTGTCTAAACAAGCATCCTTAACCAACTGGGACAAGGTGAATTGCTTGCCATTGTTTATCTAGTAGACAATTTTAGCTTTGCTATTTTAGAAATTGTACATTGTGTAGTGGTGCCTTGCCTACATATGACACTTTTCCTTTGCCTGATAACGAGTCTATATCCACGTGCCTTGGTGCAAGTAGTTTGTTGCAGTTCAATATATACTTATTTATGCGGTACCACTCTGTATCTTCTCCTTTCCTATGCAAATAATCTGTTGCCTTTGAGATATAAAATTTGATGTGCTTGCAATAGTTGTATAGCTTTTATAGAGTTCTTATTTTGTTTACTACTGGAAGAAAGCTTGAACTTGTCGAGAAAGGTACATTCAGAAGTAGTGGATCATTTAAGAATTACATGGTTCTCAATATTGTAAATTTAAAATCTTCCAGATAGTGCCATGCTTATAATTATCAAACATCGAATACTTCTGCTCTGGCATCTCCGCCCTAGGAGTATGAATATGTGATGTATTCATGTTGCATTGTCAACTTTTTATGATCATCGCTTCACACAATCACTGCCTGCTTCTTTGTCGTCGTTTATTTTTGTGGAGAGAATTTTCCCTGCAGTTCCACTGGTTTCGGTGCAGTTTGTCATTAAATCGTAGTCACAATGGTTGGCTTGCATACCTCGCCTATTCTTTCAACTCCTTTTCTGTTATTTCTTTTAATCTGTAACTATTTTTCCGTTACACTTATTATGTTTCTTTTTCTTCTTTGTATTCTCAGTGAACGAGAATTCTCATCAAGTGCATGTAAGATTTCCGTTACCTCTATCTAAATAGTAATCTTTACGTCAAGCATCAGTAGCAATGGGTTTTTTTTACCTGTTTCATAGATCATGATCTTGGGCAACATACTATCTTTGCTGAACATACAGCTGGATCATCCTCGAATCCTCCTTGCCCCCCGTTTATTGCCTACATAGGACCTATTCGCCCATCCTCTTTAACATCTAGTAGAAACGTTTCGGATGGATCTAATATTAACAATCACTGGATTGGCCCATCAGTTCCAAGTGAGATCCCTAGTTCTTGTTCTTTTCCTTCATGGATGTACATTATCACTGTTTGGAATCCCGTTCCTCTCCTTACGCTACTAGCAATCGCATCGGTGGTGCAGATCAGTCCTCAATTCATTCCGTGACTCATAGAACGGCCAGGACCAATTCTGATATGCCAAGACCTGGATCTTTCATACACCCATTCCTTGTCAGTCAAAGGTTAGTCCATGATGTACCCTACACTGCTTGAATTACAATAGTAGAAAAGAGGATAGTGAGAAGTTTAATTTGATGCTTTGCATCATCTTGACCTAAATTTTCAGATTTAATTTCAATGAAAAAGATCGATTCTGAGTGAGGAGGTGGCTTTAGTACTAATGTCTTTCATTTATCTGCATATTTCTTGAATTTATGTAATATTGACATATGTCATGGCAGTTCTTCTAGTAGAGCTCCCAGATCTGTTACCTCATCATCTATTCCTCCTTACTCCGGTAGTGTTACTCGGGGGGTGCCCGATCGTGTCCAGTCTCTTCGAGGATATTATCAGCGACCAAGTGGCCGCACACTTGTTACATCTGTCGGGCAAAGATCCTACAGCAACAGGGGATTGGCTCAAGTAGCACCTCCAGCTTCAACTTCAAATCAGTCCAATGGCTTTTACTTCTTCTCATCAGGTTCATCTGGAAGAACCTTAGAACCACCTATTCCCAGTCGTTATAATCCTTGGGGAAGAGAACGTCTACCTTCCTTCCAGGTTGATAGAGAATCGATATGGGGGCCATTTTACCCGACAGCTAGTGGATCTGATACAGGAATCCGATCCAGCAGTTATCGACAGAGGCATGGATCCGCAAGGGTGCTATCTCAAAATCGTTAGTAGAGTGTTATATTCTGTTCCTGATGAAATCTGTGATTACAATGGTCTGAAACCCAGTTGATGTATGTGTTGAGGGACTATGCCAACCATGTAAACCTTAAACTATCGCGCGAACTTGAAATTATCGCTGTTCAGCAGCAACGAGATTTGATTGACATTTTTTGCTATGAAAAATATTTGTCACCAATTTCTAGTTACAACTCCTTGAAGCACAAAAGTAAAAATTTATTTTCTTATGATTTTGGTGTAAACAAATTTTCACCTTGCTGGGTGTTTTTTTTCCTTTTATTATTATTATTATTTTTTTTTTTTTACTTTTTGGCAATAAAAACATATTTTAAATCTAATGGTAAAAAAAATTATCCATTTAATTGATAATGTGCATGAAAACGAAGCCAAACAAATACAAAAAATTTATATATATATATATATATTTTTTATTATTATTATTTTTTTTTTTTTTTTTTTTAATTTTTTTTGCCAAATCTAAACAAATTTTTTTAAAGATTGTAAAAAAATTTATCCCAAAAAGTAACAATTTGCATGAAAAATAAAACCAAACGGATTAGGTGCTAAATTATACCAATCAAACACCATTAATTACAATTCACTCTAAAACAAATTCTAGACAATTCAATTCCCTTCAATTCGTTTTCTTTCCATCCAAATTCTACACTTGCAATCAAACGCACCCTAGGGGTCCGTTTGATTGCAAACATGAAATTTGGGTAAAAAAAAATGAATTCCAGAGAATTGAATTGTCTAGAATTTGTTTTACTAAAAATTGAAATTAATTATGTTTGATTGGTATAATTTTTCACCTGAAAAAAATGTTAAAATTTTGGTACAATTTAACTTTGTTTTGCATGAAAATTATCAATAAAAATAATATTAAAAAAAATCTAGAATTTGTTCCAATTGTCAAAAAATTAAAAAAAAAAATTATCAGACAAAATATCATTTGTTTGACTTTATTTTGCATGAAAATTGTCAATAAAAGTAATAATTTTTTTTGTCATTAGGTCTAGAATTTGTTCATATTGCCCAAAAAAAACTGAAATTTATTTTCCCACCAAAATAGTGGAAAAACATTTTCATCAAAAACCAAGAAAATGCACATGTGAAAGAAGTGAGAAAATAAATTTCATGAAAAATTTGTACTATCAAACATTACAAAATTGAAACTTAAAATTTGAATTCTTTGTTTTAGGGAAAAAAAAAAAAGTTATCAAACATACTAAGAGTCCGTTTGATTGCAATGGTGACAAATAGGTGGAAGGAAAATGAATGACAGGGAATTAAATTGAATGGAATTTGTTTTACAATGAATTGTAATTAATAGTGTTTGATTTGTATAATTTTTCACCTAATCCATTTGACTTTATTTTTCATGCAAATTGTTACCTTTCGGAATAAATTTTTTCACAATCTGTATTAAAATTTGTTTGAATTGCAAAAAAGTAAATTTTTTTGTGTTCGTTTGACTTTATTTTTCATGTAAATTGTCAATTAAATGGATAAATTTTTTTACCATTAGATTTAGAATATATTTCCATTACCAAAAAGCAATGTTCATTTGGCTTTATTTTTCATGTAAATTGTCAACTAAATGAATAAAATTTTTTTACCATTGGATTTAGAATATATTTCCATTGCCAAAAAGCAATGTTCTAAAAAATTGCATCTAGACGCAAAGCGTAACTAAGGCGCTTCGCCTTTAGTCTAAACAAGAATTAAGCGATCATCAACAACATTCTCATTGACCGCTTTTTTTTTTTTTTTTTTTAATACTTTTCATATTCATTAAATGTACAATTTGTTTTTTGTTTGTTTTTTTGTTTTTAGATGAAAAAGAAGATATTGAATTAGAGTCCAATAAAGAGTTAGATAAGATTTAAATTACAAGTTATCTATGTCATATAATTATAATTTTGAAACTTATATTTTTTGTACGAATTATTAATTACATACAATATTTTATAATTTTAAATATTTGATATATATTATATTAATTATTGAATGTTTTTTACAATGATTAAAATTTTAAAATCAAAAAACATTTTTTTTTTTTGCCTAAACTTCACCTAGGCTTGTAATGCTTGAAGTTTAACCTCAACGCTTAGCCACGTTTTACGCTTTCTAGAATACTGCCAAAAAAAAAAAAAAAAAAAAAAAAAAAAAAAATGAATGAAAAACATTTTTCCACCATGCTCATAGGAAAATAAAAGATGGAAAATATGCTTTAAATGATTGTACCTAGAAAATGGGTGAAAATAAATTCCATGGAAAAGTTACGCAATCAAACACCAAATTTAAGGGTGAAAAAGGAAAACATTTTTCTTTTCCGCCCAATTCCACCACGATCAAACGGGGCCTAAGTGTTACTTAATTCTCCACGAACTAAAATAAAAATATATCAATTATGATAGAGGAGGACAAAACACTTATCAAACAGGTAGAGAATAATATTTAAAAAATTTATTTAGCACACACCTTAATAGAGCCGTGTATAGTAATCGACCACTTACTACGCATCATTACGACACATGGCATACGTATGCATGCATACCTTCACGAGCCGAGGCTCAATAGGAAGCGAAATAGGACCCACAACATGACATCAAGTACTACATTCAAATCTCAGATCGGTACTACTTTTTTACTACTAGCGTTCAAAGTCTGTCCAATTGTATGTAAGCGTCACACAGTTTCTATGATTACAATAAACTAGATAAG
Organism: Osmanthus fragrans; assembly: GCA_019395295.1. Classification (NCBI taxonomy): domain Eukaryota; kingdom Viridiplantae; phylum Streptophyta; class Magnoliopsida; order Lamiales; family Oleaceae; genus Osmanthus; species Osmanthus fragrans. The sequence continues at coordinate 25,192,714 of CM033356.1, forward strand.
TACCATAGATCAGTTGACTCTCACAGCCAACTAGGCACTAGGCTTCAATAGGATCTAACCTGCCAGTAATGGAGACAAGTATTAAAAATAGTGGATAAAATGCAAATACAAAATCAACTAGAGATTTCATCATATAATTAAAACATACAGAGGAAGCATGGGATAGGGATCTGCTTCTGCTATCGCTGGGACTCCGCTCTGGACTCACTCTCACATGCCTGCGTCTAGGAGGCTGTGCAGCACCCAATGTTGACAATAAGAATATAAATATAAAGTAGCTGATATGTAAAAAAATTATGTCATACATCAATGGTTTATCGCTAAAGTTACACTTACAGGCGATGCTCGAGTTCTGGATCGTGAGGGAGATCTGCAAAAAATTTCACAAACAACATGAATCAATATCCGGAAGTTTGTTTAGTACCTACATCATAATGAATTTATGCTAATATATCACGTCCACAACTGAAAGAAGCCAGTATGTTACCAAAAAAAATTAGAAGCATTCAATGGGTAAAGATTATAAGCAGCGACGATTTCAGTTAAATGGGGATTGGTTTGTGGACAGCTAATCACCGAAAACTTAGGAGGGCCAGGTCAAAGAGAACCCAAAACTTAAGCACCGATAACAAGCCTTCCACCAGTACCACCACAATCACGCAGCAGAACTGACTTATTATCAACGACATTAAAAGCAATTAATTTTAAATAATCCAGCTTTATATTCATCCAGCATTTTTCTGCTTCAAGTTTTTTATTAATGGGTATCCACCACACATGACATGTTAAAATAATATTTACCATTTGGCCTTACCGCAGGTGCTCATTGACTAAACAGCATACTGCCACAATGAGTCGCATGATAGAGCACCCAAACCATCAAGTCCCTAACACGCAATCCACAGACCGCGAGGAAACGGCAAATCTAGAAAACAAAAAAGGTAATCTTCATAATCATTGCATCAAAACCCCAGAGTTGGCAAGTCCTTTCTCTACAAACCTCGTCCTTACCGCAGGTGCTCATTGACTAAACAGCATACTGCCACAATGAGTCACATGATTGAGCACCACAAATCATCAAGTCCCTAACACGCAATCCCCATACCTCGACGCAGGATGAAACAATTGAGAACACAAGATTAGCATATCCATTCAGTTTAGTGTTTTGATGCAATGGCTTTCACATTCTGAAACTATCATCTCTTATCACTCTCTGTAGTTTACTTTCCGCAAAGAAAAGAAATTGTAAATTTGGAATGCAACCTTATAGGATGTCCATTTGATAAACGAACAGCTCAGTAGAAAATCCAACTGAGATCCTAACAAATAACTAAAAAAATGATCTTATTGGAAATAGTCTTTGTTACACAAGGAGATAAGTCAAAATAATTTATTATGATTTAAAAAATAGGAAATTCAATTTGTGGTTTCTTTAAATGCCTGTATTTTCAATTTCAATTCAATGCTATACTCATGCACATGACACTTCAGAGAACAATAAATTTCTTCTAGCATATTAAGAATGGTTGGCCACGAGACCAATTGGAAATGTCAAAGGGAGTACTAATTTTTTTCTCTCCCATTTTGAAATTGCCCATTTCAAGTTCTACAACTGTTCCTTATAACACAAGCAGAATCATCCATTAATAGTTACAAATATTTCAATCACGTCAAAAATAAATCCACAAGTATATTAAAAGAAAATGAAAATGTCAAACAAGTCGGTAACATTGTTCATTTTCACATTTTCTAATATATGTCAGGGGGGGGGGGGGGGGGGGGGATGCATAATTTACAGCAGATTTTGCAATTTCCAGAAGAACATACACTTAACACTTTAGCAGAAAAGTAACTGTCAAGCAAGATCTATGTATAAACATAGATCGCATGACGATCAATTAGGTTTCCCAGTCACTTATTAGGATTTGAACAACTATGATGCTCGATAGGGTGGCCTAGTAAACTTGCTATAATATTCAGGTCAATACTTGTTCGGCTTTCAAATTCATCTATTAGGCACCAATTCCAAAGTTCATGTTTTCATGGCATATATCGTGCACTACTAGATCTACACAGTCTACATGAGAATTGTTTTGCTGCTCTACAGCTGTTCTCCTGCACTTCATCTTTTTGGTTCCTCCATTTTATATGATGTACTTGACCCACCGAATTTACTTCATTTTTGCTCAACCCTGTTGCATAACCCACTGGAGTTGTTCTTGCCCAAACTCCAAGCAATTCATATTGAAAGCAAATGAAATTTTAATTAGTTGGATAGCTAAATGAGTAACATGCTGAAAAATTCTTTCCTTCTAATTGGTTTACAGCCCTTGCTCACCACTTTTACAGAAGAAATTGGAACCCGAAAATCTTTTGTTCCCTCCCAATTGCTTCATAAACACTTATATCACTAAATCCTTGTAATTAGATAGTGTCCCCCACTCCCTCCTCCTCTGCATGCTTTGTACACATGTATGAACTCATTTGCTTAATACCAGTTCTCCAATAATTTATCTTTCCACTATCAAAAGAACTTATTACTATATTGATTCTAAGTTGGTCTATGCATTCAATTCCTATCCATTACTTCATGGCAACCAAGTGACATTTTCATTGGCTTCAATCTTTGAGAAAGTCAAGGGGCTGAGAGAAAATGAAAAATGTGTGCAGGGCTCTGATGTAGGTAAAGACAAACCACCACAAGATTTAGGTCATTCATTAGTTGTCAATTTCTGAAAGTAAGTAAAATAATGTCAATAATTACAAAGAGGTTGATCGGGTCGTCCCTTTAAATTTGTAGCGCAGGATTAAATATTAGCAGTGAAGATGACAGCTCCCTCTACTTTTAGCATCTTTCCAGTAATATATAATTTTTCATTTTTTCAAGATATAACCATCATTCCAGAGAAATATCTCCTTAAATTTGTGCTTTTTTTGTTTGTTACTTTGTTCTCAAATGTTTCAGTTCTTATTCAGCTTCATTACAATAGTAGGAGAATAAGTAGTAGTATTTTACTTTCGATGTCATTGGTCCATATTTCATTGTAAACTATGATTAATTTGTTTTCTTCATTTCTCACGTTGAAACCAGATTTTCTAAAAGAAAATTGAGCCTTCAGTCAAAATTAGCTATCTGCAGTAACATTAAAGAACATAGTGTATATGTCTGTTTGAATAATTCCGAATCCTGTCTGGTAGACCATACCTACATTTGAATTATAAAAATAGTGCACCTAGGATAATGAGATCAATCAGTGCATCTAAGAAATGCAATCCAGAATTATAAATGTGTTGCTCTTAAATCTTTCTGAGTCTAGCCCGCACCCCCACCCCAAAAAAAAAAAAAAAAACACCTGCCAAAAGAAGAAAGAAAAGCAACAATAATAAAATCCTCATCCAAAAATCAGAGGAGGTAGAAAAAGATAGATCAGGTGAGCAGGCAATCTGAGTCATAGATATAGCTAATAAATGACAATTTTGTAAAAACAAGAATTAATTGGTTCCTTCAAAGTTGATTAATGATTATTCATGGATGGGTGTCATGTCGCACTGCCTCATAAGGCAATAAAAGCAAACCAGAACTAAGAAAATGCCAAGAACATCATATTCTCCCTTCCCAATTGGAAAAATAACCATATGAAAATCACACTAAGTGATTGTCAATGAAGAGGAAGGTCCCACAATATACGTGGATATAAATGGATAGTAGTTGTGCATGAATTGTTAAAATCAGAGTTTGACTTTGACTTCAGATTATAAGGAGATTATAATTTTAGCCAAACAAGCTACAAATGTGAAGAAAATCATACCTTGAAACAGAGCGAGGAGGTGACATAGAGTATGATCGTGAAGAGACAGATCTAGAACGAGATCGATATGAAGCATGGCGAGAATACTTAGCCCTAGGTGACACGCTACACAAAAAATTTAGCTGTTAATTTGCAAATTGTCCAAAACCATAAAACACGTTAATACAATTGAAAAGACCTTCTGCTCCTATGGCTGCTGTAGCTGCGGCTCGGACTTCGGCTTCTTGAATAAGGACTCCTACTAGGACTCCTGGAGTAGCCACGTCGCCGGTCATACTCCTCTACCTACAATTGACAGGTACATGAGTGGCAGCAAACCTGACGAGGCACTGAATCTACAATTTAGATATTCCATCACATCATACCCGTATATAAGAACGAGAAAACTGATTCCTAAAGAGAGAATCATCAAGTTTCCTTATCTGCATTTCAAAACAAAAATACAACAGAAGCTAATTCAAATAAATTTGATATCAACCACAATGCATACCACCATAGCAACAAACTGGAAAATGACTTAGTTAAGCAAATTTAGCTTACCGCATATTTCATGTCTTCATAGTTTGTATAATCAACAATTCCTCGCAGGCCTGGAATCAAAGTGATTTTCACCAAAGAACACCATCAGGGAGGGAAAAAAAGACAGAAGATTAGCATAACTCTTGATTGAAAGCCATTTAAAATCATTTTATTCTGAGAATGTATGATTGAAAATAGTTTTTAAATGGGGATTAAACAGGAGCATTATATGCAACACTTTTTTTAAATAATTATTTTAAATAAGTAATTAGAGTTTTATTTTAAAGATTCTCTAGTATTTTATTAGTTATTTCCTACTTCAATTAGTTTAGGTTAAATCCTACATGAAGGGGACTTATACATTGTAATAGATAGCCTTAATTATTAAATAAACTCATATTTTCTCCCTCCAATTTCTGTGTTCTCTCTCCTTTCTTTTCCCTTTCTTTTCTCTTGTTCTACAAGTCTCATTCTTGTTCATTGCGTTCCAAATCACCACCATTTCTAAATCTTGATGACATAAAAAGATATTTTAATGAATTTCAACCATGAAACATCTAACATCCATCATTAGAAAGTAACAACCAACGAAAGAAAGTGAGTCTATTATTAGTACTTCTCCACACGGAATACTTCTTCTATCACGATGTCTTTCTGCTTAAATTTGCTGCAACACTTGCCCAAAGTGCATCCAAAAAAAAAGAGGAAGAGATTTTCAGTGCTAAATTTCAACGATTAAGTTTTTTAAAGATTTGTTCACATAAGTTAATTTGACAAGGTAATTAGACAAGCAATTATGACAGCACCAATTACACTTAAACAAGGTCCAGTGGCTTTTTATCAAATCCAGAATCCATTGTTCATCGCATGCAGAACTGCTAGTCTCAAGAAAAGACATGTATGCTTCTTACATGTATGTTTCATGGGAGCAATCACTTGCTTTGATCTATTAAAATAGGTAATACAACGTGTATAAATGAAAAGAAGCAGATTAAAAATTTATAGGCTTAAATGCCAAGTAGAAAAGAGCATTACACATTGAAAATCTCAAAAAAAGCCTATTGAACTGAAAATTGCCAAAATTTCCGGACACCTATAGAATATTGCTATATTTATGTTATTCAGTGAATGGTAGCAGAGAGGCGATTAAGGTTCTTTACTGTCAATAATCACATATTCCAAAGACCAACTACTGCTTTTCCCCACCTTTCCCTTTGCTTTAGCCTTTAGGTATTGTAGGCGTGGGGGGGATTATCATCTATGAATTCAAACCTAGGTCAGATGCATAATTTCTGTAGCAGCTTAGCCAAAGAAGAGTTTCTGAAATTCATTTTCTTTGTTTGGTTAGAAGAACAGGTTAGCCCTCACCTCTCTACCCTTGCACAAGAGGCTTCCACATTAAAAAAAAATAATAATAATAATAATTTATATGAATTTGATGCAATGCAAAGTTTCTGCCTAATAACAATCAAAAATAAAATGTTCAAAAGGAAAAGGAATTACCATCTCGATCGCGGTAAACTTGAGAGAAGCAGACATCCCCAGCTCGACGCATGTGATCCTAGTAGCAACAATATATTAAAAGACTCCAAAGCAGCAAAGCGCAGCTCTCCCTTTTAACACAACACAATAAAGACGACCGAGAGTTCTCTTACCTTCAAGTCTTGCCATGAAGCAGAAGAAGGCAGTCCAGTCACCAAAACTACAAATGTATTAACATTAAAAAAAAATTGATAATTTACAGGAGAATCATTGAGTATAAAAAACGTAAGAAGTTTTGTAAGAGTGAGAGTATAATAGAACTACCTCTATAGTCAGAACGCTTGGAAAGTCCACCACGACTACCTCCACTGCTGTAACTACTATAGCAATCATACGATGATCCTCTCCCTCCGTGTGCAAGTTCAACCTACAATTACATACACAAATATGGTAAGATGCAAGAGAATGAACGATTAAATTATTAATTAAACAAAATACTAATTTGTAACTAACCCTCAATCGATGACCATCAAAATCATATCCATCTCGACTCCGAATGGCGTCATCAGCATCACGATAATCTTCAAACTGAAATGTGAGGGTATTGGGAAAGCTTGATTAGATAATAAAATCAAGATAATCGCAGCAATCAACCATTCCGGAATACCTTGCATTATGTACAGCTAAAGGAGTTCTCTGCAAACTAATCAATTCTATTGCTGTGACTAAGCTAGCATATAATTTTTAACTACGTCAAGTTTTAAGGGGGCAAGCTCACCTCTACAAAAGCATAGCCAGGTGGTCTTGGAGGAATTTTTAAATCGATTTCAACAATAGGCCCATACTGCAGTAGAATCATCAACACATAATATTTGCATTAGCATGTCAGTTCTAAACAATTTCAATAAACTCAATCTCCAAATTGAAAGAATGGAATACCTAAACACATGGCTAGTCCCACAATCAACACATAAATGCAAATTGCACTACTTTTCTCTAGAAATCATCCTAATTTACACATTAAAATGAAATAATGCATAAACTTTAATTTAACTTGATGGCAGAAGTGCTGAAAAACTTTTGCATATAAATGTAATCCCAAAAACTGCAACCAGTTGCAATATACATGTACTTTCAGTAAAACATCAAGTATATAAACCACGAGTGCACAACATTTTTCAGTACAATTGAAAATCCAACAAATACCCAAACAAACCTTGTAAAACAAATCTTCAACTTCACTCTCACGAATATCCCCAGGAAGATTGCCCACATAGATAGTTCTGCTTGAGCGGCCCATCTTTCCCTGAATTCATCGTAAAAATTTACACCATGAAAAAATTCTATCATTTGCATCAACTTCAAAATTGACTTAATGCTATATGAAATATAAAACAAGAAGGAAAATTTACCGGGATCTCCTAGGTACAATCCTAACATTCTTTTGAAGACTTTATACATTAAAATTAAGTTAATTTACCGTTCAAATTCATGCAAAAAACCAACTTCCTCTGGTACTTGTTTTGTTTCCTTCAGATAAGCGCAAGCAAAGAAAAACATAACCGTTCATTAGAAGAATCAATTATCGTCTAATTTTTCATAATTCTATTACACAGTCATATACCCGGAATCATAAAATTAAAAAAATCAATTTTTTTTTTTTTTTTTTTAAATCTACAACAAGTAAACCCTACAGGTAGCATTTTTAATGTTCCCTTCACGCATGTAAATTAAAAAAAAACAAAAATACCAGAAATTAACACACGACTAAACCTGCTTCCAAGAAATGGTTCCTCGTAAGAAAATTTTAAAAAAAAAAAAAGAAGAAGAAAAAGAATCGAGAAAACTAACACAAAATAAATTTCATAAATTGAAAAATGACTCACGATAATCAAATCTTAAAATTATATTGAGAGAATGAATACAAAGTATACCTTGCTGAGAAACGGTGTTTGGTCCGAATGTTCTCGAGTCTCGTGGGTCTGTATTGGATGTCGGCGTGAGTGGTGGGGGTGTACCAGGGTGGGTTATATAAGGAGTGAGAAAAGAATGCAAAATTGATAACAAATAGGGTTAATTTCAGAAATGGTCACTGAAGTTATATGAAAATTACAAAATGGTCACTGAAATTCAAAACTTTCATGAACGGTCACTCAAGTTTCAGGTGCTTTCAGAAATGGTCACTGAAGTTTAAGATTTTCACCAATGGTCACTGAAGTTTAGGAGATGTTTTACTAACGGTCACTGAAGTTACAAAAAGTTTCAGGAACGGTCACTGAAGGGTCATGCATTTTTTCAGTTTTTTGGGCGACTTTTTCGGCCACTTCCGACCACCAAAATCGCCGGATTTTGATACCTTTGGAAAGCCCATAATTTCCTCTTCAATTACCACCCAAAATCTCCCCCAAACTGCAAACGATTCGACCAGAAAATTGCCGCAAAAGTCGCCCAAAAAATTGGAAAAATCTGGGCAGATTTTTCAAATTTTTGGGCGACTTTTGCGGCGACTTTCCGGCAACTTCCGACCACCAAAATCGTCAAATTTTGATACCGTCAGAAAGCCCACAATGTCATTTTCAATTCCACCCAAAATCTCCCCCAAACTCCAAAAGATTCGACCGAAAAATCGCCGTAAAGTCAGCATGAAAAATATGGGCAGATTTTCGGCCTTTTTGAGTAGCTGACTTTGCGGCGGCGATTTTTCGGTCGAATCTTTTGGAGTTTGGGGGAGATTTTGGGGTGATAATTGAAGAGGACATTGTGGGCTTTCCAACGGTATCAAAATTCGGCGATTTTGGTTGTCAAAAATTGCCGGAAAGTCGCCCAAAAAATTGAAAAAATTTGGGCAGATTTTTTCAATTTTTTGGGTGACTTTTGTGGCGATTTTCCGGTCGAATCTTTTGAAATTTTGGAGAGATTTTGGGTGGTAATTGAAGAGGAGATTGTGGGCTTTCCAAATGTATCAAAATTCGGCGGTTTTGGTGGTCGGAAGTGGCCGAAAAAGTCGCCCAAAAAACTGAAAAAAATGCATGAACGTTCAGTGACCGTTCCTGAAACTTTTTGTAACTTTAGTGACCGTTAGTGAAACATCTCCTAAATTTCAGTGACCGTTGGTGAAAATTTTAAACTTCAATGACCATTTCTGAAAGCACCTGAAACTTGAGTGACCGTTCATGAAAGTTTTGAATTTCAGTGACCATTTTGTAATTTTCATGTAACTTCAGTGACCATTTCTGAAATTAACCCATAACAAATATGATCTGGTACGGTTCGTAATTTGTCAATTTGTCTCCAGAAGACGTAATCACCAGACACCTGTCCATAATCAAATATGACTAGTAGAAACGAGAAAAATGGCCTTTTCCTTTTGCAGTTTGGTCCTCATAAAATCAGGCCCATGTGGTATCACGCATAAAAGTATTTCACCGCATGTTTGGTTAATGTTTATAAACGATCAAATTATGTTTACCTATACATTTTCGTAAGATTTATAATTACTATTCACTTAACAATACATTTTGTAAGATTTATAAGTATTATTCGCTTAACAATCACTTATTTTTATTTATTTGCCATTCAAATGGTCTAAGTATTAAGACGAGAAGTGTAGCAAAAAGGCAAGTGAATTTGAAAAATGTCAAAGTCTTGAACGATTTGTAAAAGAAGCCACTTTATCAAATAAGATGTGAAGTTCGTCGTTATATAAAATGTTCGATGCAAGTCTGTACATAATGATATATTCTTAGGTCATTATGTCCACATAGACCAAAAGGCTTTAGTTAGTTCAAGATATTTAAACGCATCGAACTTTCAATTGTCTTTATACTTCAAACGATAGTTCTCTACTATCATGTACATTATCGTTCTCGAATAGAATGGACATTATGAATATAAACCTACGACACCTTCAAGAAGTCCGTTGTGGTGAGATTCTCAGTGACTTCATCGGAATAGTCATTTGTTTAAAGTTTGAGACCTTCGGAAAAAAAAAATCCTATTTTGATTTTTGAACCTCTTGACTCAATCTCGACTCAATTATTATTCTTCAATAGAACTTATCACTCCTTCAAGCCCTTCCCAATACATTGACTTGTTTCCAATTATTTTGGAATAGAGATGGCAAAACAATCGTGATGGGGCCAACAAAATTCATCCCGACCGGTTGTGGCCGCTGGCACGGGCGCCGCCCCTGTCTCCGAGCGCGAGATGGGAATGCCCACCCGTGAACCCATCCTGTGAAGAAACAATAAAAATAGAATTTTGATGAATGATTAGTTTAAATTTTTTTTTTTTAATGTATTTACAATTTTATAACATGTTTATAATTCAACAATTCTATTACACAATTGTCAATTTAAAAATTTTATAAAATTTTGGTCGAAAACTAGAAAAAAATTTAAAATATATGAAATGATCTTTAGGTTTTAGATTAAGCGTTGAACTTTAAAAAATAGCATAACTTGAAATTTTAAAAATGTTTTAAAAAAAAAAAAAAAAAAAGCCAAGCTCCAGGACGCAAATTGACTCACTGTCATCCCTATTTTGGAACCATACAAGTACCCAGATGTAGCAACTCTTCTTCTAATGGCTCGATACCAACATGAACAATTGTTCCATCAGTATCATCGAGTTTCAATCCAGCAGATAACTTAGGCACGTCGATCGAATTCATAAAGGAGAAGAAAATTATTAGTTTGATTCAACATTCATACGTAAATAGCTCCTATTTTTAATTGAGCCTAAGCAACAACTTATTGGCTATTTCCAAGTTTGAAAAGTCAAATTCTGAATAAAATATACTTACAATTGTAGACCACTAACTTCAAACTTTGCCAACGTCCAACGTTCATTTTCGTGATTTCATTTTTATCCTTGATTTATTTGTATTTACATTTTGAAAAGACGAAATTGCCTTGATAATTCGTGCATACGATTTTACCCAGAGATTTGTATAAGGCCATTTTCTTTGATTTGTTGGCAAAAACGTGCCACATTATGTCAAAAAAATGTAGATAATTTTCAAATTTTCAAATCAAGGCCCTATTTGCCTTCCATCAATCATCCATAAAAATAAAAAAATATAACTGTTATCAATCAAATTCAGCCACTATTTTTTACTTTTCATCTCTTGCGTGAACTATAATGACTATATTTTTATTATCATTCTAAAAAAATAATGAGAATTAAACGAGACCTAAGTATAGACTTTTTTTTACATGATTTTTGAGAAATTAAAATGAGCTTTTGAAAGTCAAAAAAACTATTTTTAGATTCATTCGACCAATTTCATGAAAGTGTTTCTCCTAATTAAACGCGTTTTTTAAAAGAAGTTAGTCAAATGTATTCTCTAAAAACACTTCCCAAAAAAAAATCTTTCAAAAATTAATTTCAAACAAAATTTAAGGTAGTTTTCTTCAAAAAATTTCTATATAAAGCAAAAATAAAAGCAAAGCTGCAAAAGTCGTATCAAATGGACCATATATCATGTAGAGTCTAATTTTATTTTAATAAATTTTACATATAAGATAATTATTGCAATCGTTGAAGATAAATAATATTAATCTAAAAATAACGTCGAGAGGTGTCACACATACACATTTGTTTGATTTGTCAATTTTTCATTGGCCGTTGCACAAAAAAATAAAATTTCATCAACCAACATTTCTTAAACTATGATGCAAATAAAGGGGGTACATGCCCTTCATGGGGTTGTCGAGTTGGTGGAGTAAGTGAGTGTAAAAATTTTTGATCACGAGTTCAATTCTTCATACCAATATTTTCTCGATTTAGTCTGTCGCAATGGATTTGTCTAATACGATTAACCTAATTGACATTATTTGTAGGCTATTGTATCAATCCGATAATTTATTTCGTGCGCAAGGATAGCGATTGTTAATTGTCTGTCAACCAAAAAATAAAGGGGTACAAATAGCTAGAAGAAGTCTAGGGGGGTAAACCGTTGTATATTCAACCTACAAGCGGGCTGAAACGACTCCCGCCCACAGTTTTCCACAGGTTGCAAGGTCTGCTTTCTCTTTCTTCGCCTCGTTTCCATCTATAAAATTAATCCCATTTTGTGCGTGATATATATTTCCGCTCTCTAAATCTTTTCATCAACACACCACATCATTAGATTCTCGTCTCCGCGTTTCAGCCGAAACAGATGGCGGAACCTACCACCACCGACTCAAAATTTGAATCAATCAGAGAATGGGTCGTCCAACACAAGCTCCGTACCGTTGGTAAGTTTTTAGATATCAATGAACAATTTTATTTCGATTTTGTCAATTACGAAGTTCAGTTTCCTTGAAAAATATTCATTAAATTGATTTTGCGAATGAAGTTTTAGTTTTAGGACGGGAAATTTGTGCGCGGATGTTATTATATTGATATGGGTTTCTGCTGGTGATTTGATTTTGTATTATTGAAAGGGAGTTTATGGGCGAGCGGTGTACTTGGATCCTTGGCTTACAATTGGTCTCAGCCTGGCAAGACAAGTGTCAAGATCATTCACGCTAGGTAACCATTATTCATCAATAAATCTAATTTTTCGTATCAGGGATCTAGATTTTGGAGGCCTTCAATTTCACACCCCGAATTCGTTATGAAATTTAAATGCAGGTCATGTAGAACTATGGGTTAAGATCATAATATCTCTTGTTTATAACCCATTTATTTTTTGTCCACACATTTTCAGACACCACAACTATTACCCAATCATCTATAGCTGATTTATTTATAATTTAAACTGTATATAGGTCTAGCTTGACTAGACTTTTGAAAAGTCAAAAGATGCGTTATAGATTTTGAACTTGTTTGGATATTTCTAAAACTGTTTTATCCGACTATAAGGGATTATAGAGTGCGTTTGATTGACATGGAAAATATCACCTAGAAAAGAAAATATTTTCCTTGTTTTGAGGAAAACAAAAACCTACTTCCCCAAAGAAAATATTTTCTTTAAAAACAAGGAAAATTATGCATATTTTCAAAAATTGGAAAATATTTTCAATGGAAAAAGATAGTAATCAAATACTACAAAGTAGGAATTTGGGTGGAAAATAAATACAATCAAATACACCCTTAAAGAAAATTAGCCTAAAGAAGCTCATTTACAAGAAGCGGATGCCCATAAAAACTTCCCTGACATGTTATAAAAGAATGCGGATTTAGATGGTTTGGCCATTTGTGTATATCGTTTTCAATTCAAAGAAGCTCCTCCTCACAGGGACAACTACATCCTGGCAAGGTTCTAAATAGCGTAATACGTGGAGATGTGTGGAGGCCAAGTTAAGGATTAGGCAAGTTTAGGCGAGACTAATGCGTAAAAAGGCGTAAAAAGCGTTTTCTTATTTTAATATTTTTAAAATTTTTAATCAATCAAAAAAATTATTTAATAATAAATCATTTTAATAAAAAAATTAAATAATGTGCGCGGCGTTGACCGCTATATTACGCACCAAGCACTTTGCTTGGCGCCAAAGTCGCGCTACGCGCTAAGGCGCGCGCCTTGACGCGCTATTTAGTACACTGCATCCTGGTAGAACAATTTTACATGATGGAGAGGTAGATCAAAATCAGCATGGCTTGATATGGTTGAAAAGAATTGATTTCTTCGGATCTTTAAGCAGATGGGTGTCTATTGAGAGACAAATATAGGAATTTTATGTAGTGGATCCCAAGTAGGGATGTCAATCCGCTCGAGCGGCCCGCGGCCGAGGCTCGGACCAAGCCTCAATTTCAAGTGTTGGCTCGAGCCGGCCAGTGTCAGTCACACTAACACGGGCCACTTTGGCCCATGTCTTAGGAATAGGCGGTTGCAAAGCTACCTTTTCAAAGGCACCCATAGCTGCCTTTGTAAAGGCAGTTCTACATAGGAATAAAGAGCCAGCTTGGCTCGGCTCGAAAAGGCCCAAGCCCAAAGCCCCAGCCCAACCCCATTTTTTCAGCCGAGCTTTGGCTCAACTTGGCTTGGGCCAAAAAAAGCTCAATCCGTTTTTACCCAAGTCAGCTCGGCTCGTTTACATCCGTAATCCCGAGTTTCATTAGAAACAAGGTGTAGTTTTTTGTTGTTGAAATAAATATTATTACCTGGCATTCTATATGGCATGGTAGGATTAATAATGGCTCCAATGATTCCTAGGTTTTCTAATATTTTTAAAAATGCTATAAATTAAAAATATGATTTAAACACATGGATGATAATGTACAAGGGGACCTTACATTAGGAGAATAGGGCTGGTGGTTTTGTGGTATAATCTATTATTCATCGCTTTCTGTTTTCATTTCTTATCGTTATGCAGATCATAACATGAACTTTGAATTTTTGATCAGCATCCCGTCTCTTTTACCCCCTGCTTATATGAATACAAGATCCACCATCCACGATCTCTTCTTTTTAGGTAGGAAATTTCGTTGCCTATACTAAACTCCGAAAAACTTTCAGGTTGCACGCACAAGCTCTAACGCTGGCTGCACTAGCTGGAGCTGCAGTTGTTGAGTACTATGACCACAAAGCTGGAAAAAATGTCGATCCACATGCTAAGTTCCTCTCTTTGAATACTTATTCACAAAAGGATTAGACAGACTACATTATGGAATCAACAAATGTCTCTTGCAAAAGTCCCATGTGAATACCTCCTAGGTCGAAAAATACAATTTCACATTTGTAACATGTGACAATTTTTATGTTTGTAATAATTCTTACAGGTGGCATGTCCTGTACCGTGGTTTCATTTTATTATTAAATGGTTCTAAGTGAATGGTTTATTTTGAAAAGAATTGGAGTTGACAGTTGAATCTTTCATACTTCTCTGAGTAATTTGTTTTACATTTTTAAGGGTAACTCCACGAAGGGTCTCAACCTTTTGTAATTGTGGCGTTGGGGTCCCCAACCTATCACTTGTGGCATCCATGTCTCCAATTTTAAAAACCTTTTGTGAGCTTCATTCGGAGCTAACGGAAAAGTGTCTATTTGGACAATAAATAACATGCGACACTCGTGTGGAGTTTTATTATTTTGTTTGGTATGATCCACGAGTTGCCAGAGAGTAAATAAAGTGAATACTGGTTGAATCATGTTTGGTGTACAATGTCATAGTTGGGGGGAGGGGCGCCCCTGGTAGTACATCCCTGTACAAACCATTATAATCCACATTGATTAGCCTGCATAAAGATGGTATCAATTAAGCTCCTATTTGAGCTCATTTTTAAAAATTCATAATTCTTTCGAACTTATTTTTTAATTATAATTCAAGCAATTTTTTTTCATACTTTTATTACACGTTCTTTTACAAAATTTATTTTCAAAAAATAGGGTTCAAAAGCCAGCTAAGGGGCAAGTGACAGTTTTGAAATGTCAACATGGAATCACACTTGGGACCTTTTCTTGAATTTTTTATTGTATATTAGACTTTTCAAACATGAAAAATAGCAAATTATCTCCATTTTTGGCTCCATCACACAGGCTTAACAGTTCAATAATTTTCATGAAATTCATATCATTAACTTGACTATATGTACCAATACGAATTCTAAGTTCCTAAATAAAAACATCCTTGCCGATTCATTACAAGTTATTTTAGTTATGTACAAGGTTAAGGGATATGGATACCTTGGGTCAGTTAGACTTTGTATTATAAAAAGTCAAAGCTTCATATGAAATAACACTTCACCATTTCATATTTAGCTCTCGTTTGACCCTCATTATTTCAAAAATTTATTATTCTCTCTTATTTTTAACTGTACAATCGACTTGGCTATGTTTTCACTTGTATCATAAGACAAAAGCAAGTTCCCAGCTTGGTAGATGACTCATTCCTGTCATGTAAAATGTTTAGAAGGGATGGGGATATCTTTTTGAACAATGATAGACAGACAGGGTGAAAAACAAGACGCAAAAACAGATCGACGTGTCAGCAAATTATTGGCTTTTTTAAAAAAAAATTTAAACTCTCCAATCATGAATCAACACGTGTACAACCTTTTTAAACCCTATTTTTCAATCTGTTTCTGTAGCATATCTCTATCTTTTTAGGTCAATTTGACACGTTAACCACTTAAAAAGGACACTTTTAACTTTTTGATGTACAATCATACTACTTGTATAATATTTTTTTTTTTTAAATTTTGATTGACAATATCATATTCATCTATTTTAAAAACTGTTATTTAAATCAATGATTCAGATTTTGATAACATCAATGTTGTCAATTATAATTGGGAAAATCTAAACGAACACCCCGGTTAACCACATGGATGACCGCATGTGAGTGGTGTGGCTCCCGCGTAAATAAAATAATATTTTCTCCTACACTCACATGCGGTCATCCATGCGATCAATAGGAGTGTAGCAAGACTCTTATAATTGTACAAATAACTTTATTCTTTGAGGTAAATGATAGGGGTGTGACCTTTTAAATGAGCACTTATTCCGTATAAAATCCATCTTTACCATGTCGTTGTGATTTGTTTTAATCAAGTGAAATATTTTCAAGGGACATAGATGCCTTTTGAGTTAATTTGACATCCGGCAAGACTAATCACCATTTTAAATGGTACATTCTACTCTTTATAAATATGACACCACGACAAAATAGTATTTTATAATGATAAAATACGAATAAAGCTCATCACATCAATTCAAAAACTTTTAACCTAAAACATCGACACCAAGTTCTCAATAAAAAAGTACTTATCGGATCGTTATACTTATTCAAGTCATTGCAATGTCTCTAAAGATATTATGTTAATTAGAAGTCACAAAACCGAATGGTGACTTTTTAAAGGGCAGTTTACTATTTTTTTTTTTTTTTTTTTTTTTTTTTTAAAAAATGACATTCTTATTATTTTTTACTCAAATTTTAATCTTGTGTGCAATTTACAAAGCATTACACTACCACGCAACAGCACATCAATGTTACTTTTAAATGAATATCGATTAATAACACCAACTTTTCAACCAATATCAACAAAATAAAGCAAAACAACATATCAATACCAAGCTTTCATCCAAGACCTACAAATTAAAGCCAATCAAATCAATAATTAAAAAGTAAATATGTGTATACATAGGAACTATAAATTAGCCAAAAATCTACTACAAAGTTATGGATCAAAATTGACATATAGCATTGAAATCATTTTGTCCAAAAATATATAGACATGAACGCAGAGTTTTCAACTTTGATACCAGATGATATAGGATATTACCACCACTTTCTCCAAAGACAATAGATCATGACGGAGGTGCAACCTACTATATATCACTCAAAATCAAGTTCGGGATTATAGTGAATGCAACATGGTAGTTGTCATATCATATAACTTTGTCCAAAATAGGGATAACAATGTGGCGGGTTCAGGACGGGGCACATTCACCCCGCCTTAGACAGGACGGGGCGGGGACAGGTTGAGAATTTTCCCAATTTGTTGCCCCATTTAATTTTTATTTATTTTTTACATTTTCAAAATTCGAGTTATGTTATTATTTAAAGTTCAACCCTTAATCCAAAACCTAAAGGTCATTCCATATATTTTAAATTTTTTTTAGTTTTTTCTCAATCAAAATATTAACTTGCTTTAATTAATTGATATAAATCTTTCAAAAATAAAAAATATTTATTTAACTATCATGATTCAGAATTTCAGATTATGTAATTTAATTATAATAAAAAGATTGAATGACCGAATTTATAAATTATATAAACAATTGTTAGTTATGTAAAATTTTAAATTGACAATTGTATAATATAATTGTTGGATTAGAAACATGTTATAAAATTGTAAATAAAACTAACAATTTATTAAAATTTTATTTTTAATTTTTTTTTCACTGGACAGGGCAAGGATGCCACGTCCCGTGATCCACTACGGGGCGACCCCAGACGCTCCATCCCGCCAACTCGTCGGATCGGGTTAAATTGTCATCCCTAGTCCAAAGACAATAGTTCATTTTTATGTTAAGATTATTTGGACTATAAAAGGGCATGCGACATTCTTGAGATGGTATTATGAAGCGATTAATGATTTGCTTATCTTTAGGTTGGAGGTGAATAATAAGAATACGAGGTGAAAACGGGCGTTGGAAGCAGTGGGTCTAGAGTTTTGTGATGATGCTGTTATTTACATGAAGATACAAAACCCGTGCAACAAGACTTTTTTTTTTTATGTTATGTACTCCCTTCGTCCCATGGACTTACTTTTCTTTTTCGTCAACTCCAAATTATGGATCATTTTCGTTGTGGAAAATATAACTGAATTTTTAGTTTTTTAATATGTTACTATTTAATGTGCCTTGTTACCTTTTGGGGGTCAATTTGACATCGTGTAACAAAACGATACTTAGCCCATGTTTGACAAATATGATTTATAGTTCAGTGATGAATGGCATAATCGATGATTTAAAAGTTGACCCGACTATCAACCCAAAAAGAGAAAGAGTCAAAAGGTTGAACCAGTGTCGAATCGGGATCAAATCGATGATTTTTTTAAAAAAAAATATACATTTGCAAAATGATAAAGCTTAATGTATATAATATTTTTGTACATAAGGGTGTTCACACCCTCATATGGAGGTGGAACACACTTGAATAAAATATTTTAGAGCCCATTCTCTGTGAGGGTGTGAACACCCTTATGTACAAAATATTATGTACCCCTAACACTTCTTTTTGCAAAAAATAAAAAAATAAAATACATTTACATTGGTTGAACTTGTTAAACCAAGAATGAGTCACAATTTTTTCAAAAATTGACCGATTTAACGAGTTTTGGGGAGGGTTTTTAATTAGAAATTTTACAAGCCTAATCAGATCGGTTTTAGTCCCGATTTTTTAAGTTGAACTAGTCGGGCCGATCCAAATTTTAAAACACTGGGGATAAACTAATTAAAAAGTTCAATGATTATTAGAGTGATTTTAAAGTTCAATGACCCAATGAAAATTTTACACAAAGTTCATTGATGATTCATGTAATTAACCTACTAATATATGGTATTACTATCACTTTGTTCGAAGTCAATGGCTTATTTCAGAGGTGCAATTCATCATATATCACCTAAAATCAAGCTCACAATCATATGGAATGCAACACAGTTAGGGCGATGCAGATCAGGTTTGATCATTACAATCGTTGCCTCGTTTAACGTCCCATTTAATATTAATTAATTTATATTTTTTACAATTTGAATTGAAAACATAAAAATAAAATAAGTAAATTTAGGTTGATTTCGAAAAATTCAGGAAAATTTGCCGTTCTCGTCTCATTCAGGGATGGAAAAATTTAGCATCCTTACTCGAAAAATCTGTCCAATGTGAGGCTTACTCTCGTTTAAATCATGCTCATGGATTAAAAATTCATAGCAAACGTTTCAGCAACTATTATTTGCCTCCTTTGATTAATACTAGTTTTCGGCTATGCATTGCATGACATAACTTTTATTGAAGGACTTGACGAGCAATTACTTAAGGACTTAATTGCAATAAATAAAAACAAAAAGAGAGGAAAAAAAAGTCCATGACACTCTCTGTTTCACGGAGAGACAAGGAGACCACTCTCCGTGACACTGTCACGGAAAGTTGTTTTTTTTTTCCTATCAATTATCAAGATGAAAATTTTCGTTTATGTTGAATAAAATCTGAAATACGTGGCCATGTGATGCACTTTATTTAAACACTATGCTAATGATAACTTGCTCACACCATGGCCACCGACCTCTATCTTCCATCACTTTCTATATGTTATATGTTCCCCTTTAATCTGTGAATGTAAATATTGATAGTTTCCCTTGTCCTCACACTATAAAGGATCCATAAATTACTTTTGATTTCTACTAACAATTTAAGCAGGAAATTGAGTGGAGTATTCTTTTGTTTTTCCAATGGAGGAACCCATTGGGTGATATTATGTAGAAATCCTCAATTTTTACTGCAATTCAAATAATTTGTCCGATTTCTACTGACAAATTTTCGTTTATTGATACTATTATTTTTTACCAATTATTTATAATTTGATCATATCCCTTCTCATTTTTCTCTTCTTTTATTTTCCCCTAGCTTTTTATTTCTTATGAGTTTCAATTAGGATCCGTTTAATTATAAATGGGGAATTTGGATGAAAAGAAAACGAATTACAAAAAATTGAATTGCCTAAAATGTGTTTTACCGAGAATCGTAATTAATTGTATTTGATTGGTATAATTTTTCACCTAATCTGTTTGGCTTTATTTTTTATGCAAATTGTTACTTTTTGGGATAATTTTTTTTACAATTTGTATTAAAATTTGTTTGGATTGCCAAAAAGTTAAAAAAAAATTAAAAAATTATTGAAATTTTTTGTCTTCGTTTAGCTTTGTTTTTCATGAAAATTATCAATTAAATGGATAATTTTTTTACCATTAAATTTAGAATATCTTTTCATTGTCAAAAAGTTAAAAAAAAAATCATGGGAAAATAAAAAGGGGAACAATAAGTCTACTTGTACATAATGGGGTGTACCGAATGATGTACACCCCCTTACATTGGTGGGAGATCCACTCGAATTAATTGTATTTTATTCACGTGGGCCCTCCACGCATGTGAGGGGGGTGTACACTATTCGGTACACCCCGATATACCGCTAACAAGGTTGAAGATGGAAAATGTGTTTTACTAGGTTGTACCTAGAATTTGAGTGAAAATGAATTCTATGAAATTGTTTAGCAATCAAACACCACAAATTGAGTGGAATTGCACAATTTTTTCATTTCCACCCACTTTTCTACCCATATCAAAAACACCCTTAGTAAATAAAGGTGGCTATGATTTTTACCATTAAATTCTAAACTCGAAGAAGGTAACATGATAACATTGAATTTAATAAAAGAAAACAAGGATAAAATGAGAAAGTATAATACGTCCTGAATGAACAGTAATTGTGATATTGCATCTTTTATAGTAAAGAGAATAAGTATTCTTGAAGTTCATCCAACACAAAATTCTTTGATTTTTACCGCATAAATTTTCCTATTTTGAAACTTTAAAAACATGGTTTCTCTTTAACTTTTGTCATTTTGAAACTCAAAATTCTTTAGAACTATTCTCTTCGTATTTCAGTTTTGAATTCTAAATTTATTTTGAATTTGAGTTTTGAGTGTCTATTTTGAAAATGTTGAAAATACATTCTTTTTGTCATTCTGAAAATCTGTTTCTCAAAATATAAAACTGAAAAACGTGTTTACTTTAAATTTTGCGAATACTTTTTTATAATATTTTTTTGAAAAACTAGTCTTCGCGCAGCGCAAAGACCACGTTGTCTTCGTGCGCGGGCATCTGCATGGGTGATGAGTGAATTTTTGACGATTGATTGCGACGATAGTGATAATGTCT
This sequence comes from Osmanthus fragrans, assembly GCA_019395295.1. Classification (NCBI taxonomy): domain Eukaryota; kingdom Viridiplantae; phylum Streptophyta; class Magnoliopsida; order Lamiales; family Oleaceae; genus Osmanthus; species Osmanthus fragrans. Next base: position 25,213,889 of record CM033356.1, read on the forward strand.
TCTGAGGTTTCTGTTAGGTCCTTTATGGATGACAATAAAAGAGCAACTATCAAGAAACAATAGTATTTATAGCATTTATCGACTTCTCTGAATGACCCACATCAAAAATCAACCAAAACCATGGATATGATAATAACATTTTATTATTCATACATATTTAGAAAAATAATCTCATTACTTTAAAATTAAAAACCAAAGGAAAAAATCTACCAAAGAAATATCTACAAGCTTTCGATTGATTCTTTAATCTACCACAATAAATGAATGAGAAGGGAGAGCAAGGTTGTTTTTTTTTTTGTTTTGGGTGTTTTTTTCCGCGTTTTCATTTTTTTGCGTGTTTTGACTTGAAAATATTCAAAACGTCATTTTTTACATTTTGAGTTTACGGTATAATTTTTTTTTTATTTTCAAAAATTTATTTTTAAAAATGGAAAAAAGAACTCGTTTTTATTATTTTCAAAAATTAAAAGCAGAAAACGGCCTGAAAACAGCACGAAGAATAGCCCCTTAATTTTTTTCAGAGTGAAATCATTTGAACGGGCCGGAGGCCATTTTGAAAGCTAAAATCCAAAATACCGGCCTGAACCAGATAGGTTTCTCTAGGCCCAATTCATGTTTACTCTTATAATCCCTAACCCTAATTATTCATCTGCGCCATTTCGCGGCTGTTCTATCTCACAAAGCAGAATAATCAGCCTCTGGTCAGCTCGTATTACTTGTAAAATTCCATCTATTATACATATTTATATATTTCTGTCTTCGTGTATGTGCGATTCTTAGTCTAAGTTGTCATTTTTCTGACATTATTTCATACTTTGTTAAGGAAAAATTTGATTAAAACTAAAGAAAATGAGTAAAGGAGGAGTAACAGGTGGCGCTGTGAAAGGAGGGAAGAAGAAGGCATCGACGTTCGTGATTGACTGCTCAAAGCCAGTGGAGGATAAGATCATGGACATTGCTTCACTAGAAAAGTTCCTCCAAGAACGCATCAAGGTCGGCGGCAAGCCCGGTGCCCTCGGTGACTCCGTCACTGTCACCCGCGATAAGAGCAAGATTACCGTCGTTGCCAACGAGACCAGCTTTTCCAAGCGGTAACACTATAATTTCCCTACTTTTTTAGATTGATTGTGCTTTTTTAGAGCTAGATGAGATTTGGTAACAGTTATTTGAATTCGTTACCAGTTAATTACACGTTACGAGAAATTAGTTTATTTTATTTTGAATGCTTTCTCATTTTTAAACGTGCATTCCAGTAAATTGGATATGAAAAATGAGGTTTTGAAATTGGGTCTGAAGTCTATGGTGTTTGAATCAAGTTATTAATATTGTGCCATGCCAAAGTAATGGTCTGCTAGTTGTGCCCATAAGAAATTGCCATTACGCCTCCTAAGATATACAATGATTCGGTAATGTTCTAAGTAAAAACGATTTTTGAGGGAAAAATCATACTCATAGTTCCACAAGGATCTATAAGCATTGCGAAGACATGCACATCCATGTGACGCTACAAAGAAAGACCTCTTTCTCAAGCTTCTTTGTTATTTATGAACAGACAGATATTCCTATAAAGTGGTAATTTGATAGGATAATTAGAAGAATTTGAGATATTGAAATTGGCTTTGTCTAGTTTTTATTTTGCTATCCATGTCATATATTAGTTAACATTTTCAATCTCTCAAGGGAGAAACTTGTATTTGTTGGGGGGAAGTTCAGATTTAGATCTTTGACCTTAAATGGGTAGAGGAAGCTGAATAATGATTAATGAACAAAGGAGCTACTTTTTTATGTCATTAAGGGATTATTGAGGATTTGCTTAGTCCCTGTTTGGCACTCATTTCTTAAAACTCATTTTTCAACCACAATTCATGGGTTGCACAACGTTATATCAATTTTCAACTACGAATTTCGTCAAGTTATATCAATCTACTAAAAATCTGATTTTTAGCAAAACCAAACAGGGGCTTAATGTATTTTGATGCAAAGAACGATATTGGTTATCTTTTGGATTTTTTTTTGGGACAATAACACAAGCTTAATTGCAAGCAGAAGGTGAATTTTAGGAATTTCACATGTAGTAATGTTTGCAGTGGTGTTTATTTTGACACAAGGATTACTTTTGCAATTTACTTGGTTTGACGATATACATGTTTGTTAATTCTTATTCAGTGATGCTATTAACTGGCTTGTTATTCTCATAATCACTTGGTGCTGTGTTTTGGTGCTCAGGTATTTGAAGTATTTGACGAAGAAGTATCTGAAGAAGAACAATGTGCGTGATTGGCTCCGTGTTATTGCTTCTAACAAGGATAGAAATGTTTATGAGTTGAGGTACTTCAACATTGCCGAGAATGAGGCTGAGGAAGAAGAGTAATGGAAGAAAACTTATTTATATTTCCCGAGTGGATTTTTGTTTTGCTTAATGTTGCCTGTGTTGGACATAAGATTCAACTTTGTTTTCGGATCAAAGGGTTTGCATGTTTGCTATTCTGTTTTGAAATGAAAAATGGGATGTGCTATATAATGAAGTTTAACTATCATTTCGGGCCATGTGAGTGGTTGATGAGATTTTTACCACGCGAATGGTTATGATTTACTTGTGGATTCGTTCTATTCTTTTATCTAGTGCATAACTGAATATGTACAAGCTGAGCTTAAGTAATGCCAGGGAACTCCTACATAAATGCCCGTATTCATTTACGTATATTGGTAACTCGAAGGGTTGCCATTTTCATAAAATATACTGAGTTGGTGATTCAATTTCCGATACTGGAAATCTAATTTGTGAGAGTCCAATGAGATATTTTACTCCATTTGCGAGCTTCTTATGGAGAAATGTTCATTAAGAATGCAATAGTTTTTACCAGGTTGTGTACACCAATTAGTTTATGATAAGATTGTTTTTGGTGAAGATTAAAATTAGAGTTTTACTAGATTTTAATAATAGTTGATGAAATATGATTGAAAAGTTACGAGTCCTATGAAATATAGGATTAAAATAAATTGTTGATATTGTCTTAGATTAAAATCTAGAATTTAAACCCTATCAAATAGGGTATTATATAATCTATCTTTAATTCTCTGATGATATAAAGAGTAATCGGCAATGGCGCTACTCTAGTAGTTGTCCATGGTTATTTTCCCATCGGATGTCTTCCAATCTAACCGATTTTGAAGCCAATGATTCAACAGCTTATGACATAAAATTTTAATTGCTCGAAAGATTTAATAACTCCTCAATATACCATAATTATCGTTTGAGGCTGGCCATCGATGAAGATTGAATATCTTAATATCACGATTATCTATTACTACAATGCCTTCGTGTGGCTTCTATCTCGAGCTTGGTTTGTTGGTAAGGCAACCAAGCTAGTACCGTCATACATTTCGTGCTGGTGCATTCCAACATCGATCACGATCTGTCTTCACATGAAATATCGAGCTTTGTGATTACATGTTCTGGTAATACATGTTAGTCATATGAAGCACTGATCCTAACATGACCTTTGCATGATCCAAAGATCATCGCTTTCACTCTCTATCTATATATTCAAATGTCTTTATTTTGTGAATTATGATGAACAAGTATGAAGACCATAATATTTGATCAGACTAGCCTTTCTGATGTGATCATCGTATTCTTCACTCAATTTAATCACTTAGCAGCAACTAGCCTCATTCTTGCTTTTATACTCTACATTTTATCCAAGTCAAACCGAGTTTACCTTCTCGACTTCATAGGCTTTCGTGGTCTGGATATTGACCGAGTTCCCATCCCCGCTTTCATCGAACACGCTGAATTGAATGGCAGTTATAACACAACGAGTCTCGAGTTTCAAAGGAAAGTAGCCAAAAGATCGGAAATTGGCAATGAAACATGTTTGCCTTCGGGAATTCATTTATTTCCTCCCGATCATTCTTTGAATCCTACGATGGAAGAAGTTAAAACAGTACTCTTTTCAATAATGGAAAATCTTATCGCAAAGCACAAGATAAATCCAAGAAGCATAGATATGCTAATCACAAATTGTAGCCTCACCAGTCCAACTCCTTCTTTAGCTTCACACATTGTAAATAAATTTGGTCTTAGAAGCAATGTAAAGAGCTTCAATCTCTCGGCAATGGGTTGTAGCGCGGGAATTTTGTTAATAAGCTTGGCTCGTGATCTACTCAAAGTTCACAGGAATTCCTTAGCATTGATTCTCGGCATGGAGTCCATGACCGCGAACATTTATCAAGGGAACGTCAAGTCAATGTTTCTTGCTAATTGCTTGTTTCGATTGGGTGGAGCCGGGATTTTATTGTTGAACAAAAAATGTGAGAGAGAGAGCAAAATACGAGTTGCAACACGTAGTCAGGACTCACTTGGGATCCAAAACTGGTGCTTACAAGTGCGTTATACAGGATTTGGACGATGATGGAAATATAGGAGTCTCTCTCTCAAGAACAATCCTTCAGGTTATTAAGGCTATGCTACATGTACGTAATGGTTTACACACACAAAATATGAAAAGAAATGATTGGATTAGAATTTCTTCAACCAATAAAAAAACCCTTCCCTACTCTCTTTTTAATTCCTCGTCTATATATAAATCATTCTGTAACTCTATTATGTACAAATAACATTATTCTTAAGGCTATATGCCCCCCTCCATTACGTATTCATATTTCTACTTTTCATGTCATGTACTAAAAAACCTTTAGGTAGCAGGGGATGCACTGAAGATGAATCTGAGGGCATTAGGCCTATTGGTGCTACCCTATTCAGAGCAAATTTGGTATGGCATGTCAATCGTCTGGAAGAAAATCCGCGCTCGTTCAAAGAACATGGAGGCTTATGTACCGAATTTCAAGAAGGCGTTTGAGCATTTTTGTATTCATGCTAGGGGAAGGGCCGTAATCGAGAGCATTAAGGATAAGTTGAAGTTGACAGAAAGGGACATCGAAGCATCGAAAATGACATTATATAGGTTTGGTAATGCCAACATGTCGTCTTCATCGACATGGTATTCGCTAGCCTATTTAGAAGCCAAGCGAAGAATTGGAAGGGGAGATAGAGTATGGCAGCTGGCTTTTAGGAGTGGTTTCAAATGTAACATTGCAGTTTGGAAGTGTATTTCTGAGGTTAAAAAGGATGAAATTAATGCCTGGTCAGACAAAATTCATCTGTATCCAGTTCAAGTTCCAGAAATACTTTACCATTAATGTAATCCAGCAAAATTCTCATACTTAAAATAAATGGAAGTTCTCTTTGAATAAATTAACATCAGAACACAGGTTTGTTTAATTTTCTTATTCTTATTCTTTGTTTAATATTCTATCTGTGCAAGGTTTCCTTGTGGCCAAACTTATTCGGGAATGCAACCGGTCGATGCTCCAATGGCCTTTTTATCATTGACTACATTCTTAAGAAGTTATTTCTTCAAACATTTTCCAACAATGGATTTATTTAGTCATGATAATTAATTTTTGGTGAATAGTTTGTGAACATGTAGTTTATTGAACCTGGTATTTCCACAAGTAAATGTCATGAGATCAAGACTCGTTGTCGCCTTTTTATGCCATGGACAAATTCTCATAGCAAATCGCCAAATCCTGTCACTTGTGTTCATTCGGCATCACAACTTGCGTGCATTTATATTTTATTTTTCTATTTCTTACAAGAAATTGTTGACTTCAAATTGAATGGTCAACAAAATTTCAACCATCTCCCTATCTAACAAGGCATTACCTACACGTTAGAACAAACAATTAGGGTGCAAAAGTCACTACCCCCCAAAAAAAGTTCGTCTATCGTACCATTGTGCCCGTATCAAGGTACAAGAACTTTTTTAATTTGATCGGTCAATCCAATAGACAACATCAATGTTTCGTCAGCTAATGTAGGACCCATTTGCCGTGTGCATGCTATTTAATTTATATATCTATAACATAAATCATTAACGAGGAAAAAAAATCCATTAATGATTTAGATTATATTATCTAATTATTTTCACATAAAATTCACGCACTAGTGGTAAATAAAAATGTCGTGAAAATTTTTATTTTTTCCAAGTAGTGACGAAATTTTCATTACTAGCGTAAATTTCATTCTCAGTAACTACACTTTTCACTTATTTTCAGTTAGGTCATTGTATCCCAATTTTGTTCAATAAATTAATTATACTTTAATTTGATTTTAGTTGAATACTTAAACTTTTTTGCGATTTTAATTAAAATAAGTGATGGTCATCAAGGGTAACAATTAGTTATTGATAGGAATAAGTTTCATTTCAATAAAATAAATGGCGGACTACAATCTTCATATAATGACGGTCATATCAGCGTATTTCGTCAATTTAAATGATAGAATTGAATGAAATTATCAGATTGAAATCAAATTAAATTGTCTTACCTAAATCAATAAAAGTAAAACACAATTACCCAATTAAAATTAAAACAAACTTAAAAGAGCTTGTTTGAGCCCTATTAAATTGAAAAAAATACATTTTGAAATAGTAGATTGATGGAAAATATGGTTAAAATATAAGATTTTTTTTTAATTTGCGTGTAATATTATTTTTATTGAAGAATATGTGTTAAAAAGAAGAAAGAGAAAAATGTATTTCAAAAAAAAAAAAATGAGAATCAAAATTCAAAATATAGTTACCACAAATGAAATTTTATCTATATTCCACCGCATGAAAGAATAAAGGTAAACAAAGACAAAGTTAAAAAAAAAAAAAAAAAAAAAAAAAAAAAAAAAAAATTCATATTTATTTGCTTGTATGCGAAAATATTTTATCGAATATTTTTAAAATTATATTTGATTAAATAAATAATTTGATCTATTTTAAGTGTAACCAAACATTCTCATGATCAAAAGGCGAAAAATCTACCGAATTAAATGGACCATTGGGCTTATGAATTTCAATGGATAAGCCATGCAGGTTTTGTGTAGTGGGCTATCAAAGTGCTGTGGCCCAATTTTGTTCACCACAAATACAGGCCCAAAAAATTTATTATTGGGCCTACTTGCCCAAAAATTTTCTGTCTGGGCCTTACTATGAGCTTGACATCCTTCGCAAATTTGACCATCATCGATGAGAAAATTAGACAAAATCATGTCTTTTAGTTTCCATTCTCACAAATTAGATATTTATTATAAAAAAATAACTAATTCAAATCTATTTATTAATAATTCAATTTATATTTTCATAAATCTCGAGAATAGGAGTAAATTATTTGAAATTTAATTTTTAAAAATTTTAATTCCTCAAATTTCAACTAATTTTACCGCAGATATGTATTATACTAATTTTATTTGGGATAAATTCATAAGAATAGTGATGTAATATCTTGCCAAATATTTTAAAATAATGTTATTCATAAGCCGTATTTATCCATCACTACCACACTTTCCTTTAAATTAGTGGCAAGTTCTCTCTTTTAGCACTTCAATTCACTTCGCTTCTTCCCCATTTCCTCTTCACCGTCTCCTTCGCCACGACCATATACATCATGTATGCTTATGCTTCAGAGTTTCTCTCTTTTTTAAGACAATGAGCAACTTGTTATAGTTTTCTTAGCGTGTTTTGAAATAAATTATATGATAATAAACAGTTTAAAAATAAATTATCTTAAATATTTTTAATTGTTCTATTGAATCTAGTTGTACTATACATTAAAAGAGTAAAGAGACAAAGTTTATCTTTCATCGTGTTTATGTATGTTTGTCTATGCTCCTGCTTAAAACATTTTTAAGAGGCTCTCTATTTTTAAAGAATATATTCTATCATTTAAAAAATATTTATAAATTTAGAGAGTTAAATACTTTGACAAGCTTTTTATATTTAACACTTAATTTTAGTACTCCAAAAAAATATTTATTATTTTTCTCAATCTTTTATTTTAATTAGTTTTTCTCTATATTATTTTCCTACATTGATTGAAACACATTGAATGCATTTAATTATATTCTACTCTCTAAATTAAAATGTTAATTTAAAGAGTCTTTTCGAGCATGATTTTGAAGGTTAATTCTTTAAAATAAAGAGCATATCATATTTAAAGAGTCCCTTATAGATGTTTTTAATTTATCTAAAAAACAGATATTTAGTAAATTTTGATAAAAGTTGAGAAATGCATAATTAATAAATTAATAAAACTTGTGGATTTCGTAAATGTATCTTTGAAAATGATTTTGAAAAAAAATAAATTTTATGAAATGAGGTTGGCCTAAGGTTCATTAATTGTTTAGGTACTCGATGTAAGCATACTTGACCCATGCCAATAAATTTTCACTTCCATTTGAAAACTCATAGAAGTAAATAAAAATATTAAAAACAATCTATAGTGTGCCTAAATAAGAGGGAACAAAGGTGAAAAATACAGTGTCCTTGTGCATGTAAAAATCGACCACAAACTGTCCTAAATAAAAAAGAAAAAACCTCGAATTGTGTGCACATTGCGTGTAGGAAAAACCTAATAACCAGACAAAGATATGCATATTCCTTTAACTTGTCTCTCTATTTGTTGTCAACTTGTTTACTCCATTGCTTGGATTTACTGACTAAAAACTCTGTCTGTTCATTTCAATTTCCAACAACAAAAGCAAGTAAAAAATCCCCCACTTTCTCAGGCCCAAAAAACCCTAGTACAGCTTACTTGTAATGCTTCTCCTTGACTGCCAAATCGAGTTTAATTCTTACATATCCATATCTGAATACAGTCTGCAGATTGGACAGCTCCTCCAAGAGCGTTTCTTCAAAATAACGTCCGTATTACTCGCAGAGGTAGAGCCAGACACAGGGAAAATGCTTATTGCGGGTGGGGAAGGAGCTATCAATATGGGCCCGGGCCAGTTCATAAAAGTTCAATTAGGTCCCTCAATTTTACTAAATTTTAAGTTACTTTTAAGGTTAGCCACTTTGTTAGCCAATTATTATTATTATTATTATTATTATTAAATGTGTAACATAGAACAAAATCCAAGTACAAATACGTTGGGCATTTCCCGGGTCAGACAGACGAAGTGAATGTACAAAAGCAACCGGCATACTCGGGCCAAAACTAATCAGAAGCTATACATATACTACCGGGCATTTCCAGACAAATGAGATAGAAAAAAACCAAACTAGATGTCCAAAACACATGATTCAAATTGAGTCAAAACATACGGATACAAAGAAAATATAACTTTGTATACGTGTGTTTTGATTCGTTTTACAATACAAGCAACACACGGTTTCAAATCTTCATAAATCAACCTATTTCTAGCAATTCAAATGTGGTAGATGGTAGAAACAAGTGCTATGCATTTCACCTTACTTTGTCAAGTAGTGCCACGATACTCCTTTTTCATCCATTTGAGAGCGCTTTGAATTGTAGACATTGATCGTCTAATCCCAACCCACATACGGATATTATCCCAAATTGACTGGGAGAATGAACAAGCAAAAAATAGGTGCTAAGTATATTCACCTGCACCCATACACAGTTTAGCCAAATTTATTGCTCCTATTCCAAGGTAAATATACCACCTAATCATGTCATGACTGCAAAACGTCGTAACCTTCCGTTAGTCCCCATTTCTAGGTAAATCTGTTACCTAATCATGTCGTGGTTGAAAAAATTAGGATGAATAATATGCTTCGTTCAAATGAATTACTGTTAGACACAGTTTATTTTCAAACTTCAAAGTTGTGACATGATTAAGTTGTACAACTAGAAACGTAAGATACTTTAGATTACTGTCTTTTTTTTATTTTATTTTATTTTATTTCAAGTAGGATTGTGAAGTTGAATTTGGCAACGGGAGTTTCTAGAGCGATTAACATTAAAAATAAATTAAAGTTGAGTAATTTAATCGAACATATTAAAGTTGGATGACCTAATTGAAAATTCAGTTAAAGTTTAGTGGCAAAAAAAGATATTCATTCGTAAGGTTAAGGGTGCATTGGTAATTATATTTTTTCGTGATTCATTGGAAAAAGTACGTACTCCCCCCCCACCCCAACCCCCCCACCCCCCCCCCCCCCCCCCCCTTCCCCCTCCCTTTACTTAAAAAAAATACTCAAATTTATACATAAAAGCTCAGTTCATCCTATCCTTCATTTTCACTCTAAGCTAATGGCCGTTATCAACTTTAATGAGAAGTTACTATATCAATACAAAAATTCGAAAATTTCTACAGATTTTATACAGGATGCTGATGTAATAACATCTTGTCCATTTATATTTTATCTGAATCACCTATATTTTAATCATATCCATTGAATTTGAATTTCTATATCAATTCTAAATAAATTTCATGTACCCATAACACTGTTCATATCGATATCATTATTTAAGAATTACTAGATTTTTGGCAAATAGATCTTACAAAAAGTGATTTTTTTTTTAAATTTGAAAAAATACACGTTTAAAAAATATTGAAAAATTATACATTTACGTGTAAAATTAATTTATAAAGAGAATATATAATTAAAAATAAAATTGAAGAAAAATAAATTTTAACAAATATCTATTAAACATGAGCTTAGATTCATATTACAAAGTGTATCAATATCTTATATAATTAAACCCTATTTTGTCATAGTTTTTAGGATCTCAAAAAATATTTAATAAAATCTTCAATCACATATTTAATAAATTTTAATTGATTTTTTATCGGGGCTTAATATAAACAATATGGGATGAAAGTCTTATTACGGTCACCTTCAACTCCAAAAATAAGAGTGGGCATGTTATATTATCGAGTTATTAGTTCGTCGACTAAACGTGAAGACCAAGTTGCCGAACTTAAACAACAATATTAATTTGTAGATCGAGAAATTAATCAAAATCAAGTGTTATTAGTCTGATATTACCGTTACTATAAAAAATAATTAAAATGGAAAATCGTCAGGTGTCATAAGAAACTCGTCTTCGTCTTAACAAGAAGATATTAAAAATAGAACTAATAGTATGTCGTCGGTCTGGTCCTTATCGATAGGTTCGTCAAGAGTCGCATTTTTACGGGCCCGACAGAGGCACGACATGACCCATTTTGCACTCTGGATTGTCAACTGCCACCATGAAATCTTGGTTTCGATCAATGGTACGAGGGTCCTTGTAGTTTCATGTACCCATGAATAGTAAAAGAATCTAGTGAATTCTTAGGTAAATTTAAAACCAACAGAATTATATAGAAGGTCATGACTCATGGTCCATGGACCACCAACTAGCTATAACAATTGAGGAGCTCCTTCCTACCCCACCTTGAGGTACACAAACTCTTCTATATTTATCTCCTAAAAAACCCAACGACAACGACAATAATTTATGAAAAATTATAGAGAAGTAAAAGTATACATTTAGGGCATGTTTGGGGTTCAATTATGTTTTAAAAAAAAAAGAAAAAGAACGGGGTCCAAGGGTGGGGCGGGGTGGTGGTGCTACACTGAAAAATTTCCCTTGCATTTCAACTTACCAAACCTCTACTCAAGAACGAGAGAACAGGGAAGGAGTGAGAAACCCAAGTTGGAGAAGGGGAGCACGTGCAAACTCCATGCGTCGACTAGGTCTCGACTTCGGAGGGTCAAAATTTGCACGTGCCCTGCTTCTCCAACACGAGTTACTTGCCCATTTACAACCACATTGCACTTTATCCTTATCAACCCAAAAAAAAGTGTGAATAGAAGCATGGCACAAGTTATGTATTTATAGAGAAAATGAGAGGAGAGAGAGTGAAAGGAGTGAGGTGAGAATTAAAGCGATGGAGTCTTTGAGTGGTAATCAAGTATAATATATTGATTTCAACAACAATTGATGTTTGTGGAGAAAAAACAGGTTTTGCCGTGTGTTTGCCCATGCAAACTTAAGACATTGATTGCATGATGGAACCCAGAATAGAGATGAGATTCAAAAGCAAACAAGAAAGAGATGATGTGTTGAAGAATGATGAGACACTTAGGCGCCCTTCTTTTTGTTTTGATAAAAATAAGATTTTTATGATTTTAATAAAAATGGATGAAATCACTAGTTGAAAACGAGTTTGAAAAAAATGAAACCGGGACTTATTTTAGCTTGCTCGTTCTCTTCTTTACTTTATTCTAAGGGAGCAATGGCTACGGTTAAATGAAACGTTTGTTAATTTATAAAGATTTGAGATTACATTTTAAAATGTTGATCTGTTTAAGAACGTATTTGGATGGGCTCATAACTAAAGTCCTATTATGTAGCCATAATAATGGCATGTCAAGCACAGGTACTACCCGGAGCTTAAAAGATAGAATAAGCTATCTTGTAGAACTTTCTTTCACCTAAAAAATCATGAGATCTAGAACTTAAAAGCAGTGGATGCATTAAAATAAAATTAGCTTTTTTTCAACATTCATTTACGGTGTGCATTAAAGGCATGCCGTAAAAATAAATTATTTATGACATTGTCATAAATGTATGCCGTAAATGATCAATTACTTAAAGTACTTGCGACATGCATATTTCGCATTCTGTAAAAGTTGAATATTTGTGGCACACTTGCAAAACATGTCGTGTTTTTCAATATATATATATATACGGTATACATTTGACATGCGGTAAAAAATGCAAGATAAAATAACTTGGGTTTTTCCTTCTTTCGTGCGCACCACATTTTTATCCCAAATTGTACTCATTCCCCTTATTTTTCTTCTCCCTTTTCCTTTTTTTTTTTTTTTAAAAATAATTCTTCCCCACGTTCTGTTTCTTCTTCTTCCTTTGCTTTTCTTCATGCTCAGTTCGTCGTTCTCTCCAAGATTACCACCCTTCAATCAACTATCAATCGTTGAGCCCACTAACCTAACAATCCAAGTTAGATGGGTAGTTTCGAGGTATCCATGTTTATTGATTTTTGTTTGATGGGTTGCTATCAAATTGCAAGGGAATAATGTAAAATGCAAATTGAGTTATTGGATTTATTAGGTGGCTATCCGTTGACCTTGTTTTATGTACTGTTGGCGCGAACAATAGATATCAGGCTCATTCGTATCCACACAAGCTAATTTCAATACATGTAGACAACTTACTAGTCGGTAATATCTTCAATTTGAACGTGAGTGAAGCTTGATAACACGAAACAAATATGTTTGGGCACCGATAAGGTATATGAACAAAAATACACGATAAGCCACGATCAACCAAAAACCAAACAAAAGATCAAGATTAACATCTTACATTAGCAACAAAAGATCACGCTAAAAAGGAGAGAATATATAGCTTAGAGTTGATGTATTAGCATTACCCCTCAAATGATACGAAGGGGTATTTTTATTGTTACATGTGAAATGGTGATTATTGGTTGAGGGGACACGTGATCTCATCTCCTTAACCGAAGCATATTGTCCAAAGTATTAATTTTGACCCAATTAGCTTGTGGCGCATTAAATGCTCCAAAAAAAAAAAAAAAAAAGGACAGTCACCCTATATAACCTATGCTGACAAGGCTTTTATACATTATTGATCATTATAAAAGTCAAATCAATCATTCCAACAAGATTTCATGAATTCTGTGTATTTTCACATGCGAGTCATTACTTATCGTGGTAGAGTTTTGGATTCGACCTCGTTTAGCCACAACTTCGGCATGGGTTACGAATTTTACTTCGTCGAGCCTCACCACTTTCGGCATGGTACCGCTTTGGAGAAAGTGGACTTTGATAGGTCGCTTTGGCAAGGAGGCTTTGATGGGTTGGCCATGGGTCGAAGTGCAACACTATCAATCCATTTCTTGGGCTGTACGGGAATATCATTGATTTAAAAAAACACTTAACCTTTTTCAGTAAAACAAAGGTTCAAATTCGATTGAAAATTTTATGGTTCTAAAATTATCATCATGTTTTCTTTCCATAAATTCCGATTGTGCTTTAACCAATTTATGAGATGGAAGGATCGTTGGACCGCAGTCAATACTTTTGTTTATTGAAATAATGCAAAAACATAAATTATATATGTGTTGATATATATAATTGTATTCTTTAATTACTATAGGTTCGTTTGTAATCAAATAAGTAAATATGTTTGAAAAATTGGCATTTTATTATAGGTTTGTTGGTAATAAAATAAATACATATATTTGAAAAGTATGTCATAAAAAAAATATATATATAAGGCGAGCAGTAGCACACCGTAAAGAGTGAATGTTTTTACGACGTGGAGTTGCATGCTGTAAAAACTATGTTAGTGTTAGCGACATGACTTTCATTTTTTTACAGCATGAAATGGATGCCGTAAAAAGATATAAGTATTTAAGGAATGATTTTATACATCATTCACTTGCATGCCGTAAAAGTACGCCGTTGTCAAGCATGACAAAGAAAAGAAGAACAATCACTCATTTTAATTTTAATATTAATGTTGAATTTTACTCTTTACATGTCTTCTAAAGATGATAGTTCATTTAAGAAGGCTAATCTTGAAATTCATTTGTCTATTTGAACTTTTAACTTATCAAACTAACTATTTGAGCTTAATGACTCTATACCATGTAAAGATTTGAAATTCAATCTTAAAATATCAGTCTTGTTAAGAAGAATATTTCAACCTCTTATATATTTTTTATATTTTGATATTTAATCAATTAAAAAAATTCCTTCAACATAATGGTATGCAAGGTTTCATTTGACCTCAATACGGTGTTCTCAATCTATTTCCATGCATTGCACAAAGTTGATATAAACTTATAATTTTAAAATTGTGGTCTCCAATCTATTATTACATTTGTAAGAAGCAGGGGCGGATCCAAGAAATTGTTTCAGTGCAGGCGGACGATTTGACCTATTAAATGTAACTTTCTTATCTGATTTTAAATTCTAAGTGTTGATATTTGAAAGCCTTCAATTTTCATATTTATAGCTCCACTTGAAATCACTTTTATTTGAATAAACCTCCATTTCATCACCCGATTTTCTGACTTTCTTATCTGATTGCAAGAGGATAATTTGACTGGGGGACAATTTCCTTAATTCGGCCCAAAAGAAGCACGTATATATAACCATATTACAGATCAGGAGATAGGGTTTTCTTATTTCAATTTTTTTTTTTTAAATGATTGGCCCAAAGTTCAGCCTTGGGTGGGTCCGTCCCTGGTAACAAATGAGTTTCAATTAAAGAATTTGGTTAATATAATAGTTAACAAAGCCTGTAATTCTCACGTATCTCACTTTGGCTAAAGTCACTTGAACATCCCCCGGACATCCAGGGGGATATGTGGCGCCCCCCAATGCGGCGCACGTGCACGCCCCCACGTATCCTTCTAGATGTCTAGGGGGATGTTCACCCAGCATGGCTCTCTCCCTTTTTTAAATCTTTACTCATTAATTTTTACGAAAGAGTAAGAAAATGAAAATGAACCTCCACCAATCCCCTCCTCCATCACTCGTCCGCTGACACCTCTCACTCTAGCCCTCAATCCTTGTCCATTCATTTGGTTCGCACTTGTATTTCCTTCTTGTACACTCCCTACAACCCACCCCTACGGTTTTTATTTCTTATCTAGTTTGCATCTGGCAATACCTCTTCTAGTTTCATTCTATCATCCTCAATTGAGAATGTCAGTTTGTGAGCAATGAGAAGGAGAAGTCTTCTTTTATTTTTTTACTTTTCATTATATCAAAGTATGTATTAATAAAAAGATAAGGGTATAATCAATGGTGGATGCAAATATTTGGAATTAGTGGGGTACAATTAAACTCATAAAAAAGTTACTAAAAATTTAATAACATTTTATTATAATTGTTCTACTCATTCTCGTACTTTGATAACGTTCAATAATTATATTATTTTCAAGACTTTAAATGCAAATTTACGTTTAAAATATTTTTTCATACCTGATATATACAACCAATGAAAACAATCAATTGAATTGCAGTTTCGTAATGGAAAGATTCTTTTCTTTCTTCGTGATTTTGAAGTCTATTAAAAAATAAAAAATAAATAAAAACCTCTAAAACTGGTGGGTCACTTGACCCACTAGAACCCACCGTGGGTCCGTCAATGAGTATTCTATAATTACACCAAGGAAAAGTGTGAATGGAATCCGTCCGACGAACTTAAAAAGTTGTGGATTCATTTGCATAAAAAAGGTCGAGAACTAACTTATAACAAGATGAATGGATTAACTATCAATGGTGCAATTTTTTTTTTCTTAAACTATGCAAAGAACTAAAGAGACAAACAATTAATACAGGAGTAAAAGAGAAAGGGAAATGAGTTTCCTAAATGGGTTGTAAAATTCCACTTTTCATTAAAGTTGAGCTTCAATGGGTCAGTTTTCTTCTACCCTATCCTTGCTATTATGAATTAGATTCACCATAAAACATGGAGGCCTTACATAAGCGTTGACAATGTACTACCAAATAAGGCTGCTACCTAAGGGACCTAAATTGTTAGTGTCTCACATTTGTAAGCATTTCACATATTTCATGGGAAGTTAACTTTGAACTGGTCTATGTCAATTGACAAAGAAATTTCACAAAATTTTGCAAGATAAAATGATTATCCAAATATTTTTCCAAACAAAAGTGGTGTAATCTCAAATTACAGAATCGAATAACAAATAAATAAACCCCAAAAATCTGCGTACATACCTTATTTAGGGTTGAAAATCGTATGAAGGGTTTTCGGTAGCAAAGTCTTCTATTCAAAATTCACCAAATCACAAAATAACGACAAAGAGTTTTAATAGTTCAGATAATTCTACCGATTGTAAAAGATTCATGTATAATTACAAATACTATATGACCTAACAATGTTCCATCCCTAACAATTAAACTATAAGGAAATAAATTAATAAAAATGGACCAAGGTCGAAGCTCTGCAAGTTCGACCGAACTCTATGCCCTGCAATTTTGAATAACGAACAAGATATATTTTTATACTTCGAATGTTAGTTTGCTTTTTTTTTTTTTTTTTTTTTTTTTTGTGAGGGTGTGCCTGCTAAAAAATTTTTCATATAGGAAGGAAGGTACATTTTTCTTTATTCTACCTTCTCAAGTTTCATGGCTGGCAAGTCATTGAATACATTTCCTTGAACAAGAAAGCAAAAGGTGAATTACTAATTACTAAATATGTACTATTTTATCGTGTTCATTGTGAATATTATCATTAAAGCCTACCAATATGTCATTGAAGAACTTATCTACCCTCTGCTTTAAGTCAAAGGCCATTATATTACTTATAAATTGGATGGAAAGTTCAATTATGACAGACGATGTTATTTAGCTCCCGTTTAATTTTGCTAAAAAATAAATTTTTAGTGTGTTTTGATAAAAGTTAATAAAAATATATTATAAAATTTGTGGATTATATGAAATACGTTATTAAAATTAATTGTTGACTTTGACTTAACTTTTTATGAACCTTTTAATTAAACCAAACATGGATTGGAAACTGAGGTTGCATGAAAATTTTTAAGATGATATCTTTTTGAGCAAATCTCTTGGTACAAAAAAGGATTTCACATAAATGTTACAGCTACTCATACGGGAGGTGAGCCCCATGTGAATTAAATATTGTAAAAAATATTGAGCCCCACCTATTTGTGTGTATTCCGTAGAACTTCTGTAGCATTTTCTTCTATACCCCAAGCATGGCCTCTATCATTTTTCTTTGGGACAAGTTTTGAAAATCAAAATTCTTCAGAAATTCTAATATACATTTTTCGAAAATTTCAAAAATGTTTCCTAGTTTTTTTTTTTTTTTTTTTAAATAAAATTTAGAAACTTTGAGGAAACGTCCTTGAAATTCTTTGGAAATTTTTGACATAACTATTTGAAAACTTGGATTAAGAATTGCATAATATTGTGAATTTTTTGTGGTCTTAAACTAAAAATTATAGCATGTTTGGCAAATCATAACTTTTATTAGGACTGGCCAAATACATTTTTCATTTGCACATTTCATATTCATTCACATATTTCATAACATCCACAATTTATAAACATTTTAAAGATTTGTCAAACATACACTAAGTGTTTGTTTAAAAGAAAATTTAATGGAGAATAGTAAATGAGCCCTACAATTTTAAAAACTATTTTACTAGAAAATTAAAATTTATATAATACTCTCTTACAATTGCATGGCATTTTACGCAAATTGCGTTGGACATGCAAGGTCACTTAATGAGCAAGGAAACGCGTTCGGTAACAAATTCCTTGAAAAGTTACGGGACTATCAAGTTCCTAGTAGAAGTAGCAATGGATCCGGGCTGTGTACGGGCCCAGGAGGTGAGGCCCATTGGCCACCAGCACTAAGCCCATTCCGTATTATTATTATTATTATTATTATTTTATTATAATATTTTATACGTAGTTTATTTATTTTTGGAAATTCAATTTTTAAAAAATTGAAGGCCAAGGGGTTGGCTCGATTTGACCCTATAGGGCCAATATGTCGGATATGGTCTGGCCGCTGATATAAGGGTCGGGGGCTCGACTTTGCACCGGTTAGATAGGCCTTGAACCCATTGACACCTTAA
Organism: Osmanthus fragrans; assembly: GCA_019395295.1. NCBI lineage: Eukaryota > Viridiplantae > Streptophyta > Magnoliopsida > Lamiales > Oleaceae > Osmanthus > Osmanthus fragrans. The sequence continues at coordinate 25,232,361 of CM033356.1, forward strand.
TTTCTAGAGAATAATTTACAAATATATTTTTATAAAGAACAATGCTTGGTGTACAACATTAAATGTTGTATACATTTACAACACCATCACAATAAGGAGGTCCACATCAGTGGCGGAGCCAGCTCGTTGAAAATGGGAGGTCCAAATTTGAAAATATATAGGTAAAGGGATGGGGCCGACGGGGGCTGCCCCCGAAATTTTTTTTTAAAGGAAACTAAAAAAATGAAAGGAAACAAAAGTTCACTAATTGAGTCATTTATCTTTTCTGCGGATAGTATATCAGTGTAAATATTACTAATAAGTTGAGAATTAACCTAAAATAAGTGGAAGAAATAAAATTAACTTTTTTCGCAAGTTTATTTATAATAAAATAAAAGTTACCATTCTACAATCCTTCTAATTTAAAAAAAAAAAAAAAAAAAAAAAATCCAAAAGAAAAAAAAAAAATTCTCAGAAAAATGGGGTGTCTAGGACACCCCCTGCCTCCGCCCCCTGGTCCACACGTCCACATATTTTTTTATTCATATGGACCTCCTTAACATGTGAGGAAGTTGTACACCATGATGTACAATCGATTTTATCCTTTTATAAATGTATTGTTTGTGACCGATGGGGTCTAAAATAGGGTGAGGTAATAAATATCACATTTTGTCACTTCATCGGTGGACAATATAAGGTTTGGCCCGGAGATTAGTCGTGTTAAATTGTAATCACAAAGTTGGATAAGCAAGTCAGCAAAACCTTTTGACCAAATTGTTCAGTGATGGCAGTGGATTAGATTGTCAGACACACACGTATACATGTACAATATACATACATTATATACGTGTATCTGTGTGCAATAGCAAAGGAGGAAATGTTGGATATGGTGAGAGATAAAGCAGTGTAATTGCAGACGACCATAATAATGTAAGAAATGCACGTTGAGGTTGCGTGTTCTGCGCGAGTTATTGATTGATAGAAAGTGGCAGTGGGTGAGGTGGAGTGCATGTGGGGGCGTGATATAGATACATACAGTTTTGAAGGTAAGCTCCGTAACGGATCTAGAAATTCGAGTAACCAAGATCCAGACGAGCACGGCCATTTACATATTTTTTTCTTGACGAAGCCAATACGAGTGGTCACTGGTCATCCTAACTCGTCGAGTGCTAGCTTCTTCCATGCACCTATCTATCGTTTATTTTTTCAAATTTATTTTCAGTCATACGTTCATATGATAAAATATTTTCTACGTAAGCTCAAATTTTTTTGATACTTTTTAACCGTAAATTTTTCGATAATTACTATTATGAAACTTATTATTATTATTATTCCAAAAACCCCATTTTAATGAGGGGTTTTGCTATTCAGAGAGGGGGCTGTTACCATAGCAAAACCCTTTTAATGAGTATTATTCATTGTGCGATGGTGTAAGTCCCTAGGTAGATATGATTCCTTGAGTAGACTGCTATTCCACTTTGCTTCTTACACTAGGCTACCGTCACAGCGTCACCCCCACGGTTTCATTTTCTTGTTTGAGATCATGTCTATACAATAATGTCACTTCTTCACGGCAGGTGTCAGCAGGGTCGATCTTGAAAATTTTTAAGCTCTAGACGATAAATTATTGGAAAATGTCTCTTGCACTTATAGTATGATGTACAGTCTTCTCATATGAGAGACGATCCCATTATGAATAAAAAATTTGTGAGACCCCTTTTTGTGTGAGGGGGCTCTAAAACATGATGTACATGTAACATCCTTCTAAATTATTACGTGATCTCTACACATATTTTTTTCAAACATATTAACATCAATCATGACCAAATCAAACTGTTTCTCATGATAAGAAAGATTATATTTTCGATATTCACTATCATTTGATTTATTTGAGAATCAATTTTTATTTTCAATAAATACAATATAAAGATTTTTTTAAAATTAGTGAGGCATTGGAGGTGCCTATTATTTATTATAAAAAAAAAATCTTATATTTAAAAATAAAAATTCAAAAGCACAATAAATTGAAAGACTTTATTGACAGATAGACCCCTAATTTATATGCATTACTATAAAATATCTAACGAAAATTTACACCCATTCATGTTTTTCAACTTCCAATTTCAAAGGTTAGATTCAAAAGTTTTGTATTCCAAAATCGTTTGAAATTTGAAATATTAATAATAATATTAAAAAATTAAATTAATCTAAATATTCTCCTCACCAAACCCCATTTCTATCCACTCTATCATATTTCATTCACAAACTCTAATGGAGCGTTCTCTTCGTGTTTCAATTTTGTATTTTGAGTTTTGAATTCGTTTTGTATTTTATGTTTTTTGTGTCCATTTTGAGATTGCTTAAAACTCGTTCTTTTTGTCGATTTGAAAAAATATTTCTCAACCCGTATTTTTTGAGTTTTGACAAATTTGTGAAGAAAACAGTCAAAATGTAAAAAAGCTGTTTTCTGTTTTCTTCACAAAATTTTCAGTCGTTTTCAAAAACTCATTTCGAAAATGGGAAAAATAACACGTTTTCAATGTTCTGAAAAATCGAAAACAGAAAACGATCCGAAAACAGCAAAGAGAACACTCCCTAATTATTTCATTTTTCTCTCATTTTACTCATCTATCTAACCTCTCCCTTGCACAAATCATCGCCGCTGGAAGACAACAACATTATGTAGAGAAGACGACAACGACGTTGATTTGCATAGTGACGATAACTAGCCCACCATCTTTATAGCGGCGCTATGCTGAAATGTCAAGTGCAGCTATGATGTCGATCAACCACTTCCATCATCTCGAAAGCCGATCACCCTTTCATTCACCTGTGCTTCCGCGCATAGCAGCTCGCTGCAAAGTATCGCTCGCAGTAGCGCCACTAACAGTCAACTGCTGTAAAGTTCTGCTATGCTCAGCAGCGCTTGCGCGTAGTGCCGGCACAATCTATTTTCTTCATTTGCATTTTTGTTTTCTATTTCGTGCGAAATGTTTTCTTCGTCATCTCCTCCACTTTCTATTCATTTGTTTAGTATTGTGTTGATGGTTGTGGTGTGATATATATGAAAGATGTGGTGGATTTAAGAAGGTGATTGTGGTGATTGTTGATACTTGCGGTTATAGTGATGTAGTGGTGGCAGAGTTGGCAACATGTTTGAGAATTTTTTGGTGGTTGTGATATGCCGGAGATTGTGGATTTGCGGTGGTGGTGATTGTTGGTACGTGCGGTGATGGAGATGGTGTGGACGACGACAACGACAACGACGATGGTAGCGACAACTACAGTAAGAGAGTGGTCTGGTGGTGTAGATAGTGGTGGTGGGTGGAATGGCTTGGGTGTTTGTGATAAATTATTTGGTTGATTGCGATCAATAAATAATATGCGATCAATTATTTGTAGTTGTGACCAATAAATTGGATATTTTGTAACCAACAAATAATACGTAATCTATAACTTGTGACTAATAAATAATAAGTGACCTTAAAATTCGAGTCATGGTTTAGAAAACTTGCGATTTATGATCGATAAATAAATTGTGATTTATAATTTTTTTTTTTTTATTCGAGACCGATAAATAAATTGTGACTTATAAAATTTTTGATTCGCAATTGTAAAATAATTTGACCTATAAAATTTTTTGTTCGTGATCGAGAAATAATTTGTGATCAAATAGTATAGAATTGTAACCTTAATATATTTTAAATTAATTATTTCATGAATAAAATTTAATTAATATATGATTTTTGAATTTTTAAACTCTTATTCTTAATTTTGAAATTAATTATACTTAATCTCTTATATATAAATTTTTCCCATAATTTAGTGTAAGAAAATTGAGGAAATTCCATAATAGTTATTTTTGGGCTTTCAAATTATTTTTGATGCCCCATTATATCCTGAGGCCCAAGGCTACTGCCTCGAAGGCCTCAGGGATAGAACCGGCCCTTGGTGTCAGCCAAGCAACTTGATAATATTGTTCTCAACTTTCCAAATCCCTTCCTTGTCTTTGAGTTTAGTTCACTCATGGACATTGAACTTTCAATTTAGTCTCATTGTTACTATAGAAATTTCATTTGGTGTCATCATGATCAACATGTTTTGTAGAGTAAATAGCACTAGGTTCCTCCAACCTTGAACAATTCGACAATAAAGTCCTAGATCTTTGATTTTCAACACTCGAAGGCTAAAGCTTTCAAATTTGTGTCCGAGGTTTTTTTTTTTTTTTTTAACTGCTTAAAGAAAATTTTGTTTTTATGTAAAACAAACGTTGTCCCATTGATTTGATTTAAAATGGAAAAATAAAGATGAATAAAATGATAGTTGTACCAACAAGGCATATCCGATTTTGCATAGAGGTGAGTGAGACCCGCACCTCAGGCCCAACATTAGAGGCCCCCTCAGATTTTGCCTCTTTCATTCCTCCTCTTTTTTCGGTAAATTAGGTCAACTACGATTTTTTTATTAAAAATTTGATAAATTGGGCCAATTTCATTCCATTCATAAATAAGGTCTGATAATGCTTTTTCATTGTGGGAATTTTATTTCTAAATTATACTCATTTCAAATGCAACGGAAGATGACAAGTGGCTTAGGAATTCTCAAACTCATGTTGCAGTGATCTCTTAATTTTATTCCAACTTTTTATCACATAGGTTGATTCAATTTATTTGTTTAAAATAAGAGACGTTTTACTTGACTTGACAGATTTTAACAAAGATCTTAAAACAAAGAGTGAGGTCGAATCATTAGCAACATATGATCTTTAAAATTTTGAGTTCTTGCTTGACATGATAATCTGGTACAGGTTGTTGCATGCAATCAATATTATGAGTAAATTTTTTCAAGTCGAAAACATGGATATTGATGGTGTTATCGACCTCTTAAAAAGAATTGTTTCATTTCTTGAAGATTATAGGGATTAAATTTGCTATTGTTGTGGATAAACTAACAAAAAAACAAGTAAAATGGGAATTGAAACTATATTTAGAGAAAAAAACGTATAATTTGATGAAATAAGCAATTTGACAAAAGTAGTAGTGATGAGTTAAATTAACCAGCTAAATAATTATTTAGAGTTGAATACTTCAATTTTTTATTTTTAATAATTAATCAAACTCCATCTTATTTAAGATTCGATTATAACAATTTAAATAATATATAGAGATATTTGAATTTTTGTTAAATTTGGAGAAGTTAAAGCGTGCAACTTTTTTCAATTTGTTGAAGCCTTATATGAATATTGAGAAGTATTTGAAACATAATGGATGTTCGGATACTAATGTAGGCAATTTATATTGAATTACATGTTTTGAAGTACTATATACCAAGTAAAGCAATGGGAGCATTTGAAATGCTATAATATATAAAGACATCCACAATACTTATATTACTTACAAAATTTTGTTAACCATATACTATCTCCGATCATCTGTATCACAAGAAATATAGAATATATTGACTATGTTATCAATTGAGAAAAATGGTTGAACAAATAGATTATTCAAATTTAATTAATGTTTTTGCTTCTAAAATCACAAGAAAGATTGAATGGATTGACTATGTTATCAAATGAGAAAAATGGTTGAACAGATAGATTATTCAAATTTAATTAATGTTTTTGTTTTTAAAATCACAAGATGAATAGTATTTAACTGATTGATTGGAACAGTGTTGACTTTGTTATTTTATTATAATATAAATCTTTTGTATAAATACATTTTATTTGCTATTTTATTGTTAAATTTTAAATTAACAAGTTAACTATTAACTCTATAATATACTTATAGATTTTACATCCATACTACAATTTTGGAGCCTAATTTATGAAATTTATCTCAGGCCCCATAAATCACAGAACCGACACTGCAACAAGGTTACCTGTTGGAATCCAGTGGGAGTGATTCTCACGAAGTGCATGTAGACGAACTTCATCCATGCATTGAATGTTGCTCTTTCTGAAAATATTGAGTCTAGTCAAGGATGTTAGTTGTGGTATTTGTCTTAATAACCCACAGGGTGGTGTATGCCTGTTTAATTCTAGATTATTGGTTGTATACCTTTCTTTATCGTGGAAGTTGTTCGAGATGAAATTTAGTAACGATTCAATTGTTTAACTGTTAAAAAAAAAATGTAATTCATTTTATTATAATTATATAACTATTATATATAGAAATAGCTTTTTAGTATACTGTTTTTTTGTTGTTGGTAGTTATAGTGTTTTTCTCCACATATTTTGCCTGCTATGTCCACTGTCCAAGATCAAACGTGGCCTACTAGTAGATGGGCTTTACACGTCCTTAGCCACAAATTCGTGCTCGTGAAATGGTTTGGATTGCTAACTTCTCATGGGCCGTAGCCCATTAACATCGGTCACGCCATCAATTTGTGCCTTTATATAAAATATAAAAGGAAAATTTCACAATAGTTTAAGATTACAATTCCAAATTAACAACTTGTAAAATACTTGCAAAATTAGGTGGTGTGTGACTGTAACTTATTCTAAAAAATATTGTGACATATAAATTATGTGATTTTGACTTAGTATGATGTCTGATTGTGACCGTCACGTCTCAAATTCAAACTTTTAATGTTGGAGTTTCACCAAACTTTTGTGTCATTCTTAATCTTTTAAATAAATAGGCAACTTCACCACTAGTGTCGTTGCTTAATTATCACTTCTAATAAAGTGTCTCGTTTCCTTTCAAGTGAAAGTACGCCTATATAAGTAGTGTCTAAAATTTTATTAGTGTTTATATGTTGTTTTGCTTATGCTATTGAAGTGGCTGGCACTCTATCAAGCGTGTAGGATTAACAACTTCTGTGATTGCACAACTTGTTTCTTCTATTTCAATGGTTCAGAGGAGGGTGACTGTAATATTCGTATATGTAGTCGAGGATTGTTGATCTAGCAGAGAGTGTCTTTCATGATAATCCAGAGTGATTGAGTGTTATTTGATTTTAAGAAGTGCAAACGATTTAAATAAATGCTGAATCCTCAAACTAGAAATTTCAAAAGCTATTTGAAATTTTGAACGGATTGCGAGAGAAATGAGCTTTACATATTGATATCGAATAGTGAGGAGCAATGTTAGAAAATTATTATATCTAACAAGTTTAAATATTAAGGGACATGCTTGGTAACGTAGATAAACATTTCACACATATCAAATACTCTATTTTTGTACAGTTTAATAAATATACTAAATGTGCCACCAACGGGTGATTTCTGTTAGGAATAAAATATAGTAACATAACATTATATATAGTATAATATTATTTGATAATAGTAGTTTCCTTTTAGTGGAAGGATTCTTGTATTATATAACCAAGTTGTTTCATTATTAAACATAATTCCTTGCTGACTTAAGTTTTTTGGTTTTTCTTCTCATTCTTCTCTTTGTATTTGATTCATAGAATGAGTATCACATTGGTTTATACATTTATCATGGTATCAGAGCCCAAACACGTGTTGAAGTTAATCATTCCATCCTATCCATTCTCAAACAACTCGTGTCATAAAAAACAGTAGGAAATTGTAATTTTCATTTTAGGCCACCACTGAAAATACACTATATCTTTCAAACGAAACCTTTGTTCGACGACTGGTGACCATATTTGGATTCACAACGACGAGATGATCTTACCTGACAGGTGCGTGTAGTACCATGCGCTTGATTCCAACTGCGCATGAACAGAGATTGCAGATGTTGGGTGGCGCGTGAGGTGGCGTTTCTAGTTTTCCAACAATGTGTCAAAGAGACAGTTTATTCCTTGGTGAGTTTCTGAGAATTTGGTGGTATTAGTTTGATCATATGTGTATTGTACATATATTTCCGTGGTAGTTTCTGTCGGTACGTTGGTTGTCAATCATTTTCTTGGAATTTGGTGATTTCATTTGATTGATAGTAGTTTATTTGTTGATTTCATGATGGCAACTGAAAGAAATGAATCACTTCAATTCAATGGTGTCAGATTAAATGGTAAAAATTACTCATACAGTGATGTGGAATTTTCTAAAAGTAAAAAGATTGTAGGGTTATGTTAGAAGAACTATTGTGAAACTCGAGAACACTGCTGTTAATTATGTAACGGAGTTAGATAATTGGGAGTCGAACAATGCGAAAATTCTTACTTGGATTCATAATTCTGTTGAGCAATCCATTGGTACACAGTTGGCAAAAATTTGAAACAACAAAGGAAGTTTGTGATCACTTTAAGAAGCTATTCACTAAATCTTACTTTGCAAAGTGGTATCAGTTCAAGATTGATATACGGGATTTACAGCAGAAAAATATGAGTATTCTCGAGTTTTACACTACTATGAATTCTACTTGGGATGGGTTGGCTCTTACAGAATCAACAGGATTGAAAGAATGTGAGGAATACGTTACTTTTAGAGAACAACAGTGATTAGTTCAGTTTTTATGGCACTTCACAGTGATTTTGAGGGACTTCGAGGCTCTATCTTGCATCGTACTCCACTTTCATTAGTTGATTTAGTGGTTAGTGAACTTGTAGCTAATGAAACATGTGTTGAAATCTCTTGCAGGAAAAGAATCTCTTCCTCCATCTAGTACCTCAGTGTTTGATGTACCCTCTCGACTGTCCACATAGAATAAGAACACTGGTTATGTGCGAGTTGCTAGTGATGAGTGTAACTTTTACAAACAAAAGGGACATTGAAAGTCTCAATGTCCTAAGCTATTGAATAAGCAATAGCCACAATAGCGATCCTATCGTCCTAATGCTAACATAGCCCCCTCCATGTCACCTGGTGACTCAACTATACTTGGAGCACCACCATTTTCTAGTCCCATGTTGACTGATTTAGTAGAGCATTTTAGAAGTTCTTAGCTATACAACCACATGATATATCAGTCTCTGCTCATATAGGTTTGTCATCCCAGAGTCTCTCATGTATTTCTTCTTCATGGATCTTTGACTTAGGGGCTTCCAAACACATAATCTAACTTAAACTTCTTTAATGACTTGCGCTCTTGTAACTCATCTATGTCTGTAATGACTGTTGATGGCACACCATTGCCTTTAGCAGGTGTTGATTCTTTTGACACGCATAATTTATCACTTTCAGGCATTTATTGTGTTCCAACTCTTACTTTGAATCTTATTTCTATTGGCCAATTGTGTGATTTTGGATACTTGGTTCAGTTTTCTTCTACTACTTGTCATGTGTAGGATCGTCGATCTTAGAAACTGATTAGGATAACCTGTAGACAATGAGGGTTATATGTTCTGGACAATCCGAGACCACCACATATTGTAGCTACTGGTTTTTACTTGTAATCTCTCTCTTTAAATACACCTTCTTCTAGTTTTTATTCATGACATTCTCGCATTGAACATGTTTTTGCTAGTCGTTTGAAATTTTTACTTTCTAAAGGTCAATCAGAAGATTTGCAAACTCATGATATTTCTGATTTTAGTGGTTGTATATTAGCCAAATTTTTTGTTTTACCTTTTCTTCGAAGTACTTCTCATTCTATTACACCATTTGATCTTATTCATTCTGATGTGTGATGACTTGTTCCTGTTTCTAGAAAAAAAAAAAAAAGTCTAGATATTATGTGTCTTTTATTGATGATTATAATAATTAATTTTTGGTTTATCTTATGAAATGACGTTCTGAATTTCTTTCTATTTATTGTTCTTTTAGAGCACTTATTAAAATTCAACATTCTGCTGTAATTAAGTGTTTTAGATGTGATTTTGGTGGAGAATATACTTCTACTAATTTTTTTCAATTATTTGCTCTTGATGATAAAATTAATCAAATCTCGTTTACTAGCACCCCACAACAAAATAGTGTTGCTGAACGAAAGCATAGGTTCATTTTCGAAACTAGTTGTTCCATCATCTTGTTTACCAAAGTCTCCATTGAATTTTGAGGAGAAACAGTTCTCGCTGCTATGTCTTTAATTAATAATATTTCATCTTCCCACACTTCAAGCTTATCACCATTTGAAATGTCATTTGGGCATCCTCCCGATTACTCCTTATAGAGAGTTTTTAGCTGTACTTGCTTTGTTCTTCGTCCTGAAGCAGAACATAGTAAGTTGAAATCTCGCTCTGCCATTTGTGTTTTCTTAGGTTATGAACAAGGCCAAAAATGTTATCGCTGTTTTGAACCATTAGTAAAAAATTATATGTTTCTCGTCATGTCATGCTTTTTGAGCAGATCCCATTTTTTCCTATTTCTAATAATACTCATGACGTGACTAAAACTAACCTCATTCATATTGATTCATTCTCTAATGATATTGGTAGATCACCTTTCCATACCCCATGTACTATTAATTCTTCATGTACTATAGGTACACGTGCCAGCTCACGATGCCGCTTCTCTTTCTATAGCCTCAAAACATAGTAACATAATATTATGTATATAGTAAAATATTATTTGACAATAATAATTTCTTTTTTGTTGTAGGATTCTTTTAATATAAAACCAAGTTGTTTCATTATTAACCTAATTCCTTGGTGGCTTAAGTTTTTTGGTTGTTCTTCTCCTTTTTCTCTTTGTTTTTTCTTTTTGTATTTGTCTTTGTTTTTTCTTTTTGTATTTGATTCATCCAATGAGTATCACATTGATTCATACAATTATCAATTTCTTCACCTTCCCAAGTCTTACCTCTTGCAAGTTGGATTTAAAGTGGGGATGCTCTATTGCACCAAAATAATTTATGTCAACGAATTTATTGAAAATAAAGCGCACAGATTTTTTGTTCAAGATTAAGCTCCTATTTGAGCTTCATTTTCTTAAAAAAAAATGTCTTTTTTAAAAAAAATTTATTTTTAACTACTCATTCTTCTAGTACGATAATTTTACACATAAATTTATTTTTTCTTAATCTTTAACTACTTATTCTTAAAAAATCACTATTAAAAAACTCATTTTTTTTTCACAAATATGGGAATCAAACATCTGTGATTTTGACCAGTATGTATGAACCTTGCTACTTGTTCGCTAATTTCGAAACAATGCCGCAAGTGCACGGGTCGGGAACAAGTAGTAATAGTGGACCTTTTAAGTTCAAATGTCGATCCCTCAGATAGTGTTGTTTTCAATTACGAGTATATTTGTTTCAAATTAACGAAATAGACACACATTTAAAAATTGAATTTAAAAACTTAAAAAAAAAAATACTAAAAACACAATTTTGAATTTAAAATATTAAAATAATACTTTAAAAAGTGGAAGATTTGATTTGAAAAGATGTTGGAATTTATGATTTCATTTAACCGTTTATTTCATTAATATCAAGCCAATTATGCGCCGATATAAATTACCAAAATAAATAATTAGACCTGATTCTCCAATCTTAGTCAATAACCTCTTTCGAGTGATATCGACCCTATTGATTAAGTTATCCACAAATCTATATGCAAATAAAAACTTAACCAAAACATTAAATTATTGTGAGAATACTCAAAGGATCACCTAGGGGAGGTATATATTTCTATATCACCCAAAATCACCTAGGGTACTAATTATCTAGGTCTAGCAATACAACAATCTTTTGATAATTACATAAACCACCTAACCACATCATATATTTGGCCAAATAAATGAAGCATAATCAACAATAATAATTAATACACCATAATTTTGATAACATAAACATCATTCAAAACATAATATGATATTAATGAATATTTGGTTAAACTAATACATAAATTTCAACATAAACAAATTAGTTCATCATTCTAACAAAATAAATAAGAGATTATATTTTACAAAACATTATAGACATTGGAAATTTAATTGAAGAACACAAAAATAAAGATACAATCCTTTTTTAGAATGAATTTGCACTTCTTCAATCCTTTTCTCCAAGTTTTCTTTGACTAATCCCTTGTTATCCACCACTTTGATTCCTAAAACAACCTACAAATAACAAAATAAAATAAAACTAACAACAACAAGAACAAAAGAAAAATAAAAACTAAAGAAAATAAAAAAGGAAAAAGACGTGAGAGAGATTGAGAGAATTTAGAGAGAGGGATTGTTAGCACTTTCTTTTCATTTGTGTAGAAAAATAGGATATATATAAAGTCTAAAACTTAGCCCCTAAGTTAAATTAAAATAATATAAATATAAGATATTATGTATATTATAATATAAATAGATATTTAATATATTTTATAATATAATATAGATATTATAGGATATTTTATCATACAAAATAAATATCTTAAAATATCTATCAATAAAAAATTAGAAAATAATACAAGTTGGGCCAAAATAAAATTCTAGACAAAAATTTAAACCGTCCTATTTTTTTTACTCCATGCGGCCTCATGGTTATAAGTTATAACCCAAATATTATTTTGTAGTGTAGTCCCTTCCATATTTGCATGGAAGGTCCTTCATCTTTCAAATTTTTGCATTTCAGTCCCCAACTTCACAATTTTGTTCAATTTAAGTCCTTTTTCTTTTTTTTTCGCTCGTTTCACTTTTTTCCGGGATTTTAGCCTACAAAAGTAACAATTACACAATTATAAATAGAAATCTATTCAATTTTATCAATAATAAAGTCCCAAAAAGTGTTAAATAAGTGTGTAAAAATACACTTATCATTATTCAAATAGGATGGGGACAGACCCAAAAATAAGGGGCTGAGGTGGCACCTCCTCAATTCTTGATCCGAAATTCAAAAATTCAGATAAGGACTCCCTTGTTTTTGGGTCTGTCTCCCACTTGGACAAGAGGCATTTTCCCGTATGTATAAACAATGTCCAACAAAATGAAACAATTCTTACAACGACCCCATTATAAATGTGCGTCCCAAGACCCCAACAAGGATAATAATAAGCCATATCTAACTTGGGGGGCCCTGTCATCAAGATCAAGTGTCACCTTAGCTTTTCAAAAAGTATCGTCTTATTTATTTTTTATTGCATTAAGTTAAAAAAGAATGTAAAAGTTAGCCTTTTATCTCTGTACATGTAAAAGTTATTATTTAAATGAGTAATTAGCTTATTTTTCAACTTTAACCAGTAAAATAATTTATTTCTTCAATAATATTTGCTTATAAGTAAACCTTTTAGGTTGAGCTGATCAACATGCTCTTAAAAAAAAAAATCTTACATACCGTACTATCCACTATTACATATTAACAGCTCGTTTGATTCCCATTTTTTAAAAATGCATTTTTCTCTCTCTTTTTTTCAACCACACTTTTTTCATTAAAATAATATTTCACGTAAATCAAAAAAATTTCCTTATTTTTTAACCATACATTCTCCATCAATCTACTATTCTAAAATGCATTTTTTCATAAAAATGGGAATCAAAATATGTTTTAATTTTTTTGATAAGTCGATAAGTAAATGACATAGTGGGACTAAAGTACAATATCAATATTTATAAATTTAACCTCATATATTACAAGATATGAGTGCGATTCTTAGTTGGGATGCATAATTCAAACCTTTTCGTGACATTGGGGCCTGTATGGCCCATCGATTTTATACATCAAACTTGATAAGTAATTATTGAAAGCCACATTAGTCCTCTATTTGATGACAGATAAAACAATGCTTTAAAAAGTGATTTTTTAAAAAATATGTGGATATGGATTAGAATTAGAATTAGAATTAGAATTTTTTTTTTGGAGTTTACGTTCAAAATATTTTATTATGTGAACGTATGATTAAAAACGAGGATAAAAATTAGAGAATTTTGTTTTAAAGAGAGACAAACATAGACATATCGTAAAAGATTGGGTCGTGCTTTAGACGTGCCTGGGAGGTTGGTTGATTAAGACTTTGGGTTCGTCGGTCCCCAAATGGATTTATCGATGTCTTATGTATAAGCAATTTTATTTGGTGGAATAGATGTATAAAGAGGATCGACTTGTCTAATTTTGTCACTGTTTACACTCATATTTTAAAATTCATTTTTTTGCAAATTTATTTAAATAACATATTTTATGAATTCATTTTTCTTCTAATTTTGTTACTGCTTACACTCATATTTTAAAATTCATTTTATCAATTTTTTAACTATACATTTCATCAACTTTTATCAAAATTTATTAAAATCTAATTTTTAACTAAACGAATAGAGGCTTTATGAAGTTTCAATTTTTATTTGGGAAAATTACCTACAAACCTACATTTAAAGACTAATTTTCATTAATAAGAGAGATTAGTTTTAATTTCATAAATCAGGTGATAATAACATTTTAATAATTATAAATAATACAAATTTAATTAAACATAATTTCCATATTCATCGATCTCCAATTCATTTTCGTTTCCCCCATTCTCTCCACCTCTTTTCCCTCAACACCATACCCACCCACCGTCACCCGCCTACCACCAAAATCGAATCGTCGCCGCCGCCACCACTGACGACGATGTTGTGAAAATACACGCCCGACGGTAACGAGCGATGCAGGATCCACTAAGGCGCCACTGCTAGCAACGGACACCCACCCACCCACAGAGAAGAACCGATGTGTGCGGCGACGCAACAGCAAGGCATCGCAATTGCAGCGGCGGGCACCGATGTTGTTGTGGTTATATACTCTCAATTGCGGGATAACAGTTGATGGTTGTGCAACACCAATCTGATGGTGGTGGTGTTGGCACTGGAAATGGGATGATGCGGTTAGGTGTTTATAGGCGGTTGTGTGAACGGTGGTGATGAACGTGGTGGTGGTGGTGCGAACGGAAAGACTATTATGATAGAAGAAATGGAAAAATTATGTCATGGGTGCCTATAATAGTCCGAGCTTTGTGGCTTTAGCATCCAACTAATTTTTTGCCTCTTTGGTAGTATAACTAGAAAGGTGAAGGTGGAGATTGATTTAGCAATTTTGATACATATTGGAAAAATGAAACCAATGCCTTTAGTGGGGATGAGAAGGATCACAAGGGTGTTCGGAGCAAAGGTCATGCGGTTTGGAAGGTGGTTTTTGACAGAACTGCATGAGGATGATAAGTTTGTTGGTGGTTTTTTTTATTTTTATCTAATTTGCTGTGGTGTGTGCAGATTTATTTATGATAACCTTCTGTGATCAAATATGTGTTATTTGTAATTAGTTGTGACCAATTCTATACTAATTGTGATCGATTGTGACTTGATCACATACGATCACAGTTAATGTTGAATTGACCACAGTTAGTCATACTAAACACAAATTTGGTCACCACTAGTCACATATAACATAAGTCAGTAAATGTTGTATTTATGGTCGTGAATTTGAGTTGAAGGTAGTAGTGATTGTGCATTGGAGGTTATGTTGGTGAATTGTGGTGCTGGTTTCTGGTGTGTGCAGATTTGTTTATAATAACCTTCTACAATCAAATATGTGTTAGTTGTGACTGGTCGTGACCAATTCTGTGTTGATTGTGACTTGATCACATACGGTCATAGTTAAAGTTGAATTGGTCACAGATAGTCACATTGAACGCAAATTTGGTCACAGATAGTCATATTGAATACAAAATTGGTTTCAATTACTCACAGATAACGACTCGATTATATACAGTGACTTGCACATTTTCTAGGTTTCGTGGGTAGGGGTAGGGTAGGGTGATATGGTTCCACGAACTGGGATGCAGTTTTCATTTTTTATGTTACGAGTTATAGATAATAATTCACGGGTTACAAGTCATATTTCATATGTCACAATGTGCACGAGTTACAAATCCAATAGAACTAATCAATGGTCATTAGTGTAATAAAAAAAAGGTTGTCGGAGCGGCTACCTTAGCGATCGTTGAAGCGATTGCCGGAGCGGTCGCCGGAGCCGATGAAGAGGTTGAAGGAATGTGGTGTAGTGGGGTGATAGAATGTGATGAGTGAGGTGGCATAAAATAGAAATAAGTAATGTATATTATATTATAATTTAATATTTAATAAATTTATTTATCACCTGATTTTTGAAATAATTTGAAAAGTTTGTTAGTTTTGAAAAGTAATGTTTATATGTAGGTGCTATGTGGTGTTCCATTTTTATTTTGTTCGGTACAAATTTAAATAGATAATACTATAGATTGACTTATTTTAAAAGACCAGTCGTGCTAGACTCAGCTTTCTAGAATTGTGATCTATATAAATTGTTCATTGCACATGGAAAATTTATTATTGTGCATTATAGTACTCGACTAACATTTTGTATATTCAAAAAGATAAATGTCGTAATTTGGGTTATCAATCTATGCTCCTAAAATAATTTTCTAATTTCGAGCTCATGACCAGTCAAGAGACATCATAACTCAACTCTTATCAACTACGTCTTTTTGATAGCATTAGACGTATTAGAATTTAATAAATAAGTGTATAACACTTTATAACGAAAAATTAAAAGATTATTTGGGTTATGTTGTTTGATCACGTAGGATTATTTCAGCCGGACTTGAATTCCACATTGTAGCCCTAGACCCAATATTTTGCAATTTTATAAATTTCATGTAGTAATTCGAGTTGTCTATCTACTGCTCCCGAAATAGTTTTTTTCTCCTATTGGGACCATAACAAGACAATAAAGATGGAACTTCAGTCGATAGAGATGAAACCTCAACTAGTATATCTTCAATAATTAAATCCTTTCTCTCTTAGCTATATGAGCAAATAAAAATTTAACTTAATATGACTATTCTTCGATCGGACAAGACCGGTCTTTCTTCATATAAAATAAAGAAGAAGAACTAAAGATCGAAAGTGTTACAATTTTTTTACTTGCAAAATTAAGTGCAAGATCAATCGATTAAAGAACTTCTTTAGAGTATAGGTGGTTTTTTTTTCATGGATTTCAAATTTTTTATGCACGTAATCCGTGTGGATAAAAATATCATTATCTATTGAAATATAGAAAATAATATGGAGTATTTTCCATTATAGTATTTCCTTTTAGTGTAGGATTATTTTTCATAGTAGATTATTGTATAATCTTTCCTTTTATATTTATTTCATTTTACAGTTATTTGTAACCCTATAAATAGGGTCTTCTACATTGTAATATTTACAATACCATAATAATACAATTTATATTTCTTAACATGGTATCAGAGCAGGTTTAACTTGGGTCTTGGGTTAAACTTGCCAAAAAAAAAAAAAAAAATCGGCATATTGGAGGAAGGAGAGGCTGTTGAGCATTGAAGTGGGCTGGAATTGGAATAAAGATACACAGAAAACAGAATTGTTGGCTGATAATGTATTATACACGCAGAAACAATAAAGTAGACAGCCCCAACTCCAGCCGCCAAGTTTGACTCTCAAAATTGGAGTCCAAATTCTTCCCAAAAGTGAACAATTGATGAATAAACGGGAGAAATTCGTGAAGCAATTATTGAAGAAAAATGAGTCTCCAGTGTTGGTGGCATAGACAGATACACCAGAGACGCATAGAGAAGAAACTGGTAGATTTTTATAACATGTTTTCATAAGCGGATTTTCTTATGTCAAACAAGTTTTTTTTGGAGTGTCGGTACCTTGAACTTTACCGGTACTCCCCATACCTCTTAAATTAACTAGAGGAATTTTAAAACTTTGGAGGGTCGGTACTTTGAACTTTACCGGCACTCCCCCTGCCTCTTAACTTAACTAGAGGTTTTTAAAATTTTGGAGAGTCGGTACTTTGAACTTTACCGGCACTCCTCCTACCTCTTAAATTAATTAGGGGTTTTTTTTAAATTTTGAAGGGTCGGTACCTTAAATTTTATCGGCACTCCCCATGCCTCTTAAATTAATTAGAGGTTTTTAAAACTTTGGAGGGTCGGTACCTTGAACTTTATCGGCTCTTCCCCTACCCCTTGAAAAATTCGGGGTTTTCTTAAACCAAAAAAAAAAAAAATTGTTAACGTCATTCGTTTTCTGGGCTTTTTTAAGATGATGACTTGACAGCATAGCTAGCTCGTAATGGCAAGTTGGGCATTCGTAATCTCCATGCTCCAACTTGAAGGGGCGTATTGAAATATAGAAAATAATATGGAGTATTTTCCATTATAGTATTTCCTTTTAGTGTAGGATTATTTTCCATAGTAGATTATTGTATAATCTTTCCTTTTATATTCATTTTATTTTACAGTTATTTGTAACCCTATAAATAGGGTCTTCTACATTGTAATATTTACAAGACCATAATAATACAATTTATATTTCTTAACATTATCAGAGATGAGATGTACAAACGATTTGATGAATAATTAAGCCTATATTGGAGCTTGATCTTTAAAATTTCATTCTCTCAAACTCATTTTTTTTTACCTTACATCCTCTCAATCAATATAATAATTTTACATGTAAATTGATTTTTTTTTCCTATCATTTAACCGTACATTCTCTATAAACTCACTATTATAGAATCCATTTTCCCAAAAAATATGATTCAAACAAACCCTAAGTAATTTTACACCATCTGAACAAACTTTATAGATGCAAACTATTATATAGACGAGATGTGCTAATTAATAAAATATTGATATTAAGAATAGGTGAAAAATGTTAGAGATATAAGTTTTTTAATAAACAAAAACTGAAAAAAGTAAGTATAATTCAAAAGTAGTTCAGATAATAAAAATGTTGTGCTAATAATTATTTTTTCAAAATTGTAAAATAATGGGTAATGTTTAACACTACTAAATAAGTTGCAATACCAAACATACCCTTTGACTTTGGTTCAATTATAGCAAGAATAAAATGCAAAATCACGGACATTAGGGCCTGTTTGATTCTCATTTTGGAAGAAAAATGTATTTTAAATAGTTGATTGATGGAGAATATGTGGTTAAAAATTAAGGAAAAAATTTAAATTTGCGTGTAATATTATTTTATTAAAAAATATGTGATTAAAAAAAAGAGAAATAAAGTTTAGGAAAAATAGGAATCAAACGAGGGCTAGGTGATCGTCAAGACTCCAAGCCCATAACGATAAAGAGGGGGCATTTATGACTCTTTACTACGTTGAAAACGACTTCCGGCCCGGTCACGTCGATCTTATCTACTGTTAACGCCATGTCATCCCAGAGCCCTCAGATCTAATCGCACGGTACAGACTTCATCTTAATATAAACCTGCTCGACTTTTAACGCTCATTTCGTCCATAAATGACTCTGCTTCAGTGCTCACTCTTAGGGAATAACTTCTCTAATAGGCAGTGTCAATTGAGCTCTACATGCTCCGCGCTTGCTAAATTGCGCCCATGGGGTTACTTGATCAGCTCTGGGACGACACCGTTGCCGGCCCCCGGCCGGACAGTGGCCTAGGAAAACTCAGAAAACACGCCACCTTTAGCTTCCGGCCTAACTCCGGCAAGGGTACGCCTTTGTTGCTATCTTAAGCCGGTGGTCCACCCTGATCGTAGCATGATACCCCTGAGAACTCGTTAAATTCTTCTGTACATAATAGCTAACCATGTTCTAGATTTTCACCAAGTATTAATGTTTTCCACTCATTAACAGAAAAATGTTTAATAAGTTCGGATCGATTATATTAATATACTTTTGTTATTGTTTATCACTTCGAGAAATAGAATTAAGTACTTATAAATTGACGAGGTAATTATTATAATGGAAATTTATGTATTCGTCGAGGATTTAATTGTAATTAGAATTTTTTTTGCTTACGAAAATTTTGATTGAAATTTGCGTATACTCGATCAGATTCAGAAGCTGCGAATCCAAGATCTCTTGGAGATGAAGCGGGTGAGGATGCAGTGAGGGTTACAAGAAGCATTATGATAGTAAAGCCTCAAGGTGTTCAGAAAGACTCGCCGCCGGTTTCACCGGCTGCCTCCACACATCCGGTATCTCCTTTCGCTGGTAAGCCGGTTAGCTTCATGAGTTATCATATTTGTATATTTTATCGAACTATGATGTCAAACATTTCAGTATCTTCTTGCAAATTGTTTAAACTGCCCTGGGTAATAATGTGGTCTAGACGAATCTCAGGAAATCTCAAGAAGCATTATGATAGGGTAATTTGGACATTCTGTCTTTCGAGAATTACATAACGATAAGGGTATTTTAGTCCTTTTAGGAAGCTTGTCAATTTTTCCACAGTAATAATCGGCAATAATAGAGATGAGATAAGTTAGGTATGATGGGCCAATTATTTTATTTTTTTTATTTTTGTCTTTAAAAAATAGAAATATGTATTTGTCCACTTCCTGAATTCGTGCGTGGCATTGCTTAAAGAGACCCACGAATTGTTAAAACTTAAAATAGAATTATGTCTTTGGCAATAGTTAATAGAGTAATGCTAGTTATAACTTCAATGCAATAATGTGATATTAAATAATAAATACAATTAAATGAGTAATTTAATTCAATATTTCATTTAGTCTATTACTTAATACCACATAAATTGTGGGGTTATAATCTAGTGGGGTTAAATAACACTACTCTAGTTATTATAGTTTAAATCTTCAATACAGAATTGTAATGATTTCGTAGGTTAGACTAACGAAACATGCCTTAGGCATTAAGCTCTTGTTGGTGTAGATTTTAAGTTGATTAAAATTTTATGTTAGAGTAAACAATTAATTTTGACCAAAAATAATGGGATTCACATGTTTACAACCACATATTTGATTAATTTTTATCTAAACTTACTAAAAGTCGATTTTAATCTACACCAAACTGGGGCTAATTTTTTACTATGAATGATGCTAGGTGCAGGAGGAAGAGAGGCATTTCGGTTTCGTAGGAGGTCTTCATCCTTTTCTTATGAGAAGGCTAGCGGAGTCGGACCCAGGAGCCCTCCTCCTCCTTACGACCTGTGATATGTAACGATATCGAGGCTTAAATCATTTTCTCCCTTGAGGCTGCTCTAAATGTTGTATTGTTTCTGTTTAAGGACGTTTTGGAAAAGTGTTGGGGAGCAAAAGTATTATTAGTGTAATTAGATGTATATGCGTGTTATCCATCCACTGCATAGTGTTATTTTGAGTGAGGTTGTTTGAGTTTCAAGACTCGAGAATTGTAAGAACTTCACTTCTTGTAAAAGGGTTTTTCCATTGCTTTTCAAGTTTAGTTTCTGTTTTCTTTATATCGTATCATGAATAAAAATTCAATTTCACTTGGGCCTATCGAGGTAATATGTAATTTTGAAACTCTGCTGCTGCTCAGATTGCTAAAGTACAAATAGTCCATGTTTGATAGGAATTAAAATCAGATTTTTAGTAGATTTTGATTGCGATTCTAACGAAGAGTTTCTGAAATTTCTTGGTGCAGGAATTAATTTCTTGTCCGCGATCCCTCGTGTCACTAAGTAGACTAGAAAGTTTCCCAACTATGCTTTAAAGGAATATTTGTGGAGTAGAGCTTCATATTGTACTTTTCAACGCTCCTTCGTGATCATAGAACATAGAATTCGATCCATTTCCAAATTAATTGGTAAACACTGTGTTCACCACCAACTGTTATGTTTCTTTGACAATTCTTTAGTTCGATAGAAAGTCCGTCTCGTCGCTCAATCACATAGGCAGTCTTTTCTTACCTATCGTCATTGCTCAATCAAATAGGTAGTCTTTTCTTAATAATCGCCGGGATCTTATTTTAGCCTGAGAAAGCATCACAAGGCTCCATAAATTATATTAGGCTATTGTCTACCATCAAGTCAAGGTGCAATAGGGCAAATTGAAATACTCCAAATATACTCGCTAAAGTATTTTACGTTGTCTAAGGTCACAATATTAATTTTTATGGTTGACAAGGGATTCTTTTCACTAGTTAGCTAAGTTTTATATGTGACGTAATATTACATGATATAAAAAATGTGTAACCATTAATGAGGATAATATTAACCTATTTAGTTAAGGTATAAAATTTTACGAAAATATTGAATGAAGAGAATAATCAACAAAAAATTAATTCTATCTTCGTTTGCTATTTACTTTTGATAAGAATAGTGTTACTTGTACATTAGCAGTTACGTAATAATTTACATATAGATAATGTGTTAAAAAGGAAGTGGAAATTTTTATTTTATTTTAATTTTAATTTTTTGGTTGAAGTCTGACCCAATTATATCTTACCACATCACATGTAAGTAAACTATTATGTAAATCTATTAAGTACATTTAGTACAATAACTTGTTAAGCAATTTGACTCGATAATAAAAGATGATTATGAAATTAAGTTATCTTTTTTACATTTTTTCAACGTAAGGGTAAATAAAGAGAAATTATATTTAGACGCTCCATTGATTTCTAAAAGTTTCCTTTTAAACTTTTCTAGATCGGGTTTTGCTATGGGGTCAGGCTCAAAATGGCGCCCCCTATTGGAGGTGGGGTTGTTAAATTTTGCTGGCCAAGTGCCTTTTCCCTTCTAGATCTCCTTCAACAAATTTTGCTGCATAGTAACAAAGAAAACCAACTGTATCTTCCTTTGTTTGAGCCTCATTCTTTAATAATAAATTTTTCTTCAAAATCATTTTCAACCACATATTCTCTTAATAAAATAATATTACATACAAACCTAAAACTTTTTTTCATATCACACATTCTTCAAAATTTCACTATTATAAAATCTTTTTATCAAATAATGGGGCTCGAACAATGATTAATGTCTTTACTGAATATACTATTAGTGATACAATTCCTGAAAGTGAAAAGAATACAACTTTTTAAAAAAAATGAAAATTTCTTATTAATCAGGTTTTGATTTGATATTTCAAGAACCAGAACCACACATTAAAATTTGGGTATTTTGTAAATGAAATTATTGATTCCATATAATTTTTGAAATACAACCAGTTGAAAAGGTTCAGTTCCAATTAACATGCATACCCATGGAAGTTGGGCATGCAGTTTACGAAGATAAACACGAAGGACGGTGTTAGATGCTAAGGTTGATGGATGGCACAAGCTTAGAACTTTCTATACATTTGGCGAATCTTGTGGAGAAGTCTTCATTCTAAAAGTTCCATGAAAGAGGCTAATTGAAGGTTTTAAAATGTTGTAAATATTAGGGATCCTTGTGAAAGAGCAACACTCTAATGTTCCATGGAAAGAATTTGAAAGAGCATTCTATAAGAATTGGGTAAAATGTGGATGGATCTTTAAATCTAAAAATGTTCCAGGTAAGAAGTATTGGAGACAATTAAAATCAATTAGAAGGTTGTAGAGGAAACATGGTTGGAAGATGACACGTAATTTAAATAGGATTAATCCCCCCCCATTTATCCAAATGAGGTGGAAGTATAAATAGGTCAACGAGTCCTCATTTGAAAATTATCCAAGAAGCAAATTGGAGCTAGGAGCATGATTATCTAAACAATGCTTTTAACTTTCGAGTCATGCATTTCAACAAACATGATTTTCTAACTGAAAATGCCACTTTCCATGTTTTCCTTTATTCCCTCCACTTCTTAAAAAAACTTTCTAAAATAGCGAATACATTACCAGAAAAAGGGGCATTGTAATAGAAATTGATGTACAAAAATGAAATTAAAGATCGCATTATCAGTTGCACAAGTAAATTCTAGCTACCAAAATAAATCAAATAAATTCTTTGACATTGAATCTCCTTTTACATTCGTCATAAAATCCATAAATACGGTTGATTTTTGCATCTTCGTGGTTTCCCCTCAAAAGGAAAATTTGGTCAGGATACCTTATCTTGTAAGCCAATAGCAAACATATTGTTTCCAAACTCTGCTTGCCTCCATCAACATAATCTCCTAGAAAGAGATAGTTTGCAGATGGAGGGTACCAGTCCATATTCAAAAAACCTCAATAGGTCTTGATATTGTCCATGTATGTCACCTGCAATATTGATTGTTTTTCAATTAGGACAAGGATATATAAACAAATAATAAAGATTTAGTGGCTAAAATGCACAAGTTCAGATTGTAAATAAGGTGTTTTTTTTGTTTGTTTTTTGTTGTTGTTGTTGCTTCTTCTTTTTTTCCCTCCTTGAAGGAGCAAATGAGGTGGTTGATTATATTTTCAAGGATGAAAAAGCATGTAAGAATCAAATTGAATTTTATCAAAAGTATGACGAACAAAAAGAAAACAGTCTGAAGCATCTTTATTAATGACATATTTCGAGCTCCAAGATAGAAGAGAAATCTTGATCACATGCGACAATTTGTATCAACAAACTAAATAACGGATGTGTCAAGAAATGTAAAGTGACTTTCACAACAAAGAGAAGAAAAAACTGATAAACTCCTGCTCATATTTCATCATATTATATCCATAGAAATAGCTTGCTTTCTCCCAAGAAAAACCACATTCATGAATGAGCTTCTTGTGATCGAGATTTCATTAAATATTGCAGCCCTAAAATTGCTTCGTATCCAATAAATTAAAGTTTTGATATGAAAAAGTCATTTTTTCCACCCGATACCAAAATTTTGGTTGCAGTAACCCACACTTCAAAAATGCCTGCATTTGACTAGAACGATATTATTTTCTTCATAAAACGATAATTTTTTGAACAATATGGCACTTGTACAACCACATGGAACCGGAGCTAAGTAACTTGATACTTAGGATAGTAGTGCCAATTCAATGCACCAACCGCGCTTCCATTGATGGTTAATTATCTAAGAATCCAGGTGGATCCTATTGATTTTTATGTTCCGAATGATATCATCTATCACAATCAAGATTCAAGATGCAGTGTGTCAATCCTCATATTAGTAGACCAATTCCATTACTTCTCCACCAGTGATCTCATTCAAAAGAAATCCACAAAGTAACCTCACTCCAATTCAACAATATTTCGACATGGATCAAAATAAGGCTGGTTCTGATCAACTATTTCAGACCACACGCTTGATTCCGGCTCCGCATGAACGTAGATTGCAGACGTTAGGGCGGTGCGTGAGGTCACGTTTCTAGTTTTTCGAAGACGAGTCAAAGAGACAGTTTCTTCCTTGGTGAGTTTCTGACAATTTGGTGGTATTTGTTTGATCATATGTGTACTGTACATATATTTTGGTGGTAGTTCGTGTCGGTACGTTGGTTGTCACTGATTTTCTTGGAATTTGATGATTTCTTTTGATTGGTAGTAGTTTATTTGTTGATTTCATGATGGCTACTGAAAGGAATGATTCACTTCAATCCATTGGTGTCAGATTAAATGGTAAAAACTACTCATACCGTGATGAGCAATTTTCTAAAAGGAAAAAAAAAATTGTAGGGTTATGTTAGTGGAATTGTTGTGAAACTCGAGAACACTGTCGAGAATTATGTAACGAAGTTAGATAATTGGGAGTCGAACAGTACGAAAATTCTTACTTGTATTCATAATTCCGTTGAGCAATTCATTGGTACACAATTGGCGAAATTTGAAACAACAAGGAAAGTTTGGGATCACTTTCAGAAGCTATTCACTAAATCTTACTTTACAAAGCGGTATCAATTCAAGATTGATATACGGGGTTTACAATAGAAGAATATGAGTATTCTCGAGTTTTACACTACTATGAATTCTACTTGGGATGAGTTGGCTCTTACAGAATCAGCAGGATTGAAAGAATGTGAGGAATATATTACTTTTAGAGAACAATAGCGATCCTCCTTTCGCGCGTAAGCCGGTTAGCTTCATGAGTTATCATATATGTATATTTTATTCTAATTATGATATGATGTCAAACATTCCAGTATTTTCTTGTAAATTGTTTAAACTGCCCTGGGTAATAATGTTGTGTAGACGAATCTCATGAATAGGGTAATTTGAACATTCTGTCTTTCGAGAATTAAATAACGATAAGAGTATTTTAGTCCTTTTAGGAAGCTTGTCAATTTTTCCACAGTAATAATCGGCAATAATAGAGATGAGATAAGTTAGGTATGATGGGCCAATTATTTTATTTTTTTAATTTTGTTTGAAGAGTGACATTTATGGAATCTACTAGGATACAATTGTTAAAACTTCAAAAATAGAAATATGTCTTTGTCCGCTTCCTGTATTCGTGCGTGGCATTGCTTAAAGAGACCCAGGAATTGTTAAAACTTAAAATAGAATTATGTCTTTGGCAATAGTTAATAGAGTAATGCTAGTTATAACTTCAGTACAAAAATATGTGATATTAAATAATAAATACAATTAAATGAGTCATTTAATTCAACCTTTCATTTAACCTATTACTTAATAAAAGGTTGAACCTCAATCTTAGGGGTCCCTCACCTTCTTGCCCCTAGAGTATTGTGGATGAGGTAAATCGCGAGATGTACTTCAGCAGGTCAGGGTACAAGAACAGATATACTGATGTCCACAAAGAGTCCAATTTCATACATTGTAATAGGCTAACACTACTCTAGTTATTACTTAATATCACATAAATTGTGGGATTATAATCTAGTGAGGCTAAATAGCACCACTCTACTTATTATGGTTTAAATCTTCAATACACAATTGTAATGCTTTCGTACGTTAGACTGACTAAACATGCCTTTTGCATTCAACAAGGGATATTATGTTCTTCATTGGTTATGACATTAAGCTCCTGTTGGTGTAGATTTTAAGTTGATTAAACTTTTACGTTAAAGTTAACAATTAATTTTGACCACAAATTTTATGGGATTCACATGTTTACAACCACATATTTGATTAAATTTTATCTAAATTTACTAAAAGTTGATTTTTAATCTACACGAAATTGGGGCTAATTTTTTACTATGAATGATGCTAGGTGCAGGAGAAAGAGAGGCATTTCGGTTTCATTGGAGGTCTTCATCCTTTTCTTATGAGAAGGTTAGCGGAGTCGGACCCAGGAGCCCTCCTCCTCTTTACGACCTGTGATATGTAACGATATCGAGACTTCGATCCTTTTCTCCCCTGAGGTTGCTCTAAATGTTATATTGTTTCTGTTTAAGGATGTTTTGGAAAAGTGTTGGGGAGCAAGAGTATTATTAGTGTAATTAGATGTATATACGCGTTATCCATCCACTGCATAGTGTTATTTTGAGTGAGGCTGTTTGAGTTCCAACTTCCAAGACTCGAGAATTGTAAGAACTTCACTTCTTGTAAAAGGGTTTCTCCATTGCTTTTCGAGTTTAGTTTCTGTTCTCTTTATATTGTATCATGAATAAAAATTCAATTTCACTTGGGCCTATCGGGGTAATATGTAATTTTGAAACTCTACTGCTGCTCAGATTGCTAAAGTACAAATAGCCCATGTTTGATAGAAATTAAAATCAGATTTTTAGTAGATTTTGATTGCGATTCTAACGAGAAGTTTATGAAATTTCTCGGTGCAGGGATTAATTTCTTGGCTGTGATCCCTCGTGTCACTAAGTAGACTGGAAAGTTTCCCAACTATGCTTTAAAGTAATATTTGTGGAGTAGTGCTCCATAATGTACTTTTCAACGCTCCTTCGTGATCATAGAACATAGAATTTGATCCATTTCCAAATTGATCAGTAAACATCTTGTTCACAACCAACAGTTATGTTTCTCTGATAATTCTTTAGTCCTATAGAAAGTCCGTCCCATCGCTCAATCACATAGGTAGTCTTTTCTTAGCTATCGTCGTCACTCAATCACATAGGTAGTCTTTTCTTAGTTATCATCGGGATCTTATTTAGCCTGAGAAAGCGTCACAAGGCTCCATAAATTATATTAGGCTATTGTCTACCATCAAGTCAAAGTGCAATAGGGCAAATTGAACTACTCCAAATATTCTCGCCAAAGTAATTTACGCTGCCTAAGGTCACAATATTATTTTTTTATAGTTGGCAAGGATCTCTTTTCACTAGTTAGCTAAGTTTTATATGTGACGTAATATTACATGATATAAAAAATGTGTAACCATTAATGAGGATAATATTAACCTATTTAGTCAAGGTATAAAATTTTACGAAAATATTGAATGAAGAGAACAATCAACAAGAAATTAATTCTATCTTCGTTTGATATTTAATTTTGATAAGAAGACTGCTATTTGTATATTAGCATACGTAATAGTTTATATATAGATGAGGTGCTAAAAAGAGTGTTATTATTATTATTTTTTTGATTGAAATCTGACCAATCATATCTTACCCATCATGTGTAAGTAAATTATTATGTAAATCTATTAAGTACGTGTAATACAATAACCTGTTAAGCAATTTGACTCGATAATAAAAGATGATTAAGAAATTAAGTTATCTTTCTTACATTTTTTCAACAAAAGGGTAAATAAAGAGAAATTATATTTAGACTCTCCATTGATTTCTAAAAGTTTCCTTTTTAGCTTTTCTAGATCTCCTTCAACAAATTTTGCTGCATAGTAACAAAGAAAACCCAACTATATTTTCCCCTATTTGAGCCTCATTTTTTTTTAATAATACATTTTTTTCTCCAAATTCATTTTCAAGTACATATTCTCTTAATAAAATAATATTACATGCAAACCTAAAACTTTTTTCATATCACAAATTCTTCAAAATTTCACTATTCTAAAATCTATTTTTATCAAATAATGAGGCTCAAACAATGATTAATGTCTTTACTGAATATACTATTAGTGATACAATTCCTGAAAGTGAAAAGAATACAATTTTTTAAAAAAAATGAAAATTTCTTATTAATCAGGTTTTGATTCGATATTTCAAGAACCAGAACCACACATTAAAATTTGGGTATTTTGTAAATGAAATTATTGATTCCATATAATTTTTGAAATACAACCAGTTGAAAAGGTCCAGTTCCAATTAACATGCATGCCCATGGAAGTTGGGCATGCAGTTTACGAAGATAAACACGAAGGACAGTGTTAGATGCTAAGGTTGATAGATGGCACAAGCTTAGAACTTTCTATACATATGGCGAATCTTGTGGAGAAGTCTTGATTCTAAAAGTTCCATGAAAGAGGCTAATTGAAGGTTTTAAAATGTTGTAAATATTAGGGATCCTTGTGAAAGAGCAACACTCTAATGTTCCATGGAAAGAATTTGAAAGAGCATTCTATAAGAATTGGGTAAAATGTGGATGGATCTTTAAATCTAAAAATGTTCCAGGTAAAAGAAATATTGGAGACAATTAAAATCAATTAGAAGGTTGTAGAGAAAACATGGTTGGAAGATGACAAGTAATTTAAGTAGGATTAATCCCCCACATTTATCCAAATGAGGTGGAAGTATAAATAGGTCAACGAGTCCTCATTTGAATATTATCCAAGATGCAAATTGGAGCTAGGAGCATGATTATCTAAACAGTGCTTTTAACTTTCGAGTCATGCATTTCAACAAACATGATTTTCTAACTGAAAATAACACTCTCCATGTTTTCCTTTATTCCCTCCACTTCTTAAAAAAACTTTCTAAAATAGCGAATACATTACCAGAAGAAGGGGCATTGTAATAGAAATTGATGTACAAAAATGAAATTAAAGATCGCATTATCAGTTGCACAAGTAAATTCTAGCTACCAAAATAAATCAAATAAATTCTTTGACATTGAATCTCCTTTTACATTCGTCATAAAATCCATAAATACGGTTGATTTTTGCATCTTCATGGTTTCCCCTCAAAAGGAAATTTTGGTCAGGATACCTTATCTTGTAAGCCAATAGCAAACATATTGTTTCCAAACTCTGCTTGCCTCTATCAACATAATCTCCTAGAAAGAGATAGTTTGCAGATGGAGGGTACCGCCATATTCAAAAAGCCTCAATAGGTCTTGATATTGTCCATGTATGTCACCTGCAATATTGATTGTTTTTCAATTAGGACAAGGATATATAAACAAATAATAAAGATTTAGTGGCTAAAATGCACAAGTTCAGATTGTAAATACGGTGTTTTTTTGTTGTTGTTGTTGCTTTTTTTTTTCCCTCCTTGAAGGAGCAAATGAGGTGGTTGATTATATTTTCAAGGATGAAAAAGCATGTAAGAATCAAATTGAATTTTATCAAAAGTATGACGAACAAAAAGAAAACAGTCTGAAGCATCTTTATTAATGACATATTTCGAGCTCCAAGATAGAAGAGAAATCTTGATCACATGCGACAATTTGTATCAACAAACTAAATAACGGATGTGTCAAGAAATGTAAAGTGACTTTCACAACAAAGAGAAGAAAAAACTGATAAACTCCTGCTCATATTTCGTCATATCATATCCATAGAAATAGCTTGCTTTCTCCCAAGAAAAACAACATTCATGAATGAGCTTCTTGTGATCGAGATTTCATTATATATTGCAGCCCTAAAATTGCTTCGTATCCCATAAATTAAAATTTTGATATGAAAAAGTCATTTCTTCCACCCGATACCAAAATTTTGGTTGCAGTAACCCACACTTAAAAAATGTCTGCATTTGACTGGAACGATATTATTTTCTTCATAAAACGATAATTTTTTGAACAATAAGGCACTTGTACAACCACATGGAACCGGAGCTAAGTAACTTGATACTTAGGATAGTAGTGCCAATTCATTGCACCAACCGCGCTTCCATTGATGGTTAATTATCTAAGAATCGAGGTGGATCCTATTGATTTTATGTTCCGAATGATATCATCTAACACAATCAAGATTCAAGATGCAATGTGTCAATCCTCATATTAGTAGACCAATTCCATTACTTCTCCACCAGTGATCTCATTCAAAAGAAATCCACAAAGTAACCTCACTCCAATTCAACAATATTTCGACGTGGATCAAGATAAGACTGGTTCTAATCAACTATTTCACACCACACGCTTGATTCCGGCTCCGCATGAACGTAGATTGCAGACGTTAGGGCGGTGTGTTAGGTCACGTTTCTGGTTTTCCGAAGACGAGTGAAAGAGACAGTTTCTTCCTTGGTGAGTTTCTGACAATTTGGTGATATTTGTTTGATCATATGTGTACTGTACATGTATTTTGGTGGTAGTTCGTGTCGGTACGTTGGTTGTCACTGATTTTCTTGGAATTTGATGATTTCTTTTGATTGGTAGTAGTTTATTTGTTGATTTCATGATGGCTACTGAAAGGAATGATTCACTTCAATCCATTGGTGTCAGATTAAATGGTAAAAACTACTCATACCGTGATGAGCAATTTTCTAAAAGGAAAAAAAATTGTAGGGTTATGTTAGTGGAATTGTTGTGAAACTCGAGAACACTGCTAAGTATTATGTGACGAAAGTTAGATAATTGGGAGTCGAACAATGCGAAAATTCTTACTTGGATTCATAATTCCGTTGAGCAATTCATTGGTACACAATTGGCGAAATTTGAAACAAGAAGGAAAGTTTGGGATCACTTTCAGAAGCTATTCACTAAATCTTACTTTACAAAGCGGTATCGATTCAAGATTGATATACGGGATTTACAATAGAAGAATATGAGTATTCTCGAGTTTTACACTACTATGAATTCTACTTGGGATGAGTTGGCTCTTACAGAATCAGCAGGATTGAAAGAATGTGAGGAATATATTACTTTTAGAGGACAATAACGATTCTCCTTTTGCGGGTAAGCCGGTTAGCTTCATGAGTTATCATATATGTATATTTTGTTCTAATTATGATATGATGTCAAACATTCCAGTATCTTCTTGCAAATTGTTTAAACTGCCCTGGGTAATAATGTGGTGTAGACGAATCTCATGAATAGGGTAATTTGAACATTCTGTCTTTCGAGAATTAAATAAAGATAAGAGTATTTTAGTCCTTTTAGGAAGCTTGTCAATTTTTCCACAGTAATAATCGGCAATAATAGAGATGAGATAAGTTAGGTATGATGGACCAATTATTTTATTTTTTTAATTTTGTTTGAAGAGTGACATTTATGGAATCTACTAGGATACAATTGTTAAAACTTCAAAAATAGAAATATGTCTTTGTCCGCTTCCTGTATTCGTGCGTGGCATTGCTTAAAGAGACCCATGAATTGTTAAAACTTAAAATAGAATTATGTATTTGGCAATAGTTAATAGAGTAATGCTAGTTATAACTTCAGTACAATAATATGTGATATTAAATAATAAATACAATTAAATGAGTCATTTAATTCAACCTTTCATTTAGTCTATTACTTAATAAATGGTTGAACCCCAACCTTAAGGATCTCTCACCTTCCCGCCCTAGAGTATTGTGGATGAGGTAAATTGCGGGATGTACTTCAGCAGGCCAGGATACAAGAACTGACATTCTGATGTCCACAAAGAGTCCAATTTCATACATTGTAATAGGCTAACACTACTCTAGTTATTACTTAATATCACATAAATTGTGGGATTATAATCTAGTGAGGCTAAATAGCACTACTCTACTTATTATGGTTTAAATCTTCAATACACAATTGTAATGCTTTCGTACGTTAGACTGACTAAACATGCCTTTTGCATTCAACAAGGGATATTATGTTCTTCATTGGTTATGACATTAAGCTCCTGTTGGTGTAGATTTTAAGTTGATTAAAATTTTATGTTAAAGTTAACAATTAATTTTGACCACAAATTTTATGAGATTCACATGTTTACAACCACATATTTGATTAACTTTTATCTAAATTTACTAAAAGTTGATTTTTAATCTACACGAAATTGGGGCTAATTTTTTACTATGAATGATGCTTGGTGCAGGAGGAAGAGAGGCATTTCGGTTTCATAGGAGGTCTTCATCCTTTTCTTATGAGAAGGCTAGCGGAGTCGGACCCAGGAGCCCTCCTCCTCTTTACGACCTGTGATATGTAACGGTATCGAGGCTTCGATCCTTTTCTCCCCTGAGGTTGCTCTAAATGTTATATTGTTTCTGTTTAAGGACGTTTTGGAAAAGTGTTGGGGAGCAAGAGTATTATTAGTGTAATTAGATGTATATACGCGTTATCCATCCACTGCATAGTGTTATTTTGAGTGAGGTTGTTTGAGTTTCAAGACTCGAGAATTGTAAGAACTTCACTTCTTGTAAAAGGGTTTCTCCATTGCTTTTCGAGTTTAGTTTTTGTTCTCTTTATATTGTATCATGAAAAAAAAATTCAATTTCACTTGGGCCTATCGGGGGTAATATGTAATTTTGAAACTCTACTGCTGCTCAGATTGCTAAAGTACAAATAGCTCATGTTTGATAGAAATTAAAATCAAATTTTTAGTAGATTTTAATTGCGATTCTAACGAGAAGTTTATGAAATTTCTCGGTGCAGGGATTAATTTCTTGGCTGTGATCCCTCGTGTCACTAAGTAGACTGGAAAGTTTCCCAACTATGCTTTAAAGTAATATTTGTGGAGTAGTGCTCCATAATGTACTTTTCAACGCTCCTTCGTGATCATAGAACATAGAATTTGATCCATTTCCAAATTGATCAGTAAACATCTTGTTCACAACCAACAATTATGTTTCTCTGATAATTCTTTAGTCCCATAGAAAGTCCGTCCCATCGCTCAATCACATAGGTAGTCTTTTCTTAGTTATCATCGGGATCTTATTTTAGCCTGAGAAAGCGTCACAAGGCTCCATAAATTATATTAGGCTATTGTCTACCATCAAGTCAAAGTGCAATAGGGCAAATTGAACTACTCCAAATATTCTCGCCAAAGTAATTTACGCTGCCTAAGGTCACAATATTATTTTTTATAGTTGGCAAGGGATTCTTTTCACTAGTTAGCTAAGTTTTATATTTGACGTAATATTACATGATATAAAAAATGTGTAACCATTAATGAGGATAATATTAAGCTATTTAATCAAGGTATAAAATTTTACAAAAATATTGAATGAAGAGAACAATCAACAAGAAATTAATTCTATCTTCGTTTGATATTTAATTTTGATAAGAAGACTGCTACTTGTATATTAGCATACGTAATAGTTTATATATAGATGAGGTGCTAAAAAGAGTGTTATTATTATTATTTTTTTGATTGAAATCTGACCAATCGTATCTTACCCATCATGTGTAAGTAAATTATTATGTAAATCTATTAAGTACGTGTAATACAATACCTGTTAAGCAATTTGACTCGATAATAAAAGATGATTAAGAAATTAAGTTATCTTTTTTACATTTTTTTCAACAAAAGGGTAAATAAAGAGAAATTATATTTAGACTCTCCATTGATTTCTAAAAGTTTCCTTTTTAGCTTTTCTAGATCTCCTTCAACAAATTTTGTTGCATAGTAAATAAGAAAACCCAACTGTGTTTTCCCCTATTTGAGCCTCATTTTTTAATAATACATTTTTCTCCAAATTCATTTTCAAGCCCATATTCTCCTAATAAAATAATATTACATGCAAACCTAAATCTTTTTTCATATCACACATTCTTCAAAATTTCACTATTCTAAAATCTATTTTTATCAAATAATGAGGCTCAAACAATGATTAATGTCTTTACTGAATATACTATTAGGGTGTGTTTGATACGCCCAAATTTTCTATGGAAGTTGGAATCGAATTTTCCACTTTTGCGCTATTTGATAGCGTTTATTTTCCATGGAATTGATTTCCACCCAATTTCAAGGTACAACAACTTGAAGCGTGATTCCGTGAAATTCAATAACTTGCTATATAGGTGGGAATTGGTTTCCACCTTTTTTTTAGCAATATACACAAATTCTAAGATAAAGTGTAAAAAAATTTATCCATTTAATTGACAAATTTCATGCAAAACAAAGCCAAACGTAAAAATAAAAAATAAAAATTTATTTTTTTTATTTTTTTTGGTAATCTAAACATATTTTGTCCTCAATGGTAAAAAAATTTATTCATTTAATTGACAATTTGGATAAAAAAATAAAGCCAAACGTATTATAATAGAAATGTGAAAAATTATACCAATCAAACACCTTTAATTCAATTCTCGGTAAAACAATTCCAGGCAATTCAATTCCCTGCAATTCAATT
Organism: Osmanthus fragrans; assembly: GCA_019395295.1. Lineage (NCBI taxonomy): Eukaryota > Viridiplantae > Streptophyta > Magnoliopsida > Lamiales > Oleaceae > Osmanthus > Osmanthus fragrans. Next base: position 25,267,080 of record CM033356.1, read on the forward strand.
CCTTTCCCTGAAAATTTCTTATTAATCAGGTTTTGATTCGATATTTCAAGAACCAGAACCACACATTAAAATTTGGGTATTTTGTAAATGAAATTATTGATTCCATATAATTTTTGAAATACAACCAGTTGAAAAGGTCCAGTTCCAATTAACATGCATACCCATGGAAGTTGGGCATGCAGTTTACGAAGATAACACGAAGGACGGTGTTAGATGCTAAGGTTGATGGATGGCACAAGCTTAGAACTTTCTATACATATAACGAATCTTGTGGAGAAGTCTTGATTCTAAAAGTTCCATGAAAGAGGCTAATTGAAGGTTTTAAAATGTCGTAAATATTAGGGATCCTTGTGAAAGAGCAACACTCTAATGTTCCATGGAAAGAATTGAAAGAGCATTCTAAAAGAATTGGGCAAAACGTGGATGGATCTTTAAATTTAAAAATGTTCTAGGTAAATGAAGTATTAGAGACATTTAAAATCAATTAGAAGGTTGTAAAGGAAACATGGTTGGAAGATGACACGTAATTTAAGTAGGATTAATTCCCCCCCCCCCCCCCCCCCCCCCAAATTTATCCAAATGAGGTGGAAGTATAAATAGGTCACTGAGTCCTCATTTGAATACCATCCAAGAAGCAAATTGGAGCTAGGAGCATGATTCTCTAAACAGTGCTTTTAACTTCCGAGTTGTGCATTTCAACAAACATGATTCTCTAACTGAAAATGCCACTTTCCATGTTTTCCTTTATTCCCTCCACTTCTTAAAAAAACTTTCTAAAATAGTGAATACATTACCAAAAGAAGGGGTATTGTAAGAGAAATTGATGTACAAAAATGAAATTAAAGATCGCATTATCAGTTGCACAAGTAAATTCTAGCTACCAAAATAAATCAAATAAAAGGGTGTATAAATTCTTTGACATAAAGGGTGAATAAGACTATAAGTTAACCAAGTGAACAATCGTAGCTCATCTTCAATTTACTAATTTACTGATCTTTTCTTGGCAATCCAAGGCCACCCTTTGCAAGCTCTAAAGCACAGAAATTTGCTAACGTAAATCTCGAAATTATGGACAGAACAAAACAAGAAACATGTTTTTCATTTCTTCCTACTCACCGCCGATAAATGTTCATGTACACTTTCCATTCTTTCCACTGTTTCGATCTTTCTATCAGATCCCTCCAATCTTCGGGGGCTATTTTGGAAAAACAGATTATCACCCGATTAATCACATAGTTGAACTTTTAGAACAAGAGTAGGTGAAAGATGAAAGCAAAAGAAATATATATAGATAATAATATATAGGTTTTACCTTTTTTAGGGGAAACTTTGAAGTGTTTGCAGCAGTCTTCAATATCTCAAAAGAACAAACTAGAGATTCATCAACACTCAAAAGAGCACCTGCATTATCAAACTCTCCACCATAGTTTGGAGCTGAAAATATTGTGACAAGTCGCCGCTTAGCAAAGAATTCATATCCATCCTCCACCACCTGCAGCAAAGATTTGAGCAAAGTATAAATTTTTGTTAGTAAATGATTTCTCAACAACTTTTGTGTCCAATTCAAATAATGGGAATAGAAAATAATAAAGTTTTAGAAAAAATATAACTAAAATCTTGAGGTTTCTATCCACTTTGAGTACCACTGTTAGGTAATATACCACTTGGAACTTTAAGGGAATACTTGATCAGGATAAATCATTAGATAGCTGGTGAATTTATTCCATTGAGGCTTATATTTGGGTTATGAATTGTTACAACATGCAATACAAGCTCTTTCCTTTCCTTTCATTTTCTTTCTTTTAGGGGCAACAATAGATATACCTGATGACCTCTGCAAATGAGATCCAAGTCATTTTTCTCTAAAAACTGAGCAACTGCATCTGGTCCAAAAGTACATGAAACACCTCTGTCGCTATCAGACCAACCTTGTATTCTTGGATTGGGATCAGACCAGAGCAAGTCACACAAGAGTCCATTATCTGGAATATCAGTTGGCCGTTCAATCTCTTTAATTTGATCCAATTGTTTAAGTTCCGGGGAAAGTCCTCCATGCATGCAAAGTATCTTGTCATCTATTAGTGCAGCAACAGGCAAACAGTTAAAGCAGTCGGTGAATATCTTCCAAAGTCGGACATTGAATCTCCTTTTACATTCGTCATAAAATCCATAAATACGGTTGATTTTTGCATCTTCATGGTTTCCCCTCAAAAGGAAAATTTGGTCCGGATACCTTATCTTGTAAGCCAATAGCAAACATATTGTTTCCAAACTCTGCTTGCCTCTATCAACATAATCTCCTAGAAAGAGATAGTTTGCGGATGGAGGGTACCCACCATATTCAAAAAGCCTCAATAGGTCTTGATATTGTCCATGTATGTCACCTGCAATATTGATTGTTTTTCAATTAGGACAAGGATATATAAACAAATAATAAAAATTTAGTGGCTAAAATGCACAAGTTCAGATTGTAAATAAGGTGTTTTTTTGTTTGTTTGTTGTTGTTGCTTTTTTCCCCCCTTGAAGGAGCAAATGAGGTGGTTGATTATATTTTCAAGGATGAAAAAGCATGTAAGAATCAAATTGAATTTTATCAAAAGTATGACGAACAAAAAGAAAACAGTCTGAAGCATCTTTATTAATGACATATTTCGAGCTCCAAGATAGGAGAGAAATCTTGATCACATGCGACAATTTGCATCAACAAACTAAATAATGGATGTGTCAAGAAATGTAAAGTGACTTGCACAACAAAGAGAAGCAAAAACTGATAATCTCATGCTCATATTTCATCATATCATATCGATAGAAATAACTTGCTTTCTCCCAAGAAAAACCACATTCATGAATGAGCTTCTTGTGATCAAGATTTCATTATATATTGCAGCCCTAAAACTGCTTCGTATCCAATAAATTAAAGTTTTGATATGAAAAAGTCATTTCTCCCACCCGATACCGAAATTTTGGTTGCAGTAACCCACACTTAAAAAATGTCTGCATTTGACTGGAACGATATTATTTTCTTCACAAAACGACAATTTTTTGAACAATAAGGCACTTGTACAACCACATGGAACCGGAGCTAAGTAACTTGATACTTAGGATAGTAGTGCCAATTCATTGCACCAGCCGCGCTTCCATTGATGGTTAATTGTCTAAGAATCGAGGTGGATCCTATTGATTTTTTATGTTCCGAATGATATCATCTAACACAATCAAGATTCAAGATGCAATGTGTCAATCCTCATATTAGTAGACCAATTTCATTACTTCTCAACCAGTGATCTCATTCAAAAGAAGTCCACAAACTAACCTCACTCCAATTCAACAATATTTCGACATGGATCAAGATAAGACTGGTTCTGATTAGAACAAAAATTCTACCCTAAAATTGGTTTCCCCTTCGCCCCTTCCTCACCAAGCACAAAAAGTAAAAAATATGAATATATTTAATCAATACTTGCTGGGGGTGTTAGGGGGGTGGTTTCTTATGCTTGATTTATTTCTTTCATTTGGGGTGTTTTGAGGTTCTTTCTTGATCATAGTTCTCTATAGTTATGTTTTATAAAGTAGTTTTTTTTTTATAGTTTGGTTGGGTGGTTGTGTCCTCATGGGGTGGTGATAGGGGGGATATAGGAGCACCCCCTCAATCTCCAATTTCATTTGATACTCCCATATCCTAATTAAATAATTAAGAACCCAACAAAACAGCCATCAAACTCCTAATTATCATTCATTTAATACAACCAAAACAATCCCACAAAGTTCATATTTCAAATTTCAAAAATTTAGAAATAAATTCGAAGAAATTAAGGAATAGACAAACCGCAGATCCTAACAGGAGCACGGATTTGAAGAAGAATGGGCTGAGAGAGGAGAATTTGGCGGGCGTTGACGCAAAGCTGCCGGATCTCCGCCTCCGAAAGTTGCACCTGTTTACCTCCTTTCCCTTCCAACAGCCTCCTTAATATATCATCAAGCACACCCTTATCCATCATCCCTTCCATTGTCATCATTTTCCCTTAATTTCCACAAATTCTGAATCAAAATTAGAGATGGGTTTACAAGAAAATTATGCGTTTATATTACGGATAAAATGATTGGGTTTTCGATTGAATGTCTTTTTTGGATAGGCAAAAGTGATGATCAAGAAGCGAAGAAGAAAAGACTAGTATTTTTTCTTTATCTTATGTAACAAGACAGGACATTATTTGTTTAGGGTCATTAAGCCATGTTGTCTTTTTCCCGCGATGCGTGCTCTCCTCGTCTCTCTCTCTCTCTCCTCTTTTCTCTCTCTACATATATATATGTATATATTTCTTGAATTTTGGTATATGGGGTTGAAAGCTTCAAAGGAGGCAAATGGGAAATTATGAATGTTGACTAGAAAAGCGCGGGCGCGCACGATTACACCAGGGAATTCCTGTGTGGTGAGAATTACTCAGCTTCTTTATTGGGCAAAACGCGTTCTTGAATTTTGTTAGGTTCTTATTAACTTTTGGGCACTAAGAACCCGTTTGATGCACATTATTTTGAAGAAAATGTATTTTTTTTTATGTAATGATGGTGAATATGTGGTTGAAAAGTTATTGATGTAATGAAAAATATTATTTTATTGAATAATGTGTGATTAAAAATGAGTAGAAGAATGAGAATGAGAATCAAACAGAGCCTAAATTTCCTTTATTAGATTTGGTGCTTCCGAAATTACATGCCATCTTGATATTACTCACCTATAACACTATGGCTCTGTTTGATTTCTCTTTTTTGTCATGAAATTAGGAAATCTTTTTCCTAATTCCTACTTTTTGCTGTTTGATACATCAAATTTGTCATTAAAATTTTTTGCCTCCTACCTCTCACACGTGCACATTTTCTTTGTTTTTAGTGCAAATATTTTCCCACCATTTTGGTGGGTTACCATTTTTCAGTTTTTTTTTTTGGTAATAAAAATAAATTCTAGATCTAATGGTAAAAATTTTTATCCTTTTAATAGACAATTTGCATGAAAAAATAAAATCAAGCGAGTGATATTCGGTATGTTAAAAAAAAATTATTATTATTATTTTATTTTATTTTTACAATTGGAGCGAATTTTAGACCCAATGGTAAAAAAATTTATCACTTTAATGAATAATTTTCATGAAAAAAAAACTAAACGTATACTAAACTTTCGATATTTTCTAGGTGAAAAATTATACCAATCTAACACAATTATTTACAATTCTCAGACAAACGAATTCTAGGCAAATCAATTTCATGTCATTCATTTTCTACCCTTGCAATCAAACGAACTCTAAAGGTCATTTGCAATGCAAATATGAAATTTGGGTGGAATGAAAATGAATTACATTAAATTGAATTACTTAGAATTGTTTTACCGAAAATTGTCGATTAATTGTGTTTGATTGATATAAATTTTCACTAGAATTTTTTTTGAAATTTTGAATATTTTGGTATTTATTTTTTGTGGAAATTGTCCATTAAAGTAATAAAAATTTTCACCATGGGTCTATAATTTGTTCCAATTGCAAAATAAATTACCATACCGAATACCATTCGCTTGATTTTGTTTTTCATGCAAATTGTCAATTAAAATGGTAAATTTTTTTACCATTGGGTCTATAATTTATCTCAATTGCCAAAAAAAAAGGAAAAAATAAAAAATAATAATTACCATATCGAATATCATTCGTTTGACTTTATTTTTCATGCAAATTATCAATTAAATAAATAAAATTTTCACCATTGGATCTAGATTTCTTTCCAATTGCCCAACCAGGCCATATTGGAAATCTAAATTTATCAATGGATGTCAAATCCAAAGAGATTTAATTCTTAATATGAGATTTATATATCCTACATAATTAATTGGAAATCAAAATGAATAATGTTATTTGTATATAATGGAGTTATATATTGATTTATATAAAAATGAGGTGTCAAAAAGAGTGAAAGTTTTTTTTTTTTCTTTCGGTTAAAGAAATTTGACCAAATCATATCTCATCATATCATTTGTAAGTAAATCATTATGTATATGTAGCACAATCGATTTAAATTTATCAATAGATGCCAAGTCCGAAGATAGTTAATTCTTAATTTGAGTTTGTTGGAAAAATGATAGTGAAAGGATTGTTTTGAAATGAACAAACAAAATGACAAAGTTTAATTCCTAAGAGTGTAATTAAACATAACAGAAAATGTGATATATATATATATATATAGACCATAAAAAGGGGAACAAGAAATGAAGAATCCGAGGCAAGTGATAATCATTTTTTCCTTAAGATAATATTATCCTGCACCGGTGATCACGGATCAACGGATACGACTTATGATAGAAGCACTTCAAACCACAAGTTCCTGCGAACTTTTTGATAGAATTTCTCTCTGTACAAGGAAGAAGTTTTAAATGATTTTGCAAGAGATTTAATGCAATGCTCAATACAAAAGTAATATGGGATGCCTTATGGACGTCTAAAGAGTCTTATTTATAGAAGATGAAGAGTTGTAGGTGAAGTGATGCGTGCCAAACCTCGTGACTTTATGAAGGAAAGCATTAGTTGCTGTCGCTAGCCTGTTGCTCGAGCGCTAGTGTCAAAATATTTATAGAAAATTTTCGTTCGCCTGTTGATCGAGCAATAGGCGAGCGATAGAGTTGGACAATTTTTCAGACCAATTTTCCTCTATTTTTTTAACTTTGAACCGCAATTTCTCATTCATTCGGAATTGATTTTGAAATCCCAAATATATCACAATAATCTATTCGACGAGCAGAACAAGTTAGTCTATTTATATTTATAATTTGATTATCGAATCAAGTCCAAATATTTGGTCAAAATTGACACGAAAGTCACTTTTTCACATTTATAGTTAACCAAAATTTCTCAATTATAAACCAATTTCCAACAATCTCCCACATGAATGGAAATTTGAATATGTATATGCAATGCAAAAATTTATAATGCATCGTAGAGAGAGAGAGAGCGTAAAAACACCGCATCTGGTACGGTAGCTTCCTTCCTTAGTGAAATACTATCGGACTTACTTGACTAATTGGTGAACGTGATGTTTTAAACCATTCAACCGTTAGTATAAGTCAAGACAATAATACTCACACATATGTCTTTCCTAATCCGTTCACGGTTCATTTTGGACATGAACCGCTCTTGGTTTCACAATTGTTTAGAGAATTTTAGCCTATTACAATTCTCATTGAAACGACCCCACTTTACACTTACATAGGTGACCTCCTATTAATTGGATTTGGTTTCCATGTTTTGGTTGTTTTGGGGTTTTGGGGTGTGGTGATGGTACCGCATGAAGTTGTGCTGAGGTATTGACGGTGATGGTGGCAATGGAGACGGTGGTTCAGGTGGTGGAGGTGGCGGCGTTGGAGATGCTGTTGGTGGTTTAGGTGGTGGAGGTGGTGGTGATGGAGAGGGTGGGTTAGCGACGACGGCGGTGCGGTGATGGTTTTTGTGGTGATGGTGGCAATGGAGACGGTGGTTCAGGTTGTGGAGGTGGTGGCGTTGGAGATGCTGTTAGTGGTTCAGGTGGTGGAGGTGGTGGTGATGGAGAGGGTGGGTTGGCGACGACGGCGATGCGGTGATGGTTTTTGTGGTGATGGTGGCAATGGAGACGGTGGTTCAGGTGGTGGAGGTGGCGGCGTTGGAGATGCTGTTGGTGGTTCAGGTGGTGGTGCTGGAGAGAGTGGGTTGGCGACGACGGCAGTGCGGTGATGGTTTTTATGGTGGTGGTGGTGGTGGTGTGGGTGGCAAGACTGCAGTACAATGGTGGCTTTTGTGGGAGTGTTGGCGATTTTCTATCTGGTTTGTTGGTGATAAGGTTGTGCTAGTTGCGGTGTTTGAGATGAGGGGGCTGCCGAGAGATGGTGGTGGTGGGTTCGGTGGCGGCAGCTACGACATCGATGTGGCTGGCGGTAGTGGTGGTGTGGTGGTCTCATGTTGGTTTCGGTCACAAATAATTTAATCTGTGACCTGTGACCAGTAAACATGTGACCAATAAGAAAAGGAAATTTGTGACCAGAAAATAACACGTGATGGCGGCAACGGCGACGGTGGAGGATCTGTGACTAATGAAAAATATGATCTGTGATTAAAAAATAATGTGTGATCCAATCTGTGACCAGTAAACAATATGTAACTAATAAAAAATATGAACTGTGACTAAAAAATAACGTGTGACCTAAAAATTTGTTAATTTGTGACCGATTATAAGTTGTGACTTATAATGTTCGTGATCTGTGATCGATAAGGAAGTTGTGACTTATAAATTTTTTACATGTGACCAAAGAAAAAATTGTGACCTTTAAAATTTTTGAATTGTGACCGTAAAAAATTTGTGGCGAGACAAAATTTTTGATTTGTGACCGAAAATAATATGTGACTAATTAAATTGCGAATCTGTGACTAAATTATATAGATCTGTGATCTTAATATATTTAATTAATTAAATATATATTTAATTTATTTATTTATAAATAAAAATTAATAAAAATCTGATTTTTGAAAGTTTAAACTTATTTTTTTATTATTGAAATGGATCAAAGTTATATTCTTACTTATAAAAATTTCCCTTGTTTTTATTGTATTGTCACAAGCCCAATAAAAAGCAAGAAGGATATTGACCGTTAGAAATAATAAATTTACTTATTTTGCCATAAATTAATAGTACTTTCGATTTAGTAACATTTTTACTTAAAAATAAGAAATTAGCAAGTCATTCTAATATAATTTTGGAGAAAGCTTCTTTAAAAATAACTTAGAATTTTTTGGTATGACGAAACATGCTCAACTGAAACATTGTCAGTTTGTCATTAAGGTCCCGTTTGATACACATTTTTTGTAAAATAAGAATGAAAAATATAGTCGTTATGGGTCCCACACAAGAGATATAAAGTCAAATATGGTGACTGGATGTGATGGATAACGGTCATATTTTTCATTTTTATGGTGAAAAAATGGGAACCAAACGGGAGGTAATTATACATTTCTACTCTGCTGACTAATATTAAATTATACAATAAAAAAAATTAGTTAAAAAAAATAAAAAAAAAAACCTAATAAAATAATATCTTTTCATTTTTGTTCTGGAACATTAAGTAGGGGCTTTGTCGGCCGTCCATCCTCCAAATCTGCTGCTATTTGCTTTGGTGCTTTAGGATTACGATAAATTGCATAGATCACTAGCTGTGCCATTCCAAGTACAAATCCAATTGCATTTGGTACCTGTCAATTATGCACCATCTCCATAATTAAATGTTATATCGTTGGGCACGTTGAAGTAAAAAATAATGAAAAATTCTACATGAACAGGACTTCTCAACAGGCCCTGATTACAGGGGCTGAGGTCGAGGGGACCTCAGTCCCTGATCTGAAATTTTGAATTTAAGATGAATTTAGATCAGGGACTGAGGTGATTAACAGGTACTGTTCGTATAGAAGTGCTCAAAAATAATTAGAAAAGACCAAAAGTATCATCCTCATATTACTACTCGAATGACCATAATAAAGTTCAACGAAGCACTTGTAATAAAGACATAAAGGTCAACGACATTTTACTTCTATTACAGAATTTACAGGTAATTGAGTATACTTATACGTAATAAAATAAATTTACCAGTAAACAAATCTTTTATTAATCAAATATAATATAAACAAGTTCTTCATTTTGATGGTGTCACCTATCTTATTGTTTAATTAAGTAAATTTCTATTAAACGTAGCAAGCACAAGAGGGTCCAGATGTCAAAATCACTTGAATTTCGTGGGGGGGCAATGAAGGATATCAAGCCAGTTGATTTTTGTTAATAATAGTTAAAAATGGCCATAAATTAGAAGTTCGTGCGTGTCACCAACCACAAATAGCTACCTATATTACGTTAAATGGCCCAAAACCCTATCTCGAAATTTTGAGGAGCACAATTTAGTAAAGTCATTTCCAAAATATATTCTTCAAAAAGAATGTAGGTCGAACATATTTTAAATTCAAAACTGTCTAATCAGTTGACCAATTTATTTCCTTAATTTGTTTTATTAGTGGATAAATAAGTCAAATTTATTATTAAAATATTGTAAATAGTTTTGTGGATTACTACCCTTTGGTAAAGAAATCCTAAAGAAAATCCAGGTAAAATCCATTATTGTTATGCAATAATTTATATAATTTAGACTTGATGAATGTGAAGAACTTACTCCAAGGAACCAATCTTGTACAAGGCATGCATAGAAGGTCCAAATTCCTCCATTTAAGAAAAGGAAAAATGAGAGAAGAAATGGCATATACTCCACGCTCTTCATTGTCACCACACTTTTCTGCATGTTTCAGTATGTAACTTGTCACGGCAAGTTGTGATAGTGATGAATTGAATACCATCGTAGCGTATTAATTAAGAAGAAGAAAATTGATCTTATCTAATAATGTACAACCAAACATATCCAAAATTCTTATCGTGCAAAGTCATTATTGACTCAATTATAAGAGTAATACACGTTACCTAATTGGTACTCGGTTCAGATATAAATTAAGTTATGGCCCTATTTGATTCTCATTCTTTGTAGAATGAGAATGAAAAATATAGTCGTTATAGGTTCCACACAAGAAATTGAAAGTAAAAAATGGTGGCTAGATGTAATAGATAATGATCATATTTTTCAGAGGAAAAATGGTTATCAAACGGGGTATAAATTTATGTTGTTAGACACGAAATCCACTGATCATACAACATTTACTATTTTTATCAAAGGATGACATGAGTAGAATTTTTATAAATCAGCACAAGATTTGAAATAAAAATATTTATTTTGTAGTTGATAGATCAACTTTATCTAAAAGTTCAAAATTTATCAAAAATGGTTCTCCCCTTTTGAGCAAGGTTTTTAACCAAATAAATAATTTAAATTAAAAAAAAAAAAAAAAATCCAAATTGGTCAACATAAGTTCAAGATGATTGGGCTATAAAGATGCCCACTAAAACTTGTTTAGATTACTTGCCAAACACTTCCTAATAATATATAAAATATTCCTTTTCTAAATTAAAAGAAACCTTCAAAGCCCATTATTTCTTGTTTTATAAGTTCAACTTCAATGGTGCAAGGCAACACTTGTTGAAAAACAAAAAGAAATTAAATGAAATATTATTTATTTCTTGTCTACTTCTATTAAATACTACATATTAAAAGTTTTTGGTTGCTTAGGGTCCATTTGACAATTTTTTTAAAAAAATCATAAGTTGAGACTAAGAAACTATTTTTAGACATGTTTGAATAATTTTCTGAAAGTGTTTTGTCAGATTGAAAAAACTTATATAGAAAGCTCACCTAGTATAACTCTTTTAGGAAGTTCGTCTACTAAAAGCATAAGCAAAACAAAAGCCCTTGCCAAACGAGCCTTAGTTTGTAAGATAAGCTATAGACCAGACGTTATTAACGAAGAAAAATGAAATTAAAACCTTATCTATTATATCATTCAATTTTGTCAATTATTGGATTAAATTAATACTTACCATAGCTGCAAGAGGCGAACCATACATGATAACATTTAGGGTTGAACATATAAAACCAGTTACTTCGATCGTCATATCTTCTTGCAGTAAAAAGTAAGTAACTGAAATTGCAACTGCGAGAAAACCAACATCGAGAATTGCAACATATATTGTAGTTTTAGCCTGTTACAACATTATTAATGAAAATTATCAAAGATGTAATATTTTTAAAAAAAAAAAGGAAAATTTTAAATGATTAATGTTTTTGTGTTCGATAAGTCTCAAAATCTTATAAAATTGGTAACATGTTTATCGTGTCGGAGACGCTTTAGAAATGAAAACGGATTTTTAGAAGAGATAGAAAGTGTTTCATTTTAAACTTACAAATTTTTTCTACTTTGAAGTACAAAATCTTATTTTCAAATTTTATTAGTCAAAAAATCATTGCTTTAAAACTAACTTAATTACTTAGAAAACATTTTAAGATTAGCCAAACACGTTCTCGATAGGTTTCAAAACTCGAAACTCTTTGATAACTCCAAGAAACTTACCCTCTTCCATGGAGGTGCAAATGCAAGGAACAAGATGACATATATGGTCTCAACAACCATACCAAAACCGTTCACAGTTGCTACAAGATAACTGTCTGGCTTTGTGATTCCATAATAAGTCCATAGAGATGAATTTAGCAGTGTACAAATATAAGGAAGAGGCTCAAATTCCTGTGTTGATCTGTCCTTCACAATCCTCCAAAATGTCTTCCTGCAAAAACATTAATTTTCTCAAGAACTTGTCATCTCTCTCTATATAGGGTCAATCCTGAGATTTTGAGTGCCTTGTGCCATACCACCTGCACACCTTCAGGACGACCATATCTCCATGCATATAGGTTTATGTATATTTACGGGAATGACCTAATGAGCACCAATACTTAACATAAGATGAGTACCGATACTCAGTAGATTATACCTGTAATGAGCACTAATGCTCAATAGATCATTCCCATGTATATCTATGACTATGTATTACTTACATTGGAGACAGAAACATAAGAATTGAGATTATGTTGCCTACAAAAATATTGAAAAAAACATTGATAAGTAATTAGTGTACATAATCGGTTCAAATAAGGCGAAAAATCTCCTCTTCATCTCCTTGTAGCTATCCGCTAGCTAGCGAATACCTGTACAAAAAGAACGGGGTTGTGTTCGGTTTCCCTTGAACACATGCTTTCTCTTTGTGGTATGAGGAGATCGAAGAGGAGATTTTTCAATCCAAGAATGTAAATGGAAAATTCTTGAGATGATACCTATGATACCAACAAAGAAACTTAAAACCTTCATGATGAGCGAAAATTTTCTTTCGGAAAATGGAGAAGGAAAAGGGGAGGAATTAAAGAGTTCACAAGAAGTGTGAAGTTTGTTTGCTTTTTGGGTTTGAATTTACAGCCTATACAAAAGCTACTGATATTTTTTTCAATATTTGTTTGTTTGTTTACTTATCATATGGCCCACGTCTAATTATAAAAAAATTTCCAAATATCATAGTGTGATGAATGAAAGATTTTATTCGAATTAAACATATATTTTTAAAGAAAAAATGTCTGTATTAAATTAGTTAACGTCGATATTATCCCTACCAATATTGGGTCAAAATAAAACAGTAATAGTAATTGCACTAATGAAATATTTAGGGCCTTTTTGAGCCAAATTATTTCCCATTTTGTGCTCATTAATAGAAGAAAAATGATCGTTGCCAGCTGCAGGATGTGAGAAGTAAGTCAAACATTTCTGCTGGATGGGGTCCATAACTGTTGGATTTCTTCTAAAAAATGAGGAAATAATTTGGTGCAAACAGGGGCTTACATCTGAAAATCAGTAGAAGAATGTTCGTGTTTGGGAGTTGGATATAAATAATACTTCATAAAGAAATATATTAATTTACATTTTTTTGAGTTTGTATTTCTCATCTACTAATGTGATAATAAAGTAAATGTTACTATCAAAATTAGTAAATATTTTTGTAAAATGTGTTTTCAAAACCCGGTTTCTAAAGTGAGAAAACGTTTTCTACATTGACTGACCACGTGGCACAAAATCATTGGCTCATTTGCCTTGGCCTGGATCTGTGTTTATTGCTTTTAATGTGGACCATTGATCTATATCTACGGTTGTGGTTAAGATCCCTTTTTTTTTTTCCTTTTGATTCTTGGACGGCCCGGTTGGCGGAGATTTTTCATTCTTTCTCTTGGCTTTTCTCTCTTTGGCTATGGCAATTTGGTCTCTCTAATCTTTTCTCTACCTACCGTAAACCAGATATGTGGTTAATATTTGATTGTAATTCGGATATTGGCCTTGATTTGTGGCCTCCAGCCAACTTTATTGTCTGGTTGTAGTTTGGCCTATGTGTTGTATACATTTTCAGGCAGTATTATGGGTTTTTTCCAACTAGTTTAAACTGTATAGAACAGGGCTACATTTGGTTTGGGTCTTGAGTCAGTTAGGTGTGTGTTTTGTGAGATCTTTAAGATCGATGATCAAGTTTTACTTCGGTCAGATTGTTGTACTCATTCTTACACTTTCTCTGGGGAGGTTCTTTGCATAATAATGGGCTCGTTTGACCTCTGAGCCCCTCACATTAAGCTTGACCGAACTGGGTAAACATTTCTTGATGTTATTTACTTTTTGCACCATGGTTTGTGTTGTTATTTCGGCTTCATATATTGCTACGAAATCGGTTTAGTCTCGGTTTGCACGAGTATTTTGCTATATTAGGTACGAAAATCCCAACAAAATTGGTATTAGAGCCTCGCAAGGCGTGGGTAAGGCATCTGTAAATTTGATTTAAGTTTTTTGTCGTATTGATGCGTTTTTTATCTGTGCAGTTCAATAGCTCGAATTGAACAGAGTTTTCTGGAAGCTAAGGTTTGGTGTTCCAGTTCTGTAATAAGCACTGGAATTGGATTCAATACTATTAATACATAGTATTTTGGTAAGGATGTTCCAATTATAGTTCCAGTATTTGATTTGCATATGAGCACGTTTAGGGTTTCCGTTTTTTACCTTGACTATTGGTACCATCCGTGGGAAAAAAATTGAATCCGGTTCTTCTTGTTGTGTTGCAGTCTGTGCATATTATGTTACTGTTGTTTTTCATTTTGATATCAGCTTACTTATCATTAACTGCAAAACTGATTTTCAAAACTTTTTCTACAACTTAAATGATTTCTCATATTAAAATCACTTATATCAACGAGCAATAGCCACTCTTTTACAGAATCTGCAATGAGTTCGAAGGTCGAATTGTCGCAATTCGATGGAATGGGGGATTACTCAATTTGGAAGCAGAAAATGATGGTCATATTGGTCCAACAAAGGGTTGCTAAAGTCCCGGATGATCATGAAACCTTTTCTGCTGAATTGAAAGCTAAACTTGATGTAATTCTAGAAATTAATGAAATGACATATAGTTCTATCATATTGCACTTATCTGATAACATAGTAAGACAAGTAGAAGATCATAAAACCCTAGGAGCCCTATGGAATGCATTAGATGCTCTATTTCTGACTAAAACACTACCTAATAAGATCTACCTCCTAGAGAAACTATTTAGTTTCTGACTAAAACACGACCTAATACAATCTACCTAATACTTTTCAGGCAGTATTTTGGGTCTTTCCCAATCATTTTAAACTGTATAGAACAGGGGTATGTTTGGTATGGGTCTTGAGTCGATTAGGTGTGTGTTTTGTGAGATCTTTAAGATCGATGATCAAGTTTTATTTCGATCAAATTGTTGTACGCATTCTTACACTCTCTCTTGGGAGGTTCTTTACATAGTGATGGACTCGTTTTACCTATGAACCTCACAGATTAGGGTTGGCCGAATTGAGTGAACATTTCTTGGTGTTATTTACTTTCTGCACTGTGATTTATGTTGTTATTTCGGCTTCCTATATTGCTGTGAAATCGGTTTGGTCTCGTTTTGCATGAGTATTTTGATATATTGGATGCAAAAATCCCAGCAATTTTGTTATTAAAAATAAGAAAACCTGATTTATAACTAAAGTGGTAAGATTAGCTCGTCTGGCAACCTTAAATTTTAATTTATTTGGTAAAACATATTTTTTATTGGTTTAAAGCAGGTTCGGTTAAGTGTAAATTATTTCATTATTAGTTTAATTGAAAGATTATACAACAATAATACACGAACTCAGTTAACGTAATGCACTGTACAATTTGTCTATTTCTCCATCTTTTTATGGGAATGTGAGATGTCTCTTTACATTTGATTTCTTCTCTCCAATTATTTTAGCACACAAAAGGGTATTTGATAATAGGGTTGGCAAGTTTCAGTTTTCTTCTCTCTTTAATTGTCGTTATTCTTGATGTCATAGTTCAAGCACAAATCGTATGGTATATTAGTTTAAGTAAAAATAGCGAATCTGATATTCAATCTTTTTCATAAATGTGAATTTGATCTCTAATTAAACTTTCGAGACATTTAGGTCCTCAACATTTCATTATTATAACACTTAGCTCCTCACTATCGTAAAAATCTCCTACAGGTAAAGGCATGCCAACCGAAAGAACTCTTAAATGTTGAATGGTAAGAACAAAGCATTGAAATAGTTAGGAGACAAAGGTAACAATGATGTTCAAATCAGAGTTTGATATACTCGAGGCAATAAGTAATCGATAAGAAAACTTATGGAATCAATTTCTGCAGGAAAATTAATCGCAAAGGAGAACAAATTAACCGCAATCAAATCTTTGCTTATATGTCTCTCCCATATCCAATCCTCGTAAACTTATACCGATAGTTGACTGGACCATTTGAGTACCAAGTGTAGCCAACCATTTCTCTAGGTTAGGTGATTTTGGTGCCTAGTATCGTTGTCCAATTGTACAACTAACATCAAATAGGCAAAGATATGATCGAGCGGTTTGATGGTTTGTTCATAAATAGTGGCAAGTCATATTATAACACCTATACTCTCAAAATAAATAACTTATTTATAACTTCCTTAAAATTAGTCTATTAAGATTAAAAACTTACATTTTTACCTAGTACTAGGTAACCATTTAAATTGTAGGCTCATCTTATACCCTGAATTAATGCGTGTGAAATGTTTGTATGAGGGACCCACTTAAATTTGTGGGACCATCTTATACCTAAATTTGTGAATGAGTGTGGTATGAGCATGATTAATGTGTGGGGGGGGGGGGGGGGGGGGGGGGGGAGGCAATGCTTATCAATATTATACTTCTTACTTTGAATTTGGTTTTCATTTTATTTTTCTAAATCTCAGGGGTATTTGTTTAATTAACTCATAAGTAAATTACTTTCTTTCTTATAGCTTTCAAAATATAATATATTTATTTTAAACCTTACTTTTTTTTCTTTTTAAATTTCTCCCTTAACCCAAAGGCTACAGTCATAGCACTTAAGTCTCAAAAGTTATTTTTCTACTTAAAAGTAAACTTTTTAAACTTAGCCAAAGATTCGAAACACTGAACAAACAACAAAATGTCATCCTAAACTTTACAATATTTTAAGAGCTCGTAATTATCGAAAGTGAAGCATACTTCATATTTGCACCAAACTTTTGTGTTTCGACAAACCATTACAATAACAAAAAAGGTATATAAGAATATAATTTTTTTTATGTTAATTAATATCATTTCGAAGCGAAAAAAGGAAAAAAAAAAATTTGGATTCCTCTTTCGGACCGTTCTCGATATCTTTTTCTTCCTGTAATCTCAATTCAAATGGGTTTAAAGAAAGGTTTTTCATAATTTTTTGGCTACATTGTCTAACCACAGAAGGCTTTGGAAGGCTAAAGCCTTTGTTTAGACTTCTATTATCATTGCTTATTTCATATTTTTTATTAAAATCTTTCATTTGAATGACTCCTTTGAAAAAATGGGCCGAGCCCAATATAAATCCGATTTCATTCGGAACCTAGTAAAAATCCGCATATAACGAAAAATGGGCGGAGCCCAATATAAATCCGATTTCACTCAAACAATTTGTTGATGACATATAATGTAGATTTAAAAAAGTTATCATACAAGAGAGCAATAGGCTATAAAATGTCACAAGAATTGGAGATAATGTCAAAATTCGGAGGTTATTTGTTGTGAATACAATCGTTCTTCTTCTTGCTTTGGGTACTCTCTTTCTCTAGAAATGGCGTCCCCGGGACACTAAAGTTCATCCCCCTTATCACGCGCCAAGTAAAAGTGGGGAGAATTCGAGTGACGTCACTTTAAGAATGATAGCAGCCAATGTCGAAAAGGAAATGTGAGAATTGTACCAAAAAGAAATAAAATTAAAAAAAATTAATATATCTTATTATCAGAGTCGGCTCAACCTTTAAACAAATGAGTCGGTTGCCTAGGGCTCCACATTTTGATAGGACCTCAAATCTTACGAAATTTCATTCCAAATTCCAAATGATTAATGATTTAAAAATAACTAAAATTATAACCAAAAAAAAAAAATCACCAACAAAAACACCCATGATACCTGAATATATACATTCAATATGCGTCAATAATATTAAATGAATTTCCGACAGAATATAATAATCATCACTACACATGCTCTAGACTTTACGGACAATAATTTTTTTTTATTTTTTTTATTTTACTTTTCAAAGTAAAATAAATCTTAAAAAAAATTCTTCATTGGTGAAAATCAACGATGAAGTCTCCATCGATTTTTGTCGACTACAGCACGAACTACATCGTCATCAATAATCACTTACTTGTATGTCAATGATCATGACTAATGAGATTGTACTTGTCGACATATATTTATTTTTATTAGATATTATCATATTATCGATGATTTTGTCGATAATTATTTTTTCCATTTTAATTTTTCTGATTATTCTTGAAATGGCTCTTTTAAAGATTTTGCCTACTTCAAATTGTTTTGAGTCGTCTATACCTAATATAATAAAAATTTGATTCACAACGTCAACCTCAAATTTTTAATGAATAAAGCTTAGTTGAACTTATTTTTACATTTTTTGGAGCATATATAAGAATCCGAGGCAGGTTTAAGAGACGAGTGTTAACAATTTGTATCGTCAACTAACACGACGTCGTTTTTTAAGTAAAGTGAAAAAAAATTAAAAAATTAAAAACTCTCTCTGAGAGTGTCACTTTCATTTCAAATCGAAATTTTTTTTTTTGCGTGTCTGAATTACTGTTAAACCTACTATATATATATATATTCTATCATAATCCTAATCCTAAAAATATCTAATATATAATAAATATACAATTCGACAAAAAAAATATCAAATATTTCTTAAATATTCAATTATAACAACACCGAAAACTAAATTAAAATAATTTTAAAAAAATTAAAATCTTCACGTTAATATATATATATATATATATTCTTAAGTAAAGTGAAAAAAAAAATTAAAAACTCTCTCTCTGAGAGTGACACTCTCATATCTAAGAGTGTTACTCTCAGAGACACTCTCATTTCACGTCGTAAATTTTTTTTACGTGTTAGAATTACTGTCAAACCTACTATATATATATATATATATATATATATATATATCTTATCCTAATTCTAAAAATATCTAATATATAATAAATATACAATTCGACAAAAAAATATCAATTATTTCCTAAATATTCAATTATAACAACACTGAAAACTAAATTAAGATGATTTTAAAAAATTTAAAATTTTCACGCTAATAAAAATATCTAATATATAATAAATATACAATTCGACAAAAAAAAATATCAAATATTTCCTAAATATTCAATTATAACAACACCGAAAAAAGTAGAAGATGAGAGTCAAGACTCGATTCTTCTTCCTCAATTTTTTATCAATGTTTTGTAGCATATCGGATTTCAGATTTCCCAGCATACCGGATTTCATCTTTGGTGGCTTACCGGGTTTGAACTTACCGGATTTCAGCACAACTTTGCATACCGAATTTTGGTAAACGTAGGCAGCATACTAGATATGGCAAATATCGGATAGCATACCGTATTTCATTGTAAGGGTACCGAATTTTAGCATAACTTGACATACCGGATTTCAACACATGATGGCATACCGAATTTCAATTATTGGCGGCATACCGAATTCAATCTCATACCAAATATGGCCAATACCGGATATGGAGTTTATCATTTGCACACCGTTTTCAACATTTGGATACTGAATTTTTTGTCATTTTCTTCTTCTTTTTCTTCAATATCGATATAGTTCTCGAAATGAGCTTCGAGATGATATAGATGAATAATTTTTAAAGTTAGTTTGTTATCAAAATTTTCGAAATATTAGTTTGGAACGGCTTACTTTGATGCGCCGTAACTTTTGCTATAATTGACCATTTCGCACACCATCAACGTCGTGAAATATTAGGTCGTGAGTACTTCAAAATGATATTAAGAATGTAATATTTCGATTTCGCTTGATATTCCGTAGTGAACCCGAAAATGAAGACAAAAACATAAGTAATATATTCAGAAAGACGAGTTATATGTCTTTTTTAACACACGCATTTGACGTCCGTTTAACTATTTTCGATATTCATTTAGATCATTCGATATATCTATAATATAGTTCTCGAAATGAGTTTTGAGAGGATATAGAAGATTTATGGATTCGACTAGCGTAAAAATAAGATAATAACTTAAATCAACGATTTGGAAGGGAAAACAACGAATTTTAGCCTTGAAAACGGCTTGCACCTAGTGGAGCTCGGTGGCCACGATGTGCTCATTGAATAGAAGTTTTCGAATTGGGGTCATGAGCGCGATTTTGAAAATCGTAGCAAAAGTTATAACCAAAATATTAAGAAAGGACTAAAATTGCACAAAAAGATGACGTTGGGGACCGAAGTGCAGAAGTGTCAAAAGTTTAAGGACCTGAGATTGCAATTTTTAAGGATGAAATTGATAGAAAAGTCAAATTATGAGGACTAAAAAGTACAAGATGAAAGTTAAAGAACTTGACGAGCAATTATTTCGAAAACTTAACTGCAATTAATTAAAAGAACTGCACGGAGCAAAAGCTCTATGCACACGAAGCAAAAGCACCGTGTACACGCTCCATGCAAGAATATTTTATTTTATTTTTATTATTTTATTATTTTTGTTTTCATTTATTGCAGCTAAGCACTCAAGGTAATTACTCGTAAAGTCCTTCAATTTTCATCTTGTACTTTTTAGTTCTCATAATTTGACTTTCTATCAATTTCATCCTTAAAAAATGCAATCCTAGGTCCTTAAACTTTTGGTACTTCTGTACTTCGGTCCCCAAAGTCATCTTTTCGTATAGTTTGGCCATTTCTTAGTATTTCGACCATAATTTTGACTACGATTTTCAGAATCAGGCTCATTACCCCAATTCGAAAACCTCTATTCAGCGTGCACATCGTGGCCATCGAGCTCCGCTGCTAAAATAAAATTAAAAAAAAATTGTGAAGTGGAAAAAAAATCTTCAACAACCAAAAAATTCGAACAAAAATATTATATTTTTTATTTACTCTATTTAATATTAATTGGTGTAATGTTATGTAGTGCATATTGGCGTGATGCAAGTGGTAAAGTATATAGCAGAGATTGGTTATTAAATATTATGGATACAATTAAAGAGTTGAATACTATGGTTAGTATTAATTATAATTAATTTACTGTAATTAATTTCATTTCATATTTAATAAATTTAATTTATATTTGTTTATTTTATTAGCATATTGGCATGGAGTTAAAACTATTGAGACGATTGATTGTTGATGATTGCACATTGATGTCTAAAGAATATGAAATTTTGGACTTTAGATTTGAAAGTGAACGTGCTCGTCAAATTATGTGGCAACAACAGTTTGAAGATGGAGATGCAAGTGAAGATGCAGGAAATATTCTCATTTTACAGGAGTACTTAGATGGTAAATTGCCAGTTGGTGGTTCTCCATGGGTAACGTGTAATTATCTATTAATTCCATGTGCATATTCAGGCAACATTTGGTATGTTTTTCTTGTGAATTTTAGGGAATGGAAGTTCGAGGTGTATGATTGCAGCTTTTACTACTTTCTCATTGTTCATATTCTTTTCCTCTTCTGTGTTAGACTAGATGATAGGAAACTTTAAGTTCATAATCCAAATCAGTCCAAAGGAGAAGAATTGACAAGTAGAGGTAATAGTTGTTGAAAAATTAGCACCAAAACAAGCAAAACATTACAGCACCAGATATCAAAACATGGTTTTAGTGGATCTTGAGGTAAATATCTCAGTTAACATTTCTTCATTTTCTGTAAAGAAGTTCTTAAAAACAAACTAACATTTATTTTCATTTCCGTAGAAAACATAAGTTTTACATTATCGCTAAATATCATTTACTCTTCCTGTTACTTTGCTTTCTACGCTAATAAAAACACAATAACTGCAAAACTCGTGCATCGTATGAGGCACAAACTAGTATAAAAAAAAGAGAGACGTAGATTATATGCAAAACTGCTCCAGCACCATTAACAGTGAGCACAAGCAAACCTCCTGGCATAATTACTCCATAGAAACTCCACAAAGATGTACTCAATATTGCTGTTATATACGGAAGTCCTTTGAAATTCTCCGTCGATTTCTTCTTCACCACTTGCTTGAAGGTTTTTTTGAAATAATTCCAATGGCAAATAATATGAACCATAGAACACATTTCTTCATATAAATTTTATCTATTAAATTTTTTTCCTACATTTTAATCCGTTCAAAATAAGATTTATCGATTAAAACATATACTAATATAATGAAAACTTTTTTCCCACATTTTAATCCGTTCTTTATTTAATTATATATATTAGAAAATAAAACAAAAAGAAATTACAAAGATTAAATAAAAAATATAAATATTATTTAATTAAAATTGAACAAAATTGAAAATTCTTTA
This sequence comes from Osmanthus fragrans, assembly GCA_019395295.1. Lineage (NCBI taxonomy): Eukaryota > Viridiplantae > Streptophyta > Magnoliopsida > Lamiales > Oleaceae > Osmanthus > Osmanthus fragrans. Next base: position 25,289,522 of record CM033356.1, read on the forward strand.
CAAAGAATATTTAATTAAACAATTTTAAAGTAAAAAAATTAAATTAAAAAAAGGATTTTGTTAATTTCGTTGAATAGAATACTTAATTAAGGTAATTATCAATTGAACTTTTTTTATTTAATTATACATATTAGAAAATTAAACAAAAAGAAATTACAAAAATTAAATAAATAATATCAATATTATTTAATTAAAATTGAACAAAATTGAAGATTCTTTACAAAGAATATTTAATTAAACAATTTTAAAGTAAAAAAATTAAATGGAAAAAAATGAATTTTGTTAATTTCGTTGAACAGAATACTTAATTAAGGTAATTATCAATTGAACTTTTTTATTTAATTATATATATTAAAAAATTAAACAAAAAAATACAAAGATTAAATAAAGAATATAAATATTATTTAATTAAAATTGAACAAAATTGAAGATTCTTTACAAAGAATATTTAATTAAACAATTTTAAAGTAAAAATATTAAATGAATTTTTTGTTTTGTTAATTTCGTTGAATAGAATACTTAATTAAGGTAATTTTCAATTGAAAATTATTTATTTAATTATATGTATTAGAAAATTAAACAAAAAGAAATTACAAAGATTAAATAAAGAATATAAATATTATTTAATTAAAATTGAACAAAATTGAAAATTATTTACAAAGAATATTTAATTAAACAAATTCAAAGTAAAAAAATTAAATTAAAAAAAAAAGATTTTTTTAATTTCGTTGAATAGAGCACTTAATTAGGGTAATTATCAATTGAATTTTTTTATTTAATTATATATATTAAAAAATTGAACAAAAAGAAATTACAAAGATTAAATAAAGAATATAAATATTATTTAACTAAAATTGAACAAAATTGAAGATTCTTTACAAAGAATATTTAATTAAACAATTTTAAAGTAAAAAAAATTAAATGATTTTTTTTTTTTTAATTTCGTTGAATAGAATACTTAATTAAGGTAATTATCAATTGAAAATTCTTTATTTAATTATATATGTTAGAAAATTAAACAAAAAAAATTACAAAGATTAAATAAAGAATATAAATATTATTTAATTAAAATTGAACAAAATTACAAAGAATATTTAATTAAATAATTTTAAAATAAAAAAATTAAATGACAAAAAGATTTTGTTAATTTCGTTGAATAGAATACTTAATTAAGGTAATTATCAATTGAACTTTTTTATTTACATATATATATATATATATATATATATATATATATATATATATTAAAAAAATTAAACAAAAAGAAATTACAAAGATTAAATAAAGAATATAAATATTATATAATTAAAATTGAACAAATTTGAAGATTCTTTACAAAAAAAATTTAATTAAACAATTTTAAAGTAAAAAAATTTAAATGAATATTTTTTTTTAAAATTTCGTTGCAAAGAATACTTAATTAAGGTAATTATTAATTGAACTTTTTTATTTAATTATATATAAAAATTAATTATAAAACAATTAAATAATGAATAAAAATATTTGTTAATTTGAAAAAAAAATTATTTATAAAAAAAAATGCAAAACAGCCACTTGGGGGCTGGCTGTTGGCTGTTAACAGGCGACCCAAGTTAACAGCCGTTGGACCTGCTGTTAACAGTCGACCCAATGACTGTTAACATCGGACGTCTTTCTACGTCGAAAATCATCATTTTTGGCCATGAAAATGTCAAAAAATTATGAAAAATTCATTTTTTCATTCCAAAACTCTCCACAATCTATCTACTCAAGCATATCTCTATTTTTATTCATAAAAACAACTAAATAATGTAAAAATTTATTAACTATCTATAAGAAAAACTACAAATTCCTTCCAAGTCATTTCACAAAAACTAATATTCTCTTTAGTAAGGGACTTTGCGATTTCGTGTGAGGGGAAGACATCCAATTTTTTTTACTTTAGGTTAGGCTTGATTGTTTTTTAAGAGTATTTTTGATTTTTTGTTTGTAAATGTTATGTTTTAACTTTTATTTATTTATTTAATGTATTATTGGGTCAAAAGCTATTGTGCAAATACGAGATTGTCGACGAGCCATTTCCTGGTATTTCCTCCTTAAAATACCCGCAAAGTTGGCTTCGGTATAACGCTGCCTAAACTCAAATTTAATCCGTCTTGTTCCTAAACGCCTCAAATTTCTTGGAATTTTGTATAATACGGTGCCAAGTTCTTAAAACCCTACCTTCCATTAACGTTAAAAATGTTCAAGAAGTAAGTGATTTAATCATTCTCTCTGGCACGCACGCACGCACGCACACACCCCGGTTTATTGCTTTCTTATTTCTATTAATCATGATTTTTACTCTTTATTTTACATAAAGTTTGATGAGTATATACCTGTATTTTTGGGTTCTTTACAACCATTTCGTTATTTTGATTTAGGAGTTTGTTTTCGACATTAATTCGGCTTTTTAGTATTCTGAATAAATCAGCGGCCTCTCTTTTTGGATATTTCCGTTTTGTTTTGCTGGCTGCTGGGTAATGTGTCTGTGTGTAGTTGTATGATTATAGTGATGGTTTTACCTCCTCTTGGAGAATTGCTATAGTGTTGGTCTGTTTACTTTTTCTCACAATTGTATGTGTTGAACTAAAAAAGTGACCTTTGGCGCATACAAGATTTTTATAGAAGGGCTTGATCTGAAACCAATGATACACAGAGCAATTTCATTAGATTTAAAAGAAAATCTTGTAATTTGGGCTGAAATGACAAAGTATTTTATTCAGGAGAGGAAGAGTGGAACTGGCCGTGATGAACTAAAAAATCTTGCTATATGCTACTAATAGACTGGCAATCACACACGTATGAATGTATAGATTTGTTAACATACATTTTCCCTATTGCGTGCAATCTTAGTTATGATGCAGCAATTATGTGACAGATTTTAATTGGTAGAACTGACTATCACAGAACATGTAAAGAGGCTTGATGTCATGTTTTTCGGTCATTCGTTTTTACCTTCTGCCAGACACTATCTATCTTGTATTCATTTTTCTGTTCATTTTGTGGAGGTATTTAGAGGTTATTTATTTCCTCTTCGTGAATGGAATTTTGTGTGGGTATCTTTGTCAGTTATCCACTGTATTAAACAGTCTTGGCCTGTTGGCCTAATTCATTTCAAGTTTTTGCTTGACGCATCTCATTTATCCAAATATCTGTTCGTTTGCACTCTGGACTTGTATCTGGTGTCAATTTTATGACATACCATACTATACATTGTTCTATGGTTTCAATGTGAAATTCATGCAGTCAGCGACATACTCTTTGACAGAAGCTTTACTTTGTAGCTCTAGAATTCAAGTTTGTTTTTGTGCTATTCCATTCTGTAGACCTCCCCACCCAAAAAAATAAAAATAAAATCCCATTTGAAAGGGTGCTCGTTAACTTAAGCAAATGGTAATCAAAACTGTATGTAATTTCTTTTCTCATTGTATTATAAGGTATAATATGGCAATGAAATTTAGTGCAACGATAGAATTTGTATATCACAATGGAGAACCATCTTGTTTTATCTTTTTAATGGTGTTAGAGGCTATTGTCTGTAGTATGCCTCTGTGGTTGATATAATACAGTAAAGGTACAAGAGTACTCAGATTCTGATAAAGCTGGAAAGATAGTAATGAGATAGGTATAACTGGTGTTGAAAGTTTATAAGCACTGTGGAAATGAGGAAAATAAATTAATGAAGACATTTTTTTACTAATTGACTTATATGTGTGTACATGCTTAAGAGTGGGAACAGTTAAAATATTCCCCTAAAATGCAGTATGGGGTCTGTTGGAAAGATACTTGAACCCAAAATGGCGGTCCTTATGATACTTTTTTTAAATAACTCAACAGTCTACATATATAATATCATTTTTTAATTGGACAAGCTAAACATTGAAAGGTATGTTGGATGCTGTAATCCACATTTTAAGAGTGGGAACAGTTAAAAATTCCAGTAATATGCTGTAGGGGTCTGCTGGAAAGATACTTGAACCCAAATTGGAGGTCCCTATGACATTTTTTTGTAAAATACCTTAACAGTCAACATATATAACATCATTTTTTATTTGGACGTGCTAAACATGGAAAGGTATGTTGGATACTGCAATCCACATTTTTTGCTGACCTTTGGGGTGAGATCATTTTCATTGAGTATAATGATTAGGAACTCCTCGGGGAAAAGAGATTGGGTTCAGGATTCTGAGAGTATTTAAAGTAAGTATCTCATTTTGTACTTCAACTGAAATACATATATAGGTCAGTTAGATATAAGTGTATCTACGGAAGGACAAAAGCTAATCATGGTTTGACTTGGAGTAAAATTGCCTACTGAAAGAGCTAAATATTCTTTGATTTTTAGGCTTATCTATAAAGGGTAGAAAGGGGTTTAAGTTTATTTTGGAAAATGGAATGATACATTTAGGTTTTGGGATTCCCACATAAGAGCCTAGAGCACATTGCTTGATGTAGTTGGCCTTGTTTGGTGATTTTATGAAGTTTTGGGAAATACAATTATCATTGCAAAACACTTGAGCCATTTTTGGTTTGATTTATAGTCTAAGATGACGAAATTCAAAGGGCTGTTGTACGAAGTATTGGTTTCTTTAGTAACCTTAGTTTTAATCTACAATTATCTAAACTGTGATTTTGTACACTTCCTTGCTTTTCATAATATTGCAGGACGTGCTTTTGACATGATGAGTTGTGATAAAGAGATATCTAGTAGGTTTTTTACCGTGTTTATGTCTTCCTTTTGTTCTTGACACAGGAAAACAATGTACACTGGTAACAATAGACTCACACACATTGACATTAAATAAGACCCTGTAGCACCATTACTGTTGATCTCGACACTGTTGCCAATTCCTCATCGGCATAACCTTAAAGTAGATTTCATGCTATGCCAACAAGATTTTTAGATAGTTCAATCTAAATTCTCATTTGAAGGATATAAACCTTTTAGTTCTAGTTCTATATTTGTGTTGTATGTTGTTGCTTACTTGAAACTTATGTTCAGTAACCATCTTGTTTGGTGCCCTATTCAATTGGTATGCTAGCATGATTGTGTAGACAAACATCCATCTTCCAAGCTTCTCTCACATTTGGTTTTCTTGAGATGGAGTCATCATAGAGTTTTATATATGTCGTTACATAGATTGTTCTCGTTGTGATATTCTTTTGAAGGTTTTGTGAATGATTCTTTTATCTTTTAAAATGATAAATGAAATTCTTCTTTATTTTTTGGTTACCTTTGACTGCACTTTAGAGCTAAATCAACAGTGTAGCAAGCCCACTCATTTTAGCCTCCGTTTGGGAAGACTTTATAACCAGTTTAATTATAAATAGATAAAAATGAGCGGTTGATAAGTGAACAGTATTTGTGAGTCCATTGGAATGTGTGGTTGAAAATGAAGTTTGACCATTTACGTAATTTGTCAAACGGATGCTTAATAAAATTGTTTTCCATACTTATGTGAGATCAGTTTCAAGGGTCCTCTTTTTTTCCATTATGATCTTTAACAATCATCTACAAAGTTACACCATATAGAACTATATTCTTTTTAGTTTCATTCCATTTGATTTTTATAAACTCGTGGGTATGCTATTTTCTTATGTTATTTTTTGTTATACAATATATTCACTTTAACACTCTTGTCTCAGCTTCTATCAATTGTCTAGTGTTGTTTCTTAAAAGCCAGACATTTGGTACAATCTATAAATCGTGGACATGTCTGACATGCCAGGCAGCATAAATTGAAATAAAAATGTATGAGGAAATAATAGTGTGGGAAACTAGAAAAGGGTGGAAGAGGTAGAAGGGAAGTGAAGAAAAATGAATGTGAATATGACCTCTCTAATTTTCCATTATCTGAGATTAGCTAATCTGTGAATTTAGTTTCTCCATTCAGGTCCACGTAATCATAACCTGTCGTTACTCATTACACTGTCAACTCTACTTCTTTGGCAGCCTTTTGTAGCTTCCTATTTTGTCATCCTACAATTTTCAAGATGTTGTCCATCTATAGTCTTTTGCCACATTATAGCATGCTCTCTTTACCTTCTTAGAACTTTGAACAGCCTCACTCCATCATGATGTCTCTGCATGGATAACCTTGCGGTATTTACTGCTAGATTAGTTTGCCCTCCTTGCCAAGAGAAATATATATGACTCCTATTCAGAACATTCTTAGACAGTGTCCATCCATGTTCTTCTAAAGCTGGTCACTGAAGGTCACAGGCCAAAGAGATTTGCAGAATTGACTCTCTGTCACCATTCCTATCTCCAAAACCATATCTACAATGTATCTTGTCAAAAGCGCCATCTTTCTGAATACCATTGAAATCTCTTTTTAAAAATGTTTTCTCCTATTGGTATATTTTGAACTAAATCCTCATCATCTCAAAATGGTGCATTCGTATCTTCTCCAAAACCGAATCTGCAATGTAACTTATCAAAAGACCCAGCCATCTCCTATTGGTATATTTCAAATTAAAATCTCCATATCTTCCCAAAATTGTCCTATGAAGCAATCCTGTAATCCTATTTGTGTGTTTGCAATGTCTCAGCTGTACGTTAAGTATTCTTAAAACTCTGGTTTTAGATTTTGAAATTTGGTCTTTTTGTGGGTGATGCATACACGTTTGTTATCTTCCTTATGGTGCATCAACAACCACTTATATTTGTAGATGTATCATAAACTTTTTATACTTCTCTTTAAAGTTTTGATTCTGCTTGGAATCTTATTTAGCTTCAACTCACTGTTGTTGCTAATATATTTTTGAGTGCTATTGAGTGTATTTATATTGATGTTAGCTGCACTTTTATTAATATTCTGTTGACAGTATTTAACTTATCTATTGTCAGTATCATGGTCTGCCAATATTGCAATAACTCATATAGTGTCATTTCTATATAATATTTAGGTTCTCGTCTGAAGAGGTTTCTGCTCAAAATCAAGTGAAAGCATCTGTGCAGAGGAAAATCCGGCAGAGTATCGCAGAAGAGGTTTTGAAATATTGCTGTTTCTAATTTCTTCAATAATTGAAAATGTGAACAATTTTTTTCTACAATCACTTTACATATAATTAAAAAGCAACGTTTCTCTGCATTGAAGTACCCTGGACTGGAACCTGTGTTGGAAGATTTGCTCCCAAAGAAGTCTCCTCTAATCGTTGCTAAGTGGTACTCTTTTGAAAGAAAATACAATTACACAATTGGTTTTCTTGTACTTCTAGTGTATTATCTTTGATTCTATCTCTTACGTGGCATATTATTGTATTTTGAAGTCCAAATCATCTGAATTTAGTTCTGGTAAACAATGTCCCTCTGTTCTTCAACATACGCGATGGACCTTATATGCCTACACTGCGGCTTCTTCACCAGTGTAAGTAATTCGTGTTTCAAATGTACAATCATATCATGTTCTGAAGTAAATAGACTGCTGTAAATGCTGGATAGAAACGGACTGCTTAGCTGAGAGCTAATATTCCCGAAATGATTTAATATTAGTACTAGCTGAACCACTATCTTTTGGTGATAATTGCTTGAGTTCCGCAATAATGTTCAAAGAACAAGAAATCTCTCAATCCATTTAGCATAGAAAGTATTACCGTGTGAATTTTGAAAGAAGACATCACAAAGGTGCCAGTAATAAATTTGAGTAATTATTTTACTTTGCTTGAGCTTGATAATACAGTTGAAGCTAGACGAAACCTTTGAAAGTGGCTCTAAATTTGACTAATAAGAGTATTATCTAGAGTTAAGTGTTGAAATACGCTGACTTGGGTTGAAGTAAATTTTTCTGGAAGCCCATGAGGGAAGGACTCCATTCTGGTTATGAGGTATCAAGTGGACCAAGAGAATGCTGTTGAAAGATTTTAGTTCATTCTAGTTGAACATATGAAACTTTCTTCAATTCCTCCCTTGAAATTTGCTTTAATTCATTCTTACCAATCTTTTGATTTCTTGTCTCCAATAAGATCAAATCATGAACTCAATTGAAATATTAGTAGCTTGTTGTTATGCTAAATTGCCTTTCCTTTTTTTCCCACGTAAAATGATCTAATAAATCAATCCATTGACAACCAGCTTTTTAGTATTTCAATTTTAAAGAATATCATCATAAGTTCATCAGGTTTTTAGTTAGCAGGTTGTTTGTCCCTACCACAAATGAACTCTGATGGATTAGCACCGAAAAATTGAAACCAGAAAACACGAAAAACATCATATGAAAATATATATAGGTGGATAGCCTCTTTTTTCTTCAATGGGCAACTCAGATTCAGAGAGGATGTGCTGCCTACACATACGCTCTGAATCTGATTTCTTTTTCCTTTTCTTATGTTGCTGTCTTGCTCCATAGTTTCCAGAATACTCAAATTGACCTACACAATTCCTCTCTGAAGCCCACAAAGTTTTCACTTAAATACCTAAATCTGAATTTCGCTTTGTCCCTGATCTAATTACGCCCCAGTGAAGAATGGCAACCAGTTGCATATATAGACGCAGTCATTGCAAAAATGTTCATTTATCTCATTTTATTTTATTTTCAAGGCACCTTTTTTTAATGTATAATCAATTGCATGGTTGGCAAATTTGTTGGTCCTACTGGGAAACAAGAACCGCAATGTTACTTTATTTGAGTTGAAAATTGATATTGGTCTTTTCCAAAGGAAATCAAATGATGTGGTTCAAATTCTCTCTACCCGTGTTATTCCATAGAGTAATGCTATCTAGCAGCACAACAAAGTGGCAATATGTCATAGGTCCATTATTTTTACATTTTATTGGATATATCTTTTAATGCCACTTTGTTGCCACGTAAACCGATGCTAAATAACATTATTCTATTCCATATAGCAATTTTTTCTTATGCTTGATTCATGTTTTTCATGATAAATTATGTCTCACGTGGTTGCAATTCACTTCAATGCTTATTATTGCATCATTTAGCTAGTTATGGTGCCCTAGATTATGGTTGTGATATTGAAGAAATACTTGAAGAATGTTGTTATTGTACATGTGATTGAGATGATCAAAATGAAAAGTTATTAGTATGACAGCTACAAAGTCGTTAGGCTAAAAAGACAAATCTGATTCTTCAGTTTATGCTATGCCTCACTGCCCTAAATTACCGTTGCTGGTTCTACTGTGGGGGGTTAGTGAAATTATTTCATGGGACCTGGCGAGTAACTAGGATGATACAACAGGGAGTATGGATTTTCTTGTTATTCTTCTTTTGTTGAATTGAGTAAAGAAGATATACGATGTCTCTGGGAGAAACCTATTGAGTGCTACTAGTTTCAGTTTTCTACAACTCACTAGTTTGATTTATTTCATTTGTTAGTGAATGAATGTGAATAAAAATAAAATTTGTGTACCTAATGTAAAATTTTTATATAAGGTTATGCCTTGTCTATTTGCAGATCCAAATGTAATGAAAAAATTACAAGTTGACAGGGGGGCAATCAAATTTGTCCTTTCTGGTGCCAACATAATGTGTCCAGGGCTTACTTCTCCTGGGGGTGCCTTAGACGAGGAAGTAGAGGCAGAAACTCCTGTGGTACGACTCACAAGAATAAAATTTTTGTTATGCTGTATTAAAGTTCTGTTTTTGGTTTATTGCTATATAGATTGCTTCTCAAGTGCCCATTTTAATATCATCTCTCTCTAGTGTCTTCAATTTGAATTTATCACCTACACTGTTTTAATTAACTATCAGTCTCAATTTTTAACTTATACCAATTATCAGGCAATAATGGCTGAAGGGAAGCAACATGCTCTGGCTATTGGATTTACAAAAATGTCAGCAAAAGACATGTAAGTTCCTGTTTTTGTTTTGGAATAAATGTCAAATCTGTGCGTCTTTGATCGAAAATGAAATTGAAAGTCTAAAAACAAATTTTTTATCTTGCTTCTCTCTTATAAACTTTAGTCTCCCTCTCCCCTCTTCTCTCTCTGTCCACAAAAACAAAAAGGTAAATAAAAGTGTTACAATTTTTTGGAAGATGTTGGGTTGTGGAAAATACATAGGCACCAAACCCGAAAATGTAAAATAAATAGCAGTAGCATGTTTATAAAAATAGAAAAATTTCAGCTGCTTATACCGTCCATGATCTTTTCACTGCAGTCGGACAATCAACAAAGGAATTGGGGTGGATAACATGCATTATCTTAACGATGGCCTCTGGAAGGTACTTCCTTGTGAATTAACAGCATGGTGTTAAAAAGTCTCGTTAACTAGCAATGAGAATATACTCATCACCTTGATTTTGCGGTGAATAAACCAAGCAACTGAGTTATTTCGTTGTAAATGAACCTCCGGCATTTGAGTTTTTTCAAATTTTCTTTAACTTGAAATTGAATTACTTTTAAGTTCGCAGAATAGGTGGATGATGATATGGTATCTTGCCTCGAGCAAGCTGTGTTATTCACCACTTGGGTTAATTATGGGTTTTTTTTTTTTTAATTTAAATTTGCAGATGGAATGCTTAGATTGAGGCTTGTGCAAATCAAGAGCAGTATTCCACCTATTAGATGGTGATCATCCTGAAGTTTGATTTTGGTTGAGACCACTTTAATTAACTATGTTCCATCTCAACATTTTGTGTCTTTCTAAGTAGCAAACATGGAGGAAATATGTGTAATAGGGAAAATTCCTACACTTGATGAATGATGGTTTGGTACGTTATGGGTCGTGCTTTTGCGTTCAAACGTGCCAACAGTAGGGTAATTTTTGCGTCAAGACTTGGCAAACATGCCTTTTGTGTTATGTTCATACTTTCTTTTCTCGACTATATGCTATTTCCCTTCCACTTTTTCTTTACCTTTTTGTCTCTCTTTTATTTTGAGAGTGAGTGTAATTATCTTTCGAAGTCCTACCAACAAAAGCAAATGTGGCGAAGGTCAAAAGTGTGAGGCCAACATTCCAAGTTATATGGTGTTAAGTCAAATGATGTCAGGATATGAACACTAAGGAACTTATCTTAATCAGATTTCTAAATAAAAGTAGAAGTCACAGTTTGGTATGCTTTGGAATAAATGGATTTTTTTGAACAATTTTACCCCTTTCATTTTGACATCGAATGAATGTTACTTGATCGTTTAATGTTTAGAACGTTTTTCATTAGCTGGGAACATGAACGCCACAATTTGGAAAAAGTTGAGGAGAGAGAGTATCATCAATGTTAATTGACGGTTTAATGTTCAAAATGTTTTCCGTTAGTTGGGAACATGAGCATCACAATTTTAGAAGGTCGAGGACACGGAGTATAACATATAGTAGGTTTGGGACATCAATGCCACCCGAAAGGTCGAGAATCCCAAGTGAAATTTACCCCTAGCATAAAAGATATTGTGACATAGACATTATTTGCCTGTTATGAACTTAAGAAATAATCTTATTCTCTCAGTTAGCACGAGTTATAATGCCCACCGTTAATTTGGTATTGTTATGTCAACTGGTCAATTTTTTTTTCCTTTCAAAAGTCAAAAAAATACAACTTGACCGCGTAGCAGTGGACAATTGTTATAAGTAGACCGGAGATTAACCCTGCCATAAACTCTATGAGCGAGATGTTAATATGGATTCAATGCATATAAGTTGTCACATAAGTTAACAATAAACTCATCATATGACACCCAACACTAGCTAAATCTGTTTAGAATCGATCAATAATTCCTACAAGATCAGCTTCAACCTCCCTAAACTTCTCTTTTAAAAATATTGAAATGCACAAAAAATGGAAAGGGCTCAAATCCTTTGCTTTTCTAATAAAATTCTCAAGTCAGTTGACACTTTAATTCTGTCAAACTATTCAATGTGAATTTTAAAAGGTTGAACCCCAACCTTGAGGGCCCCCCACCGACCTTGCTCTGGGCCATTGTGGAGGAGTTAAATTGCAGGATGTGAATTTTAACTTGCTTTTTGTAGTGTACAAGGCAGGTAATTCAACCACAGAAATATCCATGAGAATTCTACATTCAAAGTATTAATATTACAAAATCAGTCGGAAAAAAATTTGTTTTCAGAAACTGCAAAATTTTACTTTTATACATATATATATATACAAATGATTCCATGCTGTTGGAATTGTCATGAAATAGTTGGAGCAGCTGAGGGACTTATAATGCCAGGATCAGACAAGGTAATCAAACGTTGTTGGTTATATAAAAGAATCCTTAATTCCATCCGAAAAAACTTTTCAGCATCGAATTTTTATCTTGCTTGGGTGGCGAGGTTGGACTAGGAGCTGGTGCAGCTGCGTATGGAGATGCTGCGATTGAGCTAAGGACCGCGGCTGAGTCACCGTTGGGAGAGGGCGCGGGAGCCTCAACTATTAGAAAGTCATATCCAGAATCAGATTTGGAGTCGTCCGAAGATTTTTCTTTTTCGGCATCTGAATCTTTGTCGGAATCTTTCTTTTTGTCTGAATCTTTATCTTCGTGTTTCTTTTTATCTTCATCCTTGTCTCCATCTTTCTTTTTATCTGAATCTTTGTCTCTGTCTTTCTTTTCTGAAGGAATGTATGATTCTTTTTGGTCGGTTTTCCCCAAATCTTTGTTTTCTTCTGGTACAACAGGAGAGTATTTCACATTTGGATCTTCTTTTGGAACTGAGAATATGAAGCCTGAAGCATAAGGCACCCCTGTGGAAGGTATCCATACATCACCACCGATGAACTCGGCTGCTGTAAAGCGTTCAACCCGGTTGGATGGAAGTTCCTTAACCCCGGGCCATTTAGTCCGCTGTGCCTTAGGTGCAGCAGGGCCTCTGTTGTTGAATTCAGCATAAAACAGAGTTTCAAGACCGAACGTCTCGTTCCATGGCAACCACCCTTGTGGTTGGATCAGATCATCGAGGTACGACTCCATGATGATGGTTCGAGAGTATTCTTTCCATGGTCGGCCTAGGTATGATTTGAGCGTTTTGCGGACTGGATAGTACTCGGGATCAGCAGTGAAAGTGCAGTTTTGGAGGACAAGTCCAGTCGGCTGGCGCACGTCCTTCCTGCCTTGTGCTGTCACAATGTTTTGCTGATTGTCCATGGGCTTTCGAACCACCAATGTGCATCCCTGGAAAACGGCAGCGCTATCGCCAAAAATAAAATCAACAGTACCTGAGATCACGCAGTCCCTATAGAATTGGCGATACGTGTGCGCATAAAGGGTGTCTTGGTAGCCATCCATCTGGCAATTGTAGAAGATTGCCTTGTCTGCGCTAACACGCAATGCCACTGCCTGATGCTTTTCGGCACCAGCTGAGTTTTCGAATCCAATATCCTTGGCCATTAAATTGTCAGCTTGTACAGCTGCAAAAAATGTACTCTCCGTTAGTATTGCAAAACGTGCATGCGCGAACACAGCGAGAAATGAGTATTCGATTTGTTAAAAACGTAATATCAAGTAAAAGAAATGCAGATTCTGGGCATGTCGGGTACGCAGTAATGCATTAATTGACATACCGACTGTTGCTGTCTGGTAGGTGCTAGTTCCATCTATGAAGTTCAGATTTCCAGTTATCTTCGTCTTGGTCGAGCCATCACCAATCACGAACAAATGAGTCATGCTGCTGCTGAACTGCACATTCTCTTCATAGACACCCTCTTTGATGTAGAGCACAAAAGTCTTGTTGCCATTTTTCGGAACGTCTTTCAAGGCTTGGTTAATGGTACTGTACTTCCCAGACCCGTCCTTTGCTACAACAAGATCAGGCTTGATTTTATTAGCCTTGGAACTAAGAAGTTCACGCCTTTCAATGTCAATCCAGTCAGGAATTTCACCGCGATGTCCCATAATAGAAATGTCTTCGGAAAGGAGACGGCGATTGTTAAATCCTTGGACACCCAAAGACTCGATCACAGTCGATATTTCAGTCACCATAGCCAAACCATTGCTTGTTAATTCCATGGCTTTTTTCAAAGCCTCCCTCATTTTCTCCTCTGCATCTCCAGGGACATCTTCAAATCCATCTAAGCATGTTTCTTGATATGTGATGGCTCCACTAAGCCAAATCTTCAAATCAGACAGCATGGAATTAAATCTAGCTACGTCAAATTCCTTAAACTTGTCATACGATCTCCTGAGGTCGTTTACTGCACGATTTGCTAGCTCGTTGCAGTTATCGAGAGCTGATTTTGCCCGGGGATCGCTTTGAAGCTTTTGCAAGACAGTCGAGTTCTTAGCAGCATCTTCAATGTACTTGATTGTTGCTTCAAAAGCGAGCTCTATGAGTTCTTTGGGGTCGCTCGTGTTTTTGTCCGAAGATTTGAGGGTATCGACGCAAGTTTCTTGATAGTCCGTTGATCCACAGAGAGTTTGGATGGCTTTCAAAGACGAAGATATATCCTGGCGACCAGAACTGTCGGTTTCTTTGTCTTCCCGGGTACCGATGGTAAGAGCAACCACCATGGCTACCAATAATATGGAAGATATACCAAGTGTGGCAATTTTTTTCTTGTTTGCCATTTTTTATACACAAAACCAAACTCTCCAATTCAATCACCTTCTCAATTTTTATATTTTTTTTTCTTAATTTGTTCTAAGAAATGGAGAAGGGCCTATAGAATTACTTGACCCTCTCCTCGCAAAGTATGAAAAACAAGAACAAGCACTGTTGGCTTGAAGAATGTTAATAATACAATACTTAATAGATTGAGGAGTTAAAAACATGGGCTGAAATTTGTCAAAGGCAGTTATTTCTGTTAGGGAATTTGAGGTTTCCAGAGAAACAAGGAAAAAAAACCAGACATTAGCCAAGAAAATAGGAGAAATTAATGTTTCACAGAGAAGGTCTGGTAAGGGAAACAGCTTATTGCAATTCACACCTCTGCCATATATAGATTAAACGGATGGAGCATAAAAAAAGGTTAATTATTTTATATCACAATTAGAAATCAAATTTTATCTGTTCATCTGCACCTTTCACAAGTCGCAGCATATCTCGTTTAACAGTTAAGAATAAGATTAGTTCCTGCAATTGAACAAGATCTTCTACAAGACCCCGAAAACACAGTAAATTTTCAGCAGGAAAATCCCGGATAATGTTACAACTCTTCCTGTTTAAATTCTGTCGCAAATAATAAGTATTATTTAAGAAATTATCGCTTGTTTATACAGCTTATCTCCACCTTCTGCTTGTGAATAATTTGAAGCCGGTGGATTCACAATATGATCTTTCACTTGAGACGCCATAAATAACTCTGCGTTCCAGTACCAAGGGAGGAGATAAGGTGAAGAAATGGATGGAGAATACGAAGAAGGATGAAGTGTAACCGACCCCCAATCTCTATCTCCAGCCTTTGCTTCTCGTATCCTCCTCCTTACTAGTAAGCTTCCGACGTCTTCTTTCTTCATTTCTGACATGCTCCGGAGTATTGATAGGCAGAGAAGAAGTACAAAAACTGCATCTTCTTCCGGCAATAGTTCAGCGACAAGTAGCTTCCAGTTCAAAAGAGCAGTGGCTTTCCCTGTCGGGTTTTCCTCCGAGAACCTAACTATAGTAAAAAATTCATCATCTTCAACACAACTGACTTCTTTTCCTTCTTCAGCCTTTAAGCCAGACTTTTTTACTCGATATTGCATTTGTCGTCCTTTCAACAGCTTTACCTGTATCCAATCGTTTTTCATAAATTTCATGCAACTCTTTCTAATAAGTTAAAAAAAATTTCTCACCACTGATTCAGTAGATTGCTTATTTTGCAGATTAAAAGTCGGTCCTGAGGTAGATGTCGATGGGTCCCACTGTATGAACAGTTCATCGCCTGTAGACAAACTCCAATAAGCTTGGCACCCTTCGGGCGGTTCTTTTGGTGTTGCAGTTCCTACCACTTTCTCTGTACTAGATGGCAGTGCAATCAAATAACAAGAAAAAAATTAGGAGAAAAAATCCATCAAAAACTTGAACCGAAGAGAGATTTAGTAATTATGCTCTTTTCAGAATCAGCATTGAGAAAATAAGATGAGCTTCTTATTAAAGTAACTGTTTGTGCCTGTTTAACACGTTTGGCAAGGTAAATTAGATGTTACTAGAAAGTATTAAAGAAGAGTTAGATATACGAGAATTTCAATAATTATAGTCTTACATTCAAATAGTGCATGCCACACGTATACACTAATTATTTCCTTCTTTTGAACTTCAATATAAAAACTGATGTTGCTGGTACATGAGCCAGACACAACGACATGGAGGGGGTACGAAAAGGGGAATTCATATACGTACCAGGAGCATGACCAATGGAACTGGAACTGCTGACATAAGACCAAGAACCCTCGCGTATTTCTATAATCCTGTCCTCCCATTTTACGGTCGAAGGAGCTTCACCCCCTCTTCTCCAAACCCCGCCTCCCACTCTACCATTTAAATAGGAAATTTCAGATCAAGCCGCTGTGTGGTTTAAATTTACTGAAAATCACAAGCTCGTTAAGTAAGGAAATTTTGTTACCTCATTCGAATAACAAAACACTCTCTTCCAGCATGATCCAGAACAGTTCGAGATAACCAGCGACCTTTTTGAGGCCTGTACTGGTTCATTTTCAGAATTACATCTGATACCATTGCACCCGAATCATCTGTTACTCGGTCCGGAACGCATTTCAGTAAGTAAGATGCTTGCACAGGTGGAGTGATCGAAGCAACAGCCCTCAATATTTGATTGACCTCTTTATCTGAAGTGAGAGACGGTGCACGTAACAAGTCATTCCAAGTATATTTTAAGCTTTGTTGCAGGGTAGTACTTTTAAAGCACTGGCCTCCTAGCTGACGGAGCTCGAGTATCGTTCCTTTTGTCCCAAATTCACAGTAAAGATGCCAAGCCTTTTTCCACGATTCTGAGTTGAATTTAGATACTGGTTTATCTAGTTTGAGCTCCCTGTGGCACTTCACCATACGGAGACGGAGAAATTCTCGGGAAAAATTCCCTTGCATTTGCTTCATCTTTGTGTTCAATTTCACTGATATGCAGAGCTGCATTCACAAGACACAATCATTACATATCAGTTTACTTGGTGAAGCCACATTCTCAAATCACAAAAATGGCAAAATAATTTGATTAAAAAAAAAGATATTGAAAATCCTTTTTTGTAAAAAGTTCAGAAAATCACAATGACATTATGAGCCGAGCCATGTGATAATTATAATATGTATATTATAATCACACACTGAGCAATTTTAACATAACAATTCAAGTAAGTTCAAACAACCAACTAGTACCCAACTAACCACATTTTTCGATTTAAAAAAACTAAGAATGTTCTTTCATGTCTCGTTTATTAATAACTGGCAATCGTGGCAGGGTGCATTCAGTGGCGGAGCTAGCTATTTGGAGTAGGGAGTCCCAAAATTGAAGATATAGAAAATAGCAACCGGAAGAATTAATGTCAATGTCAAAAGCTTGTATACTAACGGGTATACTTCATGTTTTTTTGTATAATGCCAATTTTGTGTTAGTCAAGAGAGAAAGAAGACTGTCGAAGTGGATTTGGAAGGAATGGTTTCAGATTTAAGTGTTAATTTATAGGGCAAAACCGTAAATACCAACAACAACAACAAAATGTCAAAAAATTGGGGGGGCCGGGTCCCCCCCCCCCCCACCAGGACCCCCCTATCCTCCGCCAGTGGGTGCTTGTGTCTGATCTATTAACATATCGAGAAATTTATTGTATTAAAATCTAAGTTTAAAGGAAACATCCTCTTTTATTATCAAAAAAGGAATGCAATCAAACAACTTGCTTTAAGTAAACATGTAAAGCACCTGTTTTCTATTTTGATAGATATTTATGAAGTGTCTGTTTGGGTATGGTTTATCAATAGAACTAAACATTATAATAAGCTAGACTTTAGCTTCTTTATGTTTTTTAGTACTGTTTAGTGCTATCCAATTATTCCTATTAAATATCTTTAAAATGAATTGGAAGTAAAAGTATCAATAGCCAACGAACCTCAAATAAGAATCGGGGTACCATGGACTTATATCTTGTGTTAACATCAATATCTGATACGTCCCAGTAGAAAGGCGTTTCAATATTGACAGTACTTCCAATGGCTGCACTGCCAGCTTTCTCATATGGTTGATCAAAAGTTCTCTCCCAAAGCATTTTGGTTTCGTCAATGCTTTCCTCCTCCACAGCTTCCCTTGGCCCAACTATCTTCTCTATATCCCCCTCCAACTCTTTAATGTCCATAGCATATATTGTTGGATAGCTCTAATATTTATAAAAAAAAAAAAAAGCAGGATTTTATCCTCACAGCTATGTAAAATTATGGATGTAACAATTAGAATAAGAAACATATGATCTGTATATTAGACCATGAATGTAAAAATTCACATGCAACCATGTATGGGAATATTTTTACATTAACCCAAGCCGAAATAAGAAAAAAAAAAAAAGGTCGATTATCCCCCAGAAAGTTGCTAGTACTAACATGCAAGAAAAATGGGAGCAAGATAAAAATAAAAGAGATGCCACATTTTCACTCTCTTCTACTACATCTTATGCTATGAAATTAGACAACCACAAAAGCAATAGGGACAAAGGTCACAGAACTGATGTTCTTTCACATGTTAAAGTTAAACAATTTATGTGCTGCATGTGCCATACTAATATTCAAATAGGCACTGCCTTGAAGCAATGAATCTAGAAAACTATTCTATATTCAAGAACATTTTTAGAAAATAAATTAATATATCCTTCACTTTAATTCACACCACCTACCAACAGATTGGCTTTTCCTTAGACTTTCTTTTGCAGTTCCATATTTCTTATAATTTGTATTCAACGTGTCCCGTAACTTGAAGGGCAAATTTTGATATGGATCCAATATGTGGAGATTTCATATATGGGCAGCAGCGGGACATAAATCAACAGTCTAATTTCATAAAATGTTGAACTACCTCAACTAAAAACTTGTGTTGTTTAGTAATTCAACGGATTTATGTGTTTATGTTTTGATCGGAAACAATAGACCAGTAGACCCAAAACAAAAAAGTTTACTAATCAAAGATGATAACAAACACACCTGATGAGTCAGCCACATTAATAGAACATCTGAAGTGGGCACCAGATGGGAGCATTCATTTGAAAATCTTTGCACCATGTAAATAAATCTTTTATACCTCTGTTTTGATGCTATTAGATACGCCATATCTGAACTGTATGGTTGAGAAAATTTATTGCACAAATATCTGTGCTTTGATACTTCATCCAACAGATCTTGTGGAAAAATTGGCTGATCATCCGAGTTCGTATCAGCTTCATTTTCAAAAGGCTCAGATGGATACCTGTGTTCCCAGATTTCTCTGCATCTGTTCAATGCATACTCTTCATTTTCTTCATCAAATATGGTCAGTTTTCCTATCAGTTTCGAGAATCTCGACTCGCAGTAATGTTTATAACTGGTCTGAAAATCAAGATTATTGAAGTAATTAACATAAACATAAAGAAATTGAATCAGTAAGAACTGAAAATAAAAACTCATTGCAGAGTGATGAAATAGACATTTACCGGATTTAAAGTATGACAATACCAAACCCATTCAATATCAAG
The DNA here is from genome assembly GCA_019395295.1 of Osmanthus fragrans. NCBI lineage: Eukaryota > Viridiplantae > Streptophyta > Magnoliopsida > Lamiales > Oleaceae > Osmanthus > Osmanthus fragrans. The sequence continues at coordinate 25,309,071 of CM033356.1, forward strand.
AGGAGGAAGAATCATCGGAGGCTTTGATCCAGAAATAAGATCAGCAAATAATGGCATCCATAGCTGATAATACCTACAAAATCAGCAATAAATATTTACTTGAACACAATAAATATAAATCCAGTGCAAAACCCAGTTTTCCAATTTTTTCTATTATTTTCAGATTATAATTCGCACTACAATTCCAAATAGAACCCTCCTGCATACCATTTTCATCTCCTTTTGCGGTGAATTTGACAACAATATTTAAAGCAAATCTATTATTTCTAAACTCTACAATCCAATGAAAGCAATGATACATTTGCACAAGAATAAGGTTTTAAGACAGAACTCAATAGAATATGAGAGTCCAAATACTCAAACAACCAATTTAATCCATTTAAGTACATAGAAGAATAACCAGTACGAACTAAAAAGAAGTGAAAGAAATACCTTCTAATGGCTTCAAGAATGGTGGGTTTTTGGTGCAGCCAATGGGAATCATTAACTAGCTTTAAAAATCCAAGATTTCTTTTAGCAGCAGCCACAAGATCGACACTGAAGCGCACAGTTTCCTGTTCTGTTATCTCACTAAGGCTTCTGATGGATGAATTGCCATCAGAAGTTGACATTTTTTTGTGAATATGCCTAATTTTGTTTATTGGGTTTTGACATGGAGCTTAAAGTCATAGATATATTAATGATCCTCGAAGAATTCTTGAAGAAAATACATACATATATACACGACATATAGAGAAAGACAGTGGTGGCAAACTCGGTATGTGTGCGCGCGCGCGTGAGTGGGTGGAGTGGGGGTTTTGTTTGAAGTTGACAAGTTGAAATTTGATCCAACAATCCTGCTATTCGTACAGAAAAAGTTGACAGAAGAGGTTGACAGAACACTCACATACGAGGGTCCCATTTCTTTTTTTGAACTTTTTTATTCACATGGGACCCACTCGCATGTGAGTATTCTGTCAACCTCTTCCGTACAAATAACTTTATTCTTGATCCAAAGTCATGATATTTAGCCCTTTTTTTTCATAATCGGATAGTCGGGCTATATAATGCACTAAAATGCAACAAAATTCTTAAATTTTTGTTGATCTATATATATTAATCTGATTTTATTTATTATTTAATAATTCTTGTAATATAAAATTATTTAATTTCTTTTAGTTGTAATTTAAGTGAGTCCAAAATTCTGACAATTTTTTTTTAAAAAAAAAATCAATTTGGTCTAAAAGTCCAAACTGATTAATCGAAATTTGGTTTGGTCTAAGAGTTGGAATGAATTAGTTTGGGTTGAAATTCACCCAAACCGATTAATTTGATTTTGGGTTTGAGTCGAAATCAACTCAAACCAAACCACGCTCAAGCCAGAAAGATATGGAGAAAGCATGTTCTTGACATTCCTTACTCTTAGTTTTATTACATTAACTCTATGTACAGTTACCCGAAAGAGATCGATCTTGCTTCAACATATATATGCACTCCAAAATTTAGGACACATTGTCTCTTAAGATTTTGTTGTCATGCAGCTCTTGGTAAATATTATTCTTTAAAAATTGCTGTTGTTTAGTCCCCTGTCCCCCTTGGCCACTATAGACTCCCATGCCTTTCATTACTCCCCTGGAATTTGTGAAAATAATCAAAATACCCTATTTTATTTTCATAAAATAATTTATTTACGAATAATAATATATATGTACAAACACTTCCATAAATATTTTATTAGAACCTTGTATGTCACATTTTTATTGGACCATCACCACAAGAGCTCCAGTTATACTTACGAATATAACTGGAGCTCTTGTCACTCTCATTGTGACAATTTTTATACAACAAAAAGGTCATTTTCTTCAAAAATTCTCGTACTCTTTCACTCATCACATCATTTTTCAACGATTTTTTTTCCATGACAAATGCCCTCTAGACCAAAGATCCTTACTTTTAAGAATAAAATTTGGGCCAAACTAAGCGACAACACATCTTTATCAGCTAAACATTAAAGTCAATGAAGAAAATTAAAATCTAATTTATTATTTTATTACTTTTGTTCACTTTAGTCTAATAATTCATACCAAATATATCCTTAGAGCCACACTTCATGTACAGGGGCCCCCTGCCAAGGTACTCACATTGTTGGCCGCGTCGTAGTTTTTTTTTAATACATGGGAGGCCCGCGCTACAGTGAGGACCTTGTAACCCCCTTGTAAGGCCCCCGTGTACACTCAGGTTAATTCATATCCTTATCCCTATTTAATTAATTAAATTGGATTATGTTGCCCTTTTAATATAGAGACTTTAAAAACAAAAAGTTCTTTGGATTGTTTATCAAATAGGACTTTACTACTTATACCTTATTGTTTACACTTTGATTTATTCAGTCTCACCTGTCCTTTCATATGGAGGTCAGGTTTCACGCATTTATTGAACGTGAGACTCAACCTTCATGTGAGAGGACAGATAAAATCGGATAAATAAGAGAATGAACAAGACGATATAAATAACTTAATTCTATTCGATATTAAAGTAACGTGATTCTTTAAATACGTTCACTTTGAACCAGTCCAGTTAAAAGTATAAATATTATCCCTTATCATGATATAAACACAGTGGAGTTGGTGAATGTATGACACTGATTACGTGCTTTTTTTTTCTTTCTTAATGGACTGAATTGTCAGGTGGGCATTTCAAGCTTATGTGGGGTCCATTTGTTATGTATCCATTACATCTGAATTTTTTTTATTTTTTATTTATACCCAAATTTCTCAGCTTACGCCAGACTATATCCTAGATCACAAGCCACCGACCCCTCAGTAATTAGCGGAAGTAAACCGCGGGTTTTCTTTAATCATGCTATCCATACAAGTTCAAAAATAGGTGAGACACATGTCGATGTGTAATTGAACAGATTGAAAAATTAAAACAAAAAATATCAATAATTTGTTGTCAAATTAGTCTATCTTGTTCTTCCCTATTTTTAAGCCCGTTTGATGAAAATTGTTGAACCATTTTTGGTTTCATAAATTTAAATTTATGAAAATCATCCAATTTTCTGCATGTTTATTTATTATTTTTTAAGAATCATCGGTGATTTTGATCATTGACTCTTTTCTGAAAGTCCGGATCGATTTTTGTAACATTACTTATAAAATTTGTATAAAATATGTGAAGAGAAAGAGAGATATGGAGAGGAGAATAATACATCTATGTTTTTATGTATATTGAATGAATGATTATACAAAGAAGAGAATTACAAAGATTATATACTAACCCTAACTTGTGTACAAAGCAATAGGAATCCTACCTAACATAGAGATCATATACATATGGTAAGTTAATATTATGGTAACTTGTCGACGAATCCCAGGTGGGGGAGTCATATAGACCTCCTCATCAAGGTGGCCATGGAGGAAAGCATTATGCACATCCATCTGATGGAGCGTCCAATTCTGAATGGAGGCAACAACAAGTAAGCATCGTACGGTAGTCAACTTGGCAACTGGAGCGAAGGTGTCAGTATAATCAATCCCCTCTCGTTGTGTAAATCCCTTTGCCACCAACCGGGCCTTGTACCGTTCAACTGTACCATTAGAGTTAAATTTGATCTTGAACACCCACTTACAACCAATAGGGTGATGTCCTGGAGAAAGTGGGACAAGTGACCAAGTGCGATTTTCTTCCAAGGCATGAATTTCATCTGTCATAGCAGCTACCCATTTGGGGTCCTGACAGGCTGCCTTATATGATGCAGGCTCAACAGCATGTGAAATATTGTGTATATAAGCATAATGAAGAGAAGAAAGGTTGTCATATGACACATACCGTGATATGGGGTGTCGAGTGCTGGATTTGGCCGGAAGAGACCCGGCTTGAGTAGGCAGAGCATGGTTGACAAGGTAATCCTGGAGGCGAATGGGTGGTTGAGTTGATCTTGTAGAACGTCGAAGGTGGTCATTTGGTGGTATTGGCTGCTGGATTTGTTGATCTGTGGGAGAGTGAGCAAGACTAGGTGCAGGAGTTTCTGATGAACTGGCTGCAGGTAGGTTCGGTCGACCGGAAGAGGAGTTCGGTCGACCGATAGGTGCGTTCGGTCGACCGGAAGACAAAGTATCGGGATTTTCAGGCAGAGTGGATGTTTCGGGTATATGGTGGCTGTCAGGATGTGATAAATTTTGTGTTTCAATGTCAAAAGGCGTGAATTGGGGCAACGGGATGGAGTTGGTGTCCTCATGCTGTTGGGAAGCATATGGGAAAGTATCTTCATGAAACACGACGTCTCGGGACACCACTAATTTTCGATCGTTGAGATCATATAAGAGATATCCCTTTTGTCCTGAGGGGTAGCCAAGGAACACACACCGGCTGGCACGAGGATCAAATTTGTGGTTGGGTTTAAGGTTAGTGGCATAGCACAGACAACCATAGACACGTAAATGGGAATAAGGAGGGGGCTTCTTGTGCAGTCTTTCATATGGTGTTTTATGTGACAACAATGGTGAAGGAATCCGATTGATAAGGTAACAAGCAGTTTTGATGTGTTCCCCCCAGAATTTTAACGGAAGATTGGCTTGAAATCTAAGGGCACGGGCTACATTGAGGAGGTGACGGTGTTTTCTCTCCACGACTCCATTTTGTTGGGGAGTATAAGGACAAGACCTATGGAAAGTAGTGTCATTTTCATCTAGGAATGTTTGCAAGGATAGGAATTCTTGGCCATTGTCAGACCTTAAGGCTTTGATGATCAAGTTGTGTTGAGTTTTAACCCAAGCAAAGAAGTTCTTAATTATGCCTTGAGTTTCAGATTTATGGCGCATAAGATGTACCCAAACATAACGAGAATAATCATCAACAATTGTAAGGAAATATTTAGCGCCAGAATAAAAGTAAATTTTATGAGGTCCCCAGATATCACAATGGATTAAATCAAATGATTTATTGCTAGAAATTTGACTGACTTTAAAAGGTAATCTAGATTGTTTTGCTAGAGGACAAACATCACAAACATTGTGGGAATCAAAACTAATTTCTAAAGTATTTTGTGCTAAGAATTGAAGAGGTGAGACTGAAGGATGCCCAAGTCGTCTGTGCCATAGGTTGGTTGGTCCACTAGTAGTATGGTGTATTTGTGGTCTTTGGGAAAGATAATATAGGCCGTTACTCTGCCTTCCCAAGCCAATCGTCTTCTTCGTAGTCAAATCCTGCATGACACAAAAATCAGGAAAAAATGTCACATAGCAACCTAACTCTCTAGTGAGCTTGCTGATAGACAACAGGTTAACTTTGAAGTTGGGAACATAAAGTATATTATCAACAATCATATCGTTCTTCAATTTAACTGCACCAATAGATTTAATAGAAGCCAGCCCCCCATTTGGTAAGTGCACAGCATTTTGTTTAGGCATAAATTTATTTTCAACGACTCCATCTTTCGTCACATGATCAGTGGCTCCGCTATCAATAATCCACGAATTACTTAAAGAGGTAGTAGAGTGATTGATACCTGAGGTGTTAACATAAGGTTTATCATTACCGGTCTTGTTGTTCAGGAGCGACATGATTTGCTCATATTCTTTGGTGGTAAGTATCTTTCCTTCCTTGGAATCAAGATTAGAAGTGATGGAGGCGTTTGTGAACCGTTTGTTTCGGGGCCTTACATCTTTTCCATGAAATTTATGCCCTGGAGGGAAGCCATGGATGAAGTAGCAGGTATCAACATTGTGCCCCATCATCTCACAGTGGCTGCAGTGTTTCTGAGATCCCGCTGCACCGGTCGATCGGTAGGGATTTTCGGTCGACCGATCCTGTCTGAGGCGAATTTCGGTCGACCGCCCGGTCGATCGAACATTACTGAGCGAATTTTCCGAAAAATTATTGTTCTTCTGGTTTGATCTCCAACTTCCTGATTTTTGCCAATTGATTGAGTGCTGCCCTTCACGATCCGTTGTAACCTCAATTTGCCTTTTATGTTGCATTAAAATAGCATGAACCCTTCTAGTATCTGGGAAAGGATTCATCATTAAAATATTTCCACGAACCGTCGAGAAGGAATCGTTCACCCCCATTAAAAATTGCATCACCTTCTCCTTTTCATCTCTTTCAGCCAGAATTTTAGCATTCCCACAAGTGCATTTAATTGGGTCTCGATAAGAACCCAGTTCATCTCATAATGCCTTCAACTTAGTGCAATAAGCCGATACCGATTGGCTGCCTTGTCGATGTTCAGAAATCTCTTGGCGAATCTGATATATACGTGCATCATTACCTTGAGAGAACCGGTCTCGCAGGTCGTTCCACACCTCTGTGGCCGATTCGGAGTACATGACGCTTTCGGCGATGTCCTGATGTACCGAATTCAGTATCCAAGAAAGCACCATATGGTTGCTTCGTTCTCACATCTGATGTTTCTCATCATCTCCTTCTGGTTCTTTGGTTTTGCCATCGATGAAACCAAGTTTATTCTTGGCGATTAGAGAGATTCTCATAGCCCTACTCCATTGTCCATAGTTGTTTCCATCAAGTGGTTTAGAAACGAGTATTAAACCGGGATGATCGGATTGCTGTAGAGCCATGGGATCCGATTGGATTGTCATCGCCTCTATGTTGTCTTTACCACTGTTTTGTCCAGACATTGTTGCTCAGAATCTATGCTCTGATACCATATAAAATTTGTATAAAATATGTGAAGAGAAAGAGAGATATGGAGAGGAGAATAATACATCTATGTTTTTATGTATATTGAATGAATGATTATACAAAGAAGAGAATTACAAAGATTATATACTAACCCTAACTTGTGTACAAAGCAATAGGAATCCTATCTAACATAGAGATCATATACATATGGTAAGTTAATATTATGGTAACTTAATATTTGCAATATTACTACTTACCTAATTCAAAATGATGAAAATCTTATGAAATGCTGAAGACGGACAAGTAGATGCACAATAATTAATAAAAATTTATTTGTTTAGATCAGTAGTAGCCCAGTAAAGCCTCCAACAGCAATATGCCCCTAAGTTTAGTTCATGATTGGTAAAGTTTCAATTCAAAATGTTTATAAAATGTAGTTCACATAATGTGTGATAATAAACGATTAACAATAAAGTTCTAAGTACAGAAAAAATTTAACATAATGGATATTGATGCTGATGTGGTCAAACTTGATTGACCCTTTTTTTTTTTTTGGCTATTTTCTCATCTTCTAACGGTACTGCACCAAGTGTTTTCTATTAAACTTTTCTGTCAAAAAAATTTGTATCAATAGCATGATTGAAAGATTAATGGATTGTGAATTTTAAAAAAATTGTGAATAAAAATATGTTTGATTAAATTTATATTTTGTCGAACACGCACCTTTTTATAATGAGCTAAAAATATTGCACAGAGGCATTGGAGGGGAGGGTGTCCAACTAGTAGGGGTGTAAGCGGTCTGATTTTACCGATTTTTTATAGATTTTCAAACCAAACCGGTTACACCACTTTGAGAAAAACTCAAACCTAAACCAAATCATTTTGAACGGTTTGAAAAAAACTCAAAACTAAATATAACGGTTTGGTCCGGTTTTAAACCGTCAGTTTCGCCTTTTTTTTTTTTTTTGCTTGTTGTCCGATTTTAAACCGTCGATTTCGTCGTATATTTTTTTGACTGCCTACTTTTATGCTATTAATTTAGGAGTTGACATTTTTTTTTCAAAATCGGTGGAATCGGTCTGGAATCATTTAGAACCGATCGATTTTGTTTCGAATCTTATAAAAAATAATTTGATTTTGGGATAAATTATTAAGAATCAATCGATTCATGTCCAGTTCCCGGTTCTAGTATGGGAACCGAACGGTTCTCATAATTTTTTTTTTTTTTTTTTGGTAAAATATATGATTCAATCTCCAATCACTTTTATAAAAAAAAAAAAAAAAAAAGAGTGTTCCTTCTTCATTTTAAACCCCAACACTTTCCTTTTTTTCTTTTATTCTTTTCTTTTATCTTCTTATAATTCTTTAATTAACTGATTCTCAAGTCAAATTAGAATATTGGGTAAATCTATACCTAAATAAATTTATTTAAAATATATAATTTCATTTTTAAGATCCGAAATTTTTATTTTATTTTTACTTTGATTACATAGTTGTTGATCCGATCAAAACTTTTCATCTAAATTTTTACAAATTATAATCGACAGAACCAGAAGTTGCAATAATTTTTTAAAGGATGTCCAATTCAATGTAAAATTTTGATTTTGATTGAAATTTGTTTAATCATTGGAGTACTATGCAGTTTATATAAGTTGATGATTGTTTGGCGATAGTAATTTATACGGAATATAACGTGAGATTGTTTGATGAATCGTTTCAGACTTTCAGTTTAAGAGCTTATAAAATATATGAGCCTTATTTATTTCCGATTTAGTTTTAAATCGTAATAAAATTTCTGAAACCTAAACTAAACCGTTTTTGACCGGTTTGGTTTGGTTCAAAACTATTTCGTTGACGGATCCACGTGACACCAAACCGATAATTTTCATTATATAAGTTGATGATTATTTGGTGATAGTAATTTATACGAAATATAACGTGAGATTGTTTGATAAATCGTTTCAGACTTTCAGTTTAAAAGCTCATAAAATATATGAGCCTTATTTATTTTCGATTTAGTTTTAAACCGCAATAAAATTTCTCAAACCTAAACTAAATCGTTTTTGACCAGTTTGGTTTGGTTCAAAACTATTTCGTTGACGAATTCACGTGACATCAAATCGATAATTTTCAAAATATGATTTCGGTTTAATTTTTGAATTTAATGATCTTTACTTACACTCCTATGTCCACGTGCTATGCATTACATCAAAATATTATGGCAACACACGAGTTCAAACTAAAAAAAACTTTAGACATCAACACCACACAATTTGTGACAATTGTTTTTGAATCATTAAAGGAACGGTCGTACATGAGACAAGCTTTTTGATATTATTGACCATTTTACAGATAAAGGAAAATTTTCATCTGAAAAAGGACAAATGTGACGAAGAATCGAAGATGCACTAACATGATTGCTTTGAAACCACGCGGAACCCTTTCTTCCGTAATTGTAACCTGGTGATGTGATTTTTAAGCAAATGATTTTTTATTTTATTTTTTAAATTAATTATGAAATAGTGATTTTTTTTTTTAAAAAAAATATGAGATTAAAAAGTAGAATTTTTTTAAATTTATGTATAAAATATTTTAATGATCGTCAAACAAAGGATAAGTCTCGTCGACTAATCTCAATCACAAATAGCAGACATATTTATAAGTGGAATTTTACTTTAGTAGTCGAAACATTTTTTGTTTTAAATTGTTAGTTGCATTCAGTGGCGGATCCAGGGTCAGAGTCCAGTTAGCAGTTGATCATTGACAATTAACGATCGTAATAACGACGTCATTTATTAATATTTAATTAAATAATATTAAAAAATCTTAATATTTATGTAAATGCACTAACACATAAAAATTCTAAACATATTTAGAATAGTAGAAGATATGCATATATACAAATAAGCACAATTAAGAATTAACAATAAATAAATGAAAAAAGCGCACCAAGAATTTGTTAAGACCTTGGTTGTAAATCAGCAGAAAGTACCCAAATAGCTCCTCAGATGGATCATATCCCAACTGCAAGCCAACACCAAACAACGATGTTATCTACAAATTAAAGAGACATATAAAATCAGTCATTGATGAATACTAGTAAATGTTTTGAAACCAAAACAAGAAGCTCGTTTTAACAACACGTGAAAATGGGAAGAAAAAGCTCAACAAATTTCCACCACACACACAACTACACAATAAAGGCTACACGCCTACACCCAATGGTATGACTAAAGAAATTACAAGAACAATAAAGTTTATCGTAGGTTTTTGTGTCAAAGGTTGAGTAACTATTCATATATTAGCAAAAGGTATGGAGAAAGCATGGTCTCGATGCCTTATTCTTAGTAAAGTTTTAATTACATAAAGAGTGATATTCCAAGTACATTCTTTTTTACATGGAGTTTGATACTCCGCTCACATGTATAGGGTCCGCGATTAAATTTAATCATGGACCCCACACTCCACATGTGAGTGGAGTGTCAAACACTCAAACTCCATGTAAAAAAGAATGTACTTAGAGAATAATTCTTACATAAACCCTATGTACAGTTTACCCGAAAGGAATTGATCCTGCTTCAAGATATATGGTGCATTCCGAATGATTGGATCCGTTTTCTCTAAGAATTTGTTGTCATGCAGCTCTTGGCAAATAGTATTTATTCTTTAAAAAAAATTACTTATAAACCCTGTCCCCTAGAATTCATGAAAATAATCGAAAAATACCTTATTTTATTTTGCTAAAATAATTTATTTATGAATAAATTATAAGTACAAACACTTTCATAAACATTTTATAAGAACCTTGTATGTCACATTTTTAATGGACCACCACCACAAGTGATTAAATAATTGGGTTTCTTGTTACTCTCGTTCATGACAACTTTTATGCAACAAAAAAGGTCATTTTCTTCAAAAATTCTCGCACTCTTTCACTCACCGCATCTTTTCTCAACAACATTTTTTCCATGACAAATGGCCGTTAAGTCCAACCAGTTATCCTTTCTTTTACGATTAAAATTTGGACCAAACTAAGCAACTATATATCTTTATCGGCTAAACATTAAAGTCAATGAAGAAATTTGAAATCTAAATTTTCTTTTATTACTTTTGTACATTGTGGTCTAATAATTCATACCAAATATATCCTTATCCTCATTTAATTAATTAAATTGGATTAGGTTTCCCTTTAAATATTGAGAATTTAAAAAACAAAAACAAAAAATCTTTGAATTGTGATATTATAGAAAAAACGATTCTTTAGAAATGAAATGCTTTTAGATACGTGCACTTTGAACCAGTCCAATTAAAATAATATATATATATATATATTATCCCTTATCATAAAATAAATATACACAGTGGAGTAGGTGAATGTATGACACTAATTACATGCTTTTTTTGTTTTTTTTTAATGTACTGAATTGTCAGGTGGGCCAACACTTTGGTATGGTGGGCCTTTCAAGCTTATGTGGGCTCCATTTGTTATGTATCCATTTCATCTGAATTTCATCTTCAAGAGTAATATTATTTGTCGTGAGTTTATTTCATAGCTGATCATTTAATTTATTGTTTGGTGTGTCTGCATGATTGTGGACTTCTTGATTCATTGTTCAATAGAGTTGTGATTACCGGTGATGACTTTTATTAATGATAAATAGTATTATACTTTCAAGATTCATTAATATATGATCATCTTATTGATTTATTTGTAATGTATTAAACTGGTTCGATCCGATCGGTTTGACTGGTAAAATCACGAATCTGGGCGACTAGACAGAAAAACCCATCTTTGAAAGAATCGCCCAAAAATTTGCCTTTTGGCCTGTTCAGCCATTTTTTATTTCACCAGTCGTCCAAAAATTCATATTTTGAATTTTTTTGTAAATTTATTTAATTATTTATTATTTTTTAAAGAATCATCGGGTGAATTCCAATTCAATCCTTGATCCTTGACTCCTTTTTGGAAGCCTGGATCGATTTCTAAAACACTACTACTTACCTAAAATTGACGAAAAACTTGTGAAATGCTGAAGACGGAGAAGTAGATGCACAATAATCAATAGAAATTTACTTGTTTAGATCGGTTGTATAGCCCAATAAAGCCTCCAACAACTAGATGCCCCTAAGTTTAGTGTATTATTTGGTCCTAAAATTTCAAGTTCTGAAGTGTTTAAAAATTGTATATCATACGAAATGTGTAGTTAATAAACAATTGGTAGGTTTTAATTCTAAATTTTACCCAAATTTAGCTAAAAATATTGCACCGAGGCATGGACATCAACCACCACACAATTTGTGACATTTGCTCTCTGGATCATTAATTAAATGGTCGTACGTTAACCTGCAAAGACGTGACAAATGGATCATTGATATTGTTGTCCAGTTTAAGGAAAATTTTCATGTGAAAAAGGACAAATGTGACAAAGATGCACTCACTTGATTGCACTGCCATTTGAATTCACGCGGAACCGTTTGGTCCGTCAATATAACTCGTGATTTCTAAGTCGTGTCAACTAATCTCAAGTCAGTCGAACTTCTTTTTGTTTTACAATGTTAGTACAAAACTTGTTCGAAAACTTACGGTGCGTTCTCTTTACTGTTTTAGAGTCGTTTTCTGTTTTCGATTATTCAAAATATTGAAAACGCGTTCTCTTTCCTATTTTCGAAAACGAGTTTTTGAAAACGGTTGAAAATTTTGTGAAGAAAACAGAAAACAACTTTTTTACGTTTTGGCTGTTTTCTTCACAAATCTGCCAAAACTCAAAATACACGAATTGATAAATATTTTTTCAAAACGACAAAAAGAACGAGTTTTCAACAATTTCAAAATGGACACCCAAAACACAAAACACAAAACGAATTCAAAACTCAAAACTGAAATACGAAGAGAACGCCCCTTTAGTAACAAAAGTTGATGTTGTTATATAGTTGAAATACAACAGGAAGTTGGAAGACTATCACCACATTTCAACGAGTCTTAAAAATATAATATTGACATCTTTGTGGCGACAGCCTAGTTATGTAAATTGGGCTCATTTGTGAAAAATGTTTATTGTATTTTTAATCCCATTATCAAGTCTAAAGAGTCGGTAGAAGTCAAGTGATCCACAATGTTGTAATATGATTAGTGATTACAAAACATCGTAATATGGTTCGAATGAGTTGATCTAAGGTGGGCCTGGAGCATAGAATAAACACTCGGATTGATATCAAATGATGAACAAATTTTCGATGGATCCATAAATACTATCTACTTATTCATCATTTCGTTTTAATCTATTTATTAATTTGATGTATGTAAAGCATTTGTCTAAAACCCTCCAAAAACGATCCTTTCATTGATAACATTATGGCGTGAGTGAATAAAAAGTTAATCGATAATACAAGGTGTGCCGAACGGACAAATAATAATCCACCGTTTGGAAGTTTTTTATTACAAATCACGACACAAAACAATGTTTGACTATACTTTAATCTTTGCATGAACAAAGGGTCCACGTAGTTAAGCATAGTGATTAGTGTTTATTAATATTATCTAATTAAGTGACAAAGTCCACTTTAATATTACACATTCGTGTCCAAACCAAATTATTGCTGTTCACCTAAGTATTTTATTTATCAAAGTGCATATGGTATACCAAATTATACATCAGATAAGAGCATGGGATTGTAATTTCCTCTTGTTTCATCGTTTTTTAATTACATTAAATGTTTTGTCGCACTTATATCTCTAACTTTATTGCTCGTCTCCATCATTTTCCTAACCTTCCATTAATAATATATTTTGTCACTAGATGATGATTTCCATCCAAAAACTCTATAATGAGGGTGTAACAAAGCTTAGTTGCCCCTTATATTTTTAAATTAGCAAAAAATTTGGTGAATTCAATCAATTATTTTGATGCTTTCCGCTCCAGAAACCATCCCGCTATTATAGATCATGATTTCAATGGTCTAAATGATGTTATAATGCCTATTGAATGATCATGGGAGGACGAATCCAATTATTTTGAATGATATTGAAGAAGATGATGAAATGGTGATAATTGATTCAAGCAATAAAAGATGAACGAACCAACGAAATACTATGTATTGGGAACACTTCAAATTAGTGGCTACGATGCAGTGATAGACAAATAGTCGGAACATAAAACACTGTAAATACTATAAATAGAAGTTAACTTGGCAAAATCTACACTACCCCTAAATAGAGAGTACAAAAAGATGTACTATTCTTAACAATTGGATCTATTTACAAAAGAAAATGCACAAAGGTATGACGATGTTCATGACGAGTTGTGGGTTTCCACTCAATGTAGTAAAAAGCATTCACTTTATATGCTATTGATTTGTATAATAAAAAAAATCATGGATAGTTAATGATTTAAATAAATATATCGATAAAGCCATTTATATCTTTCGACTCACCTGTTGGGTTATCCGACCCACCGATGCTTTCACATGAGGTTGGAACCCTCTTCTGACAAATGTGTCCCAATCGAACCTAATATGAGAGGAACATGTGAGATAGAGTAAACAAACGAATAAATGACCATGTACAAATAGCATGATCCATGTTTTATCGTTTATTACTGACATGCTGTACAATAATAACCATAAAGGTTCCGATTAATACATCAAAAAATATTGCATTTAAAATAATTGAATATCCTTGTAATGGACTAAATATTTTTTATGTTTTAACGAAAGTTACTAGAGAATTTAAGGTGCAAAATTTGTAATGATATTTTTGACAATACGTGGATCAACATAGTACTTGCTGAAAAGGTAATTGGACAACTAAACCGTAATTTCAATGGTATACCATTTCATTTTTGTTATGTATGTTATATTTGTAAGTTAGAGCATATTTGAATTTGATTAAAATCTGATCTTAATTTAAATGAAAGAAGCTATTTGTTTCTAAATTTGTAGTCCCAAAAAAGGATTTTCCAATCATTGCAACAGTGTCACAACTGCAACATTTGACTGCCTCTCTCACATGTGAGTCCCACCATTTAAAAAAAAGACCTGCTACAAAAACAGAGTAAAAAACAGGCTAAAAAACAAGGGGCTGAAATGGCACCATCACAGTCCCACATCTGATCGGATCTGAAATTAAAAAATTCAGATTTGGGACTGAAGTATTGCCACCTCAACCACCTATGTTTTGGGCCTATTTTTCACCCTTTCCAAGTAGTTTAATTCTTAAAAAAAAGGGCTCCAAAATTAATCTTTTTTGGGTTTGAAAGCTTTAATAGACATAATCAAAATCAAACAATCAATACTAATCACATCTTTAATAAACTCCACAAATTTTCAACTACACATTTCACAATCTACTAAAAAACCTAATTTTAATTTCCACTAAATACCCTCTTGATTGTAAAAATACAATTTGAAAAATTAGATATGCTCTTAACTTTATTAAAAAAACTCTAATTGAAAATAAGTATTCAATTATTTATGTGTAAAACATAGACTAAATGCAAGAACATTTATAATAAATATAGACCAATATATGAAAACTTATTCTACCATCCTTTGAATGTTATGAAAATTTCATTAATGTTTAAAACAATTGACACTTTCTCCAAGGCTACGAACACTTGTTCAGATGTAAATTATACTATTATACGACCTGATGCATCCAAGCCCACCTCGGTCCATTGCGCCTCAACACCCAGTCATATAATAGCAATTATAGCTCTGCATGAGCCCCAGGACATATATTCAAGTGATGAAGAAGAAAGGTGAAAAAAAATTTAACATCGCTTACAATTATCGAATAAGATTTTGAATTCTCAAATATGAATGAGATCATTGATAAGTGAGAGTTAAATGATACCCTCCTATCCTGCACCTTGAAAGCATAATCTAAGATTTATCCCTCCATCAAAGACTATGACATGACAAATGGGAACAATGGGAGCGTATTCCAAAAAAAAAAAAATTATAACTCGGCATGAAAAAAAAAAAAAAAATCTTCCATTTAAGGAACATATTCTTGAAAATATATTTTATCTTAAAATAAGTAGCTTATCAGTAAAAAGAAAATAAAAAGAGAAATTCTAGTCGCCAAAATGCACGGTAAACTGAAAAAATCAATGATGGCCCCCTCAGAAAATTATAAATTTATGATTTCAATCACAAAATTATCAGAATTAGCATGGTCAGTGTGAAAACATCACTGGGAACAGCATAAATCAAATCCATTTTACGTGAGAAAAAAATTGAAAATCTAAATCTAAAAATTATTCACAACTTCGAATTAATGGAAAACCCTACATTCAAACGTTTTAAAATTACATGGAAATATTAAAATTAATTGGCAAAAAAAGGCGATTGAAGGTGTGAAGCTCAGAAAGACGTGAGATAAGAGTATTTTCCCAGACCTTACACAAAGAAGGTCTCATAATGAGCTGGGATTAAAGCTTATCATCACCGCCGACACCTTGTATAATCTCGTATATACGCCTATAAATAAATAAATAAAAATTAATTTATAGAAGCGCAAAGACACGAATAGAGGAGAGATCCCGTCCTGTAGAAATGGGAGCAGCAGCCAGATTCAACCACCGTATGCGGTGCGCCATTGGCGTGGGGTTTAAATAATGGATTTGTTTTGGAATTAGGGTTTTTGTGTCCTTTTAGAAAGTAGTTTAACGGGCCATATATGGGTCAGATCCAAATTTTAGTGGCCTGATCCAGCAGAAAAAAGTTGCAGCAGGAGTTCTTAACTTTAGAGGAAACTATGTTTTAAGTTTTTCAAATAAAAATATTCACAAATCAGGGATTATTATAAATTTTAAATATATTTTTAGCATTTAATTTTCTACTTCATTTTGAAATATAGGGCAAGATTCTTCATTGAAACAAAAGTCAAGAAGACCATTCTCCACCTATATTAGTCATAATGTTCGAATAAAAAGAAGTCAGAAAGACAAAAATGTCGGGACATATAACAATTGAGGTCACATATAGTTAACATGGATATAATCTTAAATCTAGTGCATTTGAGATCACAGTTTTAATGCACTTGACAAAATATTGGGAAGAAATACGACAAGGTACGCTCCATAAATTGTGTCCGATGATAATGTTTGAGTGTTGACTTTACCATGTATCTCGAGCCTACAAACCATTATAAATTTAGAAGCTCTACTCCTTCCATAAATCTATTGTAACCCAGAAAGTCAATTATCTTAAAAGAAAAATTAAATTTTCTGTCAACTGAATGAAATCAAAAAATAGAAACCTTGATTGAAGAAGGCGTTTTCAGCGCCTGTAAAGAGGAGACCTTGCCCATGCAATTGATAATTCCCTTGCACTCAACACGTAGCATTTCTTATTTGTAATTGTATCAATGGCAGTGTCTGCATTAATTGCAATAAATATTAACATTATTAATCACATTGTGTCACAGCTCAAACAAGTGTCATTTTTACCTTGTTACCCCCATCAATGAGAAGAGGAGCAGAAAGCTCGAAAAACAAATCCCTTCTCAAAGAAAACTCTATTGGAGATACTAACTTAGTAACAATATCGCAATAATCATGAGGCAAGAATTTATTCCACATGAGGTCCAACTCGATAGATCTATGAAATATTTATGATACAAGCATCGCCGGCAAGCATCATGAGGAGTCGTGAATGTGATGACATGGGCAAGACAATCTTCCGACAAGTCGTCGAGTTGTGTCACGGCCATGGTTTATTAAGAAAAGGTTGTTCCAAGAAATTTTGTATGCTTGTTTTGTTTAGAAAATGAAAGCATGGTCCAAAGGGGATTTATATATGAATCGAGTTACAGGTACCCAGAGTTTTACATTCCGAATTACCTGCCTTTCACATGAGGATGGGCCCCACACATTAATTGGGCAATAGGCCGACCTCATTTGTAAGGGGGAAGGTGCGGTCGGGGCTTTTTCTTTTAGGATAAAGCTATTTGTACACCTTATGGTGTACAAGGTGTACCAAATAACTTACACCCCTCTCACAGAAAGAGGGGCCCACGAATATTAAAATATTCATGGGCCCCTCTTTCTGTGAGAGGGGTGTAAGGGATTGTGTAAAGGATTATGTAACCCTTTCTTCTATACATAGACTAATCAATAATGATGGATTTACGTTAGGATGACAACATGAATTTGACATATAAGGACATCCTAAATCCTAATCAACCGGGGAAATTGTTGGGTGAAATGCAAAAGGGTGCAATGCCCAAGTCAATGGTCGAAAATGTCCAGAATTGACCAATCATATAATTAACTTGACGCTCCATGCTTTAATTTATTTATATGTCTGGAATGTCCAGACATTCCTAATCTTGATTACTAATGGTCAATAAAATAAATACAATTAAGATAGTCCAGGTATGATAGAAATTTTTGTATAAACTTTGAAGTATTCAACGTGGTCGAGAAAAGACCTGTCTCTCATTGTTTTATGAGTTGGTAATTTGAAGATCAACTTGATTTTCGACCTCTCAATCTCTATTCTTCATGGAGAAGCCAACGTGGCAAAAAAATTACTTTACATCTCTTACCATTTTACGAGTTGGTAATTTAAAGATCCACTCAATTTTAGACCGTTAACCTCTATTCTTATGCTAAACACGGTATGTTCCAATAAAATCCTATAAAACACCATGAAATGACATTTCCTCAATTAGAATAATCAGATCATCCATAAAAACTGCTACATATTTCTCCAACGTATGAATGAAAATACTGGGCAAACAAAATTAATGAGAAGTAGCTAGTGTATCACATAAATCAAATGACATCATACGGAAGCACAAGTTTGAAACGGACATATAAACATGGTTTAAGCCAAAAAAAGAGGCCGGCCCTGTTGGCGCCCCCTATTGAAGACTGACGCCATGAAAACAGGGTTGGTCATTGACCCTGTTGTCCCAACATTACTCTATAAATATGGTCTTCTCTTGATCCTCTATGATTATCTAATAATACCTGCATATTCATCAATAAAGAAATAGAAAGGACGGCCCTCCGGAGCAAATTCAAAGTGACAAAGACCGTGTGTGTTGGAGTTTGTCAATCCAGCGTGGGGAGTTTGAATCCTGAGGAGCAGCCAAGTGATGTAAAACCTTTGGACAGAGCAGCTTGATGTTGTAAGATCCATGGAGAAGGGTCTCTTGGGGCAACAAGTAGAAGGACGCACGAACACTGGCTATGAAGGCCATATCCCGCGATTTACTTCCTCGAACTGAAGAGGAGCCAAAAGCTCGAGGTCCAAGATTTAATCTGGCGAAGCTGGAACATCTAGATATAAAAAAAAAAAAAAATAGAAAGGACGGACGGCTACACTCCCTAAGGTTTGGTCGACTGGTTGCATTTAATATTCTACAGTCAACGCAATCAATACCTTTGTAGGAATAGGTACTCATTCTCCACCATTGTTTCAATTTTTTGACTGACCTACTGATTATAAATTTATAAGATTTTGAGTAGATGATACCTTCGTCTAATAGTTTTAAGATCTTTCTTTATCACATCTATATCTATTTTTCCTCCATAAAAATAAAAAAATATGATTGATATCGATCACATCCAACCATCATTTTTTACTTTATATTTCTTATGTGGGGTCTATAACGACTATATTTTTCATTCTTATTTTAGAAAGAATGAGAATCAAACAAAGCTTAGAATAGTCACGAAATCTATAAATGTTGATTCTTTGTCAAATATCATATACTTGACAATGAAGAAATTTGTGTGTGAATGCCAAGAATTGAAATTTGGTCAACAAATCGATAAATCTACATAATACCGATGTTGATCAAAATAATTTAAAATCTCTTAGTCTCAATAATGTCATCCAGTAAACGACCAATGACCAACAATATTACAACAAGATTTTAAAGTAAACCCTAAAAAGAACGGAAGATGTTTGTTGTATATAACTATTTATAATTTTTTAACAAATTGATGAGGTGTCAAAAAAAGAGTGGAGACTATTTTTTATTTGATTGATGAGATTGTGATCCAATTTGATAAACTGATCTGTAAATTGTGATGTACATATAGCATAACTGAAAAGGAGAATCTTAATTTTGCAAAAACCTAATTGACCCTAACTAAATAACAATTGATTACATAAAATAAAAATAAGCCAAAACTATTGAAACTAATTCATGTCTCCTATTGCATCATTAACTAATATAGCGCAAGCGTCGAGAATCGAATAACATCTCAATCTTACTCCTTCGAGTGTGAAGAGTATCGGGAGAAGTTGAATATTGGGAAAAAACTTCGAATGTTTAGTTAATTTAAATAAATAAAAAAAGTCAACAATGCTTATAAATAAGTATTTATCATGTTGAATATCAAATCCTCTGCAAGATTGATTTTATTTAAAAATGGTTGCGGTCTTTGGCAAATGCTCTATGGATTGGACGCTACTCAATTTATAAGAAACTTTTACTTTCCCAGAAATTCTAAATATATTTTTGTAGCTTTTATCAATAAAAGAAAGTATATTTAAAAATTATATGTAAATATTTTAAGCTTATCCAAGAGTGAAAACTTTTTGATATATCCATATAGAGACAGAAGAGATGGGATTGGAAAATGCCCCCAAGTCAATATTCAAGAACCTGATGCTACGGCATACTAACAATCTTGCTATACAAACATGGTCGATGACATGATTTAAAAACATGAGACACGTGTCAAATATTAATTGGACGGTTGAAAAGAAAAAAAGAGCCACACGTTGGCAGCACCTGTCAAAAATCCTGTCAAAAGTCCATGTTCAAGCAGCATTATTCCACTATTAATATATGGCTAGTAGTTTTAATTCACATTAGAATAAATTGTATGGAGATTAGCCTCATATGGTAGACGAATTTGTTTAGAACCTAGTTGGAGATTGGCTACAAGAAAATTTGTCTTATACAATGGACAATGCATGTCACGAACACAACAAAATGACACGTGAACATGTATTAAAAGTATATTATCAAATCTTAATTGAGTTACTTAATGGCAACAAGAATTTATTGACTTTTATGATAGACGCGTAATTAACAAATATTGTTATTTAATGTTGCAAAATGTCATTTTTCTTGTAATTATTGAAATGAGAAATGGTTTTTACGTTCTCTAGATTTATCTCATTCTAGTTGATATTCTGGAAATCCTAATCCGTGAACAATTTTCAAATTTTTTTGTACACAATTATTATCCTTTGTTGTGTCCCCAACACATAAGAAAGAAGTAGAGGGAGTAACGAAGAAGTCGACATGAAGAAAGTAGATATCATTTTTATAATTTATATTAGAAGGTTGCTTGAAGTAATAAGAAAGACCTTATGAGAGAAATTTTCTATGTACATTTCAAATGGTTTAACATCTAATGCTTAGGTTTAAGCTCAATGCCTTCAACAAGAAGGCCCCCTTTGAGGTGATCCCCCTCCACCTCTTTCAAGCTCATCTTCACTTCTTTGTCTTTACCATCACAATAGAATTCACCCAATTCAGCCTCCAACCATCCATCTTCGCGCATATGAAGAACGCGTTCTTCTACTTCATGAATTCTTGATCTTGATTCGTTAATTTTGTTTTGCACAGTATCACGCTCCAATTCTTGTTCTTTACACTCGTTGCCTCTTAAATAAATTTTTCTTGTCGATTTATAATCACCAACTTCAAGTGAAACCTCAGATGGTAGGGAATCTAATCCAAATGCACGTTTCGCAAGTTTAACAACGAGGTAGGCTCCATATTTGGTATTTTCTGTTAGCATTCGAGTGTTGATTTTACCATATATCTCTAGCCAACTTATCATTATAAGCTCCACCCCTTCAAAAAATCTGATAAACACAACAAACAAAGATTTAAAAATTAGATGTCAAGATAATTCCTTTCCACAACTTTATTTTCGAAAAAAAAAAATAAAGTCGACAATATAAAACTTACGTTCGAATTCAAAAAGTAATTGTTGTACAAGAATTAAAAAAAATTAAGTTTTAAATGAAAGAAATGTATACCTTGATTGAAGAAGGGGTTTCCAGCTCCAACAATGAGGATTGCTTGCCCAAACAATTGACAATTCCCTTGCACTCAACATGTAGCATTTCGTATTTGTAACTTTATCAATTGCAAATGTCTGCAATGTAAAAAAATTATTATTATTGTTGTTGTTGATGTTGTTGTTGTTTGCTAATATATATATCAACTCGTTGATTGTGACAATTGAAAATACATGTGTGGCTAGCATAATTTGAAATGCAAGTGAACCAAATTGTATGGCTTGCATGATTTTTAAGTAGATATTTGGACTATGTTGTATTTACCTTGTTGCCCCCATCAATGAGAAGAGGAGTAGAAAGCTTGAAAAACAAATCCTTTTTGGATGAGAACTCCATTGGAGAAACCAACCTCGACATGATATCGCGATAATCACGAGGTAAGAATTTGTCCCATACGAAATCCGATTTGGCTGAATTGTGAAACATAGTCGATGCAGGCGAAGAATGGCATGCGCTATGAGGAGTCGTGAATGCAATAACATGAGCAAGACAATCTTCCGGCAAGTCGTGGATTGTTGTTTCCGACATGGATTAATAAGAAGAGCCAAGAATTTTGTACTGTGCCACTAGAGATGGAGGAAATTTTGGTTTCTTGTTTTTGTTTCGAATATGAATGCAAAGGGCTTTATAGAGTTGGCAATGTGTAGAGGCTTATCATAATATATAGAAATACATGAATTCAATTCATCACAACATCCCTATCCGTGTTATCATGTTGGGCTTCAACTTGTGGAATTTGTTTTAAATTTAATGCAGTCCATTAGTCAAGGTCAAACAAGTCTAGAACTTTTGTAAGTTGTAAAACTATAAAAATTTATAATATTCTTATTTTTTAAATTATTTGCCGGCTCAAACATTAGACCAGCCTGGTAGAGGAGCTACAATCTTGCGATGATTGTGTTGACAAACGAGCAATATTCAGAAAGAGTACACACTCAATTTTCTTACTATCAAATAGAATCGTATATTATTACGAAAGTGTTACATGTACATAATACATCACACAATACATTACACCCCTCTCACATGGAGAGGGGTCCACACACAATAAAATATTCGTGGACCCTCCTTCATGTGAGAGGAGTATAATGCATTTGGTACACTAGAAAGTGTACAAATAGCATTTTCCATATTATTATGTTGTTGATCAAGTAAATTATGCGAACAATAGTTAGATGAAAGTGACTATTGGAATTTTAAAAAAATTGGTATAGAAAGTTGAGAGTTTGTTCGGTTTAGATTAAAATATGATTTTAATTTAAGTCAAAGTCAAATAATCAATATTAACCACATTTTTTATGGGTCCCACAACTTTTCAACTACACATTTTAAAAACTTCTATTACAATTTACTAAAAAAAATCTATTTTTAATCCCCACCAAAAACCCTCTAAGTCTAGTTGTTAGATTCGATTACATGAATTTGATGCCGCAACAAAATATATTTAAGGATTTATATTATATAATTTGATAAAGCTTCACATTAGCTATCAACTTAACCATAATCCTACTACTTTATCTTGATTTGTAAGTTACCTTGAAAAAGATGAGTGTAGTAAGATCGGTTTGTTAAATAAAGTTTAAAAATGTAAAATCTCGGTTAAAGAACCAAACTTGTTTATGATTTTAAGAATTTAAAATTGAATTTTATCTACTTAATATGCAATAACTAGAAGGGGAAGGGGGGGGGGGGGGGGGGGGTTTACATTATTCATATTATGCTTAAATGTCAAATTTATTATAAGAATCCGTTTTAAGTATTGAAATTGAAAGAAAAAAATTGTTTTGAATTTTTTAATAACAATGTTTGTTATTTTTTTACTAAGCGGAATGTATTTACCATTAAGAAAAAATGTACTTGAAAAACGTACGGTAGTATGATTTTAGACTGTTATCGGGGATGGACCTAGACAATTTGAACTAGGAGGTCACAAGAAAAATTTATAGTGTACTTTCTAATAAATAAAAAAAAATAAAAAAAACTAAACGATTATTTTTTGGAAAATGCTATTTGAGTAGGACTGTACAATTACATCACCCTCACAAAAAGGGGGCTGCGCAAATAAAAAAAGGCGCTGGCCCTCCTCTTTGTGAGGGTGTTGTGCAGTATACTGTAAAGCATATTGTACAATAAGTACGGTTCTTTTTTTTTTTAGGACCCCCCTCCCCCCCGGTCCACCCCTGATTGTTGTAATTTATATAACATATTAAAATTGTAAAAAATCTAAATCAATAAAATTGTCTTCGCCTGTTATCAATATAAGAGTATCTACAAGAAACTCTTTAAAAGTGGAATGCTCTCTATTTTAAAGAGTCAATCTTTAAAATTTTACTCCAAAAGACTCTTCAATTTAGGCTGCGTTCTCTTTGTCGTTTTGGGGCCGTTTTCTGTTTTCTGTTTTGCAAAACGACGAAAACGCGTTCTCTTTGTCGTTTTGGAAAACGAGTTTTTCAAAACACCAAAAAAAATTACACACAAAACCCAAAACGAGTTTTTTTCGTTTTGGACGTTTTCTGTGCAAAACTCGAAAAAATTGAAAACACGCGAAACACTCCATTTTTCAACAGTGTTCCTTCTTCCATAAAAAAAAAAAAAAAAAAAGTCTTCCTTCATCTCTGCCTTCTCTCTCTTCTATTTTCTATGTTTATTTTGTATGAAAAAATAAACTTATTATTGATTTCATGCAATCCCAAAAAAATATATTTAATTTTATACAAGTGTTTATTATTGAAATGTATATGTTATTTTATTAAAAGTGGGAATTTTTTTTGAAAATGCATAAATATTTTACACTTATATGTTATTTTATACTACATTAGCATTTAAACTATTAAAATTAATTGAATAATCATATTTTTAGAATAAAATAATATTAATAAAAATTTTCACAAATTTATATGTTATTTTAATATATGAAAAAATATTTCATGATTAAAAGATATTTCAAAATTCAATGAAATTTCAGGTTTATAATATATTTAATAATATATTAACATTAAACAATTAAAGTTAATTGAATAATCAGATTTATTGAATAAAATGTTATCAAATAATATTCTAAAAAAGTGCAAAGAGAACGCGTTTTCTGTTTTCTGTTTTGAGAAACTGTTTTTCAAAATGACAAAGAGAACGCATTTTCAATAATCTCAAAATAGACACTAAAAACACAAAACACAAAACGAATTTCAAAACTCAAAACACAAAACAGAAACACGAAGAGAACGCACCCTTAACTTTTTAAAATAGAGAGTCAACCCACCTCTCTATAATTTAATACTTCAAAAATTTCAACTTCCAATATACATTTTATTGACTTAATTAAATAAAGTGATATAATTATTGGAGAGAATATTGTAAAAATAAAAGAATGAAAAAAAAAATAAATACATATTGGGAATGATAAAATTAAATGTTAAAAATAAAAAGACTATTGATGCATTTTAAAATTTTTGCTCTTTAAATTTATAGATATTTTTTAAATTGTAGAATATACTCTTTAAAAATAGAGTCTTTTGAAAATACTCTAACTAAAATATTTAAGATAATATTAGAGCCGATTAAGATCGAAAAGTATCAACTATGTTATGCATGCATAAAATGTAGTGTAAGTTCTGTCTACACGTAGTGTGACCGGTTATTAATAAATTTCCAATAATTGAGTGTTTAGATAAGATCAACGTAACCTACCAGAGTCTTCACACTTTATGTATGCAAACACTGAATTTTCTAAATTTTCCAGAAGACAGACTTTTGTAGTATCTCTTTAAAAATAAATAATCAAGTTTGAAGTTTATCTTTTACGAAACTCGTCATTTTTTAAAGTTGAAAATCAGGGGAAAAAATCTTAATATGAAAATAAATTAATAAGGGTATTTTAGGTAATTTATTATGGATACGAAAATGCATTCCTGATAAGAGTCATTAATTGCTGCTTTTGTACTAAACAGACATTTTTACGCATGAACATACATTGGACTATGTGTATGTATGAGTATGCTCATTAAATGTTAAAAATGTTTTGTAGAGTCGAATATTATTTGTGATGGAATTGTAAGATTTTCAATGATAATTCACCACACTCATATTCATAGAATTATACAACTATATATACACATTCTTTAGAATATATTTCTAGCATTGATCTATCTGCGTGGCTACAATTTTGTAATGTTTACAGAAAGTAGCAGCCTTGAATTTAGTACTATGTGTTGACTGGTGCAGATTACACGTGAAGGTGCTGCCATGATTTTAGCATAGAATTTGTCTCGATTGGAACTTGATTAGTGCAGCCTTGATTTATACACGTGCAAGCTAAGATTTAGCTTTGTTGATTTGTGTTATCATCCTTAACGTGCCCCGCAAGATGGAACTGTTATTGACAAGGCCACTCTTGTTCGGAAGAAACTCCGTGCATTTCCGTGACAATGGCTTGGTGAGAAGATCCGCAAGTTGATCCTGAGTGTTGACATGACGAACATTTAATGTGCCTCGTTGAACCATGTCACGCACAAAGTGGAGATCTATCTGGATGTGCTTCATCCTTAACGTGCCCCCGCAAGATGGAACTGTTATTGACAAGGCCACTCTTGTTCGGAAGAAACTCCGTGCATTTCCGTGACAATGGCTTGGTGAGAAGATCCGCAAGTTGATCCTGAGTGTTGACATGACGAACATTTAATGTGCCTCGTTGAACCATGTCACGCACAAAGTGGAGATCTATCTGGATGTGCTTCATCCGAGAATGCTGGACGGGATTGAAACTAAGGTATGTCGCTCCAAGGTTATCACAGAACGGTGATGGTGGAGACTTGGGGGAAAGTCCAAGTTCATGAAATGATGAAAGCAGTCATAGCGTTTTAGAAGTAGCATTTACAAGTGCTCTATATTCGACCTCAGTGGATGAGCTGGCGACAGCTCGCTGTTTCTTTGAGCTCTATGATATAGGATTGGAACCAGGAGCATTGACATAGGCCGATGTAGATGTACGATCATCAAGATTATTAGCCCAATCTGCATCAAAGTATGTGGTGAGAGCAAAACTCACACCCTTGTGGAGTTGAAGTCCATGATTTTTTTTTTATTTTTTTTTTGCTTCAAGTAGCGAAGGAGACGTTTTGCCACGGTCCAATGTGTGACTATCGATTTATGCATAAACTAAGATAATTTGTTGACGGTAAATGAGATGCCTGGATGAGTGAGTGACAAGTATTGGAGAGCACCGATCACACGACAAAATTCTATGCTATTGAGTGAAGAAGTTCCATCAACCAATTGCAACCCAATGCTAGTAGGTAGTGGTGTTGATACATCCTTAGCACCACTCATATTGGTTTTAGACAGCAAGTCACGAAAGTATTTGTGCTGGGAAAGGAATAAACATGTAGTTGTGGGAATAACCTCAACACCTAAGAAAAAAGTGAAGTTATCCCATGTCTTTTAGAGAGAACCGTGCTCCAAGTTTGTGAATAACAATTGAGACAAAAGTAGGATCGCTGCCTGTAATAACGAGATCATCCACATAAATCAGAAAATAGCGTATAATAGAACCATGCCTATAGATAAACAATGATGAATCAGCCTGTGAATTGTGAAAACCAAGCTCTATAAGAGTGTTTTTCAAAGCAGAATACCATGCCCGAGGAGCCTGTTTAAGGCCATAGATGGCCTTGTTCAACCTACAAACATGGTTCGTATGTAACATATGTTTGAACACTAGTGGTTAGGCCATGTATACATTCTCAGTAAGAGCACTATGCATAAATGCATTATTCACATCAAACTATCTTAAAGGCCATCCATTGTCAAAATAGATCTAAATATAGTAGGTTTCACAACAGGACTAGGTCTCTTTGTAATCCAATCCAAGGCGTTGATTATAACCCTTAGCCACAAGCCGAGCTTTGAATCGATCAACTGACCAATCTATATTTCTCCTAATCTGGAACACCTATTTCACCCTACTGGATTAAAGTTCTTAGGTGGTAGGACCAACTCCCATGTACCATGTCTCATAAGGATAGTAAGCTCATCGGACATAGCATTTTGCCAATAAGAATCACAAAGTGCTTGGCTCACATAGCTTGGTTCAATAGTGGTTGGATATGATGTTTTGTAACCGAATAAAAAATTTTAGGTTTGTAAATTTGATTCATGGAACGAGTGGTCATAGGATGGGCTTTTTGTGGTTGATTCAAAGATAGGTTGGTCGGGATAGAGGTAGGTTGGATCATCGGTTGGGTCATGGCTTTGGTAGAGGCTGTGGGTTCACCAGGAAGAGTGACCGTATATTGGCTCTGATCGGATTGGACATGACTACCTGTATGGGTGTGAAATTGATTCGAAATAAATGGAGACGAAGCAGGAGAACTACCTTGAGGTGATGGAGCAACGGTAGGTACACGATCCAAAACCACTGGAGGCAGCGACAAAGGTGATTGCATTGGTGCAGGAGGAGCAGCCTATCGAGATGGAAATCACAAGGGTGGTGTGGAGCAAGTTTTGATGTGGCTAATGTTCTCATTAAGCAGGACATGTCGGGAAACATACATCCAGTTATTTTGCAGGTCCAAACATTTGTACCTCATTTTGGGTTTGTAAATACCCAAGGAATAGATAGGGAATGGATTTGAGTTGGAGTTTGTAGGTGTTATATGGCTTGGTAAGTGGAAAGCAGAGGCAGTCAATTTTTTTTTCATTTGAGATAATTTGGTTGTTAATCAAAAAGAGCTTCATAAGGGGATTTATTGTTTAACAAGGACTATGGGTTATTTATTTATGAGGTAGGTGGTAGTATGAAAGGCATGG
Source organism: Osmanthus fragrans (assembly GCA_019395295.1). Taxonomy (NCBI): domain Eukaryota; kingdom Viridiplantae; phylum Streptophyta; class Magnoliopsida; order Lamiales; family Oleaceae; genus Osmanthus; species Osmanthus fragrans. The sequence continues at coordinate 25,337,559 of CM033356.1, forward strand.
AGCCAATAAGAGAGTAGCATGGAAACATCATGCAATAAAGTGAGACCCGTTTCCACTAAGTGACGATGACGATGTTCAAAGACCCCATTTTGTTGTGGGGTATGGGGTGCGGTTGTATAGTGGCTAAATCCACGAGTGGAAATATAGTCTTAGACTTAGGAATTAACCGCCATTATCAGAGTAGAGACTTTTGATTTTAGTTTGAAAACGTGTCTTAACAAGATGCTTAAATTGTGGAAAATACCAGTGGTATGAGATGGACCCAAACGTCAGTATAAACAAGATCAAGTGGAGCGTGACTTTAGAGACTTGTGACACGAAATGGCTGTCTATGTGCTTTATTAATTGAACAAGAAGGGAAAAATAATTTATTATATTTTGGACGATTTTGAGAGCTAATGTCCAAGACGTTTGTGACCACCCATCAATCAAGGTCCGCTCATGCACATAAGCAACCATGTTGGAAAGAGGAGCCACCAGTGAATTTGGGAGTGTAAACACCGTTTTCACATGCACCTTTGAGTAGAGATATCCCCATGATCTGATCCTTCACAAGGAAATAAGTTGGGTGAAATTCTACAAAACATTATTTTGAGATATGAAATAATGGACTGAAATTATTATTTTTAATTGTTGGGACACAGAGTGTGTTTTTTAAATGGAAAGTGCGATTGGGCGAGTGAAATGCCAAATAACCAATGTATGAGACAGACAAACCTGATCCGTCATCGGTTACAACTTCATCAGTACCATCATATTTAGTGTGAATGGATAAATTAGCCAGATCATCAGTTATATTGTGTGAAGCAGCAGAGTCAATAAGCCATTTATTTTCCTTGGTGCGAGAAATGGAGACACAATTCAAAGTGACTTAAGGACTGTTCAATCGAGGACAATTTTTAGCAGTGTGGCCCATTTGGTCACAAAACTGGCACTTGGGTTGGTAGCGACGTTGGCCCATGTTTGAACGCCCTAAAGAGTTAGTGGACTGTCTATTGTCATGGTTGGGGCCAGTGTTTTTGCTGGGTGGGCCAAAAGTATGATTTGACCCATGTGGTCTATATGACCACGCTGTTGAGAGACTCCGTTAAAAGAGTTTTGTCCCGAGCGACGATGGGTGTAATTTGCCGTGGCTACCAGTTGCTAGGTGCAGGGACGAATACAGTAGGAGCTGGGCTGGGCTGTAGCTCCGTCCCATTAATTTTTTTTAAGGCAAAAAAAATAAAAAATTATGAAAATTTGTAGCTCGATGTTGGATCCAATCCTTGATCCGTCCATGGTTGGGTGAAAACATCAAGTCGACGTAAGTAGCTTTCATGGCAGGAGGTCATGAAGCTCCTCAAAGGCCACTGAGTGTTCCCAAGCATGAATGGGGGCAACAATTTATCTGTATTCGGCTTCCAGACCATTCAAGATGTAGAGTGTGAGATCATCATCAGAGATGGGATGATCTATGAGGGTAATTTCGTTCGCTAGTGATTTCACCGTGTATAGGTAGTCTGAATTGTACGATTTTCCCTCTAAAATAAGGTTAATTCATCCTTCAGTTGCATGGCCCTCCCTAGTTCTTGATTTTATGGCATACATGGTGTTGAGTTTTTTCCATGCTTCATGGATGTTTTGGCAGCGGAGATGAGAGGTGTTATGGTGGGGGAGGTGGACGCTAGTATTGCACTTAAGATAAGCTTATCTTGTCGAACCCAATGGTTTTTTAGTAACTGGTGGACAATGAGCCAGTAGGTTTGGGGCTTAAGTTGTCTCCGGTGACATAGGTTAGGAGATCATAGCCGATGAGAAGAGCTTCAAATTGGGTTCGCCATTGTGTAAAGGTGGATGGGGTGAGTTTCTCATTAATATGAGTAGAGATATTGAGAACAATAAGGGGGGTTTCAGGTGAGGATGGAAGTGGAGGTTGAGAAGGATTAATTGGTGTTTGCTCAGAAGGGGAGGTGAATTCAGACGTTGGGATCAAGGGCTCGTTAGAGTTTGGCCACTCTGATACCTTGATGGAATTTTAAGATTTTCAATCTACTTACTTCAATGTTAATTCACCACACTCATATTCATAGAATTATACAACTATTTCTAGTAATGATGCTATCTATGTGGCTACAGTTTTGTAATGTTTACAGAAAGCAGCAGCCTTGAATTTAGTAATATGTGTTGATTGGTGCAGATTACACATGAAGGTGCTGCCATGATTTTAGCATAGGAATAATTTGTCTTGACTGGAGCTTGATTAGTGCAGCTTTGATCTACAAGTGCAGGCTAAGAGTTAGCTTTGTTGATTGGTGCTTGATTTGTGCTATCATCCTTAACAATTTGTGTCTTCTTTATTTTCACACACGTATGCTTATCTCACCCCAAATCTCAACCATGAAATTACTTCTACGCATCTAATCAAATTTTTACTACTAAACCTCATCTTCTTAATTTGAACTGAGGTTAGAGGTGTGTAGAAGTTATATATTTTTACAAAAATTCAAATAGATTAACGTTGTCACACGTGAAATCCTAGAATCATGGTATTCATCAAACTTTGCAAAAGCATCAGTAAGTTGGCATCTATTGCATCTAATCCGCTATCCTTGGAGGACTTTGACATATCGTAAATCCTCTTCAACAAGGCGTAAAACCCTGGTGCTGGTCCTAGAGGATGGTCCAACATTTTTGTGCTCCAACCTAAAAACTTTCAGGGTCTGTCACCACCAATGTGGATGCCTCGCTCGATCTGTGCCATCCTACGATAGGCTAGTCTTGTGTTAAAGTGTAGAGCATAATTATTGGGGTCTTGCTATGTGTACACTCCGGTTCATCCTTTGGTTGACACGGTCCCACTCGAGCACTCACATGGGGGTCGGGTCCCACTCCATTAAATTTAATTTTTTCGCCCCCCATGTGAGGGGGACAAGTGGGGTCGGATAAAAGAAAAGGTAAAGGGGAGTGTACAAATAGTTTATTCCTAATTATTGCTACTGTGCGGAGTTCTTAAGTGTAGGATTTTATATTATCATAAAAAAAAAGGAGATGTTAGAAAAAATAGTGTATACGATTTTCTCTTGTAAATTTATTTTCATCATATTGAATTATTGTAGCGACAAACGATACGTAGTCTTATATCGAAGAAAATCTCTATAAATCTTGTGTGTTCTTGTATCTTTTTTTTTTACCATAATTTTTATTGCTTTTGATGATATATATAATTATGATTTTAATTCTCAACAACATGCTAGTTTTATCCCAACTTTACACATTGAAATGCATGATATATTTTGTCCACTTTATATTATTATTTCATATGTCACTTTTAGGGCACGTTTAACATGAAGTGGCGAATCCAGTATTATTGGTGAGTTAGGATGGTCATTGACAGTCGATCGTCAACAGCTACAATAATGAGATCATTTATTAATATTTAATTAAATAATATTAAAAATTCTTCAATCAATATATAAATGTACTAAAACGAAAAAATCATATACATGTGAAAATATAATCCAATATAACCCAAAATAATAAGAAAAAATATATGATACAACCTCAATCCGTAACTGTAAGCTTAGATAACTGTATTTTTCGAGGGTCTCATATTTTGAAAGCATTGCAAAATTGCACCATTCTCAATTTTTTTTTTTTTTTTATTACAAATCTCTCACTCTGTATACCACCAAATTATGACTCAAAAATCTCTCACTCCGTAATGGATTAGGGTTTGCTTTGCAGTTTGCAATTGTCGATTCTCTGGGTGTTGGCTCTATCGTTGTTGGCGTAACTTTTACTTTTTATAAAAAAAAATTTGAATGAAACTACATTTATTTTTATTTGAAAATTATTTAAAAGAGTTAATATTCCAAATATGCTTATAACGAAAGTTACATTGAACTAGTTTCATCTAAAAACTCTTCTAACTATAAAAAGAACTTTTACAAAATTAGGCAAACGAGTACACACAACTTTTAAATTTGAAAAGCTCTCATTTTAACTTTTTAAAAATCATGTAAAACCTACCTTTTGTTTTCCTCATTTGTCTTAACTTGAAGCATCATTTCAACAATTATTCCTCAGCAATACTTTAAAGGCACTGATTTGCTGTCTTTCTTTAAAGGGGGCAGACAAACGTATTTTATGAGGCTTCTCAATATTGTCTTGTAAATATAATGTGCATGCATTTAAATAATCTTATTTCGTTCGATAATAATTATTTTAAGAATAATGTTATATATTTTATAAATATTATAATTCATAAGACTTAGCCCTTGTTTAGTGAGTATTAAAATTAAATTTTTAGTAGATTTTGATAAAAAGTTTTTGAAATGTGTGGTTGAAAAGTTGTGGAACCCATAAAAGATGTGGTTAATAATGATCGTTTGTCATTGATTTATATTAAAATTTGACTTAAATCAAGGAGCTTAATATAAACGTAGCTTTGAGATTCGATCCGAGTAGTGACCTCGATGAAGAGGTAGGTCGCTGAGTATGTGGTTGAACCGCTAACTTGGTGGTTGGATATCCTATTACATCTAAAAATACTAATTTTAATTATGTAATAAAATAGTAATTGTCATTGTCATTCATTAAATTAATTAATCCCACATTATCTTTCAAAAATTAATCCAAAACTCGATAGATGAAGATTTTCATGATGAAATAAATAAATAAAAATTAGTTTGTTTTTCCTATTTTCTACACATTAACTTGATTAGATATGCTTATATATTAAAATTTCATAATATGCAAATGTGATGTGCTCAACTTTTACATTTTTGTTAGCATAAATCACAAGGAATAATATAATTTAGGATAACGGGAAGGTAAGTAGAAAAGGCAAAATCAAAAGAATACTAAAGTTTAACGAGGTCAACGACTATACAAATCCAATATGAAATATATAAATTTTCAATTAACAATGTCTTGTCGAGTTAATCAGTTTGTGTCAACAATTTTTTTTTAAAACTTGACGAGGTTTTTCGATTGAATGTTCGGGCTGACTCAGCCCTTAGGTTTTAAAATGCTGAATATAAGTAAATTTACTTATAGGCACCACAGCATATCACAAGAAGTTGGTAATTGTTCTATCCTTGTTCTATGGATAATGTTGTGCGTATAGAAAATTCCCACAGAAATCATAAAGAATTTCAAAAAATCCGACTTGCCACCTTTGCATTAATGATTTCTATTTCACCAACCCACTTACCGCCCCCCTATTACCCCACCCCACCCCACCCCACCCCTTTTTCCACTTTTTTCTTTGTTATTTATGTATGACATTTCGACATTATTATGGAAATGTTAAAAGAAATCGAAATATTGCATTTTTAACACTATTTCGAAGTACTCACGCCCTAATTTATAGCATCCTTAACTATGTACGAAACGGCCTACCATAGCAAAAGTTACCACTCATCGAAATAGGCCATTCCCAAAATATATAAATGATTTTTCTTATTTTTGTCTCAATTTTCGGGATTATTGTGGGATATCAAACGAAATCAAAATGTTACATTCTTAACACCATTTCAAGGTGCTAACGGCCTAATTTATCGCATCATTAACCACGTGTGAAACGACCAATCGTAACAAAAGTTATCACTCATCGAAATTGGTCGTTTCAAAATATATAAATGAATTTTCTTGTTTTTGTCCCAATTTTTGGGATTATTGCGGTATGTCAAACGAAATCGAAATATTATATTCTTAACACTATTTCGAAGTGCTAACGGCCTAGTTTATCGCATCCTTAACCGCGTGCGAAACGGTCAATCGTAGCAAAAGTTACAAGTTGTCGAAATAGATCATTCCAAAATATATAAATGAATTTTCTTGTTTTGTCCGAATTTTCAAGAATTTTTTTTTTTCTCAAATTTCGGTGGGAGCCTACGATCCCACCGGACAGTACTTAACTACGACAATAAGCTGCTTAACCCACTAAAAAGGAAAAAAAACAAGTATGAAATGTAATGTTTACTTAGTTTAACAGTACTCAATTTTATATTCCATAAAAATCTAAACTTATACAATCAATCGAAGTTATAAAATATCTAGTATTCATCCGAAAAGTGTAAAGATATGTAAAAGATAGTTGTAAAGTCGTGCAAGGAAACCATTAAGATAGGTTGCAATTCGTTTGCTTAGATAGAAAATGAAGACCCATATTAATTCCAAAATTACCCTAATCATTTAGATTTAGAGTTACTTAACGTATGGCATATGAGCATTTCGATTTATAGCATATTCTCAATGGGGAGCCACCAAAAAGATGGATATTCTATAAATTATTCTTGTCTGCAGTCCAACGTGCCCATGTAATATTCAACTGTACATCATGGGACCCATCACCATGAAATTACCATTTTATCCTTGCATAATCATGGATAGTAATATATAGACCAAATTTTGAGTGAGGCGGTGTGTTGGGCGGGGGTACACTTTTTTTGCCTTGTTTTAGTTGGTGTTTTGTTTGGTCTTTATTGCACTTTCTGGAATGTGCCATTCAATTGTATAAACAAGAACATAAAATGGTTGTCCTTAATGGGTGATCGAGTTGGTAGAGTATGTGAGCATGGAGATTTTTTATCACGAGTTCGATTCTTCCTGTCAATACTTTCTCGTTCAAGTCTGTCACGTCGGACTTGTCTAATGTGATTAACTTGACTGAGATGGTTTGTAGGCTATTGCATCACACGAGAGTTTACTCAATGCACACTCGAAAGATAGCAACTGCGGGTTCCCCTGTCAACAAAAAAAAACAAACAAACCATAAAATGGTTAAAGGTTTGACGTTAACCCTTACTTCGTTTATTAAATGAAAAACTAGTACCCAAAAAAATGAAATGTACTATTATTACATTCAAAATTATAAAAATATTGATCTTATTACAAATTGACAAACAATATTAAAAAGTATATGCACCTTAAAATAAACTGGTTGAGTTTTCTGTTAATGAGTTTTCATCCGTTAAGGGCTCTGCTTGTTACTTTGATCATGAGTTTGATTCTCTCTACCAACACTTTCTCGATTAAGTCTGTCACATCGGACTTGCTTAATGTGGTTAACCTGGTTTGACGTGGTTTGCAGGCAATTGTGTTAGCCCGAGAATTTACCCAGTGCACACCCGAAAAATAGTAACTGCGGGTTCTCTTGTCAACAAAAAAAAAAAAAAAAAAAAAAAAAACAAACAAACTATAAAATAGTTAAAGGTTTGACGTTAATCCTTACTTCGTTTATTGAATGAAAAACTAGTACCCAAAAAAATGAAATGTACTATTATTACATTCAAAATTATAAAAATATTGATCTTATTACAAATTGACAAACAATATACAAAAGTATATGCACCTTAAAATAAACTGGTTGAGTCTTCGGTTAATAAGTTTTTATCTGTTAAGGGCTCTGCTTCTAACTTTGATCACAAGTTTGATTCTCTACCAACACTTTCTCGATCAAGTCTGTCACACCGGACATGCTTAATGTGGTTAACCTGGTTGGTGTGATTTGTAGGATATTACGTCAGCCCGAGAATTAAACCAGTGCACAGCCGAAGAGTAGCAACTGCGGATTCCCCTGTCAACGAAAAAAACAAACAAACAAACAAACAAACAAACCATAAAATAGTTAAAGGTTTGATGTTAATCCTTACTTCGTTTATTGAATGAAAAACTAGTCCCCAAAAAAATGAAATGTTCTATTATTACATTCAAAATTATAAAAATATTGATCTTATTACAAATTGACAAACAATATTAAAAAGTATATGCACCTTAAAATAAACAGGTTGAGTCTTCTGTTAATGAGTTTTCATCTGTTAAGGAGCTCTATTTTGTACTTTGATCTGTTATTCGAGCATATTGCATTTTTTTATTTTTATTTTTTTCAATTTTATCAATTGTATCCAAGATTAGTGATATATTTTCTTCGGAGTTGAACCACTATTTTATACGTGTTTCATTGGAAGTAGATTTATGTTTCTTCTCGTAACTTTCTACGTCCTAAAAAAAACATAAAATAAAACGGGTTACAAATCTTTTTGTGACAATTTTTATTGCAAAATCTTAAATTGAATCCACAACTACAGGGGTAGTTATGTCATTTTGCCCATTATTTTAAAATAGAAGTCCCTCAACCCAACTTGCCAAAACTTGGCTGCAAAAAACTAATCATAATTAAAATAATTAATCACGCTTTTAATATTAATCCTCAAATCACATAAGCCATCTCAAAACCACACAACTCACTCAGATTGACGCCATGTGTCATAAAGAACCTATAAGGTGCACGTGTCGCAATCTCAACCCAATTTCACAAAAATTCCATAAACTCAAGGATCATCAGAAAGTCCCCACGACCCCATGTGCAACCCACACCAACTATATAATGCTTTCACATAACCGCAAAAAAAATGAATTTTCATTTCAAAGCAAACAAAAACTTTCTTCTCAATTTCTTCACAAATCATCATCCCATATATACGTATACAAATTCTTGTATCTATATCGTGTAACAAAAGGGATAATCTGAAACTGTGTTGAATAATTTTCAGTTTAGTTTTGTTTGTATAATGTGATGTCGTCTGAAAGGCTGATTGCCGGAGTTCAGTTGCCTTCATCGGCGCTTTTGTCGTCCCACTCAATCCGGTACGCAAGCGAACCAGCGAGAATTTTCGAGGAGCTGCCGAAGGCCACCATCGTTTCGGTTTCCCGGCCGGATGCTAGTGACATCACTCCATTGCTTTTGTCGTACACCATTGAACTAGAATACAAACAGGTAAATGATTTATTGTGTATAATTATACAATGTGCTTTTCATTTATGTTATTGTTTTCAGCTTTTCACGTGCATTACGCACATCTGAATTTGAATGTGGGATGCATGTGCGTGAAAATAGTTAGGAGGCTTTGGTTTTTGTTTTTCAATTGAATAAAATATTGTAAGATAGTTTCTCCATATTCTGCTTGAATTAACAAGCTTTTGATACGATAATCACCTTCCATTAGAGTTCTGCTGCATCGAGAACCTTTGCTTTCTATTTTGAATGTGGTCAAGAGGGGCCCTTTTTTTGGCTCTGACAATTTTGGGGAAAAATTGGAAAGAAAGACGAGTTTAGAAATTTAGTCGATTTTTATCAACTCGGCTTGTTCAAATAGATTACGGATTATATTTGAAGCAAGAATTATAATTAGACAATCTAATTATTAAAATTAGAGTACGCTAATTATCAACTATCATGCTTATTTTTTCCTGTAATGTGGTGATATAATATTGGATTGTCAGTCATGGTATGCTGGCTAAAGCAAAGTATCCTTCATTTCCATGGGAATAGGGCTGCTTGTGGAATGGATAATAAATGTAATGGGCCCATATTTAATCTGGTTTATAATGTTTTTCATTTGGGGTAGGAGGGGATGGGGTGGGGACAAGGGGTTACTGATGGTGTTTTGTGGCCTTGTAGATGTTGTTATGGATCCTTTTTTGCCGTTGACATCATTTGCGGTTTTGTTGGAAATGATAAGTTAGATTTGGTTACTTTTCACTATTTCCAGATTTACATGTTCTTTTGTTTGATGATTCATGCCATACACAGAAACATTGGGATATGTTTGCAATCTTGAATTTATTACCTAGAGGAGGTCAAATACTTTGTTTATACAATCTTGACCATTTTTTAATTTTTCAACTTTTTCTCTATTGTCAACATCAATGTATGCACGCAGCTGGAAGTAGACCCTAATTGAATGCATGCAGAACTGTGAAAACTTAAGCACATTACTGAATTTGTGTTGGTGTTGCTAAACTCCCTTAAAAATATTTTTCAAGTTAAGAACAAAGGAACACAACAAGAAGAACATTGGCAAGATTCTATGTAAGCTTATGTGCCTGGTGATCTGAGCAACTTTCCTCAAACTAATATTGAAGCATAAGAAGGGGGGAGAAGAAGAAAATACCTAATAGATTTTTCTTGTGGATTTTGTCTATGTCTTGTGATGTGTGTTTTCTAAGTTTGTCCTCCTTCAATTCATAGCGTCGAGAAAATGCATATGAGGTGAGTTTGGACTCTACTCGGATGAGATTGAAATGTAATCAAGATGGAATTATAGAGCTTAATCCAAACATATGAGATAGAAAATGGAGATCCAGATTCTATCGTGCTTGTGTCTGTGTGAACAATCAGTTTTCAGGTTTTTTACATGGACTGCACCAGATCAGTTTTTCAACAAAATCAAGACTCTTGATCCCAAGTTTAAGAACATGATTGGCATAATTAAACCTATTTATTCTGTCTTCTTCTTTAGTTTTAGGCTGTCTTTCTTCTTTGACAGTTCAAGTGGCATTTGCTGAAGAAGGCTTCTCAAGTTATTTATTTACACCTTGCTTTGAAGAAACGTGCATTAATTGAGGAATTTCATGAGAAGCAAGAACAGGTTCTCTTTCTCTCCTTTTTCCTCTTTAATGGGCAGCATCTCCTGCTATACCTTTTCACACTTCTATTTGTTGTTTTGTGGCTAACCATAGATCTTTGTTATCGATTCTCGTTAATGGATTCAGACTTCATACTTCTCATACATAGGCATACAGCTTATAATCTTTGTTTCTTTTGCCTGAAAAGATTAAGGAATGGCTTCAAAGCGTAGGATTAGGCGATGATACCAGAGTTGTACATGATGAGGATGAACCTGATGATGGCGCTGTGCCAATATCTAATGAAGATAGTGCTAGAAACAGGTGATTAGAATTTTCATCCTATGGATTTTGATACTCTGGTGTGGTTTAGCTCATAAGAAATTTATTCATTACGGAATATTGTATATGCAGAAATGTGCCATCAAGGGCTGCTTTGTCAATCATTCGTCCAGCAATCGGCAAGCAGCATACCATTTCAGACAAAGCAAAAGTTGCAATGCAAGGTTACCTGAATCATTTCCTGGGAAACTTGAACATTATTAATTCGCGAGAGGTGCAAATAATTTTATTCCCTTCACAGTATCTTATATTTATCTAACTAGGCAAAGTTTATGAAGTTCAAACTTATTCTTTTTGCATCTGTTGGGCAACAACCCCAATATTTTTCTTTATCCTTTAAAATTTTAACTTTCACTGAGAGTTATTAGTATGGCTTCTCGTGAAGTTAATTATCTTCTTGCCTGCTCCGAAAACCAGGTTGCCATTTTGTGGTTTATCTGATTATGGGTGATTATGAGATATAAGAGACCAGTACTTTATGAATTATTCTTATTTGGAAATTCCAACTGACTTTCTTTCCATCATGGTCACATTTCAAAGCTTTTATTTGATACGGAAAAAAATGTAAAAGCATAACTCTCATGTCCAGAGAGTTGGTTATTTTTTCCTTATAAATAAAGAAAGGTAATGCATGATGTGTCAAGGATATCATCAAGCAAGCATATGAATGCCCCCCTAGTCATAGAGAGATCTTGATTATCTGCTCTGCATCTAATATTCTGAAATTTTGGTGGTAAAGAATATGAGCGAACATGTTAATATCATATCTCTCTTTTACCTCTTATGCTTGACCGACGAAAAAACTTACTGCAGGTCATGCTACCAATATATATGTAGAAATGTAAACCAGATCCAATAATTTTGTTTTTAAGATAATAATATGAAAAATCTAGATATTTTGCTTAATATCAATCTTTTGATGAAACAAAGGACGAATATTTTAGCAGAAGAAACTCAATTCTACCCAATGCTGAACCAGCTATATCTGTAACCTTTACTGGTAGAACACATTTGTTTCTCTTTAAACATATTCATCAATCATTTTTATTATCACATGGTTTAATTTAAGTGAATATATGTCAATAATAGTTGCCTATGGACTTTCCTATGATCCTGAAGTTTTTTACTACTGCTTAATTCTCATCTTTATGTTGTACTAATTGAAGGAAAGATGGGTTGGTAACTACTGCTCATTTCAGGTCTGCAGGTTTTTGGAGGTCTCTAAGTTATCATTTTTGCGAGAGTATGGTCCAAAGTTGAAAGAAGGTTACATGATGGCAAAGCATTTTACTAAATTTTCAGAGGATGATCCCTGTTCAAGATGTTTTTATTGTCATTGGTGCAGTTGTTGTAGCAACACCTGGCGAAAGGTAGTGTTCTGCAGGGATTTAATGTTTCTGCTTAATGAATTGCGTTGTGCTCCCTGCGAGTCTCTACAATCCTTCATGACTCATACATGTGGAAAATTCGCTGCTGCCATTAACCTGGACAAAGTTGCTAAAAGAATGACAACTAGCATTTAGTTTAATTTTTCCTACAGCCCCCTTTTTTCCTGCCTTTACTAGAATGCTGCATAGTAACCTTTTAGATGTCATGCTTTAGCTACAAACTTTCCAAACTATATGAACAAGGGCATTAGCTCATAGTTTCCCATACGTATACTTGGCCTTACATGTTTGAGACAGTGGGATTCCATATTCAAATTTGAAGATTGGTTCCACTATTTCCTCACCTTCATTGATCCTTCAAAAGAAAATTGGACTTCTGGAAGATCAACATTTCAGAATACGTCTTCTAGTCCTAGATATCAAGGCACAATGGTCCTAAACATAAGTTGGACTTCTAGAGAGGATTGTACTTTCCATCTTTCACTGTTTGAAACTTATATTGAAGAGGCACGGCACCATTTTTAGTAAATTGTCATCATCTTGAGTCATGTTATTACTGGCACATGTATTTTGCAACAAAGTTTTCTGCTTGCTCGAAGGATATTATTATGATGAGCTTTATTCCTCCTTTTTCTATAAGATTTTCATGTCAATTCAGAGGCTACATGATTGTTATTAACTTGCACTTAGGTTTGGGTCATCCTGAAACCTGGCTTCTTGGCTTTCCTGGAAGATCCTTTTGGCACCAAACTCCTAGATATAATTGTATTTGATGTCCTACCCGCTTCAAATGCTAAAGGAGATGAAGAAGTTTATTTGGCTAAAGTGTTAAAGGAACGAAATCCCCTTCGCCATGCATTTCAGGTCAGCATCCTCTTTTTCTTCCTCTCCCAATTTTCAACTTCTTGAAATTTAATATTGTAGGTGAAAGATGTTTGACAATGTGTTTTATCTTGGTTTATTTTATTTATTTATGGTTCGTTGATATTTCATTCTTTGATTTCCATCACCTTATACAGCAGTAATTTCACGTAGTTTATTTGTTATCTAATATATCTACATATGCACTAATCTTGTATGGTCCAACGCATTCCGAATACATATCCAGCAGATAGTCCAAAATAATAATGCATCCAGTTTTTGTGCTGCTTGGCCCCCATTTCCTCGACCTTTAGTCAAAATCGTTTAGCACTATGATTATCTTCCTTTGTACCATGGATTTAAGAGCATATTTATCTGATCATTATATGCAATTCTTTTTCTCTGCTGTCGTGAATATGTTTTCCAAGAGAAGCTGAGGAATATGATATACTGAATGCATAGAGAGCCATCACCACATGTTATTCTAGGTTCATCATATGGTTTACAGAATGCATAGAGGGCCATCTCCACATGTAATTCTAGATTCATCAATATCTTTATTAACCAGCTACAACATAATTCTGGGTGGTATGTCAAAAACGTCAGCTTGTTTACTTGAAAGCAACTAACTTGATTGTCCTTTTTTAAAATGGTCAAAACCTAAAAGGTTTCTTGCGGGAGTAGAAGCATAAAATTAAGAACTACGAGTGCTGATAAAGTGCAAGACTGGGTTTCAGCAATTAATGAGGTTTTAAAACCTTCCGAGAGTTGGTGTCAGCCTCATCGCTTTAATTCATTTGCCCCAACAAGAGGATTGGTTGAAGACGGAAGCCATGCTCAATGGTTTGTAGATGGAAAATCAGCATTTGAAGCAATTGCTTCATCAATAGAGACTGCAAATTCAGAGGTTTGGTTATTCAACACTAGGAGTATAAGTTACCATTTTTATTTGTTGACCATATTTAACTCCATAAGCTTTCAACTAACTGGAATCTGTCTGCAGATATACATAACAGGGTGGTGGCTTTGCCCAGAATTGTACTTAAGACGCCCGTTTCACAATCACAACTCCTCTCGACTTGACGTTTTACTTGAGGCTAAAGCTAAGCAAGGGGTTCAGGTGCAAATGAAGGGTTTCTTTTTTTTAAGTATTAATCAACTTATATTTGAGGACCATGAAAAATAGTTTTTTCTTTTCTGGAATTCGTCCTGCTTCTATGAGTATTATGAGCATTCCCATCTTCTTGTTTATTTTTGTTATCTCAAGCAATATTCTACTGTTTCAATATTTTCTCCTTTTCTAATCGTTATAGATTATTGAATATATAATCATTTATTTTCGGTATCAGCATTTTTTTTTTGTTAATCAGATGATGGAAGATAGTATATCTGGAATAATATAAATCACAGGATTTTGGGTTCAATTTAAGGAATCAATACTTTAAATGTCAATCTGAAACCATTCGTAACAAAGCTTTCAATAAATTTCCTGAAACTGAGCAAAAACAAGCTGCATCCAGTCACAACCCAGTTTTTAGCAAAACTAATTTCTAGATTCTTATCATGCAGATATACATTCTTCTTTACAAGGAAGTTTCTCTTGCTCTAAAAATTAACAGCTCATATAGTAAGAGAAGGCTTCTTAGCATTCACGAAAATGTTAGAGTTTTGCGGTATCCTGACCATTTGTCAACTGGAGTTTACTCGTGGTACGTTGTTCATGAACTCAAAAGGAAATTCGTTTGAGATTAAAACGGAGATATCCATTTATTTACTCATTTAAATTTCTGTGGATTTTATTTTTGTTCAGATAACTTACTGGAAAATGCATGGTACATGCAGGTCGCACCATGAAAAGCTTGTTATTGTGGATCACAATATATGCTTTATTGGAGGACTAGATTTATGCTTTGGTCGATATGACACAATTGAGCACAAAGTAGGTGATTTCCCTCCTTTTCTATGGCCTGGAAAAGACTACTATAATCCAAGGTATATTTATTTTTTCATTAAGATGTGTAAGATCTGTAGGCAACTATTGAAACTTGGAACTAATAATAAGGTTCAATGAATTGGAATGTATGAGATATTTTATGTCAACATTCCAGTAGTTGAACTTCAATTGGTTGTTAATCGATTTAATAACAACACTACATCTGTTTTCATTTTAGTGATTCATAGACCATATATTACAAATTTTGATGGTGTCATATAAAACATATCCTAACTAAACAAATCCTAGCATCGTTCAGACACACCTACTAGGTAGGTATGTAAAAGTCAATTACGTTAATCACTATTGTTTGATTGAGGCTTGATTTTCTCCTGAATAAGTAGTAGATATGTAGGGCAGTCCAGCATTTCTGATATATGTACTAACTCCATTTAATTGTGTAGAGAATCAGAACCAAATTCTTGGGAAGACACCATGAGAGATGAAATCGATCGAGCGAAATATCCTCGGATGCCATGGCACGATGTTCATTGTGCTCTTTGGGGACCACCTTGTAGAGACATTGCCCGGCACTTCATTCAGCGTTGGAACCATGCAAAGGTTGGACTTTGATACTTATGTCTAACTCGTGAAAAAAAATTAATCACTAATATATTTGAACATGAACCCAGAAAAGCAAGGCTCCAAATGAACAGAAAATACCATTACTTATGCCACATCACCACATGGTTTTACCGCATTACATGGGAAGAAGCAAAGAAGTAGACATTGATCATAAGAATTCTGAAGTGCATCACAAAGACATCAGAAGGAAGGATTCTTTTTCATCAGAGTCGCCGCCAGAAGACGTCCCATTGCTTTTACCTCCAGAAGCAAATGGACCAAAAACTTCTGTTATGGAACATAAACTGAATTTTTTAAACTCAAATGAATGCCATGAAACTATGCTATATGGGCATTTTGAAGGTCTGTCATTTGCTTATCAGGAATATAAATATGGTAATCCTCTCCCTGATATGAAAACAAGTGATTCTGCAGGTGATCATGATTGGGTAAATACTCAAAGTGAATCAATATTGGAAGCAACAGCATCTGAATTGCAAGTTAAGGATTATTGGTGTGAAACACTAGAGCAAGGTTCTAAGTATGCATTGTCCAATGAACTAGCACAAGTTGGTCCGTGTACTTCATGCCGTTGTCAAGTATGAATTTATCATTTTTATTCCTGAAATTTATTTGGTAGCACACATTTGTGATCTTGCTTTGACGAAGGAAGTTCTCTGAAAGTTATCGTTTTAGTTTTTTACCGTCAAGCTCGGCTCTAAGGCTGCTTATTCTAGAGATATGTTGTACTGAAATCTATAATTAAACTTGTGCAAAAGTTCTTGAACGACTTTTAATTTAATGGTTTCCGCAACCTTGTTTGCCTACTGAAAATGGATATAGTTCTTTTCATGTATGGCAACACAACACTTTTAGTGAAGTTATTTGGTTTCAGACCACAGTTCCAAAACCAACAAAAAGGGGAAAATTTGGGAATTAGAATTTTTGTAGGGATCTAAGAGAATTTTGGTTTTGTTGTGTAGGTCAAAAACATTTGAGACCCAATTAGTGCAAGTTTGATACAAAGTACTAGATAAGACTCGATAATTTTAAGGAAAAAGAGAAGTTATGGAGTTTCGGGGTATTGAATATGAACGTTTTTTAAAGTATCGATTTTGAATATTTATGAGTGGACCATTTTGAGTGGTTTAAGTAGCGGTTTTAAAACAGTTCAACCCATGCTTGAGAGTTTATTATTCATCAGTTCTGAAAATTTTATAAAAGAATAAAATTACATATATGTCTCTTGATGAAATTTTCAGTTTATAGTTTCTTGTATAAAGTTTGTTTTACATATAAGTTAATATTTAGCTTAAAAATTTTAATAAAGTTAAATATTTACTTAAAATTTTAAGTTAGCCTTTTTTACTTATATAAGTAAACTTTATAATTATAAGTTAATTTTGTACTTTTCTTAATTAACTTTTACACATAAGCGATTTTTTTTACTTATTAATAACTTTTTGTATTTTATAAGGATTTTTTTATCTCATTGGAAGTATTTTCACTTTATAAACAAATTTTCACAAAAGTGATTTTTTTTTTATAAGTAATATTTTACTTAAAAGTAATTTTTTTAATTATAATATAATTTTCTTGCTTATAAATATTTTTTTAGTTAATATGTTTTTATTTACGAGTTAGTTTTGAAATAATTATTTTATTAGATGCAACGATTCAACTGAAGAAACAATACCACTAGCCATACTAACAACATTTCTACACTAGATGATTTGGAGCTAAGCCTATAACTTACTGGACCAGTGGTTTTCACTCTAGCCTGACTGATCTCAACTAGACTGATCTTGAAAGATATTTTCTATATAATTACAGTTATATTGTAATATTCGTATGCTCATCAATCCCAGTTTAATACTTTTTTTCATGCAGGTTGTCAGAAGTGTCAGCCAATGGTCTGCTGGAACAAGTCAAACTGAAGACAGCATTCAAAGAGCTTATTGTTCTCTAATTGAAGAGGCAGAGAGCTTCGTCTACATTGAGGTGAATTTATATATGAATGCCATTATTATGCCTTCATACATCTTTGGATTGTCAACAATGTCATATCATGTATTACTGAAAATGAGCTTTGTTCAAGATAATATAACTGGATGGTTAGGCTTGTTGAAGTCAAAATTTAAATAAGTAAACGTGTTCCTCTTCTAAAAGTTTGAGCTTTCAAATTTTGGATATGTGGTATTAATTTTATGTAGCTTACTGACTTTAGAAATGCAAGTTACATCAGTTTAAGGATCTTTCTCTTTTTAATTTCTATTAGATTATCTCCTTATCTTTTTTTACACCCTGAATCATCAATTGGCTTAGTTGAATCTGAAAAGAATATACTAATCTTTTTGTATATTATCTGATACTTGCAGAATCAATTTTTCATATCAGGACTTTCAGAAGATGAAGTCATACAGAATCGCGTACTTGAATCATTATATAATCGCATAATCCGGGCATATAGAGAAAGAAAGTGCTTCAGAGCTATAATTGTCATTCCACTCTTACCTGGGTTTCAGGTGGTGATTCTCTATTCTGATTTGAGAGTTTTCCATTGGGTCTATCTTTCTTTTTACAATACATACTTCTGAGTAAATAGGGAGGTGTGGATGACAGTGGTGCAGCTACGGTCAGAGCCATCATGCATTGGCAATACCGTACCATCTGCAGAGGAGAAAGTTCGATATTGCAAAAACTTTGCTCAGAGTTGGGGCCGATAGCACGTGATTTCATATCTTTCTATGGTCTAAGAGCCTATGGTAGACTTTTTGATGGTGGTCCTCTAGTTACAAGTCAGGTAATATTTCAAATCTTCCACTAACTATTCATAGTCAGTGTTTCGGAAGTTACTTCAACAAATTACCGCCAAAACTTCTCACTCATGATGCAAAATAGTATGTTAGTCATCTGTTATAACTGGTAAAATTTACATAAGTTGAACAAGAGCCAGTACAGAACAGAAGCAATATCCTAACATTATCCTTCTTCCAAAAAGTTTTTCCTCTTTCAAACTTGATTTACAAGGCTCAACAAGTGCATGATTTTTATTGCTGATGCTTTTGCTTGCCCTTTGAAACTGGAAAGTAACTAATTGTCGTTATTCTAAATTAACGTAATTTGAACTGCACGTCTTTTTCTCCCACAGGTTTATGTACATAGTAAAGTGATGATAGTTGATGATCGTTGTGCTTTGGTTGGATCGTCCAATATAAATGATAGGAGCTTGCTAGGATCAAGAGACTCAGAGGTGAAGTACTTAACCGTCATGGTTGGATACGTTTGACTGCTCTCTTTTCTCCAACTTATAGAGCTGTATAGACTGTTGCATACCATGAGATCAAAGTTATAAATGGATGCAGAGTCATCTTTCTTACAGGCTACACAAGTTCATGAATGAACTATGTGTAGAACTGCATAGATCTTAGTTGTACCTCCACTGAGCCTCAAGACATGAGAGAACCATTGTAGACTTCTTCTCCAATATAGTGAAATATGCTGTGGCGGGTAGACATAGCTCTCTCATTGAGATAACCACTACAAATCTTTATGTGTTTTTTCTCATTTTCTGATTGCTTTTTTGTTTATTATTACACTCAGAAGGGATTAGGGCTTAATCCATAATATGATGCAACTGAATTGTAGTCATGCGCATTTTGTTTCTTAAGAAAATGTGATAACTGATGTGTTAATTTCAGGAAAGAAGGTTCACAAATACAAGGATTTAATAGGCCCATTTTTAATATTGAGGTCAAATATTGGGGCAACAGTGGTGTTGATTTGCAATCACTGGCTGGATTCTTTTAGATGATAATAATATCTTTAGAGAACCTTTTTTATGAGAACTAGAACTTGGATTTCCATATATTACTCTCGTATTACCAGCTAAATGCTCCAGAACCCTATTAGGAACAATGAACACTCATCTGATAAAAATTCTTTGAAATTTTTAAAAATTTGAAATGAATATTAATGAAGTATCCTATATAAATAAGTATACATGAAGTTTTGCTCCAAATTTTCAACTGTCTTTCATCTTCCTCATTCCTCCTTCCTACTCCATGACTTTTCTTTTACCTCGTCAATTTAACCATTGATAGGGATTTCTATATATGATTTGTTATATTCAGATTGCTGTCTTGATTGAAGATACGGAATTTGTCGGGTCATCAATGAACGAGAAGCCTTGGAAAGCTGGAAAATTTTCTCTAAGTCTTCGACTTTCCTTGTGGGGAGAGCACCTTGGCTTAAACACTGAAGAGGTGAGTAAAGTCACGAAATATTTAAATGTCTGTTAAAAAATGCCATGACCCTAAATTTTCTCTCCCTCTTCTCCAGCTTAGTCGAATAAGAGATCCTATAGCTGACTCTACATTCAAGGATTTGTGGGTAGAAACTGCAAAGGTAAGAACAATTAACTATCGGACCATCTAATTCACATAGATTTTTGATATGGCATTAGGGAAGTAAATTTGTTGCTCAAAAGAAATTATTGCACTTTTTCACATCTTGAAGTTTTGCTTAGATATGTGTAATTACACTTGCATGCATATGTTTGGAGTAAACAAATAATAAATTTTAGTGTAAAAATATTAGAAAGCAAGTAGTTTTCATACTTCATATCATTTTCAAAACGCATCATTTTTTAGCTTTCTGCAGTTCTCTCTTTTTGTAATTATTTTATTCTTGCATGAATCTGAAGATCGGATCTATATTTGGATCGGAAAAATGTTATCATTACTAGATCTACTTTACTTCTTCATTTTTGTCTCTCCCCTTTTATTGAGGAGCTTTATTATCTCTTTTCCAGGCAAATACAAAAATTTACCAAGATGTTTTCTCTTGCATCCCCAATGATCTCATACACTCCAGGTACATCTTTAGGAATCTGTATTCTTATTTTATGTCATATTTTCCTCTATGCTCTTTTCTTATATTTTTCAACATTTTTTATTAAGTGCAGATCTTCACTTAGACAAAGTGTTAGTCATTGGAAGCAAAAAAACTTGGGCACACCACTATAGACTTAGGAGTAGCTTCTTCAATATCCCATCAGAATGGGGAATCCGTGACTATTGACTCGTTGACAAAGTTAAAATCCGTAAAAGGATTTCTTGTTTCTTTTCCCTTGGAGTTCATGAGTCAAGAACAAGATCTCAGACCAGTGTTTATCGAAGGCGAGTTTTATGCATCTCCGCAAGTGTTTCATTGAACACGGGTATCATTGAACGATATCATCGTTAGGTCTTGGATAAGAATCTATAACATGCTGGAATGCTGACAATGCCTAGGGTTCTGTGGAAACAAAGTATAAGTGTATTTAGTTCTTGCTGATGATTCTTTACTCGGATAGCATCTGGGGTTCCTTGAACAAAAAAATTAGAATTTACAGTTTCTAGTGATGGCAGAATTAAGTGCCCATTGATAGATTTATAGGTCATTGTTGTATGTGAAACTATTGGGTTCGGAATTGAACATAAAGAAGTGGTCTATTGAAGGAGAAATTTAGAATTTAAGAATGTAATTCAACATAGTAAACTTTGGTTATTCATTCCGTTCTCAATGTATATATTTTTCAATAAAATTTGTGTGGATTCAGTTCCATTATTTGCTTGCAAAAGGAATTATGAACATTTACTTTTAGTTTTGTGTTTCACATTTAACAATTTCCGCGAGTTCTCTTCCTTATGGTGTGAAAAAAAGTTATGCACTCTTCGAACAAGAATAAGATTTTCCAACGATCCCGTCTTTCTTATTTTGTCGTGCTCTTCTGTGTGATTTTACAAGTACAGGGCTATATATAAGAGAAGGGCAGTCTTCCTAGTGAAATTGATTCAAATTTAAAATATAGTATCGATGAATCCTTTCTCGTCACTTTCTTGTATTCGATCACCCCTTTACTTCAGTATGGATATAATCAAGAAGTAAAAAGTAGTGTCAGCAATTATTTCAACTTTTTGATAGAATTATTTTGGTGTAGATACAGGGTTAATTTGTTCACATGAGTGAGAAGAATGAAAGAAGAGTACAATTGCTGATATATCATCCATAGCTATTCCCCTTCTCTTTTTCCTCCATGAACGGGCAGCACACTCGACCAGACGCTTAGCCGATTTTCCCCTGTCCGGAGTTGTTGCTATTATTTGCACAGCTTCTTGGTTCGATACAACGTCCCACACCTTCACACGAAAGAATAGTTTATTATCGATATGGTGAAGTCAGGCAGCTGTAGCAATCCAGATTAGTTAACTAAGTATACATACCCCATCTGTTGCCAGCACGACGAACTGATCTTTACTCGTTATATGTCTCTGTGTCACTTCAGGGATGGATATAAGTCCGAAATCCTTGACACAATAGTCCCCAAATGCTCTAGACATTGCTAGTCCAGGAGATTCTTCGTCTGGCAACCACACTCTGTGAACGCCGGGCTCATCGTGCAGACAGAATACCTTGCCTTTGCACTGCATGATCCGCTCAGCCTCCTCTGTACAATTATAACAGTTCGACATTGGACTAGAGAGAGATGTAGAGAGTGACAGAGGTGGGGAGGGAGAGACTCACGGGGTAGATTAGGCTTGAAGTCGACAGTAAGCTGAACTGGTACCAAGTTGCCACTGTCAGAAGTGGTGGCCAATACGGCACGAGAGTCTCCGACATTTGCTATGAAAATAAGCTCCCCCTGGAAGAACGTCGTGATCTCGATGAAATTATAAAAATCAGTAATACGAGCATATCTAATCTACATGTGTCTAGATCCTCAAATCTGAAAATCAAATTTCTTCATTTGGGTTAGCAACCATTCAAACTTTTTGACCAACACCTCACTGAATTTTTTTCATGCCATATCCAATTAAAGGCATTGCCTTTTAAATGCCGAAAATGACTACTAGAGGCCAACTTGTAGCAGAAGTCCAAAAGCTCAAATTTTTCGATTGATGACTATTCACTTTTACAAAGCCTAAATGTATAAAAACAGAATGTGTTACACCTTCTATATCTTTGGCCAACATGTCAATTCTGAAATAATTCTTTTACTTCTTTTCGACATCCCAAATTTTGTAATTCGTGTTGTTCCCTAAGAACTTAATAGTATGAAAGAATGCAACTAAACATGCAAAGACCTTGACAACTCATTTGCACTACGTAAGTGAAAAATTAATACTTCTATACGGATTAGCTGATCATAAAGCAGAGCGAAAAAAGAGAAGTCTATGGAAAAAAAGTCACCGGAGCCTTAACAGCAGGGGTTGGGTTTTTTTTTTTTTTTTTTTTTTTTTTTTTTTTTTTTTTGCAATAAAATATTCACATGCAGGACCCCCATGTGAGACTTCTGAAAGGCTTCTGTGAATTTAAATTCTGTACACAGAATTATTCGCAAAAAAATAAGTTACTTTTATCACCTGCTTAACAATTGTCAAAGCTGTGGTTCCGCTATAGAATGAATCGATTTTCCGGTGCTGTTCCAAATCCTGATCTACAGCAGCACAAGTCTTCAAGTAGGAATGCTTCCATATGCTGAATTTATGAAGCTTTTGATCTGATTCCATTACCATATCCAAATCTGGATCAAGTGAAGCTTCAACAAGAGTTTCTTGCCAATTACAAAGAAGAGACGATGGCAACGACTCTCTAACTCTCTTCGCCACAAAATGTCCCCACGCACCGTGTCCATCAAATATCCCGCAGAATATCATGTCTTCTTGGCATCCAAATTCCTACAACAGTAAATTAAACAACCTATTTATCACTAAAAAATCTCAAAGAAAGCTGCATTTTCGTAGTAAAATATACCTCCCAAACGATGCAGCCATCTTGATTCACACCTTTCTGCCCTCTCTTTGAGAAAACAGAAGCAAAATTTTTCGATCCGTTGACATTGATAATGCCTGATGATCTTAGTATCAAATCATTCTTTTTTGCATCTTTTATCATAGATTCAACAGCATCTCTAGCATCAGAATTCCCACAATTGTTCTTCAAACTCTTCATTTTCTTGGTCGAAAGGGTCCTTGCTAATCCATTGAACATCGACGATAAATGCCCCATTGGCACAATTCTCTATCTGCACAGATTCAAATCATACTCAAAACACACAGATAGGCATATAATCTATATATAGACATGATCACATCAATCTTGTACAGATTTTGGAAATTACACAGATCAAAATTTAAAGCTCGGAATATTCTTTATTATATTTGCTTAAACCCATCAACTTATGCCAAAACAATCAAGAATCAGGACAGAATTATCTGTAATGTATCATAAATGTAAGAAAATAATGAATTAGACACCATAAATCCCTTTTTCTTCATTTCCTTCTTTTTACAGCAAAAGCGAAATGAACTGAACTTGCACGAAGACTAAAAATTTTGATCAAAGAAACCAAAGAATATCTCAAATAGATTGAAAAGGAGAAAGACCTTAAATTAAGTTAAGCATACGTTATGGCATGAAAATGACATATATAACCACAGATTATATTTCACTATTTACGATAGATTTGTTGCACTGATCAATCTTGTCTAGATGTTCTTAAAATGACAATTATACTCGTGTAGTCAAGAGTTCTAATAAATTTCTAACAGCTATGAATTATCGAGTAAGGGCCAAATCTTCCGAAAAGTCAAAATTTGCTTCTGAAACTAACAGGTAAAAACTGATTTTGAACCTGTTTGGATAAATTTGTAGAAGTGTTTTATCTAGCTAGAAGAGTTTTAAAAGAATATGATTTAAGATATTTAGTCAAAAAATTCTTCTACAAGAAGTTGAAGCAGAAACAAAACCAGAATTTCAGTAGAAACTCTTATACAAGAAATAGAAATTATGTCAAGCGAGCCTTAAATCAAACCAAATATTTGCTTTTGTTGAGCTTTATAAATAAGTAGTAATAAATTATTAGATGTACAATCTCAACGATTTTAAAATTATTCGGGGGGGAAAATGTGGCAACATTTATATATTTTGTTGCTTAGAATCTTGTTTTCTCGTGGCTGACAAGCACAATGAGTTTGATTTCTTTATATTATCTCATTTTATAATAAATAATTTAGTAAAGCATAGTCAAAAAGCTTCTTATTCATGACTATTATTAGAAAATGAATAATAAATCGTCTGTGCTGGAAATGTTGATTTGTTCTTTAATGCACAACTAATAAATAATTAATGAGATTAAGATTTGTATTTTATATTCCAATAAAATAGATTATGTTTTTCTCCAATATAGTGATGCAGGAACAGTTGACATTTTAGATTAATTTTTTATTTTGAAAAAATGAATGGATGAACTTGCTTGGCCAAAAAAAAAAAAAAAATAGATTGATATAAAAATGTAAGATATTTTTATACATCACATTAACAAGATTGATAAGATTTGGGTCCTCAACTTTTTTGATTTGTGTCAATTTCTCCTCGATTCAATGTTTACTCTCTTTTGTCCCCAACCTTTCATCTATTTGTATATCGTCCTTCTTGACGGTTTTTATCCATTTTTGTCGTTAATGTGATGTAAAAGGACATTCTACCATTTAACTTAAAATAAGTTATAAAGAAAAAAGAAAAAGAAAAAGAAAAAACGTTTTCTTTTCCATAAAAGAAATACTATACGTAGTCAGTCGCTTTACGTGATATACACATCACTAGTGGTTACATATATATCACGTAAAATAACTACGAATAGCATTATTCTTTCCACAAGCCTCAATCCCGCCTCCCGACCCCACTACATAGCGATAACCACCAGCCATGACCTCTCCTACCCCAAAATCATTGCCCAAACTTCCATCGCTCCCAAAATTTCCACAATTTGCTGCAACTTAAACACCCACAACCCACGCTAACAACCATAGGAATCAAATATCGTATATTAAAATTCAACGACATGTGGCATAGCTATGAGAATTTCTTGTTGAACCTTTTAAGTAGGGCTGTAAACAAAAATCATCAAATCGAAATTGCATTTTAAAAATCGTCGATTTGGTCACATGGTCCCGTCAACAAAATGATTTTGAACAAAAAACGGTTTGATTTGGGTTTGAGAATTTTAATTGTGGTTTAAAATCAAATCGGACCAGCGAAAAAATATATAAAAATAAAAAAAATGAATTTTTTTGAAAATTCGTCCAAAATTCCAAATATGTAAAATTCAATAGTTTTGTCATTTGTAAGTATTTTTTTCAATTTCTAATTTTCTACTACATATATATTATAATTATAATTATTATTATTATTACTCAATAATCATAATTTATATTTTATATATAAATTATAATAATCTTAATTTTATTTTTTCAGCCCAAAAAGGAATATGTAATTTTCTAGCCTAAGTGTCCGATAAGAATGAACATATAGTGTTGTGCCAATATTTAAATAAAGTAGAAACATTAGATGATTCAATCAAAGTTGTGACGGGTGATTTATATTTTCTATTATCATATTTTTGAAAATTCTCTTATCTATCTAGTGTCTAATACTATGATGGTGTAATAATACATTTGTTTGACTATGCAGATGATGAATCATGTGTGACACCAATTGATTTTTGAGTATATTTGAGAAATTGAGTTCATAACAACATACAATGATAAGCTAGTTTAATTGTTATATTTAAATATTATAAATAATTGTTTTATTATTGTGGTGGTTATTCTCTTTGTCTAATCAGTAATATTTTTTCAGATTCGATGATCACGGAGTTTTGTTGGACATCATTATATTTTTTAGGCCTTATATTTAGTTTAGTATACTTATATTGTAATATTTTCGTAACGTCATTAGCATAAAAAATGTAAACAAAAAATTATGTTTTAGTTTATTGTGATTTCACTTTGATTTAGTTTGTATTTAAATTTATGGTAGATATATTTAGTTTGTTTTAGATTTATTGCTAGTAATATATAAATATATATTGAATTCAATAAATTAATGGCATAAAAGTAGTTAGACAAAAAAATATATGGCGAAATCGACGATTTAAAATCGGACCAAACCGTTAGGTTTATGTTTGAATTTTTTTCAAACCATTCAAAATGGTTTGGTTTAGGTTTGAGTTTTTTTAAACCAGTTTAAACAGTTAGGCTTGAAAATTTGTCAAAAATCGATAAAATTGAACTGCTTACACATCTACTTTTAAGTCTTTACAAGAGTTGGTCTATGTGTACAGAATGAGTGATTCACAGAACCTCTCCAGAACACATACAATATGTGTGACCCACCTATTAACCCCCCCCCCCCATGTCCTTTATTCTGTGTGTTCTGGAGGAGTTCTGTAAATATCTCCCTGTACACACAGACCGACTCTCTTTACAATACAAACTAACCTTAATTGGCAATTAAATTAATCTTGTTACTATAGCTATACAAGGATTCATATGAATAAATTTCAATCCCATACTTATATCGGTAAGCACTCTGCTAGTTAGGAAGGTTGGTCGTACATCATATTCTTGGCATTTTACGATGAATCTTGCTACACGACCACCCCCCTTGATCACATAAATGATCGCATGTGAGTGTAGGGGGAAATATTATTTTATTCACCGGGACCCGCACCACTTACATGCGGTCATCCATGTGGTTAACCGGGGTGTTCGTTTAGATTTTTCCATTTACGATAGCATGTGTAGGTAAAATGTTTCGTCTTAAATTCAAAGACCAGGGCATATCCTATCAGGGAATAATACATATAATATATAATTAACTGAAATTAATTACCCCCACTCAATTAATAATATTTCCACCCCTCCCACACCCACCAAATTAATAATATATTAATTAATAATATCCCACTCAACCCAACCCCGACAGATCCATCCCACCCTTCCTGTAAAAAAAATTGAAAAAATTGAAAAAAAAAAATAAAAAAAAATTCAAGATTACACCCCACCCCATCCCAACTTGTAAAATATTTTCAAAA
The DNA here is from genome assembly GCA_019395295.1 of Osmanthus fragrans. Classification (NCBI taxonomy): domain Eukaryota; kingdom Viridiplantae; phylum Streptophyta; class Magnoliopsida; order Lamiales; family Oleaceae; genus Osmanthus; species Osmanthus fragrans. The sequence continues at coordinate 25,365,019 of CM033356.1, forward strand.
ATTAAAAATCTTCAATGGAGATTACGCCCCACCCCAGAAACCACCTCTACCCACCCTATCCTTTAAAAATTTCAAAAAAAGTTATATAGAACAGTTTTAGGAGATTACACCCCACTCCCAAGGAAATCATCTCAAATTTGTAGTCGTGTTATTTGTGACCAGGTTTTTTTTTCTGTGATTAGACTTGTGTTATATGTGATGAACTGTAACCAAATTGGTTTTTAGTGTAATTGTCTGTGATCATCTAATGTGTGATTATATGTAATTAAGTCACCGACCTGTTTATCCGTAAATAACTATAACCAAATTTATTTTCAATGTGATACTGCATGTAACCAAATCACTAACCTGAGTTATATATGACTAACTGTGACTAAATTTATTTTTAGTGTATTTGACTGTGATCTGACCAATCTTAATTGTGACAATATGTAATCAAGTCACAATCAACAATGATTTGGTCACAAACCAATCACAATAAACATACGCTTGATCACAAATGGTCATCACAAACAAATTTGCACGCATCGCAGACCAGCATTACTAGTCACCACCACCACCATCACCTCCAATGCACTACCACTACCACATTCAACTCAAATCCACAACCATAAATAGCACCTTCACCTAAAATCCACAATAGCAATCACACTACAATATCAAATCCACAACAACAAATTCTTTATAATGGATTATCAAATTAACTGGTCACAACTATTTTCTAGGTCACAAATTATCTAATTACTGGATCACAACTTATGTCTTGATCACAAATTATCAAATGAATCACAATTAACCGTTTAAATGGTCACAAATTATCTTTTTATCTCTCCTACCTAACACCACTCCCTTCGCCTTCACCATCGCCAACACAACCTACCACTGCCACCACCCCCCACCAGCATCACTAGCATCACTGCACCACCACCACATGTAGATCAACACGTGTATACACCACCAACAAATTCTCACAGACCACCTATAATCCATCGTTCAGATCCGCACAACCATCGGTGAAGACACCACCGTGCAGACGCTCAACACAACGACGCAAATCTACACACTACCGCATAGACTCCTCTACATAGCAACGAAGACTATTGTAGCGTTGCTCACTACAGTACAGAGATGAAGACAGACGAAGACAGAGGTGACGCTACGTAGTGGCATTACTTCGATCATAGAGCCACATAGTAGCTTCGCAGAATGATGGCATTGTGGAGCGGCTTCAAGGAGACATTGGTTGCTTTAGAGCGATGTTGTTGCGGTGGCGACGATATCACTGGTAGTGGTTTGTGATAGAGAAGAGAGAGGGGGGAGGGAGACAAAATTAGGAAAGATGATTAGGGTTTGGAAATAAAATTGGGTTAGGATGAATGGGGTGGGTGGATGGGTTAAATTTAATTTTATAATATTATTATTAATATTTAAAAGATGAATTATCACCTGATTATTGAAAAAAAAAAAAGTTATTAAGAATTGATTTTTGAAATTGAAACTTTAGATGTAGGGTTTGAGGTAATTTTCTCGTCCTATTATAGTACTTTTTTGGTAAAAATTGTCTATCTAGCTTTTCAATACTTTGCTTTATTAGCTGAGTCGGGCATTCGAGCTCCTCAGTGCGACTATTTTGAATTCGATATGTTCACTCGAGCGATCTTTACAGACAACTAACTACATATCATTCTAATAAAAGAATTATCATGCCATGTTAGGTCCATAGACCTGTAACCATATACAGTAGCAATTAGGTATATTGAATGTATCAATAACTTAATTAAATCAAGACTTTTAAGTTATGAAACCTCAAATGTAAGTCATTCATTAGTGGAGAGAAAGAAAAAATAAACAAATCCCACCATCAAATGTTCATAAGAATTGGAATTTCTAAAAGTTCCTATTTAGTTAATTTCAACAAGAAGAATCATGAGTCGACTCGGTGGGAATGCTTTAGTATAGGGTACATCATGCTATATAGTTGAAAATAGGGTTAGTCTTTTGGTCATCAATAGTTAGCTTTAACCAACCCACTTCCGCATTGAAAGACGAAAAAACCAACTCACTTCCCAATTAATTTCTTATCAAAGTGGGATAATAAAACAAAATCAAGTTAAGGGCACGATATGGTCCAAGAATAAGGGCTCGTTTGGAAGGATTTTTGAAAAATTAAAAGTTATTTTAAGAATTAGAAATTATTTTTTAGCTTGTTTGGATGATATTCTGAAGAGCTTTGTTTGACTAAAAGTTCCTTTAAAGAAAGTTAATCTAACGTATCTCAATCAAAAAGTTATTCTAAAAAAAAAATGGAAGCAAAAATAAAAATTCTATCAATCGAATCCTAAATTTTACTTAGAAAGGAATTTTAAGAAGCTGAGAATTCTTTACGTACAATTCAAAAAAGAAATAACACTTGTAGATTTTGGTAAAGTACTCGTTATTAACACGTAATCAATTACCGACAACAAATTTTACAAAACAAGAAAGTATCATAGATGAGCAAAGACCAAAAGTGGGGCTACACGTTACCTTAAATTTGACGTTTCTATGATTATTTCTTTGTTGGATATATGTTACAATCATTGTGGGTCCAAAGCTTTTTTTTTTTTTTTAATTACGTTTCATTACTAGTATCTTCACCTGTTCTGTCTTGGACCTTGATGAATGAGGGAAATCGCAGGTTATGCCTTCAAGGGTACAAGGTGGAAGACTGTTTGTACACTTACATTTATCCAAGAGTCAAATTCATATTTCAGGATTCGAACTCTTGACGCGACAGTCTCAAGTAAAGCTGAATTTCTCCACCTTTCCCTTTTACCAGATGTGCCTCGGGACGGGTCCAAAGCTATTGTTGATCGTACATTTGGTTGGTCCCTAAGAACTTTCTACATCATCCCACCAATAATTAATTATTTGTATTGGACAAAATTTTAACTTTTTTTCTGGATGATCCTCCATTGTTGTATGGAATCATTTCAAATATCTCGATCGTAGTCACGTATAAAATTATTAAATTTAACAATTCTATATATCGTTTCAATAAAGCCATTGGTACATGGGCGTTGACACGCTCATGTACCTGACCCCACCCCTGCAGACACAAAATGAGGTCGGGTCCCACGCCCAATTAATGCGTGGGGCCGACCTCATGTGAGAGGCAGGTAACCCAACGAGTAAATCGCTGGGTACCTATGACAAAGTCCTTCAATATTTTGAATTCAGGTCTTATCTAACAAACTTATGAAATTGTGGGCAATTTTTAAAAGAAAATTTATGGAAGGATTTGATTCAATTGAAGAATAATGCTATTAATAATTATCGATTGCAGTCATCATCACGTGTATTTCAAATAATAAGTTATCACGTAAGATGATTATTGTGGTAGTTGACTATAAATAATATTAATCTAAATTGTAACATAAATCCAACTGTGCTAATAAGTGGCAACATGGAATGTAGACAATGTTGTTGGTGCAAAAAGGTGAATAAAATTCTTTTACTGAATCAATTCTTATCAAATAAGAAGACGACACGTAGTAGATGAACAAGAATCATGCTACATGAACATTAAGATTGATATAATATCACGTGACATTCGATCATTAAATAATTTAAAATACAATTAATTTTTCATCTAATTATTTACTGTCATATATAATTATGTTAAATTTTCTATAAAATCCTTTTGATAAAGTAGTTTTATCCGATGAACAATTACATGCGGGGCGGCGCACTGGAAAACGACTTCCAGAGTCTCCGTGATTAAATCTTCCACCTTTGGTAGGGCGTGGGTGATGGCGCGTGGGATTGAAAATCTGGACCACTGCACCAGTACCATTGTCACATTCATTGAAAAAATTCATGGATACCTAAAATATCTAGAGAAAACCCCCCTCACACAAATCGTGAGGCCCACGCCTCACCCTCAAATGTGAGAAAGTTGTACACGATATTGTACATATAGCCTCTCTCAAATATCTATGTATGGAACCAAAACGGCATCTGACACCTTGTGGAGTGATAAGAGTTAAAATGAATTAGGCCTCCAAGACACATCTTCAAGTGGTGAAAGAAGAAGGTAGAAAAAATCTAATCTCGCTTGTAACTATCGGGTAAAGATTCGAATCCTGAAATATGGATGAGACCCTTGGTTAGTGGGTGGACAGTCTTCCACCCTGTACCCTTAAAGGCATAACCTACGATTTATCCCTTCACAAGGACAGGACGGAGCAGGTGAGGGCACCAATAATGGGACGTAATCCAAAAAAAAAGAGTTAAAATGAATTAGAACCAATTCATTCGATTCGATTCTAGTTATATTTCATGCTAATATATAATGAAAATTATTGTATAAATAAATTAAATTTTCGAACTTGGTTTGTTGAAATTATCGAGAGTTATTAATGTGTTAAATATATTAAGTTTATAAGAATTGTTCAAATTAAAAATAAAAACTAAATTAAAATTTTATTTGTTATTTTGTATAATAATTTTTAGTATTAGTATATGCCGCCATATTGTTATAGAGTATCCTTAAAAGAAACTACTATGAATTTTATACGAAGGAAACAAAATTGTGACCCGACAATATTCCACATATGTGCTGTTGAGTGATCAGATTTTTATTAGATTTGTTAGAATTTCTTCTATAATAGTGAAAAGTAGATGTGCAATGGACACGGTGATTTTTTGTATTAGTCGGGTTGTTAATCGTATTAGGTGAAATGATTCGTTCCTCGATTTGACCACTCTCATTAATAAGTTGAGAAGCGGATTTCACGAGTTGAGTGAGAAAGCTTGCTTGTGTTCTAGTCAATTCCTCATAATAAATAAAATATAATTAAGTGAAGGATTTATTTATTTGTACAGCATTAAATGCTGTAAAAATGTACAGTCCCTCAAGAGTTGTCACGTAAGATGATTACTGTAGTAACTGACTATAAATAATATTACTCTAAATTATAACATAAATCCAGCTATGCTAATAAGTGGCAACGTGAAATGCAGACAGTCTTGTCGATACAAAAAGGTGAATAAAATTCTTTTTACTGAATCGATTCTTATCAAATAAGAAGACGGCATGTAGTAGATGAACAAGAATCATGCTACATGAGCATTAAGGCTGACATAATACCATATGACATTCAATTATTGAACAATTTAAAATACAATTAATTTTTCATCTAATTATTTACTATCACATGTAATTATATCAATCTTTTTATCAAATCCTTCTGATAAGTAGTTTTATCCGATGAACAATTACAAGTGGGGCGGCGCACTGGAAAACGACTTCCAGAGTCTCCGTGATTAAATATTCCAGCTTTGGTAGGGCATGGGTGATGGCGCGTGGGTTGAAAATCTGGTCCACTGCACCAGTAAAATTGTCATATTCATTGAAAAAAAAATCTTGGATACCTAAAATATCTAGGGAAAACCAGAGTGTTGCTGTACACACTCGTTCACGGCTCTCACACAAATCGTGAGCCCGCGATTATTTTAATCATGAATCTCACTCTCAAATATGAGAGAGTTGTGCACGATGTTGAACATAAAGTATCTCTCAAATATCTATGTATGGAACCAAAACAGCATCTACCATCTTGTGTAGTGATGAGAGTTAAAATGAATTAGAACCAATTCATTTGATTCGATTATAGTTATATATCATGCTAATATATAAGGTAAATTATTGTGTAAATAAATTAAATTTTCAAACTTGATTTGATGTTGCTGTACACACTCGTTCATGGCTCTCACACAAAGTTTTTAATCGTAAAACTCTCAAATATGAGAGAATTGTACACGATATTGAACATAAAGTATCTCTCAAGTATCTATGTATGGAACCAAAACAGCATCTACCACCTTGTGTAGTGATGAGAGTTAAAATGAATTATTCATTCGATTCGATTATAGTTATATTGCTAATATATAAGGTAAATTATTGTGTAAATAAATTAAATTTTCGAACTTGATTTGTTGAAATTATCGAGAGTTATTAATGTGTTAAATATATTATGTTTATACGAATTGTTCGAATTAAAAATAAAAACTAAATTAAAATTTTATTTGTTATTTTGTATAATAATTTTTAGTATTAGTATATGCCGCCATATTGTTATAGAGTAATCCTTAAAAGAAACTACTACTTTGAATTTTATTCGAAGGTACAAGATTGTGACCCGACAATATTCCATATATATATGCTGTTGAGTGATTTGACTTTTATTAGATTTGTTAGATTTCTTCCATAATAGTGAAAAATAGATGTGCAATGGACATGGTGTTTTTTTGTATTAGTCAGTTTGGGTTTCGAAGGTTAACCGTATTGGGTGAAATGATTCGTTCCTGGATTTGACCACTCTCATTTAGGGTTGAGCATATCTCTCGAAACGAATTGAATCGAATTGAATAATTTTTCGTAAGTTAAATATCCTAACGGATATCTGAATCGAAAATCGACGAGTTCGATTCGAGTCTCAATTCTAGACCAAGAACAGAATAAGAATCAAATCTTTTTAATTTTTATATATGGGATAAATCAAATTATTTTAATTTTTTCTAAACAAATTAGCAAATTAACTAATTAGGTGATTAATACTCCAACTCCCAAGTCCATGTGTCAAGCAGCCTAAATGGCCCAAGCAAATGCCCAAATCCAATTTTTTTAGATAGAAATTAGAAAATTTTTAGTATGATTCTTCGGCCAAAAGAGTCTACTCCCGTCATTTGGGTTTTAGTTCCGAAGTCTATTATAGGGGGTATTAGTCTTTCAAACATTTTCAAGCTTTCTAGTGTTCGCCCCCAGCACTAGCCATTGTAATTTCCAGCTTTCTGAATTGTAATTTCCAGCTTTCTCAATTGTAATTTCTAGCATTCAAAATCAATAGTTATTTTATTGCATTTTACTTCGTGTTGCAAATTAATCTTATCAAATCTTATTTTTGTCCCGAGAAAAGGCGGAACTCTAACGGACCCAAGTCCATGAAACCATGCCTAGTTAGCCCAGTCCAACCCAATTTTTTCTTGTAGAGTTTTTAGTACTAGTTACAAGTTAGTATGACAAGTCAAGTAATTGATGGTTAAATCAAATAGTTAGTAAGTGTTAGCAATACTTTAAAATATTTTATCTTTATGACTTCTAATTTATATTTCATTTTTTTATGTAGACTTGAAGGTTTGAATCAAATAAATTATTGATATGGACCACTGATATTTTAGTATTAATATCTATTTTTTGGTATTTGTATACATTGGTAAATTAATTTTATTGGACAACTTGTTATTTATATGTTATTAAATTGTATAACGTTAATTTGTAAAATTTAAGATTGAACGTGTCAAATTGTTAGTAGTTATATTTATGTATTGTTGTTATAAATATTAAAAAAATTAATTATAGTACGAAATCGAACCGAACCGAATGGAATCGAACCCGAACGGTTCCATAATTATATTTGGACCCTACGGTTCCGTTTACTAAATACCCGAAAATTTTCGATTCGATTTGATTTTGAAGACAGACCGTGCCTAGGCCTACTCTCATTAATAAGTTGAGTAGCAGATTTCACGAATTGAGTGAGAAAGCTTGGTCGTGTTCTAGTCAATTCCTCCTAATAAATAAAATATAAATATACGAAGGATTTATCTATTTGTACAGTATCAAATGTTGTAAAAATGTATGGCCCCTCACATTGAGGAGGACCCACATTGATTAAAATATTTGTGGCCCCCTTAATGTGAAGAAACTGTGTATAATATTGTACATCAAGCAAGACTCATAGGTGAATCCACGAGTAGCTCACTCCACGAATTAGCAAATTGAGACAGGCTTTAGTCGAACGAGCCAGATATTTTATTATATTAGGCTCTAGACAATCATTTTAGTGTTATTTGACACCCAAAAAGTATATAGATAGAGGAGATTTTGTCAGAAAGACAGCGGCGCGGGCGTGGGGAGTCCTTTTTTTTTTTTTTTTATACCCAGATTTCTCAATTTACGCCAGATTATATCCTGGATCACCAGTCATCGACCCTTCAATAACTGGCGAAAGTAAACCACGGATTATGCCCAAATTAACCAGGGTCCGTGCACCATTTATACTCCTGATCCCAAATGAGCCTCCTCCATGATTATTACATCACCAAACTGCTCCAATCAAGAATGGTTATTATATCACTCAACTGCTCCAACCAAGAATCGAACTCCCCACACTGAGATTGCAAGCCCCGCAATGCCCGTCTTTTGCTAACTTGGATGTGCCTCGAGGGGCGGGAAGTCCTTTTTTTTTCATTAATAGAATCTCTCAAATTTAAAATTTTGGTACCTCAATTCTCACTTACATATTATCATTGAAATTATTGCACGTCAAACCATTGTTTGTGGGGGATACAATGGTAATAATTTCTAGGGCTATAGGGGTATAATTGTCATTCACTACAAACCTTAATAATATTTTCTTTTACAACACTCCCCTTTGAATGACACATTACAAAATATCTGCATCGTTAAAACCTTGTTTGATAAAAATTTAATAGGACAAAAAAATCAAACGAAGGAAAAAGAGTACAGTTATTTTGGAGTATTAAAAATAAATGCTGCCTCATTAAAACCTTGTTAGGAAAACCCAGTGGGATAAAACCTATGCGAAGGAAAAAGAGTACAGCTACTCCCCCTGATATTGATCACTAAAAATCTTTGAGTCGACGCATTCCAATCCCTTGGACTAACTTCTTGAATGTAGATGTTGGCAGTGCTTTTGTGAATAAGTCAGCCAAATTGTCACTTGAGCGAATTTGTTGAACATCGATGTCTCCATTTTTCTGAAACTCGTGTACATGAAAGAATTTTGGAGAAATATGCTTCGTCCTGTCGCCTTTGATATAGCCTCCTTTGAGTTGTGCAATACAAGCTGCATTGTCTTCATACAAAATTGTTGGACTATCTTTTGCTGAAGTTAACCTACATGATGCTTGGATATGATGGGTCATGTTCCTCAACCATACACATTCTCGCCCTGCTTCATGGATTGCAATAATTTCAGAATGATTTGAGGATGTTGCTGTCAAGGATTGCTTCACAGACCTCCATGATATAGCTGTTCCTCCACGTGTAAACACATATCCTGTTTGTGATTTAGCTTTATGTGGGTCAGATAGATAACCTGCATCTGCATATCCCACTAAAGTAGATCCCGACTTATGGGAGTGAAATAATTCCAAATCAATCGTACCCTTTAGGTAACGAAAAATGTGTTTAACACCAGTCCAATGTCTTTGACTTGGTGTAGAGCTATATCTTGTAAGGAGATTTACAGAAAAACCTATGTCGGGTCGAGTGCAGTTTGCAAGATATGTTAATACTCTAATTGCACTAAGATATGGTACTTGAGGACCAAGAACCTTTTCTCCATCTTCAAGTGGACGAAATGGGTCCTTTTCACATCAAGTGATCGAACAATCATAGGTGATGCCAATGGATGTGCATTATCCATATAAAATCGTTTTAAAACTTTTTCTGTATATGTAGATTGATAAACAAACAATCCTTCTGGGAAGTGTTCGATTTGCAACCCGAGACAAAATTTGATTTTTCCTAAATCCTTCATCTCAAATTCATTTTTCAAATAATTAGCAGTTTTGTTGAGCTCTTCAAGAGTTCCAATTAAGTTTAGATCATCAACATAAACTGCGATAATTGCAAATCCAATATTTATTTTCTTTATGAAAACACATGGGCGGACATCGTCATTTTTATAACCATCCTTCAACAAATATTCTCTAAGACGATTATACCACATGTATTCGGATTGTTTCAGTCCATATAATGATCTTTGCAATTTAATTGAGAGCATGGTTCTCGGACATGTGTCGTTTGCTCCTGACACTTAAGTCTTTCGGGGACTTTCATATATATATATATGTCACTATCAAGTGAACCATATAAGTATGCAGTTACTACATCCATAAGGCACATATCAAGTTTTTGTGACACAGTCAAACTAATCGAAAATCTAAAAGTGATGGTGTCCATTACGGAAGAATATGTTTCATCATAATCAATACCTGGTCTTTGTGAGAAACCTTGAGCTACTAGTCAGGCTGTGTATCTTGTAATTTCATTATTTTCATTTCTCTTTCGTACAAAAACTCATTTGTATCATACAGGGATTACATTTTCAGGTGTTCGAGCTACAGGTCCAAACACTTTTCGTTTCTCTAAGGAATTCAATTCTACTTGTATGACTTCTTTTCATTTTAGCCAATCATTTCTATTTTGACAGTCTTTAACTGATTGTGGTTCAGGATCCTTATTTTGCATATTATCAAGAGCCACATTAAAGGCAAAAATATTGTCTATAACAACATTATTCCGTTCCCATAATTTATGAGATAACATATAATTTATTGAAATCTCATTATTTTCGGACACTTGTGGTTCTTCAGGAACCATATTTTCAATATTTGATTGATCAATCTTTTCTAATGTTACTTCTTCCGAAGTTTTTGGTTGGCTTTTCTCTTGTACTTTTCTTTTTCGAGGTACAGAGTCTTTTGAACCAACTGGTCGACCACGCTTCTCATGTATGTTAGATTCATTTGCTACAGCAGATTGTCCTGCAGCGACATCAATTTTTGCTGGAATATTTTCTGCTGGTATATATGATTTTGTCACTTTTTTCGTGTCAACAAATACATCGGGTAACTGATTTGCACTCTTTGCAAATGAATGATTTTATCAATCTCTTGCTCACATTGATTACTGCGGGGATCAAAGTGAGAAAGAGTTATTTCATTCCAAGAAATTTTACCTTGTTTTTCAGAATGTAGTTTTTTCCCTCCCAAAGTTAGGAAAGTCATTTCATCAAAATGACAGTCTGCAAAACATGCAGTAAATAAATCACCCGTTAAAGGTTCCAGATACCTAATAATGGATGGTGAATCAAAATCCACATAAATCCTAAGTCTTCGTTGCGGACCCATTTTAGTACGTTGTGGGGGTGAAATTGGGACTTGGACAGCGCAACCAAAAATCCTTAGGTGAGAAATATCAGGTTTATGACCAAATGAAAGTTGTAAGGGTGAATATTGATAATAGGCAGTTGGTTTAATACGAACCAATGATATAGCATGTAATATGGCATGTCCCCAAACAGAAGTTGGTAATTTTGTTTTCATAAGTAATGGTCTAACTATAAGTTGTAGACGTTTAATAAACGACTCTACTAAACCATTTGTGTATGGACATGCGCAACCGAATGTTCAATAGTAATCCCAATTGACATACAATAATCATCGAATGCTTGTAATTTGAATTCACCAGCATTGTCAAAACGAATAGTCTTGATTGAGTAATCAGGGAATTGTGCTCGTAATTTTATGATTTGAGCAAGTAGTCTAGCAAATGCTACATTCCTAGTGGAAAGTAGGCAAACATGTGACCATCTAGTAGAAGAATCAATTAATACCATAAAATAACGAAATGGTCCACATGGTGGGTGTATTGGCCCACATATATCTCCATGAATTCTTTTCAAGAAAGTTGGAGATTCAACATTGACCTTTGTAGTTGAAGGTCTAATGACTAACTTGCTTTGTGAACAAGCTACACATGGATAATCAGTAGGTAAAAAAATCTTCTGGTTCTTTAAAGGATGTCCATGTGAGTTGTTTATTATTCGACGCATCATTATAGCTCCTGGATGTCCAAGTCTATCATGTCAAAGTATAAAAATTTTTGGGTCAACGAACTTCTGATTCGTGACATTATTTGATTCAAACATTTTTATAAATGTATAGTACATGTCAGATGGGAGTGTATGAAATTTTTCTTTTATCTGCTTCTTGTCAGATACAAAGGAAGTTATGCAAAGATATTCAACACTATTTTCTTGCATAGTCTCAATGTGATATCCATTGCAGCAGATATCTTTAAAACTAAGGAAATTTCTTCTGGATTTGGTAGAGTAAAGTGCATCGTCAATATATAATTTAGTATTATTTGATAAAATAATACAAACTCTTCCGGAGCTTTCAACGATATTCGATGCACCAGATATTGTATTAACATTATTTTTTGCTAATGTTAAGTCCAAAAATATTTTTTGTTTTGAAAAATTGTATGTGTAGTTGTACTATCTATCAAACAAGTATCTTGATAATCTATCATCAATATATAAATATAACAAAATACACATATTTTAATAAAAACTTGAATTTATGAATTTAAAGAAGTAAACATGATGAAATTGACGATACATAATAAAGTTTTCCTTTTTTTTGTGAAAAATAAAAATAGATTTCTAACTAAATTTATAAAATAAAGTGAAATGTTAGAAACATAAAAATAAATTAATCTATATCTTCCATCACACCACCCCCAATCAAGTGGTCAATATTTTCATTTGGATCGGCAAAGAAATCAGAGACATCCAAATGAGTCACATCAATCGAACCATCATAATTAGCGAAATTTATCTCAACTTTTTCTTTTTCCTTGATTGATTTTTGATAAAGATCCACAAGGTGTTTTGCCGTACGACAGGTATGTGTCCAATGCCCTTTCATTCCACATCTAAAACAATTTTCTTCATACACTTTTTGGATGTGCTACTTTCGTTTGCTTTGTGCCTTTTGAAATTGTTGCCTTGCTGATGATAACTTTGTTGATTATTTCGTCCATGATTTATTCCACGTGTACGTCCGCGTCCACGTCCAAATCCGTGTCCACGTCCACGTCCACGTCCTTATCTTGATATTGCATTTGCTTCAGGAAATGCAGTACTATTTGTTTCAGGCAATGGTACGGAACCAGTTAGACGTAACCCATGATTTTTCATTAGAAGTTCATTATTTTGTTCAGCAATAAGCAAACAAGATATAAGTTCTAAGTACTTTTTGAAACCACGCTCACGATATTGCTGCTGCAGGAGCACATTTGAGGCGTGAAAGGTAGAGAAATTTTTTTCCAACATATATCCATCAGTAATTTTTTCTCCACACAAGATCAATTTTGAAGATATTCTAAAGAGTTCAGAATTGTACTCACTTATAATTTTGAAATCTTGCAAACGAAGGTGCATCCACTCATAACGAGTTTTGGGGTGGATTATAGTCATCTGATGATCAAATCTTTCAGTCAAATTTTTTCAAAGAGTATGTGGATCTTTCTCAGTGAGATATTCAATTTTCAACCCATCGTGAAGATGATGGCGAAGGAAGATGAGTGCTTTTGCACGATCCTGCAGGGATTATTTGTTTCTTTCTTTTATTGTCTCTCCCAAACCCTTTGAGACAAGGTGGATATCAGCATCGAGTACCCATGACATATAATTTTTTTCAGATATGTCAAGTGCAGCAAACTCAAGTTTTGTGATATTTGCCATTTGATTAACTACACAATAAAAAAAATACAATTAGTTTCGAATAATACGGAATAATTGATTAAATAGTCAAAATTAACATGACATAAGTTATGTATTTTCCTTCAGGGATAAACACTAATATAAAATAATATGTTTTTCGAAACATGTGCTACTTCGGGAGCACGGGAGCACATTGTATTTTATTATTGTTCTTCAAGAGTAATATATCAATATTCTTCTGGAATATTGAAAATTATAATTTATGCTCTTCGGGAGTAAATAATATTCTTCTAGAATATTAATTATAAAGTTGTGCTATTTCAGGAGAATATTGATATATTGAATTAGCAGAAATCAATTAAGGCGCAAAAATTGAATGAATTAAACGGAGACCAACTAGCATGAACCGTTGGATCTAAAAGAAACGAGTAATTTGGTACACGTGTGTTTGTATTACATAGACCAAAAAGTGAGGAAATCCATATAAAATATATTACGCAAAAATCAAAAGGCACAGATTTAACATTATCTTGCATGTGTGAGAGAGGTTAGGTGATAGACATGAATTGATGCACATGAATTGACTGGAAGACAATAATTATACACACAAATTAATACAAAAGAAAATAAGGCAAGAATTACACGCATATATGTACTGTACCATTGCAATCATTAAACTATTGACTGAAAACAATTGAAACTTGGGAAACGGAATAAAGAAACAACACGGTGGAATCAAGAAACATACTGAACTCACGTATTCCGATTTCAGTTTATGAATATGTAAAATCACGTGTTATCAAATTAATTTTGATACACATAATAGATGATTATGTAAAAAAATTACTACATTCTCTAAACTTTAAAGAATTAAGCTTTCGTACTGATAACGTTATTAGCACGAAACTCTAACCAATTTTTCATAGCTTAGTGAAGGTAATAATTTTTTTTTATGCATAATCATCTATCATATGTATCAAAATTAATTTGATAAGACGTGATTTTCATATTAATTCTACCGGAATACTTGCCACAATTGAAACTAATTTTTGCTGAAAAATGGTTGAATTCAAACCGAAATTAACGAATTTTGCGTATGTCAGCCGCCTTCTTTGGTTTTCAATCAGTGTTGTTGCATTTATTACTTCCATCAACAATTATTATTTATATGAATGATTATCCTATTTCTCGTAAATTACGTTGGAACATGAAGCTTGGACAGTTGTATGCATATGTTTGCTTTATCAATGGTGAAACTTCATGTATTCAAATTTTGGTATTGTGGATCCGAGCTATTTGCTATTAATTACAGAGTCTGTGTCTATGTATTAAATTTTTAAAAAAGGGATTGATTATTGTCAAGCTTATATTGTAATATAATGTTGTATTGATTATGATGAAACATATTCTCCCGTAATGGACACTATCACTTTTAGATTTTTGATTAGTTTGACTGTGTCACAAAAACTTGATATGCGCCTTATGGATGTAGTAACTGCATACTTATATGGTTCACTTGATAGTGACATATATATGAAAGTCCCCGAAAGACTTAAAGTGCCAGGAGCAAACGACACATGCCTGAGAACCATGTTCTCAATTAAATTGCAAAGATCATTATATGGACTGAAACAATCCGGACGCATGTGGTATAATCGTCTTAGCGAATATTTGTTGAAGGATGGTTATAAAAATGACGATGTCTGCCCATGTGTTTTCATAAAAAAAATAAATATTGGATTTGCAATTGTCGCAGTTTATGTTGATGATCTAAACTTAATTGGAACTCCTGAAGAGCTCAACAAAACTGCTAATTATTTGAAAAATGAATTTGAGATGAAGGATTTAGGAAAAATCAAATTTTGTCTCGGGTTGCAAATCGAACACTTCCCAGAAGGATTGTTTGTTCACAAATCTATATATACAGAAAAAGTTTTAAAACGATTTTATATGGATAATGCACATCCATTGGCATCACCTATGATTGTTCGATCACTTGATGTGAAAAAGGATCCATTTCGTTCACTTGAAGATGGAGAAAATGTTCTTGATCCTGAAGTACCATATCTTAGTGCAATTGGAGCATTAACATATCTTGCAAACTGCACTCGACCCGACATAACTTTTTCTGTAAATCTCCTTATAAGATATAGCTCTACACCAAGTCAAAGACATTGGAATGGTGTTAAACACATTTTTTGTTACCTAAAGGGTACGATTGATTTGAAATTATTTTACTCCCAAAAGTCGGGATCTACTTTAGTGGGATATGCAGATGCAGGTTATCTATCTGACCCACATAAAGCTAAATCACAAACATGATATGTGTTTACACGTGGAGGAACAGCTATATCATGGAGATCTGTGAAACAATCCTTGACAGCAACATCCTCAAATCATTCTGAAATTATTGCAATCCATGAAGCAGGGCGAGAATGTATATGGTTGAGGAATATGACCCATCATATCCAAGCATCATGCGGGTTAATTTCAACAAAAGATAGTCCAACAATTTTGGATGAAGACAATGCAGTTTGTATTGCACAACTCAAAGGAGGCTATATCAAAAGCGACAGGACGAAGCATATTTCTCCAAAATTCTTTCATACATACGAGTTTCAGAAGAATGGTGACATCGATGTTCAACAAATTCGCTCAAGTGACAATTTGGCCAATTTATTCACAAAAACATTGCCAACATCTACATTCAAGAAGTTACTCCATGAGATTGGAAATGCGTCAACTCAAAGATTTTTAGTGATCAACATCAGGGGGAGTAGTTGTACTCTTTTTCCTTCGCATAAGTTTTATCCCACTGGGTCTTCCTAGAAAGATTTTAATGAGACAGCATTTATTTTTAATACTCCAAAATAACTGTACTTTTTTGTCATTCGTTTGATTTTTTTGTCCTATTAGGTTTTTATCAAACAAGATTTTAAAGAGGCAAATATTTTGTAATGTGTCATTCAAGGAGGAGTGTTGTAAAAGGAAAGTTTATTAGGGTTTGTAGTGAATGACAATTATACCCCTGTAACCCTAGAAATTATTATCATTGTATCCCTGATTCTTACCTATAAATATAGGGCTTTGATCATTAATAAAATATACACAAGGTATTGATTCTAACTCTCTTCTTCTTCTTCTTCTTCTTCTTTTTCTTCTCTATTTTATAACAAATGATAATATGTAAGTGAGAATTAAGGTACCAAAATTTTAAATTTGAGAGATTCTATTAATGAAAAATTAATGGGTTATTAGCACAAGGCGTTCTTACGTATAAAGTTTATTGTGAAAAACTTCTCAACGTTACATTTTTTTATATTCTCACCCCTATTTACACTTTTCATTACGAAAATTATCATTTTCATCTCATTTCTAAATAAAGTCGTAAAATGACGAATATACCCTTTCATTTAAATAAAACAAAAGAAAAAAAATAAAAAACAATTTACAACCATATTTCCAAAAAAAATTCAAAATTTTTAAAAAGCGGAAATTAAGCGGTCAACATTCTCGTTGATCGCTTAATTCCCGCTTAGACTCAAGTCGAATAGTTCTTAGTTATTTATTATTTTTTTCTAATAAAAACTTTTCATCTTCATTATAAGTATTTTTCTTTTTCTTTTTCTTTTTCTTTTTAGACGAAGAAGAAGATATTAAATTGGAGTCCAATAAAGAGTTAGATAAGATTTAAATTATAAGTTATTCATGTTATGTAAGTATGATTTTGAAACTTATCTTTTTTTGCAGGAATTATTAAGTACATACAATATTTTATAATTTTAGGTGTTTATATATTATATGAATTATTGAATTTTTTTACAATGATTAAAAATTTTAAATCAAAAATAAAAAAACGTTTTTTTACACTTAAATTTCGCCTAGGCTTGTAAAGTTTGAAACTTGACCTCCATGTCTAGTCAGGCTTTACGCTTTTTAGAACAATGCTGAATACATTCAAAATGTCAAAAATGCATTTTGAATTTTATGTTATAAGTTTTTTCTGTTTTTGAAAATGTGTTGCAAAGCCAAAAAACTTAAAACAGTAAATCAAACGCACCCTAAACCCCCATTATTTCAAAATTTAATGGGTGAAATATTATTATTATTAGAGAATGAGAGGTTAAAAGAGAATAAATTTTTTTCGATTTACGTGTAATATTATTTTATAGAAAATTGTACGATTAAAAATATGAGAGAAAAATATAACTTTATTTAATGTGAATCAAACGAGGGCTAAATATTTTCTTCATTTTTAATTACAAAACTTGAATGCTTTCCTTTTTATTAAACACAAATCTCGTCAAGAAGTAGTTGCACGACCATTTTAAGAAACCTGTCCAAATTTTGTCTGAAAAAGGCGAATGTAATATGAATATATGATAGTGAGTTTTTAGCCCCTTTTTGACATATTTTACTTTAATTTAATTTATTTTTCATACTCATTTTCAATCTTATATTTATATAATAAAATATTTTACGCATAAATTTAAATTTTTTATCTATTTTTTTACCACACATTCTCTAAAAATACTATTCAAAATATGTTTTTAAAATTTTAAAAATGTCAAACAGGGCCTTAGTTAGCTTGAGCATAATTGTGGTTTTTTCGGTTATACAGTACGATTTTCATTTATTTTTTTATTGATGTTTTGGGTTATTTATACTCGAACATTGACTTCTTAAAATAAAATGTTGTCGATTCTTTTTTTTTTTCTTCTAAATTTTATTGCATTTTTAGGTGCGATTAACTAAAAACAATTATTACTATCTTTAGGTCCCATTTAATTCTTATTATTTGTAGAATGAGAATGAAAAATATAGTCGTTATGGGCCCCATACAAGAGATAGAAAGTCAAAAATGGTGGCGGGATGTGATTGATAACGATCATATTTTTTTTTTTTTATGGATGATTAATGGAAAACAAATAAAGTCTTATAGTGTTATTTCCGTCAATTATTGCTTAATTGACTTTTGGCGACTGTTGAGTCTATTATTCAAGAAGGAAGACATTGGTGATTAGTGCTTCTTGTCATTACATGTCCTATTTTAGTGTTGTTTAAGTCAATATTTTTATGGGTCCTATTTCCACTGATTTTCAAGTTCAAGTGCTCCATTATGGCCCAATCCTAATTGGGAAAGAACTATGCTACACCATCCAAGTTGAGTTACAAAAGAGAGGGTGTCCAAATGATGTGGCGCCCCCATTGGAAGAGACCAGCCGCCTCTTCCAATGGGGGACGTCACATCACTTGGGCACTCTTATTTTGTAATTCAATTTGGGCAAAATAATATAATTCATTGGGAAAAGATGACTTGTACAGTGAGGAAATGGTGACCAATGACCGATTGACCCAGCCCAAGTTTTACAATGACTTTTGACCTGATTTTTTTTTTTTTTTTTTAAAAGTAAAAATTATAAAAACTAACAATCTCCCAAATACCTTTCATTTCAAAGGGAGGAAAAAAGAGTGAAAAAATCTTACTGACGAAATTGACTTCAACACTATTCAGTGTTCACCATCATCATCTTCTACACATTTAATCTAGGTTAGATTTTGTTTTTATTGTTTGAATTTTATGATTTTACGAATGGATAAATGTTCTTTAATTTTTACATTCAATCACGAAAGAATGTATAGATTTCTACTTTTAATGCATGACTAGATGTAGATATATTGTTAGAATCGAGATAATGGATGATTTTGGTGATTTTTTGGGGATGGAGCTCGTCAAAAATGGCAAGCTTTGCCGCTTGCATGGCCGTCAGAAAACTATCTAGGCCTAGAAGAATAATGTTGAATGTAAAGCATCGCAATTATTTTAATTACGGGACCCACTTCCAAATGTGAGAGAGCTGTGTATCGTGATGTGCACGGTGTTATACATGTAACCTCTTCCGGCCTAGAATGCCCATACGGCCCAGATGTCTAGGCATAAACAGCCCCAAATGCTCAAATGGTGGTCCAAATGTCTACGTTGTTTTTAAGGATATATTCATCTTTTATGCTTTGAAAAGATCATTATGGTTAATAAAGAATAAGTTAGGCTTATGTGATGAATGATAATTTCAACGTAGTCATTTAGAAAATGCGTCCCTTGTACAGCTCACTAGGACTTTTTGAAAAATATTACGGGTCCGTTTGATTGGAAGGGTGAAAATGGATAGAAAAAAATGGATTCCAGGGAATTGAATTGCCTGGAATTGTTTTACCGGAAATTGAATTAAAAGTGTTTGATTAGTATAATTTTCCACATTTCTATTATAATACGTCTGACTTTATTTTTTATGCAAATTGTCAATTAAATGGATAATTTTTTTACCATTGGGGACAAAATATGTTTAGATTGCCAAATAATAATAATAATAATAATAATAAATAAATAAATTTATTTTTTATTTTTACGTTTGACTTTGTTTTGCATGGAATTTGTCAATTAAATGAATAAGTTTTTTTACACTTTATATTAGAATTTGTTTCTATTGCTAAAAAAAAAAAAAAGGTGGAAACCAATTCTCACCATATAGCAAGAAATTGAATTCCACGAAATCACGCTTCAAGTGGTTGTACCTTGAAAAATGGGTGGAAACCAATTCCATGAAAAAAAAAAAAAAAAATCTATCAAACGGACAAAAAATGAAAATTAGAATTCGATTTCAACTTTCAAAAAAAAATTTAACGAATCAAACGGAGCCTACGTGTTTCACAATTTGGAAAATTCAGGTTCTCATGGGAAAAATAGTGTTATTTTGAAAAGTCACTTAATTTTCTCTCTCCAATTACTTACACTATAGAAGAAAAGTTTCAGATTCCATCCAAGATTAATATGAATAACTGAATGGAATAGTTGGAGTAGAATAAATATAGTAAATAAAGATTGACAAACTAATTTATTAATCAAGACAGATATGAAATAAACCGAAAAAGGAACATCCTGTAATTTTTCCCTAACCTGATTTTAGTAACGCGGTCTCTAACTTTTCAATTTTGTAGCATCATTTTCGTTGATCGATTTTCGTCAATTTGATAATTGAAAATGTCTAATTTTTTTAAAAATAATTATACTCTTAATTCAAGTAAAATAATCATAGTCAAATGTGTGTTGCAACTTGATTCTCGGCCTACTTTTATGAAAATATGATTGTTAACGCTTAAGTCTGTAACCTCGTTAATCACCGATTGACGGATCTTCAAAATTTATTTCAGAAAGAGTAAAAGTTAATCAAATACACAAAATGTGTATGTATTAGGATTGGGCATTTTAATCGAAATTGAACTTTCTGAATCAGAGGTTTCGGTCCGATTTCCAAAAAAATAAATCGGAATCGTTAACTAATAAGGTTCGGGTCAGTTTTTGGTTCCTGAACAGAAGTCATAAATAAACGAATGGAACCAAATTTTTATTTTTTCCAATTTACAAGTTGTGTAAAAAAAATATAAAATATTAACACTATAATTTGGTTAGTGATTTGTCTAAAACTCTAGACTCTAACCCTTAACAAATCATGACTAGCGCCTACTTTTAGTTTTATGCATCTCACCTCACATCTGATTATTACATTTTGGATGTTAGTACATGTTAATTTTTGCAATTTGAACATTTTTTTTATGAATCAAAAAGTCAAGCTAGGGTTATAGTGTAAGTTAATGAATCAAATCGTTCATTAATTGCAATTCGAGTATTTTATTTTCATGCATTGTTTGCAAATTTAAATCATTTTTTTAATCTTTATAATGTGAGACAATTGAACTCGATATATTTATAGTTCGGACTGTAATATCTTAATACTATATAGTTAGTATTTTTTTTATATGAGATCATTTTCAAAGTAGAAGAATTTAAGTATTACCCATAATTAAAGTATAGGCACTGACATGCCTCATTTATGGATCGAATAATATTTACGAACAAAATGTTGTTATTCTCAAACTGTAATTTTATTTTTAACATTTTAATTTTCTCATTTTTTTGTGTTTTTTAATCTCCACTATTTTGAGTAATGTATACGAATTTCTTAACTTCTTGAAAATTTCTTAGATGGATTTTCTTCCTCACACAAATATTGTCGAATAATAGCACGTTAAATAAACCTATCGAAAAAACCTATATGAAAATATTTATTTGATGTATATAAAAAAAAAGATATTATAGGTAGAATAGAACACGAATCGGAACCGACAGTTCGAGATTAAATTTTGTTTCAATAATTACAAAGACCCAATTGGTTATATTTTCGAAATACCAGAAGTATAATAGTTGATTTCGAGTATTGAAATATATGAACCGATCCACCAACGCTCAAAGTCGTTAATTCGGAACAAAATCAATTAAAGGACAAAATACTTTCACTTTTGTGATTAATTGAAAATTACTTAAACCGCATGGATTTGTTAATTTTGTCATCTGGTTTAACTGAGGTAGGTTTGATTTAAAAGGCCACCATAAAAAGCAAATTAATAATTTGGTGAAAGATGCACACGCAATCCTCAACTAATTATAATATTTTTGTCCAATCCATGAATGGATCGATCTCACATACTATATTCTATTATTGCACTTCTATACTCGTCACCCCACTCATTACTTAACGAAATAAATCATTTATTATTCCATAATATTCTTTAATTTAACGCACTAAATATTAATATTACGACAAAAAAGTTCGACTAGACAAACTGAAAAATTGATACAAAATATGGTTAAGTTATCGTAAAAAAATAACTTAATAAATATGTAAATAAAAAATAATTGGGTCTCACAGATCCAGTCTGTAAGGCCCCATTTGATTTCCATTTTGGGGAAAGAATGTATTTTAAATAGTTGATTGATGGAGAATGTGTGGTTAAAAATTAAGGAAATATTTTGAATTTACCTTTAATATTATTTTATTAAAAAATGTGTGGTTGAAAAGAAAAGAGAAAAATGAATTTTAAAAATGGAAATCAAACAGGGAGAATGAGAACATAAAATATGGAGCATGCTGTATGTATAGGCAGGCTTCTTACACAAGCCTATCAGAACACACACATGAGAGGGGGTGGGGTATTTTTGGGACAATTTTTTTATTAAGGTGGCCTCACAGCATGTGTCTATTCTGACAATATTTTGTGAAAAAAATTTATACACAAAGATTAATCCAAAAAATATAATCGTTATGAATCACATATAAAAGATAAAAAATTAAAAATGATGACTGAATATAATTTAAACTATCATATTTTTTTTTTTTTTTTATGGATCATTAATGGAAACAAATGGGCTTGTCAATTATTTGTTCAGCAATGCCTTGTCAATTATTATTATTATTTTTTATTTTTTTGATACCCAGGTTTTTTAGCTTACGTTAGACTATATTCTGGACCATCGGCCATCGGCTCCTCAGTAACTGACGAAAGTAAACTGTGGGTTATGCTCAAGTTGATCAGGATCCATGCACCCTTTATACTCCTGATCCCAAAGGAGTCTCCTCCATGATTATTACATCACCAAACTGCTCCAATCAATAAATGGTTATTATATCACTCAATAGCTTCAACCAAAAATCGAACTCCTCACGTTGAAGTTACAAGTCCGACAATATTCATCCTTTGCCAATTTGAATGAGTCCCGGAAGGCCTTGTCAATTATTTGTTCAGCAACTGTCGCGTTTTGTAACATTCACACGAAACCAGAGCGCGTGACAAAAACTAATCAGACAGGTGGCATATGCAATTCCGTAAACTGACCACTCAAAACATGGGGCCCACTTTTTATCTTGTTTTTCAAATTATCTTTATTCGATATTTTGTTTAACTTCTCGTCAAACGCAAAAGATAAGCAACACATGGCACTGCAGAGAATGTTCAGATGCAGCATTGTGTATTTTAAGTACGTGTTTGGTTCTATTTTATTTAAAATGCATTTCTTTTCCTCTTTTTAATTT
Source organism: Osmanthus fragrans (assembly GCA_019395295.1). Classification (NCBI taxonomy): domain Eukaryota; kingdom Viridiplantae; phylum Streptophyta; class Magnoliopsida; order Lamiales; family Oleaceae; genus Osmanthus; species Osmanthus fragrans. The sequence goes on from CM033356.1 coordinate 25,388,309, forward strand.
TACATTATTCAATAAATAATAATTACGCATAAATTCAAAAAAAAAAAATTATTCTTTTTCATCTATACATTTTTCAAAAAATTAATATTTAAAAATATACCTTTTTTTTTCTTCTGAAAAACACAATTTAATGGAGCTGAAACAATGGCTAATTACTTACACCGGCAAAATCACAGCCATACATGTTTGGTATTGATTTTAATATAATTTAATTCAACTCAAAATTGAATAATCAATATCAATCATATCTTTCATGAGTCTCATAATTTTCCAACAACATATTTTAATTTTAATTTTTTTTTTATCAAAATCTATTAAAAAATTAATTTCAATCCCCATCAAATATGCGATCTAAAGCATTTCATAATGAAGAGCACTGAAATTCGGTGGACTGTTTTGTAGATGATTTTATAAAGGGCTTTGCTATGGTGCCAGATTTTCTGATTGAAGGGATGATAGAACCCCCCCCCCCCCCAAATAAGGGGTGGGGCCCCTATCTCTTATTTGGGGGGGGGGGGTTCGATCACCCCTTCGGTCAGACAATCTGGCCATTTAGCAAAATTGTTTTATAAACTGTGATGTTTGAAAGTCAAAGCAATGACTTCAGTGTGTGTGCCACATGAAAGCCATACAGCGTATAAATTGATATGAATAATTTCAAATAGATGTATATTTATTTAATTATTTAATTGGACTTGATCACGGAATAGACCTTGGCTGGGAGATTAGCTGTTCTTTGACAAATTATTCTTTCGGAAGACAATATAATTTTTTTTTTAACTTCTTAAGAAATTTAGCCCCCATTTGACAATCATTTTTTCAAAACTTTTTTTCTCATTGATTTTCGATCTCACATTCTCACAATAAAACGTTATTCACGTAAACTCATTTTTTTCCTACTTTTTAATTATACATTCTCAAAAAATTAATTATACACGAAAAATGGGTGTCAAATAGGGGCTTATTGAAAAATGTTAATTTATGATTTCTCTTTGATTCAGATCACACACTCGTGTTTTGATGACTTAGCACTTAGGCCTATTGTAATACGTGTTTAAAGTAAGGACGGGATCTTATTTGATGTAAGTGTAGGTGTATGATAATTCAATCCCTGTTGGATGGTCATTATATTTATTTGGGAAAAATAATATTTTGAATAGTAATTTTTATGAAAATATGTAGCTAAAAAGTAGGAAATTTTTTGTATTTACGTACAAAATATTTTATTGTGTGACTGTGATTGAAAATTAAATTAATCTACTTGTACAATCGAAATTGACAATCTCGATTGACAATGTACTCACATGAAGGGGATCCACAATTTTTTATTCACCGTGAGATCCCTCCCAATGTGAGAGATTGTCAACCGAAATTATAACACAGCATGATTATTAAAAGTTAGTACGTAAAGAAAAAAATTTCAAATGATGATTGTAAAACAGGGGTTCAATCTTTACTTCAGTTGTACGATTTTTCGAAGAATAAAGATTCTCATCAATTCAAACTTTATTGTATCATAACGATATTTTAAAAAATTAAATGTTATATTGTTCACCAATGTTTTAGCCCCTGTTTGGGGCTTTGGGCTACATTTTTTAAAATTGTATTTTTTTTATTTTTAATCATATTTTTTTTAATAAAATAATATTACGCATAAATAATTTTTATTTTATTTTTTAGCCACACATTCTTTAAAACATTATTATTCTTAAATACATTTTTTTTTTCTAAAAAGTATTTTTACATTGTTTGGACTCTATCTTATTTCAAGATGCATTTTTATTTTTTTTTATTTTTAATTACAAATTTTTTAATAAAATAATATTACACGTAAATTTAAATTTTGTTTTAATTATTTTTTGATAAATCACTATTTCAATATATATTTTTCAGCAAAAACTATTTTTTAATGGAGTCAAATCTTACATGGTCGTGCCGAACAGTATAAAAAACCCCAGAGACAAAAGTGTAAGCACGAATCTCGCGATAAAAAGGTGGGGATGAGCTATAAATATTAAGGAAAGCGACACGATTTCCGCCTGTAACGCAACTAGAATATTCAACTGCATTTGAATTCAGCATTTCAAATCCGCCAAACTCCCCATATCTCACGCAACGATAAGCACGGTGATAAGTTAATGTTCGTATCATTGATAAGAACACAAAAAAGTAAGAAGCAACGAGACGTATCAGTGATAGGTCAGTAGAAAAAGATAGACTACTGGCAAACGCATCGAAGATAGCGAGACCTAGTCTTTATTTCCCCACCTCTAATTCTACTTTCTCTCTCTATAAATACACATATATATAAAATCTCTCTCTCTATATAATTACTCTCTCTTTCTCTCTCTATTTTCATGCTTCTCTTTTTCTCATCGCCGCCTTTGTTTCCTTTTTCGGTGTTTTTAGAGAAACCCTACGAAATCCGGAGCTGTAGGTCGTCGGTGGTGGGGTGGGATAGTTTCTAGGGCTTCGATCTGTTGATTTTTGTGAGCTTTTTTGTATTTTTCTTGGATTTGTGAGTCCTGAGGTGAAGAGGATTCAGAAATGTCATCGTTGAGCAGAGAATTGGTTTTCCTTATACTTCAGTTCCTCGAGGAGGAGAAATTCAAGGAGTCTGTTCACAAGTATGTGTGTATATATTAAATTACCTATTTGTTTCTTTGTCTGTTGTGTGTGGGTACTTATGTGATGTGTTTGATTTGATGGGTCTAGTTTACTGTTTTGATGGGAAAATGATAAGAAAATTTTCGGTTTTAATTTTATTTATTATGAGCTTTAAAAAAAAAAAAATATATATATATATATATATATATATATATATATATATATATATATATATATATATATATAGCTCCATTAATTAAGAGTTTTATTATTATTATTATTATTATTTTTGGAAAATTCGAACCGAAATAATTGAAGTAATTTTGATAAAAATACGTATTTAAAATAAGGACTTTTTGGTGAGAAAAGGGTTTGTTGATGGTTGGTTCTGGAGATGTGTTACTAAAAAAGAAAAGGAAATGGAAAGCTATAGACACCAGATTATACTTTTTATTATCTGTAAAGGAAAATGCGAACGCACTTTAAAATTAGAAGTTATGTCAAACACGGATGGCTGTTGAGATTTGCTTTAAAAAAATTGGAAATTTTAGATTTAATTGCTTATACGGATGCTCTGTTTTGTAGGCTTGAGCAAGAGTCAGGGTTTTTCTTTAATATGAAATACTTTGAGGAGAAAGTGCATGCTGGTGAATGGGAGGAAGTTGAGAAGTACTTGTCAGGTTTTACTAAAGTTGATGACAACAGATACTCCATGAAAATCTTTTTTGAGATAAGGAAGCAGAAGTATCTTGAAGCACTTGATCGGTACATTGATATTTACATCTGTTATTTTTTTCATAATATAATTTCCTTTGTTAAAGAAGAGTTCAATTGGTGCGCTCTCTGTTCTTTCCCTCCTTATTCTGGGTTGTGAATTTTTGTATCTTTGTTGATATCGACAGGCAAGACAAGGCAAAGGCAGTTGAGATACTGGTGAATGACTTGAAGGTATTCTCGACATTTAACGAGGATCTGTATAAAGAAATTACTCAGCTATTAACGCTTGGCAATTTCAGGTAGTATGTATTTCCTTTAATGCTGTACAAGGAACATCAATATGTTCACCAAGTAGAATGCATGTTGTTATTCCTTATGCTATGAGCATCAGTGTTGATTTATAGTCAAATTATAGACACCCTTGACTTTTTGCTTCATATCTTTCGGAAGATCCCTGAAAAATGTGTTTACTGGACAAATTTTTATTGAGAAAAATCAGTGTTAAAAAAATTGTAATCTGATTGTTAATCTTCATTGCATGCCAATTAAAATTTGAATCCCTACATAATGCTGCTAGAGGAAAATTGGACTGAAAGACACCGAACATTTAATGACACAAAGAATTTCATTATTGGTAATCTGATTATCAATCTTCATTTTGTGCATTCCAGAAACCGCAGGTGAATAAAGAGTTTTTAAGGAATATACAATCTTGAAAATTTGTCTAGATTGGTTATAATATATCACAAAGTGTCACTTATTCAAGCCTAGTTAGATGGTTTATCTTGGGCAAGTTGTTATAAAAGAACCCTAATAAGCTGCCACCTATCTGTCTATTTTGTATTGCAAGTGTGTTGCTGCTGCTTATTTGAGAAGTTTAGATTTTATAACTAGAAAATATTTCATGTTGGCTAGTAATCTTGTGGAAGCGTACATTTGGTTGCTGTCACTTTCACTTCATTCATTATCAACTGTACGAGTTTATTCGCAGAAATCAATTCCTTGTAAGACGATATGGGAATTGAGGTCTCAGGCGGAAGATTTTCAATTTTTAAACAACTCCCAAGAACTTTGAAACTGAGGTTTTGATTGGATAGAGGCGCATTGAATGGAGGAGTCACATATCTTGGGGAAAGGAAAGAAAGTAAATCCTGGAGAGACTACCTTAAGCTAAAAAGATTGGTAAAACTCTGTTGCGCTGAGGGCAGGAAATAGGAATGTGGTATATATTAAGGAGGACCATTATCATGTTTGACTTCATTAAATTTTAAATACATTTAATTATATGCACATGGATAAAAGATCTACCGCGACGTGATATGGCAACTTATGGTATATATTAGATATGCTTAAAGAAAGAGTAGATAATGGAAGCTCTGATAAAGCTTTCGTGCATACTTTTGAGGATAAAAAATTGAAATTACAAAATATTTCACATTGCTGTGTATATATGCCTAAAATGTGCAATGCTTCTAGAATGAAACAGTTATTGTGCTAGTTAAAACTCCTGAGCGAGTGTCGTAGACATGTTAGCCAAATGTACATTATTGAGATGGTTTATAAGATAAAATGAGCGAGGCAGCTCAGACGTTTACTTTGGTCTTTTTTTAAGAAAACAAAAGCCCTTCCTAAGCGAAACAGTTTGCATATTTTGGGGTGATAATATTGTGATATGTCGTTAGTTTCAATTTCCGGTAATTCATTCAAGTGCAATTGCAGTTGAAAACTTTAGTATTTCAAAGCTCATCCAATTTCATTGATGGCAGAGAAAACGAGCAGCTTTCCAAGTATGGTGACACAAAGACAGCACGGAGCATAATGTTGATAGAGCTCAAAAAGTTAATTGAAGCAAATCCACTTTTCCGTGAAAAGCTTGTTTTTCCCACCTTGAAGTCATCTAGATTGAGAACCCTTATTAATCAAAGGTACAACTGGTCTTCTGAACTGATGAATATGCATATGGTTATTTCCAGAAGTTTATGGCTCCATAAGAGTGGATTTTAGACCATGACAATACAATATCCTCTTTTTCCTTTTTCTGATTCCTTTCCTTTATTATATTTGCTTCTGCATGGATCATGCCCTTTACTTGTTGGAGGATATTCAATATGATCCAATTGCTGCTTTACTTGTTCATTTTGCTCTAGCTCCTCCATCCTTTTCATGTTGATACTGTTTTTTAATATTTTGTACTCTACACCAATCTACCTTATCTCTCTGGCTCTCAGTTTTGCATAGCTAATGTTTCCCTTTCTCCCTTCTCATATCTGTAAGCTAATTATGCATTCTCTATTTGTTTTTGTGCTGGTAATTCAAAGTTTGACTTTGTTTTGTGTACAGTCTGAATTGGCAGCACCAGCTCTGTAAGAATCCAAGGCCAAATCCAGACATTAAAACGTTGTTCACTGACCATACATGCAATCCTACAAACGGGGCTCTTGCACCAACTCCTGTCAATCTTCCTGCTGCAGCAGTTGCGAAGCCTACTGCTTACCCTCCACTTGGAGCACATGGGGTATAACACAATTATGACTGTCTATATTTTTCTTCTTTCCTTAGCTTTTCATTATCTACACTTAATATATGGGTATATTAGGATGCTCCTAAATTTTATTACCCACTTCTATTTGTTGCTTGTAGCCTTTTCCACCTACGGCGGCAGCAGCCAATGCTAATGCTAATGCTATAGCTGGTTGGATGGCAAATGCTGCTGCTGCTTCATCTGTCCAGGCAGCCGTTGTTACAGCATCATCATTGCCTGTCCCACCAAATCAAGGTAAAAGCATTTACGTTTAATTATAGTTGGCCTTCAAGCTATACTTTTAAGAAAGGTAAATTACATGGAAAGATTAGACTACTGAAATCTTGCTTTCAAGTTTATTTTTTTTTAATATGTGGGATCAAAGTGCTTTAAACTACAGGTTGGATAAATGCAAATTTTATTTTCTCCTTCAATTTTGAACAGTTCCAATCTTGAAGCGCCCGATAACACCTCCACCGACACTGGGTATGGTTGAATTTCAGAATGCTGATCATGAGCAATTGATGAAGCGTTTGCGGCCTGCACAATCTGTTGAAGAGGTAATTTTGAGTTGTTTCTGAAATATGATCAATTTGACAAAAATATATCCTTTCTCTGTAACTTCCACCATCTCTTTCTTTTATTCAGGTTACATATCCTACAGTTCGTCAACAAGCATCTTGGTCCCTTGATGACTTGCCGAGAACAGTTGCTTTTACATTACATCAAGGTTCTACAGTCACAAGCCTTGACTTTCATCCTTCGCACCATACACTGCTTCTTGGTATGACATATCCGAGGATCTTCAAAATATATTTCTTTTCTTCCTAAGACATTTTATCAACTGTAGTTAATGTCTATTATCTTTGATTGTTTGACTTGGATTTTATCTTTAACAGTTGGCTGCAATAATGGCGAACTGATGCTTTGGGAAGTTGGAATGCGTGAGAAGTTGGTGTCGAAGCCATTTAAGATTTGGGATATGCAAGCTTGTAGTTTGACATTTCAGGTTCATGTGTAATCTTCTATAACCACTTCTTTCGATCATATATTCATCGTGTAATATGGAAGTGGAAGATGATAGTTGTAAAAGTAATTTGACAATTGATTTCTTCATCTCCATAACAATTTTATAATTTAAAGGTTTTCTTTTGATGAAACATAACTGATTGCCTGCATTCTAATTTTTTTATTCTTGTTAAAATTTTCCAAATGAATTTGTGTCTGTATTCTGGCAACTCTTCTGGTTATGTTAGATTCTCATGTATTGAGAGTTTTAACAGGCTTCTGCAGCGAAAGATGCACCATTTTCGGTGTCCCGTGTTACATGGAGCCCTGATGGGACATTTTGTGGTAAGTCTTTGTCCTTGGTATATACCATGTCTAAGAGTGCATAAGAAAATGATGTTTCAAAAATATTAATTTATTTTTCTTGTTGCAGGAGCTGCATTTTCCAAGCATTTAATTCATTTATATGCCTATGTGGGACCAAATGATTTACGCCAACATCTGGAGGCATGTAGTAATGGTTTTATGAGATCATTCAAGAAAAAAAAATTTACAAAAAACTTGATTTACACATTGTGCTTGCAGATTGATGCTCATGCTGGAGGAGTGAATGATATTGCTTTTGCTCATCCAAACAAGCAGCTATGTGTAGTAACATGTGGGGATGACAAGCTGATAAAGGTTAGTTGGAAACTTTGTATTTCCTTTCGGCAAGCTTAAGTTCAAAAGAGCTGAGAGATTTTGAAACAGGTGTGGGATTTAACGGGGAGAAAACTATTCAGCTTTGAAGGGCATGAAGCACCTGTTTATTCTATATGCCCTCATCAGAAAGAGAATATTCAGGTATAATGCAAAGGAGAAAAACTTGATTAGAATGCATTTCATTCCAAACCTCCTCTTTATTTCCTAAACATCTATTTTCACAATACAATGACACATCTCCATTCATGTTCTAGGTTTAGACATTAACATCCTTCAGTATGATATCGTTTTATGCTCATATATATTGCAGTTCATATTCTCAACTGCTATTGATGGGAAAATTAAAGCTTGGCTTTATGACAATATGGGATCTAGAGTTGACTATGATGCTCCTGGGCGTTGGTGTACCACTATGCTATATAGTGCAGATGGAAGCCGGTAAGTTTTGAGACTTCTTGTCTCTCAATTTTACGTCTTTTACTTAGTATTTTCTATGTTTTCTTTGTTGTCAACTAGAGTGCAAAAGATTTGTCATCCCCTAACTGTTCATATATTGTGATCTTTTGCCCTTTTAGGTTGTTCTCTTGTGGAACAGGCAAAGATGGGGACTCATTTCTAGTGGAATGGAATGAAAGTGAAGGAGCGATAAAGAGGACATATAGTGGGTTTAGAAAGAAATCAGCCGGTGTTGTGCAGTTCGACACTACTCAAAATCACTTTTTGGCTGTAGGCGAAGATAGCCAAATAAAGTTTTGGGATATGGATAATACCAATATACTTGCGAGCATAGATGCAGATGGTAGTTTCCCGGTCAGTAGTACTTTTTATTTTGTAATCTCCAGTTAAACGAGTAGACAACTGGATAAAATTGTCCTTCCTTTAACTGCCTTGGAGGATTCAAACAAAGTATTCAATAAGTGGCTGGACATTTTTTTGCTGCAGAGTGTTCCACGCTTGAGATTTAACAAGGACGGGAATCTGCTTGCTGTTACCACCACAGACAATGGAATCAAGATACTGGCAAATGCTACTGGTATGAGATCCTTAAGAACAGTTGAAGCCCCATTTGAAGCATTAAGATCTCCCATGGAAGCAGCAGCAATCAAGGTTCCATTTTTTCCCTCTTTTTTTTTTTTTCCTGATCTTCTAGCTGAATAACCATCACAGCAAGTTACAAAGTATTTTTCATTTTCTTGTGCAGGCTTCTGGTTCTTCTGTTGCAAATGCCACCCCTAAAGTAGAAAGAAGCTCTCCTGTTAGGCCATCTCCCATCCTTGTATGTCAAAATTCCGCTTCCTTTTAGGACATCTCAGATTTTAGTTGAATCTTTACAATTGTATGCATTGGCTGCCAACACGTTGTCAGATCTTTCTTTCCTTATGGAAAAGATATTTTTAAATTGTTCACCATCGGTGCTTGATATACATAATGCCAGAGGGTTTTCAATTATAATATGGGCATCTGTGTAAGCACAGTTATTGAAACTAGACTGGTTTGGCCTGAAAATCATCGAAGCAGTCCTGTGTGGATTTCATTTGACTATGAAATGGTCAAAGACCATCCTACCGGGCAGATTTGGGAGGAAACTAGAACCAATTAAGCCCAAACTGGTTCTTTACTTGTACTTTTTAAGGCAAAATGATGTCTAACCAAAATATTGATCACGGTCTATCTTATATTGTAAAACTATGTGAAGTGTTTATAAACGGTTTAAAATATAAATTGATAGAAATGAGTGGTGAATAAGTGGGTAGAGCTTGTGTGTCCTTTGAAATGTGTGCTTAAAAACAACTGTAATATACTGAGGAAGTGAGAAAAGAGATGAACTTGTAATATATCTTTGATATAAGTTGTAAATATAATAACAATATTTGAATATATTTTAGTTTTCAATTTCTACCTCACTTATTTGATTCGTGACACACATTAAGTTTCTACCATATGGTAATATATACATTGCCTTTTTGTTTAAGAAATGTTTGTATTTAAAACTATGGTCCAGCATTAACCTACCAGTTGAACCAATCAGGCTTGTCCAGGTCAACGACTGGGTCAATGCCTGAGTAGAAGGTTTCAATATTATTCTCATTATCAGTTACTTTTGGTCAAGTTTCTGTTAATGTGCCAGTATAAAGTACTTAATGATTTACGAGATTCATTCTTTTTTTCCTTTTGGAAGAGTTCTCTATCCTATTGCGCCTAAGTTGCTTTCTGATAAGGAACTTTATCTCAATTTTTGGGATTGTCTTTTCAGAATGGTGTTGATTCCATCACCAGAAGCCTGGAAAAACCAAAAACATTGGATGAAGTTACTGATAAAATTAAACCCTGGCAGTTGACTGAAATAATAGATCCTGCTCACTGCCGCATGGTAACAATGTCAGAGGGCAGTGATGCTGCTAACAAGGTATGTCAATTACTTCGTAGTAACTTTTATTTTTGGCTGTAAGATTTATGTAATGAATGGTATATGATACAGTTGCTGGTATATTTTGTGTAGGTTGCCCGGCTACTTTATACAAATTCTGGTGTTGGCATCTTAGCGCTTGGATCAAATGGTGTCCAAAAGCTGTGGAAGTGGATCCGCAATGAGCAAAACCCTAGTGGAAAGGTAACAAAAACAAATTGACAAATATGGATTTCTTCACACGTTTTACTTTCTCCCCCTTTTCCCATGCATCTTTTACTGTTCTGTGAATTAACTTCTGATGTATGCCGTGGTTTGTAGGCCACTGCCAACGTCGCTCCACAGCATTGGCATCCAAACAGTGGTCTTCTTATGACCAATGACGTCTCAGGTGTCAACCTTGAGGAAGCGGTTCCATGCATAGCTCTGTCAAAGAATGATTCTTACGTAATGTCTGCTGCTGGTGGAAAAGTTTCATTATTTAACATGATGACATTTAAGGTATGTCAAAATATGCTTGCTCCAGTGTTCCCCATTTTATATGGGTACATGGATGGTGTGGTGTAAGCTTTTTGTTTCATGAATTATATAGGTGATGACAACATTTATGCCACCTCCACCTGCTTCAACCTTCTTAGCATTTCACCCACAAGATAACAACGTTATAGCAATTGGTATGGAGGATTCAACCATCCACATATTTAACGTTAGGGTTGATGAGGTAAATCAGTTTGTCTGTTTGATGAAGTGTCAAAATAATTGATTGTGCCTGCTTGTGTTGCCTAAACATTTAATTGTTTCCTCACAATAGGTGAAATCAAAACTGAAAGGCCACCAAAAGCGCATCACTGGTTTGGCTTTTTCAACGAACCTCAACATATTGGTGTCGTCTGGTGCTGATGCTCAAGTAAGCTTCCCCTTCTGTCTTCTTGCTCTATTTGGTGATGAAAAGATGGAATACGGAGCTAAAATCTGTCCTTGTGACCATTGTTAAAAATTTGTCAAATTATCGTTTTCGGCATGATCGTTGATCACAGATGCAATACATGGTCGATATGAAATAGAAAACAATGGAATAAAACGAAATAGGATTGATATGGTGTTACCTTTTCATCTCTGCTTCTTGACAAATACCTGTGTACTTCCTATTCCAACTTTAACTATATCCCTTCAGTCTTAAAGGTAAGGGTAAGTTAAAGAAACCTATGATTGATTCAGCTGCAATTATCGTTGCCGTCCAATTTCATAGTTCCCTTCTCTTAAAGACATGATATATTACATTAGTTTGTCCCCTCTGTAATAGGTTAACCGTTTAGATGAGATGGTTCAACATGGTATCACAATAGACATGGGTGTTGGAAATTGTGTGGTTTTCCTCTCATAACATGGCTATATTTTGCAGCTTTTCATCTGGAGCATTGATACGTGGGAGAAGAGAAAGTCAGTTCCGATACAATTGCCTGCTGGCAAAGCACCTAATGGTGACACTCGGGTACAATTCCATTCTGACCAAATTCGCTTACTGGTATCCCATGAGACTCAGTTAGCAATATATGATGCCTCCAAGATGGAGCGAATACGTCAGGTAAAATGAGTAGCTAAATATCTGTCTTTTCAACCACCTATTGTTGTCAGTATCTTATGGATTCTTTTTATTTCAGTGGATTCCACAAGATGCCCTTTCTGCACCAATATCATGTGCAGTCTACTCCTGCAACAGTCAACTAGTATATGCTTCCTTTTGTGATGGTAACATTGGAGTGTTTGATGCCGATTCCCTAAGATTAAGATGCCGCATTGCCCCATCAGCATATTTATCACAGGCACTAAACGGGTGAGATTGCCATCAATGCCTTCTATAACTCCTTGATTTCATCTTCAGCCTCGTGCTTGCATAGGTGACATAGATAGAAATTTTCAACATTATATCATGGTCATATTCTAGGTGCAGGAATAGACTAATTGTTTGCCTGAAGTTGGAATTCACCACCCAGATTTGATGTTTTTCTGTCGTTTCTAGAGCCAATTTCCACGTGCATCGATGTCTGTCTTTTTGACAGTGTTTAGCACCGAGTTGAACTTTCTCGCTTTACTTTTTGGTGAAGCATAAAAGAAGTCAATTTCACTTTTGAAGTAAATTATGTTTCCAAACATGTTCGTATGTTACTTTTTTCTTACAAGTGAAAAGTTTATAAATTTTGACAATAAGGGAAGGGTTGTTTTCAAACTAGGTCATTTCCAACTTTCACCATTGCAAAGATTATTTATTTTTTGACTTATTTACTCACAAGTAAAGCCTTTTAACCTTAGCCAAACATGAACTATATTTCATAATGCACGATATAAAATCTGTCCATTGATGTAATCACTCGATGAAGTGGTGTGTAATAGACCATGTTCAATTCATTTCTCAGAAGCCAAGCCATTTATCCACTCGTGGTAGCTGCACATCCACAGGAGCCCAACCAATTTGCTGTCGGGTTAACAGATGGTTCTGTTAAAGTGTTGGAACCATCAGAATCGGAAGGTAAGTGGGGGGTACTTCCTCCAGCCGACAACGGTACACTGACTGGTAGGACAGGTTCTTCATCCACTGCTAGTAACCATGCCGCTGATCAAGCCCAAAGATGAAGTCTCTCGTTCGTCCTGTGTATTTTATCAGTGTAGATTTTAGGGTTTTTTCAGTCCATTTTGTGTCTACTTTTAAGTTAGATTTGACATGGCCACAGATTCACATTGTTTTCTGCAACATTTGTTCAATGTGTATCTTTGTTTCCTAATATTAAATTATATATACATATATATTTTCACTTTATTTCTTGTCAGATATTACCATGTCCCGGTTTGGTTTGGATAAAAATCATATTTTTATGTGATTTTGATTAAAAAAAAAAATTGATGAAATGTATGATTAAAAAGTTGTGGATTCCATGAAACGTGCGGTGGAAAATGAATTTTAAGAAATGGAGGGCAAACAGGAGTTTACATCAAAATCATCTATATTTACTTATTCATCGAGAAAATATCCTATGGGAAGGGCTGATTTGTAGACGAGGAATTAACATTCCAACTCGTTTTCACCCTTCCCTGTTCTTTAAAATTGTTATTGTTATTTTTTTGTTTCGTAAATTTTAAGTTGTAAATACCTTGCGTGAAGGGGATGATTAACTTGGGATACTTTGTCGATTCCATGAATACTCGATAATTTGGAAACAACAATGCGTTGATTCTCAATTTGATATGGAATATTAATTGAAAAATGTTGAAAAACTCAATAGAATTTTTATTAAATTTAACAAGAGCTAAACGAACACTGTTTACCCTGCAGATACATAACAAAAACAGGTTACCAAGATAAATATAATCGCATCAGAAAGAAACTCGATAAAACAATAAATAAATAAAAAGATGATTGTGAAATTTGAAGTAATTCAATCCGCAGGTTCACCATCTTCAACTTCTGGAAATACTTGGCATAGAGAATTTTTCTTCTTTCTTGTGCTTTCCGAAATGTACATCCAAATCGGCCCTACGAAAACTATGGTAAACAAGGAGAACGAGACGAAGGTGAAGATGTATAAGAGTGCACGTCCTTGGAGGTTGTTAGAGCTTCCATGTTGGATAGATTTTTTGCGAGCATATATGACCATGTACAATAATGCTCCAGCACTCGCAACGTAAATAAGGAACAAAAATGCGAATAAACTCATGGATTGAACCATTAACTTCCATTGTGAAACTTCCCTATTCCTCATTTCTTCATCCATCTCTACAAATGAGGATTCAAGTCACACGCACGTCTGAGACTGGTAGAACTTTATAGAATTCTGCTAATACAAGAATTGTAACCCTGATTATTTTCCTTGCTAGACTGAAATTCTTTTTATCCTTATCTTTCTACTTTTGCAAACACATCTGTTAGCAATAAATTATTTCCTGTGGAATAAAGATTGATGAGTACATGTTCAAAAGAGAATAATGCACAAAACCATACAGTACAACGAACAAGATTTTCAGTCGAGATGTCAAATTTGTCATAGGATTTCTTCAGGTAACAAAATTCCATCTGTATCATAATGAAGGGCACCAGAGAGATTCAATGGTCTGCACTTTTCTCCCATTAGAATTCTCTTCTTGCATAACTCCATTTCACTTCTTTCCTCTTCTTCTTCTCCATCTCGTATTATCAGTTTCTTCGTAACGTGCTTTCTTTCATCGAGATTCTGTGAACTATTTTTCTCACTGGCTCCACCATTGCTTTTTTCATCAAGCTTCAATTGCGTAAAAGGGAGACCAATCCTATATCTGATGAACCTAGAGATTTTTGTGGGAATATTCACAGGTTTCTTATCAACTTTTTCTTCTAACCCTGCTAATTCTTTAGCCTCTAGAATTTCATCAAATGTAATTTCTTGTTCTGCCATTGAATCTCGAACATTCTTCAAATTTGAATCATCTGCATTGTCAGTTTCCACTGGTTGATTGCTTGATGAAGACATTTCTTGAGCCTTTTTGCTGCCACAAGCATTCAAAATGATAAAACCTATTCTCTTACGAAGAAAATCTCCGTTTTTCCACGCCTTCTCTTGATCAACATTGCTTTCATCAGTGCACTTGTGATTTCTTCTCTGCATGGATTTCATCAGTAATTTGGGAAATTTGACTCTCATTTTTGGTTGAGGTGGGTTGATCCTGCTAATAGTGTTAGGATCGTCATGAGGCTTTTTATGAACAGAATTTCCCCTTTTCATTTTCATCTTCTTATTCAAGAAAATTACCATTGTTTTCTTACTGCATTTGAGAAGTGAAAAAGAACAGTGGGGGTAGTTGGGATGATTGAGGAAGAAGTGGAGCTTCAAAAATGTCCTATTCTTTAGGGTAATTTGTTTAAGCGTGTTCATGTTCTTTCCATAAATGCCCTTCATTTCAAATTTTAATGTGTTCAAAAGGGGGTAAATTAGTAATAAACCGTGGATAAGGTAACAGATAAAGTCAGTTAGGGTTTTAACTTTATCCCATGTTGTTTACCTAGGAACCCTATTCACATCATAATTTTTGTTGGTCACAAACACATTTTAATTATGGTGAATATCCCTAAACTTTTCTTATTTTTACAGTTATATTCTCAACTTAAAAAAAAAATTATCATCAACCCTCTATTAATTTTCACACCTTATTTATAGAAACAAATTTTTCATCTAAAATATTTGTTATGAGAAATAAAAAGACGTATTTATCTCTCGTATTTTTAAATAATCAAAATAATTAACTAACAAAAGTTAAACAAAATATTTATCCGTCTTTTCAATGTACGTTAGTAGAATATTTGGATGAAAAACATGATTTGAAACAAAATATTTAAATTAATTGAAAGTTAAAAATAACAATCATACTAGAAAAAAGTTGAGGCAAAAAAACAAAAGCGAACAAATATTGAAAATATTTCTCTTAATTAAAATGTGGTGCATATATAAAAAATTGATCTGTGAATATAATTATTCTTTAATTTATTACTGAAAAAGAGTTGAATGGAAATTTTAGGGTCCATTTGATTGCAAGGGTGGAAGATGGGTGGAAAGAAAATGAATGACAGAAAATTGATTTACCTAGAATTTGTTTGTCTGAAAATTGTAATTAATTGTGTTTGATTGGTATAATTTTTCACATAATCCGTTTAACTTTATTTTTCATGCAAATTGTTACTTTTTAAAATAAATTTTTTTACAATCTATTAAAATTTGTTTGAATTGTCAAAAAGTAAAACAAAATTTTTTTTTAAAAAATTCATAAATTTTTTGTGTTCGTTTTTTATGTAAATTGTCAATTAAATGGATAAATTTTTTTACCATTAGATTTAGAATATATTTCCATTGTCAAAAAATTTTTTTAAAAAAACGTACAGTAAGGTGGAAAACAAAATTCCACCAAAATCATAAGAAAATAAATTCCTAATTTTGTGCTTCAAAGGGTTGTACATAGAAGTTGGTGATAAATATTTTTTATGACAAAAAATGTCAATCAAATACCACAAAAAAGGTGAAATCAATCTGGGCCTTATAGAATTTCATTTGATCTTACATGATTATCTTCATAATTTTGTATCGAGATTTTTCAAAATGTAAATTGTGCCGATGATGACACATAGTGTCGAAAAAAGTGTGCCGATGGAGATGGGAAACATGAATTTCGAAATATGATAATGAGAAATTAAAAAAGAAGGAAAACTTATTGATGTGATGGAAAATATTATTTTATTGAAAAATGTGTGGTTGAAAATGAGTAGAAGAATAAGAATGAAAATGAAAATGTGGGTCAAACGGGGCCTAAAGATCAAATATCCCAACTTAAATAAATAAACCATACGCACACACGACCCGCACCCGCACCCGCAACCGCAAAATCCATTTGTTCCCGTCAAGTGACCCGTTCTTAAAACCTTCTTGTACCCTTTCAGTTTGTTCAGTGTGATACTTCTCTTTGTAAAAGAACAATGAATTCACTCGCTTCCAAATTCCTCAAGCTCCTCAGAATCTCTCCATCGATCAGACCCTCTTCACTCGGTAACCTTCGATCACAGTTTTATTCGTGTAATTGTGCACTACACTATATATATATAGTCTTGATTGTTGAATTCTGTATATGCTGAAGTGGGCTTCGTTTGGTTTCTTTTTCTTGTTTACGTGATGAAATTTTGTAGTGATGGGTGTGGAAGGGAGCTCAAAGTTGTTTTTCTCAACCGAGACTGACAATGACGGCGACAAGGATGTTAGCCCTAATGGTGAGGTGGAAGTCGATGATGATTTTCCTCCTGAGAAGCCGGAGTTGCAGCTGCAGAGTGTTGATCCCAGAAAAGGCTGGAATTTTCGCGGTGTCCACAGGGTATTGGAGCATTATATTCAATAAGGAAAGATGATAATAGATTTTTCAACTTGAATATTTTTCTGAACATTAATTTCTTACCCTCGATTTTTCTGTTTAGCTTCATTGTTTGTTGTCATTCTGAATGAGGATATGCATTTAAGATTTTGACTATTTGCCAGGCTATTATATGTGGAAAAGTAGGGCAAGCCCCTGTCCAGAAGATCTTGAGAAATGGCCGAACTATAACCATATTCACAGTGGGAACTGGTGGAATGTTTGATCAGAGGCTTGTGGGAGAGAAAGACTTGCCAAAACCAGCTCAATGGCATCGTGTTGCAGTGCATAATGAAATGCTTGGGGCTTATGCTGTTCAGCAACTTATGAAAAAGTATGGTTCTGTGATTTCAATCAAGCCATATTTTTTATTTATTGTTTCTGTCTAATAAATAGATCTCCTTTTCAGCTCTTCTGTTTATGTTGAGGGTGATATTGAAACTAGAGTCTACAATGACAGTATCAACGGTGAAATAAAAAGCATACCAGAAATTTGTGTGCGTCGTGATGGTATGTAAACCAAATTTTATTTCACATATGCGGTTTTTCTTTCATACTATAGAATGAGCATTTCTAGTCGTTGTCCACTGCTGAATGTTTCCTCTTTCCTCTTTAGTTTGTTGTTGTTTCATGCACACGAAGAAAAGTCATAGAAAATTAGCTTTGGAATGTAGAACCTATAGAATTTATAACTCTAGTGGTTGATAAATAATCTGCCTGCCTACCACCATATTTAAAGATCAGAGTGATTAATTGCAGTTACTTAACCTAAGTTGATGATTGGACCACCTAATCAATCGAGGTTTGAGTCGACTAGAAATGCAGGACAACTAATGTTAATATAAGTCAATCCTCCCTGGAAAGCTTGGCTGAGTTCCTTAACAGTTACTCAAATCACAGCCTGAGGATTTTGGAACATGTGACGCCTTAGTTTAGTAAATATGAACATGGTAGGCATCAGTTCGATGGATCAGGATACTGAGTTCAATACAAGGATCTATAAAAAGAAGTACGTTGAAGAAATTTTTTTAAAATGTGTATTGCTTCATGCTCTGTTAATGACTTCGTAGCTTGTTGAATTCTACATATATATTTTTTTCTCAAGAAAATAATAATATTCTGAAGTGGTAATGCATATTTCTAAGTTTGTGTACAGATATCTGAACTAGGTAAAGATTGTTAGCGCATAGATTACATGGAATTATCAGTCTAGCACAAATTTATTGATTCTGGACTGTGCTTCTAATTTTTCTACATTTTCTTCTCAAATTAGCTTTGTCATTACTACGTTACTATTGCAGGGAGACTTCGACTTATGAAGGCAAGAGAAAATATGAGTAATATTTCCATCGATGAGCTTAGTAAGTTTTTCTGTATAACCATTCTCATGTCTGATTAATTGTAACTAAATCCTGACCAACCTCAGTTGGGTTGTCACCTTGCAATATTCGCTATACTAATTAATATCCGTAACTCGCAGGGGAGGGACTACTGTAATGGAACTCCAATGGGGTGATATACACGCATGTTTGGTAGGGCAAATTCTATGGTGATAAAGAAGTAAAAGAAGCTGAAATTTTGGTCATTTTACCGTTCAGGAGGGCCTAATGGTACACACATAAAGTGCCCTACAAGTATAACATTCTTCAAAGGTGGATGAAGAGCCACGCTTCTTCTTGGAACTGTATTTAAGGACAGGCATGGATTTCTGCCCTTTGTTTTTATTAGCTGGAACCTAAATTCTCATCTATTTTGCCTTGGTTAAGTATTGCTGCTCTTATTTTATCTTCCCCTTATTTTGAAAGATGGTCAGTGTCCATAAAAAGATTCAGTACAACTATATCCTTGGTTTAAACGACACGATGTCTTTTGCCTCAACTTCTTGTATTTGGCGAATCATCTTTGTGACTTCGTTATTCATACCGATTTACTGAATACCATATGAACGTGCTTGTTCTCTCATCAATGGTGTTGTAAACTTAATTGATAAGATTTGGTAATCCATAATCTATTAAAATCAAGATCTTGTAATGTGTATCGGAAGATGTCAAGTACCCCTCACATTATCTTAGGGTCCGTTTGATTGCAAATGTGGAATTTGAGTAAAAAGAAAACGAATTGCAGGAAATTTAATTGGCTAGAATTTATTTTAAAGAGAATTGTAATTAATGGTATTTGATTGGTATAATTTTTCACGTAATCCGTTTGACTTTGTTTTTCATGCAAATTGTTACTTTTTGGGATAAGTTTTTTTACAATCTGTATTAAAATTTGTTTGGATTGTCAAAAAGTAAAAACAAAATTTAAAAAAATAATTTTTGAAATTTTTTGTCTTCGTTTTTCATGCAAATTGTCAATTAAATGAATAGTATTTTTTTGAATTATGCTTTAAGTACATTGTTTTTGACATGGAGTTTGACACTTCACTCACATGCAAAAAGTGGGGTCCATGATTAAAATAATCGAGGGCTCCACGCATGTGAGTGGAATGTAAAAAACAATGTGAGGGAAAAATGTACTTGAAGTATAGTTTTTTTTTTTTTTTTTACCGTTAAGAATAGAATTTGTTTTCATTATCCAAAAAAAAAAAAGGTTGGAAAAGACTTTCCCATCAAAAAAGTGGAAAATCATTTTCACTCAAATCATGGAATACATGGAATACGCACGTGTGGGAGGAGGGGGTGAAAACATTTTTCAGTCAACTTTTTGGCATTCAAACAATGATTTTGGCATAAAGTTTGAATTTGTTTTCTTTTTTCTTGCCATTTTTTAGGCTATCAAACATACCTTTAGTGAAAATGATAGGATGATGTAGATATAACATCAATAAATAATAGTTATGACATGCACTTGCTCCCATTTATAATTTCTTGATAATAAAAACAAGTTATATTTTTATGGGGTAATTAGCACGTTTCTATCTTTTAATATTAATCTGCAAAACGTCTGTACTATCTATTTTTGGCATTTTCACCTTTCATTAAGAAAAATTCATGTCATTTTTATCCAATTTCTCAATAAAAATATAAAATGACAAATATATCTTTCTATTTAAATAAAAGAAAAAAAAAACTAAAAATTCTAATTACACTTCCAAACTTTTTAAAACAGTACAAATAGTCCAAATAAATTATTAAAACAGTAATTAACACAAAATGTCATTATCTTTCAATATTATTGTGCAAAATATCTTTAAATTTAAAAAAAATAAATATTTTTACCCTTATTTTCACATTTCATTGCTAAAATTATCATTTTCATTCATTTTTTTCCAATTAAAGGTTGTAAAATTAAGAATATAACCCCTATTTAAATAAAAAAAAATTATAATTATAATCCTAATAAAGAAAAATCAATTTCTTTTTTTTTTAATTATTTATTTGTATTTTTTTTTAAAAAAAATTGAAAATATAGTTGTCATTTGTTCTTTATTTTTCTTTTTTCTGTTTTATTTAAATAGAAGAGTATATTCATCATTTTCGAACTTTTATTGAGAAAATTGATGGAAATGATAATTTTTATAATGTAATGTAAAAATAATGATGAAAATGCCACAAAAAATGAAAAGTAAGAACGTTTTGCACAATAATATTAAAATGTAGGAACATTACGTGTTAATTGCCATTTTAATGATTTATTTAAACTCATTTGCACTTTTTAAAAATGTTTGAGAGTATAATTACAATTTTTTCTTTAATTTTTATATTATTTAAATACGAGGATTTATTTGTTATTTTATATTTTTTATTATTATTATTGAGAAATTGAATGAAAATAACCTTTTCCCAACAATGATAGGTGAAAACGGGAGTGAAAAATATCAAAAAATGAAAAGTAAAGACGCTTTGCACAATAACACTGAAATATAAAAACATTTTGTGCTAACTGCCCTGTTTTTAAGTATATCTT
Source organism: Osmanthus fragrans (assembly GCA_019395295.1). Lineage (NCBI taxonomy): Eukaryota > Viridiplantae > Streptophyta > Magnoliopsida > Lamiales > Oleaceae > Osmanthus > Osmanthus fragrans. Next base: position 25,409,095 of record CM033356.1, read on the forward strand.
GAACAATTCAATTTAAGCTCGATCTTATTTTATTTTGACTTGCTTATGAGAAACGAGCATTTTTTTCCGAGTTTTATACTCTCTTTTTTCGTAGATTTTTGGGTGTAACTGTTACGGGGAAAAACTATATGGAGAGGAACCAGGCAGAAAGGACTTCCCATATAGATATCGAGTCATCGACAACAAAAGTAAACCTTTTTTTCCTTCATTATTTTCACCTAGAAATCAAATATAATTTTTTCATCCATCATGCCCAAAAAGAGAAGGAAATGAATCAAGTGTACCATTTCCCTTCATCTTTCCTTTCCATCCAACTTGGGTTATACTTTCTCAAATTTTTTCCCAATTAATTGACCTCAATTTTTTTTTTTTTTTTTTTTTTGTCAAACTGACAATGAATTTTCTATGTTTCTTGATTGCCATTGAACTTTAAGAGTTATCCGAATTGCCACTAAAACAACCATGCCACGCCCCCCCACCTTCCCTGGTGGGGGCTTGGATTTTCATGAGGTCGCACGCCACCACCATTAGATTCCCTTTTAAAAGGGACAAATGCACATGGAATGACAACTGTATTTTTGTCATCTCCATTTTTTCCTACTTTTCCATTATACAAATAATTGACACAACCAAATGGCCTTCTTTCTGTCACCAAGGATATATAATAACACGACGGATCAGGAAATGCGGATGAAAAGTAGTACGAAAAATAGAAGATAAAGCATCTTATCGCCTTAATATATAATTGCAAGCCATAACAATCAAAATAAAAAAGAATATCGCACCACAGTATCATCGTTTCTTTACTTACATATTCAAGCTGTTAGCAAATCAAATTATCATGCACTCATGTATTAGCATGTCTGTACTTGGTCAGTCAGTCAAATGGCCGAGAGCACAAAATGGATGACTGCTCTCAAAAACATCTACCGATACACACGCCTATGGAAAACCAAGCATGCACACGCGGCCACATAAAAATATATCAGTATTTACTATTATTACCAAATTATGCAATTACTGCAGGTCTATTTGCCATTTTCCCTTCCATTGCATCTTTCTTCCTACGACAGCTTGCACAGAGGAAAGGACCTTCCCATGGCTTTGATGCGGGTGAGGTAAATGTGCCTGAGTTTACAAATAAGCCCTCGCTAGGGGGCTGATCCACTTGGCAAATAGCACATCTAAAGAGCCCAGAATTCGACTCCAGAGGGAAATCCTTACCCAGCCTGCAAATAATGCAGTTGGGTTAAAAATGTTAGCAGCATTTAGAGTAATCATAAGAAGCTACTTTTCAAATTTCCTTTTCTTATCAATCTTACAATCTACCCAATGGATACAGGTGGACACGAACATCAACCAAAAAGATAGTAAAGACAAAAAAATAACTAAGCGAAACTAGTAAACAGCTGACAATTAAGAATATCAACATTATAGTATCCCAGTGACGTTTATTTCTCTTGACCATGATTGTACCACTACTGACTGCCTAAATTCACAGAAGAAAATATGAATCTCATAGTCTATCTGTATGAGAGACCTTGCTTAATCAATTGATCTAATGAATAAAAAGAATAGAAACAAAGATTTTTCATTAGGTTTGATCATGTTTTGTCCTAATTCTGCACCAGAATGCAAGAAGCTTTACCAACACAGATAGAATCTAAGACATTGAAACTATATCTGCTTGTGTGTATTCCGCACTGTAGCAAATTCATTGGTCAAATAAGATGAAATTTAACACGTCCAGCCTTTCAGTATTCTGCGTTTTTTTTCCCTCTTTTTTGAGCTTATTGAAGCATGCACTTTTGACACTAAGAGAGGGCCTTGGATGCACCTAACTGCTCTTCACTCCTAGACATGGGCGAGAATGCCAAAATGTTCAAAGAAATGTTCCACGTATCCAATAGATCAAAACAAAAACCCCATGGGGAAAGTCAAACTGAAAAGAATGTCCATCAAACTGTTTCACATGGTATGTTATGGTCCACCCAATAGAAAACACAAGAAGAAAAGTGTGCAGATAAGGATTAGTGTGAAGACAAGTTCAGATTGCTGCTAGAGTCCAATCTAGAATCGTATAAATATCAATGACATTGCGAAGGGCTCAACTGTAGTAATTCAATGCCACAAATGTAACATATAATACATAAAATGCAACAAATATTACGATATAATTGTTAAAAGATAGAGAAACAAAAAAGAATTTCATTGAGTTGCTCAAGTTACATCAAGTGTTGCCCTGGTAAGTAACACAAACAAATTCTTTACAATAAATCATAGTATTTTGGGAAATCTAAACAGCACAAATCAAAGTAACTAAAATAGTAAAACTAAATAGCATTAAGTTCCAGCTATCAATGTTTGATTGCAGCTCTTAAAATCTTGACCTTTTCAATCTTTAACATATGTTTCAGCCAACAAAAATTATGAGAGGCCAATATCTAAAATACAAGAGAGTAAACATACCTCTCTGAAAGCATAGCAGATCCCTCTTCAAACAATTCCTCCACAACTCCAACTGCAGATAGCTTATTAGTTCCTTTAGTAGAATTTTGTGATCGTTTCCCAAATATACGGGAAGTAAACGAATTATGTTTCTTCTTAGGTGTTGGGGGCATGACAAGATGGTCATAAGGAATAATATCTACAACCAAGCAGGTTGTGTCATCCTTCAAACCTCGTGACCTAAGAGCCTCCTGCAATTAAAACAAATGACAATTAACAAAACCTTCTGAAATTGGAGTACCTAGCAGACAAAAATTTTGGTCCAATTAATAAGATGGTGTATATGATCCATACCTTAACAACCAATTTGGCAGCAAGTTCAGAAGGCAAACCTCGGCAACATTTGGCAGCCATATCAGATGATAAAGCATCCCATATACCATCAGAGGCAATTATAAGTCTTCCCCCAGCATTCGAAAGCTAAATACCACAGATAAGGCAAAAGAATATAATATACTCTTAACAAAACAATATTATATGTCAATAGATTTTTACACGAATAAGTAACGAACCTTCACTTGCTTAACATGAGGTATTGGGACGATGAACTCCCCAACATCTGTGTCGCCAATTGATCTTGAAAGGCACAATCCACCAGGCCAGCAACGTAATGGACCCACCTACAAACCCCAGCAAAGATTCAGCCAAAAGTTGTTAATCATATGGTAAACTCTATTATATAATTGGCCACGGTCAGATAATATGGAATAATAATAAAATAAATTAACCTCACCTCATTCCCTCCAAAAACGTTGAGCCTTCCTACTTCGCCACCGCTTGCAGTTACACGCTCACGTTCTTCCACATTCTCTTCCAGCCGATGGTCAACGGTTAAGAGAGAAACGACACCCCCTTGTGTGTCCAATATGCAACGAGAATCTCCAACAGATGCAACAGTCACAGTCCAACCATCAATCACAACAAATGTAACTGTTGTTCCAGAAGTCTCACCTGTCAGTTACAGCTAATAGCCAAAATAAGAAGAAGAGCAAAGAATGTTGAAAGGCCATATATCCTAAAGAAAGAATCTTATTTAACAATGGAAATTTTTATTACCTCTGCGCTGAAACTCTATATCAGTTTTCACAAACCCTGCAACTAATGCCCGAGGCAAAGCTTGAAGCCACTCTTCCCTTCCAAGCCCTTGTGGAATTGCACTCAATACATTGTTCAATAAATTCTCTTTTGCAAATATAGCAGCCGTGATACCATTATGGCCATCAAAAATCTACCAAAAACAACCCAAATCCAGCAATTATATCTAAGCGGTCATCATTAAGTAAGGGTATGAACCTCAAAGAATCAATCGTAATAGTTACATTTACCGCAAAAAGTGAAAATGAGGTTGAAGGATTTCCCGGAACCCTTTGGCAATCAGGCTGGATCAGGAAATAATCCTCCCCTTTCTTAGCCAGAGCAGCCTGCCCATACTTCACAGTGGGCTTCTCAACCTTAAGGTTCCTCAGCTCACGACCAATCAGAGTCCCGAGTGGAACAGGCGGTTGCTTCTGCTTCATTTCTGATATCTCTGCCTGGCTCATTACAGTGCTCTCTGTTCTAGCATTTCTAGAATCTTCAATTCCAACACCTAATCGCCCCAAAAAGCCACTTAATTAGTCTAAATTCTTAGTATCTTCATACAACTTACTACACTTGATCTAGTTATTTTGAAATCACGCAATCTAAAAGTTAATATTAACTATGGCTGAAAGGTGGAAGCTAGCTATTTGTAAAACAAATATAAAAGAAGCAAACATAAGTTGTTATAAAAAAAGGAAAAAAAATCCAGAAAATTCCCTAAATTATTTATCTCATCAATAATCTAGATGTGTTTATCTAAGATCCAATAACGAACTCAATTCTTTCAAGCATCAATAATTAACTACATTGAACTACTAGCATTAACATTAAACTCGAAAAAAACAATTAACTCCACATATTGTCCAATTACCAAAAATGGTACATTCTAGCCTGCATGCGACTCAAAATTGGACATAAAATCACATATACATTGACCAGAACAAAAAAAATGGGGGGAAAGTTGAATAAATAAAAATGCATTTAACGACGAGAAACACAAACTTGGATGCTCACATTGAAGACAATGAGGGGCGTGAAACTGGAGTAGATCGAGAAATTATACAAAAGATGAAACCCTAGAGAGAGAAAGTACAGAGATTTTTCTGCGAAAGAGAAGAAGATCTAAGAAAGAGAGAAAGCAGTGAGAAGCGATAAAAGCGGATTTTCAGGCAAAAGGCATTTGATTGATTTGTTATGACTTTTTTCTGAATTTATTTTATTTGTTGTCTAAAACAGAGATTTCTTAGCTGTAATTGACAAAGGGCAATAGCTGAAATTACAAGAAAGCCCTTGATTGGGATATTGTTTTTGGTAAATTGTTGCAAAAGTCACCAACCTTTCCACTCTTTTGTACTTTCACCCCAACCAGTTCATTTCAACATTTGTATTGACAATATTTGATATATTGACGACATTCATCCAAATGGATAAATTCCTTCCAATTCTCCATTGGTCAACATCTTTGATCATAAAAATCAAAAATTAATAAATGGATAAAATTATTTTTTTCATTATTCTTAATTAAAATATTTATATTACAAAAGTAAAAAAAAAATACATAAAATAAAAAAATGGGATAAAATGGTAGATTTTTGTCCCATAACTGAATCATTGACAAGTAATATAATAATAATAATAATAATAATAATAAGAGTGTTCAATTCACGATGACCGATTATTTACATATTTTACTTTAATTAAAATTAACTCTAATTAGAAACACTTAATATGAAGGTTTTTAAGATATATTTATTAAACAATATCTAAACAAACTAAGTTGAGTATGCACGAAGATTTTAGTGTAACATTCAATCACAAAAAGTACTGAGACTACGAATTCATAGTTGTAACCCTTAATTCAATTCCCAATAACCCAAACTTTGTCAATTCTTGCCCATATTGAAATCAATTATCCTCTTATAGTCAATTGCCTCCCTCGAGATGAATCAATCATATACTTGTATACGAACATGATTATCTATAACTAAATTTCGAACATATAGACATGCACTTATCTATAAAATTTATAAAATAGCGATTTCATTGAGAATAATGATATCATTATACATTATAGCACTATATGTTGTTTATTACCATGTGTGTTTATTTAAACCAAACACCTCCAAAATAAACTAAATAATTTATACAGTGATCAAGCATCAAAAGGGGACGAGGGAATAATGAACAATCAAGGTGAAAACATACGAATTGAACAAAAAGAGCAACTTCAAATCAAAGTAAATCAACTTACAAGGTTTTACTGTCGACTTTTTTTTGTGGTTAACCATTTTGACACACTACCTTGCATTCTCTTTACTTGCTCCGTTCTCCATTTTCCTACGCTACCTCCCATACCTCTTTACTCCATTCCCCCACACAATCAGCCGTGCAAATCTTCTATTTACTTCTTCTCTCTTTTCTATTTCTTTCTCTCACATATTCTCATTGGTCATTTTTTCGATTTATTCCTTTTTGGGTAAGTAAATATTAATTTTTTGCTACGAATCTTGGGTATGGTTGATGGGTTTATTGTTTATTTCGATATTGCCAAGAATTTTTTTAGGTTTTATCCCATTTTTTCCTATTTTTGGTCATAAATGTCATTTTTTGGTTACGAATCTTGGATATGGTTGATGAGTATATTGTTTATTTGAATATTGCTAAAAGTTTTTTGGGTTTTACGTTTTTTGAGTTTTCTGCATATTAATTTTGTTAGATGAGAATTTCATGTTAATTAGTTTTTTATCTATCTCTCAACTTACTTTTTTATTATTGAAGATATTTATTCTCTTACATTATACAGTTTGAATAGAGGATGAGCCACCATGACTAATTTTGATTCAACTCGAGTTCCAAGTTCGAGTAGGCTTGTGATTCTTGTAATTATTTTTATCTCACATGAAAGTAAACTTTTTATATCAGGGAAAATACAAGGCAATGGTGGTTTCTTGGTTTCTTGGATTGGGATCCTTGTTTCATGGAACTGTATGCTGAAAATAGGAGATTACTACAATAATTTGTTCTCAGTAAGCACTTATATTCATATTTTTACTGCTTAGAATGATGACATACTAATTCCAAATTTTTTTTATTATTCTTTCTTAAATTAATTTACATTTTTCTCATATCACTTTTGTATTGTCTCTGTACAAGGACTAAAAGTAGTGTTTCATTGATTTGAGTTGGTTAATGGTAAAATGCACTTCATAAGAAGTAAAATGATTTTGTAATTGTTGGTGATATGATTTCTTTTAAATTTCTTTACAATTTTGACCTTTCTGGTGTATTGAATTTTAATTTTCTGCATTCTTTTATATATTGTAGAGATATTGAGCAAAAGTACATCTTTTTGCAAAAGGATGTTAATTGGCAATTGGATGGCCCAGGAAGATTATCCCGAACCTCAGATAAAATATTATAATGTACGAAATATTAGCTTTTTATTGTCTTTTAAATTGGCAAAAAATTCTAATTTCAAGTCAGTTACTTATGCATTTCTATTGCTCAGATTTTAGTTTTTTTTAAATCATCTTCATTTAGTTTCGGTGTTGTTATAATTGAATATTTAGAAAATATTCGATATTTTTTTGCCTGATTGTATATTTATTTTAAATATTCGATATTTTTATTAGGGTGAAGATTTTAATTTTTTAAAAATATCTTAATTTAATTTTCGGCGATCTTATAATTGAATATTTAGGAAATATTTGATATTTTTTTTTTGCTGAATTGTATATTTATTATATATTAGATATTTTTATTAGCGCGCAAATTTAAATTTTTTTAAAATAAAATCATCTTAATTTAGTTTCTAGCGTTGTTATAATTGAATATTTAGAAAATATTTAATATTTTTTTTGCCGAATTATATATTAGATATTTTTATTATGGCGAAAATTTTAATTTTTTTAAAAATATCTTAATTTAGTTTTCGGCGATCTTGTAATTGAATATTTAGGAAATATTTGATATTTTTTTTGCTGAATTGTATATTTATTATATAATAGATATTTTATTAGCGCAAAAATTTTAATTTTTTTAAAATCATCTTAATTTAGTTTTCGGCGTTGTTTATAATTTAATATTTAGAAAATATTTGAATTGTATATTTTTTTGTCGAATTGTATTTGTTTTATTATATATTTAGTTTTTCGGCGATTTTTATTAGAGCGAAGATTTTAATTTTTTTTTCAACCAAATCTTCTTATATTTTTTCAGTCAATAACTTTTCCTTCGGCGATATTATACATTGCATATTTAGGAAATATTTGATATTTAGGAAAATTTGATATTTGAAAAGGCATCAGCAAGGGTGTCGCCTGCTAAAGCTTTGGTTCATCCCCAAGTTCAAGCTCCTAAGTTTTCATTTATGATTGTGAGATTTCGTCAGCGAGGATAAAAGTGATAACGGTCCCAATCCTACCAGTTCCAGCGAGAGTAAGACCAGCCAAAATCGCCATTGGAATCGACCAAAAAATCAGGCTAAAGCCTCTAATCTTGAGACGGCCAATGTCTCTGACTTAGAGACCATTAGCATCAACACACAGACATTTGTGGAAGGCGCTCCCAGCTCATTAACGCCATTGCAGGACTTGGCGGAACAAGTAAATTCCAATTTTCTTTTATCATTTTATGATTTTTTTTCTTCCATTTGATTGAGTTCTTTTTCTTCACCAGACTCTTTACATTATGCATAGGTGACGCCAAAACTTAGTTTTGCAGCATGTCTTCATGTGAAATGGAGAACGGAGGGTAATTGAAAGTAATTGCGCTTTCACCCCCTTCAACTTTCATCTCAAACATTTTAGTCCTCGAATTTTAACTTTTCTTTCGATTATGTCCTTCAACTTTTGACACTTATACACTTCAGTCCCTCAAGTTATTTTTTTTTGCACTTTTGGTCATTTTTCCTTTCTTCATCCGTTTTCTAGAATGATTTAAGTTGTTTTCGTTGGGGGCACATTTAGGAAAGATTGCATTGGTTGAAATATGTACAATTGCATATATACGGTCATGATTATATGATTCTGTCAGCCACTACTACAACTATCAATTTTGCAAGAAAGTTGTTTTGATGTCTGCCTCTAGATTCTTGGAGCTTGTCGATATAGTTACTCTATAATAGAGAAAAGTTTTCAATTTTCATAGATGAGAGAGAAATTTGTTAGCAAATGGTGTGGTCTCGAAATTTAATTGGCGAGTTGATTGTTTTATTTTGCAAGTGAAAAGGAAAATACCAGGAACTAAGAATTTAGTGTATGATTTGTTTAGTGATTCTTTTTAATTTTCTGGTAAAGGGTTGATAGTTTTAATACGAGAATTTTAGAAACCAAATCTGGGTATCCTTCATTTCATATTCATTGTACACTCCTTATTTTTAATAATCATTCATATATTTGTATGTTAATCATCATTTTTTGTGCGTGCTTATGCTAAACTCCCGGCGTGAAAAAAGAGAGTATAAAGCAATTATGTTATATATTGGAAGAATCCCACATGGATTTTATGAGAATGGAATAGAGGTTCGGCGTATTTTTTCGAATTAAAAATTTACATGTGCATTTGTGTGCACATATGATAGTAAAAAGATTCGTTTTTGCAGGTTTCTTTAACCAATTTGGTACAATCAAGGGACTCCGAATAGTAAGGAATAGGAAGGTTTGTTCTTTAAACTCCAATTGTTATGGATTCATTCTTCTATTAGTTTAACTTGAGGATGATAGTTGTTAAAGTAAAACACGGATTTTGAATGGCTAGGTTTCCTTTTTTGTTTAACCAACAAAATGTCTGACATATCTCCCGTTGCACCTAGGAACATATGGCTTGATTTCAAATTTGTGATATTATAAACTGATGATGTTTGGTTTATTTATGGAATACACAATTCCTCTAATTGTATGTTTATTCACTATTAATGTAGAAGAGTGATGGATAATTTGTGGAAAGGTTAGCTAGGAATCAATAACTCAGGATAACTTAGAAAAAAGGTAGATGGGCAGCTAATCAGTAGTATGAACAGGATTAAAGGAATGATGTGTTATAGTTTCTTTGTCAACTATGATTGTAGTAGATATTTTTCACTTGCTCTTCAATTCTTAGCATACAAAATAACAGGAATTTTCACAATAAGATTAGGAATAGGGTAGTAGTACGTGTAGAGTTTTATTGATAATGGTGTATTTAAATGAAAAAAATTGAGTTGCTTCAAGTCTAGGCTCTCTTGACATCTTTGCTTAGAACTCTATGCTTCTGACCTTCCATTTATCGTGGTTTTATTGTATCGAAAAATATATTTTTACAATATATATATATATATATATATATATATATATATTTCCATTAGTTTCATTCACAGAATTGACGAGTGAAAATATTTTTTAAGAAAAGTTATTTAGTACATGATTTTATGAATAAATAATTTATTAGACCCAAAGGCATCTTGATGCTCCCATCGATGAAACAAAGGCTACGCTTTTATTCTATTACAAATTTTGATGTGTGACAATAGGTTCTTTCTAAACTTATTATTATGTGAAGCAGCAAAAATTTTGTTGGAAAATATGGATTTAATTTGTTTTTAATATACATACACTGTTGATGAAGCATTTAATTAGATTGTTTCTGACATCAAAATTAATCCTTACATGCATACCATGGGTGGTGCCACGGTGGTCTTTCAATGACTTCATTTAATCAAAAAGGAAGAAACTTTCTGTGACATTTTAGTGTGTCACGATGGGTATCCTTGTGATGATATTAATTTGTTTAGTTTATTATTTGACAGACAGAAAAATTGAGGCATTTTAGATTTATTGAATTCAATCTTCTGAAGTAGTATTTTGCATGTTGATTAAGCTCATGAGTCTTGGAATGTTTGACTTAACATGCTTTACTTTCTCTTTCCCTTGTTTCAAATTGTAAGTTGTGAAGGTTATTTCAGAATGCATGCATAACTACCTATTGTAGGAGCATATGTTGCAAGTACATCTGCTTCGTTCGGAGTGTGTTCATCAATAAGTACGGTTTCTGAGGAATATTTGGTGTTCTTTTTATCATTTTTTTGGCTTGAAAGCTGATGTTTTCGTTTATCTATTAGGTCTCCGCCTCAAATCCCTGAAGTCATCCTGCCTGAGGATATTTTCCTAGGTGTGGCTTCTGCACTTAGGATCGAATTTAACAGGGCACTTTCAATTCTTTGAGATATCTTATCTCGAAAAGATCTGAAGAAGTTCCTCACGGTTTGTCTATCTTCTGGCTTTGTTATGGTTACAATACAATTAGTTAGTTTCAATGCATTAATTATGTCATTTTTATGTTTGAAATAACTGAAGCCCTAGATCCAAAATTACTAAATGCCTAGCCCATTTGATAAGAGTATTCATTTCTGGTTTTAAGGTGATTGTTGGCCTTTGGGCACTTTCAGTTCTGGGAAGTTACTGGAACTTCCTGACCTTACTATACATATGTAAGTAACGTTAACTTTTATTTCATTATCAGTCTCATTCTACAATTATAAATATCATTTGCTTTTTCTAATGCGAGCAAATGTATTCAATGTCAAGGTATTGAGTAAAATTCCCAAAGGTCCATTGAAAACCACGAAGTTGTCTTCATCCTGCTGATATGCTGTTACCAGATTTTCACAGTGACGTGTTGGCTATCTGTGTTTCTTATTGTGTTGTTGTGATTCATTCATCTAATATAGTTTGGGTTTGACTATTTTTAGGTTTGTAATTTAGAAATGAATATGGTATTTGTGAGGCAGTTTTTGAGTTTTTGATAGTGCCGCAAAAGTTGTGTACCGCTTGTAGGAAGTGACTTGTCTATGCTAACAGTAAATTATCCCTTGGAATTCATTATTCGATAGTCATGCTTATTTTTTGATGGCTTGAAAAATAGTTAAAATAGTTAAGTTCTTTATCCTCGGACATGAGTCATATTGATATTTATTGACTAATCCAATCTAAGTCATGAAGCTGGCTCCACAATGGATATGTAGTATTAAATAATATTGTTTGAGTAGAATGGTGTTTCTGAATGTGTGAATGTATACGAAAATTTAAGCTATAAGATAAGATGACATAAATGTAAATGGTGTAATTTAAATGTGCTTAACTTCCATGTTATTTTTGCTATTATTCAATTCTGGAATTATAAAAATTATAACGGGTATCGTGCAACGCACGATCCACACTAGTATATATAAAAGGTAGGAAGAATTTCATAATCCGGATATTTGATATGAATGAATACAACCCCTAGGATGAATTTCTACAAAATTTTGAATTTGCACCTTAATTGTCGTTAAAAAAAAAGAAAAAGGAATTGATGAATAACCCTTGCTTTGATCTTTATGATTCTCTCTTGCAAGGTAATTTTTCTTGACCTCGGTTGCACTTTACAGTCCTTATTGTGTCTTGAAAGTCATGGCAATGGTATACTCAAAGTGCGATTGAAATTGAAATTGAAATTGAAATTGAAATTGAATAGCAAGCTTCAGCTGCAGTCATAGCGTGTAATGTTATGGCCGCATTCCCGAAACTTCGGATTTGGTGCTCAATCTACTATTTTTGTGTAATTTTAGTCCTTCAACTTTAATTTAATCAATTAAGGTCTTTCCACTTTCAATTGCATGCATCTTTCAAACTCACTAAATTTGGTCTTTCAACTCTTATTTCTTCAAACTTTGTCCTTCGAGTTTCGAGAATGTTCAAATTGATCCCCAAAGCTCTTAATTCATCCACTTTTTATACCAAACTCTCTCAACATCGAATTTGATCCCAAACTCGTGGAATCATCTAATTAACACTTTCAAAGCTTTCCAATCAAGTTCCCCAACTTTCTGGTATCTCTTCAATTCCATCATTTAAGCTCTAAATCTCCTTCTTGATGCTCAATTCACCTCAAGTCTGGATTTTTTCCCTAAAAAAAATAGTATGTACACTTCATTAACTGGAAATCCATTCAAATAATCAATATCAACAAGTTTAAAACTTTAGATAAGCGTGTATAATACTTATCACGTATCAAAGATTGGGAACACATATGTTGAAAAAAAAATGTTGGGACGAAAATAAAAAAGAATGGAAAGGTCGAGGACATTTTCTTCAATTTACCCTATTGTTTTTTATATTTCTTTTTAAACTGTGTTGCAAACTTATTTCCACAAAGTTGCCTTATCGTCCTACTCGGCTGGTTTTGTGACGTGCAGCTCGACCAAACATATGACTAACTCTATTTGACTCGCGTTTCGGAATGCGTGCATTTGATTATCTATCCCTTGTTCTACTCATCGAGCAGTCGAGCGTTTATTTTTAATGTGTTGATTTTGAGGTGAACAAAACTTAACACGAGATCTTAAACCTTTAAAATTTATAATTGTCAAAATTTACGACATAGTTGAGTATGACAATGAAAAGGGGAAATAACTCCTCCATTAACGAAAGAAAACATGCCGTGCATTTGTTGGCAAATATTAAACATTTAATTAAGTAGATTAATATTAAATGAACATTGACAAAGTAGAGACAGCCTCTTTCTTTTTTTTTTTCTTTTTTTTACGGGGACCTGCAGCTGCCCTTCATATGTGCACTGGATAAACCCTTGGATTGACGCAATAGTTTGTTAACCACGCTAGAAAAATCTGGTGCGACAGGTTCGACCGAGAAAGTGTTGATAGAAAAATCGAATTCGTGACCAAAGATCTTCGCTCTCACCTATTCCATCAACTCGATCACCTCATGAGGGGTCCCTTTTAAACATTATAATTAATTATATCGATGTCAGAAGATTAAAGGGCAAACACATGAAGAATTATATAAAATAATTAACTTACAACCCACCATTACATTTTTTGTTTGTTAGCTAGGTGGAAAGCTCTTGCATCAATGCCTCTAACCATTCAAATTATCAATTTGACTATGATAAATATTGTCACCAATCATGATGCTACATGTGATAGATTTTATCGATCGAGCCTAGGAATTAGTATTTATACAATTAAATATGTTGTTTTGCCGAAAATAAGTCGAGAATATTTATTCTCAACTACATATATAGAAGGTTGAATATATATGATGTGTTACGAGAAAGTCATCCCATTAATTAATGCCAATTCTTGTTCCTATGAAATTGTCTAGCTCTTTGTTTTAAAATGTCTAATGTTATAGAAATGAGTAATGTTTTTAGTACTAATGATGTCAAAATATCGGTTTAAGTGACACTAATATGATATTAAAATGAGATGTATAATTCAATAAATCACTTAATTCTATATTTCATTGAACCTCTCTCTTAACGACATTTAAACTAATGTTGTATCACTGATGATACTAGATAAGAACGAAACATGAAGGCCAAATTAACCCTAAAAGATTTTGGGTATAATTTCTAAAAAAAGGTGTCTTAAACAACTAGGAATATAGGTTTCATGATGGTTGTTAATCGGCGTGAAATCAAGTGTATCTCCGTCTTAAATGTGGAGTTCGTTTTTCAAATATCAAATGCAATATCTCTTTGCATAATGTGGTGCACTCTCTCAATTGATACATAACAAGGGCGACCCGTGAAAATACATCGATTTCTTACTTGTGTAAAGGAACTGGGAGATGAGAATCGGGATTAACTTCTTGAAGAGGGAATAGCATGCACAAGATAGAGAACTGGAAAATCTATTTACTTATTTTTTACTTAATTATATCGCTTCCGCAGAAAAAAATCAATCAACACAAAAACTAAGGGGGCGTTCTCTTTGCTGTTTTCGGACCGTTTTCTGTTTTCGATTTTTCAAAACATTGAAAAAGCGTTATCTTTCCCATTTTCGAAAACGAGTTTTTGAAAACAGTTGAAATTTTTGTGAAGAAAACTGAAAATAACTTTTTTACGTTTTGACCGTTTTCTTCACAAATCTGCCAAAACTCAAAAACACGAGTTAATAAATATTTTTTCAAAACGACAAAAAGAACGAGTTTTCAACAATCTCAAAATGGACACCCAAAACACAAAACACAAAACTGAAACACGAAGAGAATGCCCCCTAAAGAATTCTCCTTTTTTATTAGAAAGCAGAATTGACAACTTTTACACGAACTTTCAAGTGGATGAGATCGGTCGAGGGTATTATCTTTTTTGGAGTTTGTTTCAAATCTTAATATTAAAATTAACTTAAAAATATTAAGATAATAACCACCAACCTCCCTAAATATACATAATTAAGCTCATTAGGAGTGATTACACGTGAATTTGGCATCTTTTAACATTCATAAAATAGTCAATTTATTTTTGATAGTGTCGTGGTTAGGTATGAGGGGAATACATTTGGGGCAGAGGGTTATGAGTGATGTTCTTTAAATAATTAATGGGGTTAAGAATTTGAAACACAAGTTATCTTTACGCCAAAGGGACTTTAGGTCACTTTAATTGATCAAAACACGTTGAAATATCTTTGATTATAGATTTAAAAAAAAAAGTTAAAAATAATAACGTTTCTCATTCTTGTTGTACTCGTTCAAGTTGATGAAGACGACGAATAAAGTGTATTCGTGGAACTCTTCAAGGTTTCCCCTCACCTTCAAATATTTTGCCTAAGTTGACGATGACAACAAGCTTGGTGATCTCGGGTTTGGATTGTCTTGGTCAATCATCCATTCATAGAAAAGCATAATAGCTCATTCGTATAGCTCCATGGTGCTAAAGATGTATAGAGGCTTAAGTAATTTCTGAAGAATTGAGACCTTGAACGTTGTTTTTTCAAATGTCAGTAGCTGTTTCTTTATTATCAGGCAATCAATATCCTTGATTTTTTTAACAAGACTACGTCAATTCTCATACATAATATTACGACTTTACAGATTGACGAGGACTTTGGGAGTTGGTTGACTCACTACTCTAACTTTTGGCTATTTTTAATAATGACTGGGCTTGTGTTTAAAAATAAGAAAAATAGGAGGAACATCAAAATTAATTGAGAAGTCTTGTGCCTGTGAAGATTGATCATTTAGATTATACTTTTTGCCTGTCCTGTGTATCAAATGTTCCTGTTGCTGTTGAAAATGACGGGATTTGCATATATGGTTTTTTGTTTAATTCTCATTTGTTTCCTTATCAAACAAGAGAACATTGGAATTATAAATGAATTTGACATTGTAAATCCTAGTTTTGTCGATATTTTCAAATGCATGAAGCGATCACACATATAAACTTTGATATTCCTTGATAACGAATGTTTGATTTTCCTTCCAATATTATGATGGATGCCTTCAGTTTTGCAAGGACATTGCAAAGGAGCTCTACACGTACCATCTTAGCCGCATGTGGACTAGAGCACCGGCGGAATGAAGTCTACCCGGTACAGAACCCTTTAAACTGTAACCATTTCGAGAGTGCAACCATTATGCAGAGAAGCCTGATGAAAGGTCAATGCTCATCTTGCTTCGATCTGTTTGTAAAGAATGTTGTGAGAGAAATAATGGCAACCAGAATCCCTCTTTTGTTGAGGGATTAAGGTTCTCTTTGTAATAGAAGAAGTTGGCCTTTGAGTGATAAGTTTGCCATGTTGTTGTAGCCTTTTTCTTTCATAATTATCTTGTATGATAAGCAGGTAATATTTATTTTCTTGTTTCACAGCAAAGTGTTAACAGAATTTGACGTCATTTCGTGCCTGGTAGTATACAGTCTTACAGAATTCGCTAGGCGACAATGTAAATCCGCGCTTTTCATCATCAAACTTGCACGCACGCACAGCATTCTGTGCTGGAGCAAATCCTAATACAGATATGAATTATGGAAGGTAGCAGTAAATTATAATGAAGGCAATGATCTGAAATCAGAATGTGATGCAAGAATTTTGTTTCTTATCTACTGCTAAATATTAGGCAAACACATGAATTACACTTGTTACTACAACTTATTTTACACTAGGGGCATACTCCCAACTTATATAGTCCATAAGCCCGGCACCTGAGTCGGACTTTACAAGTTATTGTCAAGAATTGTGGACAACAGCAATCCTTGAACAAACGCGCACCTCTTGGCCTTCTCCTCCTGGTCTTCGACTGACAAGGGTGGTTGTTGCACGTTTCTGCAAAAAGAATGGAACGGTAGAGATTGACATTAACAAAAACTTCGAACGGGCATGAACAAGGGTGATTTGACTGCCCTTCTTTCATTTCATAAATAGAACTACTATGCAAAAACAATGGAGTTGGAACGTTGCTTGAGCTATGGCAATTATTTCAAGAAAGGGAACTAAGGTAGAAAATGAAAATGCATCATGCTAACAAAGAAGAAAGAATAAGAACAGTTCGTTTTCTCATTCAATGATAAAATAGAATTTAGTGTGTGTATTTTATGTTGGGTACAGTAAGCTCACAAAGTAATATCAAGTCTCTATAAATGCATACAAGGAGTTTGTCTTTCGTATCAATCTCGGTCCATAATTCCCACCTATATTCTTCATAGCCAGTTTCATAAAGGAGAAAGGTTGCAGTATGTCGACAACTTATGTAAAATTTGCCATATCTTATGACATAAATTCCTCTATACATTCTGTTGGGACGTTCCCTAATAGCAACACGTTGCACGAGATCCTGGATGTATGTTAAAGTGGGCAAGGGTTGTGAGAATGTGTGACCACACGTCTACAAGCAGAGTTAACATTGATTCAATTGAGGATAAATAAGGAGATGACAAATCAGATGGTAGGAGAGCCACCGGACATAGTAGAAGAGAGAAGATAAATAGACCAAAATCAGCATGGCGTGATGCGGTTGCAAAGGGTTTCGTTTCTCTTTTGGTTAGTGTATCCACAGATTTAATTACGTGGAGAAAAATTATTCATGCAGCAGAGCCAGAAAATGATTGATGTGGTTGCAAAGGATTGTTTTGGGCCAAAATCTATAAAATGAGCAGAATTTTTTGGCGGAAAAATAAGGCAGTAGAAAAATCTTGGATCTTTAAATTGGGGCAATTTTGTATCGTGAAAAATTGACTTAAAAAAAAGAACAAAAAGAATGCGTTTAAGAAATTCTAGAAGAGGATAGCTTTTATTTCTCTCACAATTTTGTTCTTAAGAAAATTCCTCTTAGAACTATCATCCTCAGAAATTTCGTTTCTTATCCCATATCTATAAACAAGATAACTTAAAGAAAAAAACAAACATGCAACGAGAAAAACAAAAAAGAAGTAAAATAAGAACTAAATAGGAAAAAGATGTCATGTAGTGGCTACAATCTTTTCTTTCCCCTGCAGTGTCAAATTCATTTTCTAAGATGGTTAATAGTCTTTTGGGAACATCAATACCATTAATACATTGAAGCCAATATCTTCGTGTTAATTGTTGTAGTTATAGTGCATTAAGACTTCTCAACCACCATATACAATAACAGTGGCTAAATCCCGCACCATCTGGTCCTCCAATAGTTTTATGATCAACTTTGCCAAACATACCCTATATTTATGCATCTCTCTCTCTCTTACTTTTTGGTCCAAATTGGTTTAAAAAACACGCGCCCTCTAGCAACATCATTCCAGTTTTCCAGTCTTACTCACTGTTTTAAATAAAGACTCAACAATTTAACAGAATTCAAATGAATGCTTTCGAATCAACGTACTATGGTTAATTAGAAACACAAAACAATGACCTTTAAACTGGAAAAAATAAAGAGGACCATGAAAGCATAAAATAGCAAGGCCAGATAGGAGGATCAGAAGAACTAGGCCATACCAGAATTCTAGATCAACTATAATCATACTTAAATTACGAGGGCATTAATGGAACCAACTGATTACCAAGAAATGGCAGTAACATAAAGTACATAATTTCTTCATTTATCTTTTCAAGTATTTGGAAGCATGCCGCAGCCATATTAAGTGGTGTCAAATTATATTCTTTAGCATATAATAGATGATGGCCTTTTTTTTTTTTTATTATGCAAAATAAAAATCATTCTAATTGGACTAAAATGAAATACAACGAAAAACACGTGAAAAGGTGCATTTACAATCATGGCAGATATCCACTTCAGTATTAAATGTAATAACTAATAATATCATTTCCTTCCTTCTTCATAGCACGTTAGTATTACTTTTATTTTTCCTTGTACTAAAGAAATTTCAAAACAAAACTCATTCTACACTCTACAGTATGCTATAGTTATGGAAAAAAATGGATGTCACTCAAGAGTGAGATCCTCATTCATTAATTACAATTGATAGCATAACAATTCAAGGAAATGAAAGAAGAAAAATGACAGCATACGAAAGAATGGTTTTAATGGCTGCTAAAAAATACATCAGCATCTATGGAAGTAAAACAAACACTTTAAGCCATGCAACAAGGACCATTATAATCTTTTCTATTTGATGAACCGGCAAATTAAACACAATATACGCCAAGAGCAAGCAAGAACTTAATAGGTAGCATCTGGAATCCTAATTGAAATTTGATTTCACCGTTTTCTATTAGATTCTTATAATCCTTCATTCAATCTGTGGTGAACTTTAAAATAGATTCTGTTGCACGAGTAACCATATACTAATACAAAAAGGTTGCTACTCAACCAGAATAATTAATAAAGGTTACCTTTCTGAAGTATTTGTGGTTGCACTTTTCTTGATTGATACTAACTCGGTTGAAGAATGCGATGGAAGGCTTCCAAAATCATCACCTATAGGCAAAATAAATGAAGACAACAATGGGTCTGGAGCTGCATTGTTTGAAGAAGCTACACGGGAAGACCCTCCAAAAAGTGATTGTAGCTTCCCTTCTCGCAGTTCCCTCCTCAAAAAAGAAAGTTTTGAATAACCAGCTTTATGTGATTTCCTCTTGCGCTGCATGTAATCTTTAGTCAAGGAACTCATGGCAGATAGTCAAGTTCTCATGGCATAAAAGGAGCAAAAGTAAATAAAATGTTATGAAAACATTTGTAAGCAAAAACAAGTTGATTTCTACATCAATTCAATAGATAAAGGAGTTTTGAGAGCCAAGTGAAGCTGGCCTCTCCTTGTGTATTTTCCCAGTGAACAAAATTGGAAAACAGACAGGTGTGCCTATACAACCACCAACATCCACCTTTCATCACCATCTTAATACCCACCGCTCCAGTCAGGCCACCACTGCTGCTGCCACAACAATGCCAAAACCTGTCCTAGATTTATAATTTTAAACTTCAAGCTTTATACTCGAACACAGGATCTATCCTCTTTTTCCCAACATCCTTATCTCTGTAGTACGGACACTCTAACTAAGGTAACGTGTCCGTGTCCGACACGTGTCGGACTCGTGTCGATACCGACACTCTCCGGACACTCTACAATAAGAGGGTGTTTGGGAGTGATTTTTGAGGGTAAGAATTGATTTTTGAATAGTAATATGATGGGAAATGTGTGGTTGAAAAAGAAAGAAAAGTTATTGACGTGATGAAAAATATTATTTTATTGGGGAATGTGTGGTTGAAAATGAAAATTAAATTGAGAATTGGTTCTCAAAATCAATACCAAACAGGCTCTAATTATTTTTTTTCTTACTATAACTATTGTATATTTTTAACTCAAAATTATTAGTAAATAACAAATAAGTACTTATATTTAAAAAATTTCAACAATAAAAATCAATAATAAGTATAAAACTAAATTTATACCATATAAATGAAGAATTTTAAAAAATTTAATCAACGTGTCAATGACGTATCGTGTCGGTACTTTTTTTAAAAATCATGTATCGACGTATCCGACACATATCGTGTTGGATACACGTATCCGTGTCAGTGCATCATAATGAAGGACTTGAATGTAAATTTTTTCTACATCAATGTAAAGTATTTCAAAACAGTCTGACATATGGGCACACCACTTCAGATCACCAAATTGTATTTTGAAAAGCACTTCTCCAAACACCTAACAACAAATTGGCTCCCAAACTCAGTGTTCGAGTTCTTCTACTTAAAGCTTCTTTGAAGAAAACAATGCAGGCGCAAAAAAGAAAAGAAAGATTTTAAGTCACTAGTAAATTCAAAATCCTTATCTGAGCCGGGTGCTTCCAAGTAAAGCACCAACTTGAATTTCAGGCTAGATGCACAATAGGATCACGCAAGGCAACTTCCTCTTGCAGAATTAAGAAATAACAAAGAAGAAAAATAGAAACAATTTAATGACATCGCAAAAAAAGGAACTGCAAGTAACCACAACATAGCAGAGAATGCAAACTGAGAGAAAAGGATATCTTAAATATATTGGCATGGTGCAAGGTTATATGACCAACCATGTCGACATCCACCATCATTGCACAAACTGGACACATCTGCAAAGTGCAAATAAAAAACCTGTGTTAGCACATATCATTTCAAACAGAAACACCCTAACAATATATGAAAAAAACCAAAAAATATCTGACATCCAGTTAAAAAAAGAACAAAAATAGTTTTCATCGAAGATTTCCAAGGAAATCCAGTCCTCCTAAGGGCAAAAAGGATAAGCATAGCAATTGGAACATGAAAACATGACTAAATGGTCCTAGTTTCTCTTTGAGAAAGAGTGGAAGAAAGGGCAACACAGAAAATATATTAGAGTTACCAGTTTTGCAAATTCATAAACCCCTCCACCCCAAATAAAAAGTAAAAAGGAAAAAAATGAAAGAAGAAGATTTAGAACCTCACACGTCATAAAGAACCATAGATGTAAATGGGTGCTAGGTAAGTTCTAAGCACTTTCTTAAAGTCAAAGGAAAAATAAAACTTTTTTAAACTTTTGAGCCTTTAGAATCTAAGTTTATCTCAGCCACTGATTCTAGTTTGATTTGGTCTGTGATGTTGACTATTTTGCTGATGTAATGTTCTAAAGTTGGCCTTTTTTTTTGTTTTTGGAGATATACAAGAAAGTTGTGAATGAATGATAAGCACGTTATCACTAATCAGAATTCATTGCACACTAATTAGAACAGAAATAATTGGAAGGAATTGTACCCCATTTTTAGCCTCAACAGAATGCTCATCATCCATATGGCAACAGAGTCCCAAGATATCAAAATATTCTGAGCAGAACGGGCATGAGTACTCCTCTCTTATATCATCATCCATGTCAATTTCCTCAAACGCCATCAACATTTCAGCATCAAAACCATCCAATTTCATTCCCACTACAGTATCCAAGCACAAAAAAAAAAAAAAAAAAAACCCATCAAAATGCAATCTTCGCCTTGAACCCATTTATTTGTCTAGAGCTATATAGCAATACAATCCGAACTACCCACATAAAATAGCCCACACAAAAATACGAACTTTTTAGAATTTTTTTGGTGAATTCACCCAAATCCAGATGGAATTCAATCTTCGATGCAAATATAGAGTATATTGACCTAAACACACACAAAACCCACAAAAATGCAATCTATGTCACTAATATAGTTCATTTAACAATTTAAAGAATCTCAAATGGAAATTACACAATATAAAGTGGAAAACAGGATGGGACGTGTTCACCAGATCGAGATTGTGAATTGAACAAATTGCGCTTGGATGCAGAAGAAAGACGAGCAGCCCATGAATCAGAATCCATTCTTTTCTTTCTTTGTAATTTGAATTGAAAATTTGCTGGGTGTCTGACCTCTTCTTTGCTAAGAGATTATTAGTTTTTGGTAGCTTGCGAATTTGCAAGAAGTGAAGAAGAAAGTGATTATGTGATGAAGCTGAAGGGCTGAGCAGTGTACAATCAAAATCCACCGAAAGTAAAGACAGAGAGTTATCTTCCACACAAGCTCCCCGGCCCAATTTTATTGCCTGCTTTTAGGTGTACCTGTCGGGTCGGGTCGGTCGGCTCGGCTTTGTAACCACTTGACCACATTTTAATTTTTGGTAAATGGAAAGAATAAACCAAAAGGAGAAGAATATATGCCTTGTTTGGGAAACATTATAAGCAAATTAAAAGTTACTTTTATTACTCAATCAAACTCGATTATTAATTTTAACTATACATTAGAAATTATTACTTATTATTATTCGTAATTTACTAATTCTAACTCTAAACAAATTCTAAAAAGTTCCTAATAATCCTTTTTGGATAGAGCTATATTTTGATCGCTCTAGACGTACAGAAGACAACCTTACAGATGTTTCACAGAATGACGTGACAGTCGAGGATTTAAAAAATAAAAACGTCTCACATCTCATGTATTTCATCTCTTCCATACCGTCGTCCTTCTCAAACCTTCCAAACGCCGCACGCATAGTGAAATCGCCACCTTCATCTTCATTGTTGTCCACAAATGTTGCACTCATCTTCACCGCCGTCCACATACGCCGCACTCATCTCCACCTTCGACTGTCGACTCAGTCCACAACAACCAATCATCTTCACCTCCGTCCACAAACGCCACACTGATCTCCACCTTCGACAATCAACTCCATCAACAATAGCTATAGTCTCTATAAAACGTTGTCATCCCCTAAGGGGCTAATGCAAACTTAGCCATTGAAAAGCAACCAACAAAAGGCATAGAGAAGGAAGAACCCAATAACCCTCTTTGCTTTGGAATTTGGCATCTCAGTTGTTGGATGGTCTAATTGGAGAAATAAAAATAAAAACCCTATGTAAATTTCATTATAATTTAGTTTAACTCGTAATTTTGTTAAGGAAACAAATGTCTCAAACTGTGGCACCATCAAAGCAAACGATTTGGTTAATTATAGTGCTTAACAGCCCCATTTTTACTTTTCAACTTACAAAAAATTCCTTGTAGTTAGTATATGAAAGTATATATCCTGTGGCATTGAGTCAATAAAATCACTGCAAAACCACATTTTGTTGCATATGAAGGTATATATATATTATGTGGCATTCGGTCAACAAAATCACAGCAAAATTGTATGTGGTTAAGAAAATCTTGAATGGGCTGGAGAGGAGAATGAAGTTGCTCGAACGGGAAAGGGAATCAACTGCTCCGAAAGAGTGGTTGGCTCGAATGGGAAATTAGTTTCGGTGCTCGTTTGTGGGAAATCAACTCCGGTGCTTGTGAGGTAGGAGAAGAAGTGGAGTAGCTAATTTCTCCACTACAGTTTTAGGGCTTCCAGTTTGGGGATAAAATGAGCATTTGGCGGGTTATGTGGTAAGAACCATAGTTTTCCCTCTTTTTCTCATGCCACGTCACCAATTTTTTTGAAATTCTGTAGGCATTCTTGTGAAATTGGCTCTGTACACAGCATTATTCGCTATATTTTGTGTAGATTTAATTTTGTCTTTATCTGTACAATATCCTTGTTACGGATAAATGGCTTTCATTGAATCCGCATCGCATTTTCTCCGACCATTACCTAGACAAAGTTACGTGTCTATTAATTCATAGAAAAAAAGTGATCAATGTCCTCTTACTAGCTTTTCATATATTAGTGCATGATTGAGAACGTAGAGAAATCCGTTTATTGAAGTAGATTTTGTTAAGCGATAGTCATTTTTTATTGATATATAATATCTCGTATAATAATACCAGACATCAAAATATGCTGTAAAATGGTACAAACTGATATTTACTTTCACTTAAACATTATCACCAATTCGTAGAATACAAACTTCTACCTACCCAATCAAACTTTGTATGCCTTCATAGACCGACCTATATGTTTCACATTTATACGATGTGCTTGTTATAATTTTTTAGTAGATATCGCTCGAGCTATATCTCTCTCCTTTTACGTGTGGCTAGCCTGCCTAATATAACAAAAGATTTTATTTATTTTTTTATTTTTTGCCATTTTTTAGAAAAGGTACTTAATAACTATTTTTAATTTTTTTGGAAAGTGTAGTTATAAGTTCTTAAAAATTAATATCATAACATTAACCCTCTATTTGAGCTTCATTATAATTAATTTTTGAAAAAAAAAAAAGTATCTTGTAATAGTTATTTTTCGAAAAATGTGTATAAAAAATAATGAATTTTTTAATTCTAAGTGTAATATTATTTTATTGAATAATTAATAGAAAGAAAAAATATATTTTGAAATTAATGGAACTCAAACACGCACTAATATTCATATTAAAATTTCTTATTAAAAAAAGAGGAAATTACATTGGGTGTCAATTTTCTTGTATGTAATTACAAAAATGTCATTTTTTTTGGGCCATATCAAAAGTGTCTCTTTTTGACATTTTTACCCTTGTAAAGAAATTAATTCCCCAGCAGGTACACCATTAAATGAGATTGACATGGGCTTGAAAATTGTACAAAAGTGCTGTACGGATCAGACAAACTACTGTACGACTGTCAGAAAATGTCCGTTGCTACAGTAATTCTCGACAGATGGGTAAATCTCGACAAATGAGATGTCGTTCTCGACAGATGAAATGTCGTTCTCGACAGATAAAATATCGTTCCCGACAGTTTACCTCAATAATTTTCGACAGATAAGTGCATAAAATTAAATAAAATTTGACTTGTCAATCAGATGGGTATATAAAATCAATCAACATTACAGTTAAATAATAATTTTAATTGTTTATGTATATTATTTGTTTAATTGTTTATTTAAAAAAGTAAAGAAACAATTAAATTAAATATGAAATAAGTAATTAAAATAATTCATTAAAATAAATAAAATAAATAACTAATTAAATATTAAGTATACATAAACAATTAAAATAATTGATGGCATATTTAAATAAAAATGAAATTAAATATTAGATAAATAATTAAAATAAGTAATTTAAAAAAATAATTAAATAAAGTAATGAAATATTAAGGAAATAATATACATAAACAATTAAAATAATTAATGAAAATTTTAAAGAAATTAAATTAAATATTGAATAAACAATTAAAATAAATAAATTAAAATAACTAGTTAAATGTGAAGTAAATAATATACATAAATAATTAAAGTAATTAATGAAATAATTAATTAAAATTAAATTAAATATTACATAAACAATTAATTAATTAATTAAACAGTAAATAAATAATATATGTAAACAATTAAAACAATTAATGATATATTTAAATAAACAAGTGAATTAAATAATAAATAAACAATTAAAATAAGTAATTAGTAGAGTTAACATTTCAACTTCTTTTATCTCTTTTTTTTTTTTTTGTATTAACAAAATTCAAAATAGACAATATAATATATATATATATATATAAAATATAAAATACATTAAATAGAAATATAATATACATATATATTACAATAAAATATTGAAATTTAATTAAAATATCAAGATCATTAATGCCATTCAAATCATGTCATAAATGGTACCATATGTGATTGCAAGGGTAATGAGGATATTTCACAACATAAAAGTGATATTTTTGAACAAATTATGTGCAAATGAAAAAAAATGGTGGATTTTCTATTTTAGTGACATTTATGAAAATTCCCCTTAAAAAAATTGAATATTTTCTAAAAAAATTTGCAATTCAAAAACAGAAGGGTCCACTTTTCACAACTCCCAAGTCCCACATAAGTACCAAAAGTGGGTCCCATCTGACCCCATCCAATCGAACAAAATAGAGTTAATTGCTTCATTGATCACTGAACTTAGATCTATGTCTTTAATTGTTTATTGAAATTTAAAATGTCCAGTTTTGATCGTTGAATTTGGGTCTATATCTTCGATTGCTTACTAAAATTTAAACTGTCGAATTTTGACCACTGAACTTTGACTGACGGAATGCACACATGGTATCCCGTCACACTATTAAACTTTGAGGTGGTAGAGTTTAGTCCCTAAATTTTGAAAAATGTCTTCTATTGCTCATTGAACTTTCAGGTGGTCGAATTTGGCCATTAAACTTTGACAAACGTTGAACTTTGGCAATTAAATTTTGAAAAACGTCTTCTATTGCTCACTATAAAGTTGGATTTAATCACACATCTATACAATAAAAATATTTTACACGTAAAATAAAATTTTTCTCAACTTTTTAACTACACATTCTCCAAAAAATCACTATTTTTATAAATATTTTTTTTTAAAAAAAATAATGGCTATCGAACATAGGCTAAAATTCGTTGTTAAAAAAAATTCAAATTTAATTTAATTTTTACGATAAAATATTGTGTGTTTCATTACAATTAGTAGTCACTTATTTTGCACGACTTTGCAAGCATTGTCTATACTACTAGGAATGATAACTCAATTACAAAAAAAATAAAAATAAAAATAAAAATGGATTTGATTTAATTTTTATTATAAATATATTGTGTGTTTCATTGCAATTAATAATCATTTCCTTTGTACAATTTTGCAAGCACTGTCTACACCACTAAGAATGATTACTCAATTACACAGTAGTTATTTTTTTTTTAATTTGAAGTTATTTTCATCATAATATTTGAATTTTACAACGAAACACAAAATGATTTTGTTTGTTGTTAAATAAAATTAAATCCAAATTTTAAAAATGAATTTTAATTAAATCCAAATTTATTGTGAGCCACAGAAGACGTTTATCAAAATTTTGTGGCAAAAACTCGACCATACTCACTGAACTTTTAGACGGTTGAATTTTAGCTATTGAATTTTGAGATAGTTAAATTTTGATCACTAAAATTTGAGATGGATGAGTTCTTAAATAATGATTTTTCGAAGAATGTGTTGTTAAAATTTATTAGAATTATTATTTTTAGTTTATATGTAAAATATTTTATTATATAGTTATGTTGTTAAATTCAAAATTGTGTGGTCAAAGTTCGACAATGTCAAAGTTTAACGGCGTGATAGGACATGACGTTTACATTCCGTCGTCACCAATATTTTCAGGTTTGAGACATCAAGTTATCTTAACTAGTAACGTTTTTGAAAATTCGGTGACGAAAATTCGATATTTTAAAATCCAGTAAGCAGATGCACCCAAGTTCCCCTGACCATTGGAACAAGAATTGTGCTATGGTGACCTACTAGTTCACCTAAGGGATGACATCCTCTTCACACATGAGGAGAAAAATGTTATTTTATTCAGGTGGGCCCCTCACATCATGTGAGGGGGATGTCAAACTTTATGTCAAACTTTAGGTTTGTTTAGCTTAATTCCTTCAAAGAGTTCCGTACCGTCGAGTAGAATTGTTGAAATTACTGAGAAAATCCAATCCGTGCGAAAATTCAACCAGATTCCGACTTCTCTCCGGAACCTTTTCCAATCCCGAACCCCACACTGAACCAGAAATCTACTAATCCGCACAACCACAGATCTCATTCGTATTGTAATTGATTTTTAATTGAAGTCGTTATCTCGTGGTCAAGTTCGTTATTTTTTTTCGTTTTCAATGGCGACGAGGAATCGGACGATCTTGTATAAGAAGTACAGGGACGCATTAAAGAGCGTCCGGGCTCCGTCGGGTTCGTCGCCATCGAGTTCCGCTGGAGGACCCGTGATAGAGCTGTCGACGACGTCGTTGCTTAATCCCAATCGCTCATATGCCCCTCTCAGCACTGAAGATCCGGGAACATCCAGGTACTATTTACGCTTCGCAACTTTGAATTTTTAACCGTGTGAGTTTTTCTTATTTTATGAATCTCAAGTTGTGATTGAGTTTTTGAGATGATATTAGATATCCTCATGTATAAGTCAGTGGACTACGTGTGATTGATTTAGTAGATCAAAGAGGTTCTGTAGTGCGATGATCCTATTTGAATAATTGGAGATTTGAATTTTGGTGAATGATCTAAATAAATTTCCTGTCCGAGTTTACTGGGGGAAATTATGTTAAAAATGATTAAGAATTGGGTCTTTTACTTTTATATTGGTATACAATGTTCACAATGGCTTCGGCAATAAACACAAATGTACAATTCTTGGGCTCATGCCAGGCCTGATCAGAGGAGAACACCATCAATTGACAAGGCAATTTTAATAGACGTCACTTGTTTAGTAGTTAATGCAGTAAACCTGGGGATGATCCAAGTTAACATCAGTGCCTAAGTAAAGGTACAAAGTGCAAACTATATTATGATAACTTGTCAGTCTTCTTTGCATCTGTACATGTTTTGGCACGGTTCTCTTCCTAATGGAATTGGGGTTTAGATTATAAAAAGCATTTTAAAATTTGAAAACATCAAGCATTTAATACTTGAAAGCACTAAGCATTTAATTTTGTCATCCTAATGTTCTCGGACCAGCTACTGATCATTGCCTTGGTAAGCTATTGCCTCACCAACTAGCTAATCAGACGCAAGGGAACGCTATTGGATCAAATAACAAAGACATTGTTGAGAAAAAGATGGCTTTTCCCGGATGAATTTCTTCTGTATGAATTGATCTTATTACATTCCAATTCCTTCCTGATGCGGCCCAAGGAAAATGTCGAATGAATCCCAAATTGAGCTTATCCATGCGGTTATGCACTCATCGAATAGGAATCCATTTTCTAAAATATAGGGCATCAACTGAGTTTATTTAGTGAAGAGAAAATAAATATTGAATCTTGGTTAAAAATTTGAAAGCTTGCTGAAATTGTCAAGTGTTGTAAGTAATATAGATGAAACAAAAGAATTTGACAGTCTATTTGTCTTTTAGTTTATTTTCAAATTTTAGGTACTGGATTTTCTTAATTCTACCTATAGAGCCCAAGGAAGAGGAAGAAGAGAGGAACTGAAATGAGTTTCTGAATATGATTTGACCATTGTGGGATTTTAGGGCAACGACTTTTAACACGGCTGAATGGAAGAGAATGAAATCTGTTGCCGACCTCTGGTATCACGGGATAAGGCTTTTTTGTTGTTTTACAATGTTTAGATTGTGATGTTACACAATTTTTTTTCATCCAAGTCTAGGTTCAGCTTCCAGTAGTCACAATAATTTGCTTCAAGACCTGAATTTTACTTGTGCTGCTGCTTGATTCTGTTTTATGATTGAAATGTAGATATTGATTACCATTTTTTTCTGCACATCATGTATTCACCTCCACATT
Source organism: Osmanthus fragrans (assembly GCA_019395295.1). Classification (NCBI taxonomy): domain Eukaryota; kingdom Viridiplantae; phylum Streptophyta; class Magnoliopsida; order Lamiales; family Oleaceae; genus Osmanthus; species Osmanthus fragrans. Next base: position 25,438,575 of record CM033356.1, read on the forward strand.
TGAGTATATTTAGGCAAAAAAGAATACTCCTTATAAAAGAATGGGCAAGAAACTATTTCAAAGAAACTCAGCAGGAAAAAAAAAAAAAAGAAACCCTTTCACACTTTCTGGAAAAGTGGGCTTCCTAGAGAAAGATCCTGTAATTCAGATTGGAAGAGTTTGAGGGATTTTGTTGGGCTTTCCATGTTACTTGAGGCTAAAATTATGTGCAATCAAAGAGAAACACGTATCTGTTTCTTTTTCAATGATACAAGACCAAAGAAAGGAGAAAAGGAAAAACAAAAGAAAAGTTAACTTATCTGTTTTGGGCCCTCAGGTGGGATATAGATTTTGAGTTGAATTAATGGTCCCAGTGGAGTGTCTTTAATGGTACTGAAAGAAAGACAAAATTGGAGCCTGAAAGGCGAATTAATAAAAGAATTGCTTTAAACTCATTCTTTGATCTCTTCTTGTCTACATGGAAGTATAAACACATGTATCCTAATGAAATATCAATCAGCACTATCATAATTTACTAATCTTCAAGTTGACAATCTTCAATAAGCAACAAAGTTTCGAGATGATGAGTAAAATATCTGTGGGAGTGTCTTTTTCTTATTGAGTAGTAGACAGAAAATTTGATATATGAAGTGAGAATGTTATGCATGTCAGGTGCCGTGTGTACACGTGTACACTGGATTCATATTTGTTTATGTAACTGAGGTTTTCCTCTAAATAAAAATGGGAAGTTAATATACAAACGTATCAAACATAAGAAAAGGGAAGTCACACCCTTTTCAAGATTAATGTTACTTTTTTGTGTGTAGTTTTGTAAGTAGAAAATTTAAGAAAAGGGAAGTCATATTTTTCTGCTCTATAAAACCTGTGAGAGTTATATTAATTAGCACCATGGGTGTTTCTGACCCATGTAAAACTGAAGACGTGGAACCTACAAATTCCTAAAGCCACTTAAATTAAGTTGTACTGAGCCGTTGGGCAAAAAGAATATTTTGTAACAGTAGACTTGAGTCCTATGAGATTACTTCCTCCACCTATTTGTTTGATCTCCCGTCAAATTCAAATGAACTTTCCTCAGTCTACTTTCAATTAAATAGGCTTTTCCTTGCGTTTGTTATCTCGCCCATTCTTTTTCTTGTATGCATTCTCTGGATTCCTCTTTATATGTTATAAGTGCTGTAGTAATCAGGTTGGTTTCTTCAGTTCAGCGTCTTCTGAGACTAAGATAATTGATATTTGTCCAAAAGTCTTCTCCTTCCATTACTTTTCCAGTTAAACTTGATGACTGTGGAATCCGATGCTTGAAAGTTCTTACACTTAGCTAATAAAGAGAAATGAACCATTTGGATTTTAGCACTAGTTGTAATTTTTAGTTTTTAAAAATCTATTGACAGGAAATCTGGTTTCTATTATTTGTGACATAGAATGTGTGAAAATTTTGTAAAGAGAAGTGATTTTTAGTTTCATATTTAAAGTTCCTCCGACAACCCTTAACATATTGTTAGACCAAATTCTCCTGTTAGAATCTAAATTATTTGTCCTACTACAGTAAGGGTACAGTTGCTGTAGGTCTACCACCAGCTTGGGTGGATGTATCTGAAGAAATAGCTACTAATGTGCAACATGTGCGGGTGAAAATGGCTGAGCTCGCAAAGGCTCATGCTAAAGCTTTAATGCCTTCATTTGGAGATGATAAAGAAGATCAACGTCGGATCGAATCTCTTACACGGGAGATAACTGGTCTTTTAAAAAAATCGGAAAAAAAGTTACAAAGACTTTCTGCTGGTGGGCCTTCGGAGGATTCAAATATCAGGAAAAATGTGCAGGTAAAATCTGATTATTATTTTCTTTATGAATCCTATATGACAATAAAAAGCAAGATTGTAATATTGTTTATAAGCTAAAATTATGTAAATCTATATTTGATCAAATTGATTGGCATAATCAAGGAGACAGTATATTGTGCGAATCTCACCGCACGTTTATCAGATCTGATAAGGTTTTAAGTCGTAAACAATTTAACTCTGGAGGGAAATGAGGATAAAGATGCCACGAAGTTCAGTTTGACTTGGTAAAATTTAGTGAGAATCCAGTGACGTGGTGGTGGTGAATTTGGTTACGAGTTACTGTATTGTATAACTATGCTCACTGCTATTATCAAGAATGAATTACCACTCTTGTTGACAATGTAATATTACTCATGTTTCTCTGATAGTGTCAGTTCTTTCTTCTTTACGCAGAAAAAATATTGATGACTCCTCATATTCATTCAAAGATCCTTTCGGATTATTGTGGTTATGCCTTACGGTATTGTATATTGATTGCAGCGCTCTCTAGCCACTGACCTTCAAACCCTTTCAATGGAGCTACGTCGAAAGCAATCCACATATTTACAGCGACTTCGGCAGCAAAAAGAGGTAACTGCCACATTTCATTGGATTTTATATGCTATCAAATTCAAATGTCATCAGTTCAAGTTTCACGGATTTATTGGTCTTCTTGTTTGTGATTAGAAATGGTTTTTGAAGGTTTCTCCTGCAGAAATGCTCAATAATTTATTGTACATCAATGTTTTACAGTCAAGAACTCTGTTTCTCCATATTCCTCAACGTATCTCTGCTTTATGTAGGGTCCAGATGGGGTCGACTTGGAAATGAACTTGAATGGGAGCAAATATAGGAGTGAGGATGATGATTTTGATGACATGGTATGCAGATTACCTTCATTTATGTTGGACATAAATATATTTCTTCAATTTATTATTTTCATGCATAGATGATGAGCTAGATGATTATATGATGGCTACATGTTATTCCTTTTCTTGAACCCTCATAATTACACATATTTTGCCTTAACAGGACTGTTTCTTGAATCAATGGGTTCCATAGGAAAGGACTTCAGACCTGAACATATTACTCTTTAAGAATAGCCTAAAAGTAACTTGAGCATGTTTAGGTAAACTATTTGGCTTGAAAGAACTTTCGATCTGTGCATAAGAGGAAAGCACCAAAAGAAATTGAATGTTTATTTTGACCTTAGTCGTTCTTGGCTACGAATGTGATGATTAGATATTTATTCCCTCCTAGTCTGCTCCTCGGTGGAAATGGAAGTTCTAGTGCTAAAATACCATATTTATCTATTGACAAGCCAATAATCATTTGACTTTACTATCTTTCAAATTTATCTCTCATGCACGCTTTAACTTCATTTGTAATGAATCTATCACATTTTAGGGATTCAGCGAACATCAAATGGCCAAGTTAAAGAAAAGTGAGGCATTCACTGCAGAAAGGGAGAGAGAAATCCAACAGGTAGGTCAAGAGTTCCAGGTTTGTTTCTTGGTTATTTACAAAACTGAAGACATTAATTGTCATTTGGTGTATTTTCGTGGACTTTGGTAGGTTGTCGAGTCAGTCAATGATATTGCCCAAATTATGAAGGATTTATCAGTCCTGGTGATTGATCAGGTTAGAAGCTATATGTCCTCCCAAAAGCTGCTTATAAACTAAATATACTATCGATATAAATTGACTTTTTGTCTCCAAACAGGGCACTATTGTTGACAGGATAGATTACAATATAACAAATGTGGCTGCATCTGTAGATGAGGGCCTGAAACAGTTGCAGAAGGTTCTCAATCTTTCTCTTACCCTCCCTGAGCTTTATTAGCGAAACTTTTCTAATCACACTTCTTGCTTAATTTTCGACATAAAGCTATTCTAATTAATTTGTGTCGGAATCGCAGGCAGAGAGAACTCAGAAACAAGGTGGTATGGTTATGTGCGCTACAGTGCTCGTAATCATGTGCTTTGTTATGCTTGTGCTTCTGATCTTGAAGGAGATAATTTTTTAATCAGCGAACGTAGCATCTTCATCCGATTGTTCAATCCTCCCCAGCAACTGTAACATGCTCTCGAGAAAACATTGTTGAAAGTGAGAGTGGGAGTTCCGAGTTTCCCCAGATACATACACTATTTTCCGACAAATTTCTTTCTAATTGCATTTTTTTTTTATTTGTACCGAGGGAGGGAGACTGCTCCTGGGACTTTGTAAAGAGCAGTTAGTGTATTTAACAACAGAATTCTGGGGAGGAAATATAAATATTGAATCTTTCTCGTGAGGAGAATTTTGTAGTTTATGTTCAGATTTAAAGGGATGAGATTCATCCTTCAAAGTGGAAAAGGAAACAATCTTCATGCTGCACATTTTTCATTGTGGTGTTAATATATTCTTACGCTTTTTCATTTCTTATCTTATTCTTAATTAGAATTGTGGGTTCGATCAGACTTGACATGTGGTCGATTTTATTTGATTTTATGCAAATACGACTCGACTTGGATCGGTTGTAACTAGAATGTCAGAGGTCGTTTATTACCAAATCAGTTCGTCAAAATACGTAGGTTGAGATGATATTGTAAAAGAAAAATAAATCAAAGTTTCCCGAACACAACAGTGAAAAATTCAATACTATTGTACGAGATTAAATTAAAAATGTTAAATAATAGATAAGCTGTATTTTACTGTCTCGTTTTCGTTTATTTAAGAAAAATAAACATAACATTTTTTCGGATAAAAGATGCATTTTTAAAATAATTATTTAAATAAATCAAATTATCCAAAAATCCAAAAAATTGCATTCAATAAAAGGGTTAATTATGTGAATGGTTACTGAACTTTGCCATATGTTATTATTTAACAATTGATCTTTAAAATGTAATTCAATGGTAACTAAATTTCACCAAATATTACTACTTTATAACTAAACTTAAAAATATATCTCAATGGTCACTGAACTATGCACCGTGTTACCCATCCATTAGTTAAATGGAAAAATTCATTAAGTTCAATAAATCAATATCTATGAAAGAATAAATTAAAGAAAATGAAGGAAAAAAGGGAAACAGAAAATTAGAGACCTATAAATCAAATAAAAATATAATTTTTGCTGATATTCATCCGTTACGATAAAAGTATGTTTTACTTTTAGATCAACAGTATCAGTTTATCGTATGTCAAACTTCGCATAAATAGATTGAAAGAGAACTAGTATGAACACTTGAAGAAATTGACAGGGAAAAATCAAATAAAAGTACAAAAATGTTCAAATAATGTCAACGTAAATGAGGTTGATTTGATTTTTCAACTTTTTTTCACTTCATTTTCTTTAATTTCTTCTTGAGTGATGGATGAATAATACGGTGCATAATTCAGTGACTATTGAAATATATTTTTAAGTTCAATTATGAAGTATTAATATTTGACGATCTAGTTATATTTTAAAGTTGAATTATTAAGGAATAAAATATGACAAAGTTTAGTAACTGTGATTAACCCTTCAATAAAATAATCCAACCTTCAATAAAATGATGCAACCAGTGACTCGTCGTCTCTCTCACTCTCTACACGCACGTTCTTCTCTCTCTGTTCGCCGCCGGAGGGTCTATTACTTGAATAAAGCATTGATCTTTCTATTTAATCTCCATAAAAATATAGTTATGTAAAAAGTGTCTAAAGAAAACAATCTACATTCTTTTTTATTGTACCTACTGTTTTTCTTCTACACTTGCAGCATTTTATTTGCAGTAACAAGCCTGTTTATAGGATTTCAATTCACCATATTATGATTTTGCGAAATTCGCGATCTAATACATAGGTAGTGTGAATCAATTATCGTGTTAAACTTTGGTTCAAATTTTTGTTCGAAACAAGAATGAGGGAAATTGTGACGGTGCAAGTTGGAAGCTACGCAAACTTCATTGGCTCTCACTTTTAGAATTTCCATGTGCGAAGATTTTACGTATGTTTACTTACGCCTGCTGTTTTTCTAACTGCGGCCAAGACAGTTGTAATTTTTTTAATTATACTGGGTTGTTTTTGTAAAGCTTCAAAAGTTATGAATAAGTAGGCAAATTAAGAGGATCATCTCATTTTTCGGAAGTGTTTTATGATTTTTGAATTATGACCCTCGAATGATTGTTGAATAATAGCTGATTTTTGTTGGATTGACTTAGAACTTCTGTTGAAGTCCAGCTATTTGAAAGAGTGTTTTGGCTTTGGTAAAATTATCTAATCCACTTCCATTTCATTGGTGAGATATATTTCGTGTTTTAAATGTTGTAGGATGAATTGCTTGGGTTGGCTGATAACCCGGAGAGTGACGACATATTTAAAAATCACAACCTCGACATGAATGTCCTCTACCGTAGTGGTGAGACTCATCAGGTAAATTCATTTGCAATTGAACCTCAGTGGAGTAATTGGCATGCTCCTGTTTCTGAATTTAGAAAACTCGCTTGATCTTCCTCACACGTAATTTCAAGTGCAAATGGTGATATTGCTTTGTTTCTTGGGTTTTTATCACATTCAGGGCATTCCTACATATACTCCTCGTTTGGTTTCTGTTGATTTTCAAGGTTTGTAAATTTTGTTGCTGATCCACCATGCCAAGCTTCTTTTATGGCCTATGAGTTCACTTACATACATTCTAGTAGAAGTATTGAACTGATGTTACTGTTAATATCTGGATAAATTTATCAACACAGAGTCAATGAAAAAATCGTTACGTTATGATGAAAACGATACCGGTGATTCAAATTATGCTAATGTAATGCTAATGGAAATTATACATCTATGTCAAATCATTTTATTGGAATTAAAATCAATCCCTAATTCTGGGATGGACTGCTGCTTTACAGTCTTGAGTACCAATTGTGTCTATTTGTTGGAATTGAAGTTCTATCATAATTTGAGAATATAATAATCGTAGTGAGATGCTTGAGTTCTACCCAGAAGAGGAAAGCAGTGGTAAAGCAAATGAAAATCATTTAGGTGGTTGAAATTGAAATTTGACGATGATCTTTGGAGACATGTACTTTTAGCATTCTGCTGGGGTGTGTTTTTCTTCCCTTTTTTTTTTTTTTTTTTTTTTTCACTTCATAGTTATTTGAGGGATATTTGGTTGCTTCTTTACTTATGTTCTGGTTATTAATTTTACAAGTTTGCTATTTGCTGGAAACAGACTGGTTTCATTTTTATAAATGGGTTGAATCCCCTCTGTTGCTCTCATCTACAAAACTTGAACCAAAAAGATAAATTGGATCTTTGAATTTGACATATATTATAGCTTTTGTTCTACGAAATTTTACTGTTTTGGGGTGGGGGTTGGGTTTTGTTAAAGGATTATAAGGTTCTCTAGAAAGTTGGTGAGCTACTTCAGGCTGATTGGCAAATGCTGTTGTCATGCTCCCTACAATTTTTATTTTTATTTTTTTAAAATCTTGTATAATTTATATATTGATCGAGTTTATTGACAGTATCTGAGCATTGAAAGGCACTAAAATAAAAAGCTCAAATGTTATTGTCTTGTACTTTAAAGTGATTATTCTAACTGAAGGACAACCAATTATGTTTTTCTTCTATCAAAATTATGCATTGATGTATAAATTTTGTCAGGATCGCAAGGATCTGTGAGCTCACGTGGAACTTTGTACAATGAAGCCCCAGCCTCACCAGGATGTGTTTCAACATGATAAGACTCTATATTTTGTTTTCTCGATTTATGAGAGTTCTGAATGGTTGTTGACATTTTCCCAAAATTTTTTTGCAAACCACAAGACCTTTCAGTGTCATCGCAAGAACGAAGGAGACTAGGACTAAGGAATAGCAGCAAATCTTGAAGCTCACTTCATGTACTGATACTAATGTTACGTGTATAAGCTTTTAAATTTACCATTTTTTTCTATAAGTTTCTGTGGAAAACTTAAATTTCAGTCAGTGCAAGGAACAGTTCTTGTTGTGGCCTCCAACTTTTGTTCTTTAGTTTCCCAACCTATAGGCTACTATAACTTTAGTGGTATGTTTTGAACCTTTGAAGTGAGGATCAAACTGCTAAAGTGAAGTGAGGAAACCTTTAGTTCTTGGGTTTTTAGGAACATTTCCAGCTATGTATCTAGAAGTTCTCCAATCTCCATGCACTTAGAGAGCTCTTGGTAGGTTTGGATTGTTTAAAAATTAGATTTAAGAATCTTTTCTGAAACAATCATTAACTTACTTTAAGGGTCAGTTGCAAAGCTTGTACAGAAAAGTGAGCATGGAGGAATCTTGCTTATATTTAGCTTGCCAATTTTGCAGTTATCCCATCGTCATCTCTTTCTTTGGGGGAGGCAGTTAGCAATCTCATGTTATCTCGGAATGTGTTTACTTTTGGCTACAGAGAACTTAAATGAAAATGACATGGAACTCTGGAGTTTGCATTATCTATTGTAAATATTTTTTATGACCCTGGATGGATGGTAGACCTCTAACCATAGATCTTGTCGTGGAATATTGTTGAAGTATGTGCATTTTCATTTTCCTGTGTGCTCCATAAAATGCTCAATCTAAGACATGATTGCTGCTTTCCTTTTGCTTTGGATGTGCTAATTGTGCAGTTTTTTTTAGGTGGTATGTAGAAACTATTCCTTTTGCCATCTGATTTGGCATTTATATGTATTGAATGTCTCCAGATCAATTGTAGGACTGGTGGTGTCACAACTCATTCATCTGAGCCTTTGAAGAAGAACTTGTTCTTAGAAAGTTTGCACTTGGAAGATGAAGACGTGGGTAGTCTTGATAGTGGTAAGAATGGTTCTAGAAGTGAAATTCAAGATAAAGACATTGTTGACTATCTGGAAAATGGAGTTCAATATTGGACAGACTTCTCAAAAGTTCATTATCACCCACAGAGTTTGTATGAGTTAAGTGGATTGTGGATGGACATTGAGGATTTTAACAATTATGGAGTCTGAAGAGATGCATTCTCAGGGGGTCTACGTGGAGAAGAAATTAATGAGAGGCTTCGTTTTTTTATTGAAGAATGTGATCACGCTCAGGTACTTCTTACATATGAGGCCTCTTTTATTCTGTTTCAAAAACCTTCTCTATTTGAAGATTGTCGCACTTCCTTCACTTAATCAGAAATTTAAATGGAATAAAAAACTGTTCTCCCGTTGGAAATCCACCAGTATTGTCTGCCATTCTTGGAAACTTTTCAGTCTAATACAAATCTTCCCTAACACAGAATTTTCGCTAGGTAGTGAACTGAGATCTCATTCATTCCATAATCTGCCTTCAATATATCATATTCGTTTCCCCTCAATATATAGCCCACCATTTCCCCTTCAATATATCTAGCTCTAAAGGTTGCAAAGCCTTTAGAGGACTCCTGAACAGAAGGAAAGAAAGATAAATAGAACTCTATCCGAGCTACCACTCTATTAAATTAAACTGTGTCATGTCGTGTCCTTGTCATCTGTTTAGTGCTTCCTAGACTCAAAAAAAGGACTGATCTAAAATTTAAGCCTCATCAATGCTAAGGTTTAAGTGGTGTGGTTACTGATGTGGAGATTGAGATTTCGTCAAATGGAATTTTATCTGTTAGCATGACAGCTGAAATTTCTAGTATTTAATTAAGCCATTGCACCCGACAGTATCATTACTTGTATGACTGTCATTTCATTGTTTTTTTTTCTCATCGCCGCCATTTACGGGACATGGGTTCAGATCCATGTTCTTAAATTTGACGATGTGAAATACGACTCTTTGCCAAAAAAAAAAAGGTTCCAGAAATGACTTGTTTATGCATGCCATAAGAAAAAATCTGCTTCACGCTTGACACCCTAATCACTAGATTCTTTATAAACAAATATCCTTATTTAGGTTTGGGCCCACTGACAAAATTTCTTATTATTTTCTTATTTTGACAGGGAATCCAATTTGTTGTCGATGACTCTGGAGGATTTTCTGGTGTAGCTGGGGAGTTTTTGGAGAATATTGCAGATGAGTATGCAAATATCCCTGTGCTACTGTACAGTGTCAGCCCTGATACTTCCATAGATCCCAAAAGCAGGAAGCGGACAATCTCCCGGAACCTTCATGATGTGGTTTCATTTTCAAGGCTATCAGCTTTCTGTAAATTGGTCATCCCAGTTGGTTTGCCATCCCTCAGTAGAAGTAAGCACTAGCTTGTTTTCCATTTTCAGTTTATTGAAAGGATTATTTGGGCAACTGTATGTGACCAGGATTCATAACCTTCTTGTGAATGTCTATGCTTAAAATTCTTTATAATATCTACATACATGGTGTTTAATACCTTCTGTTTTCTGTTTTCCTTATTTTCCTAACAGACTCAAAAAGAACTTAATTATTTTATGAAGGTAGAACTTCCTCATTTCTTCGCGTAGAAGACGAAAAGCCTTACCACACCAGTGCTGTTTATGCATCTGCAATACGCTCCATCAGTCTCCCTTTTCGATTGGAACAACTCGGGCCCAGTGCACAATCAAGCTACACATGCGGTGCAATGGCTGTCAATGACCTTGTACAGATCCTAGCAGGCCAATCCCGGCAGAATACAGTTAGCATTTTGGATGTTTCTATGCCAGCACCTTCTTTCACTGGTAGAATGTTCACCTCTCTCTCTCTCTCTCTCTCTCTCTCTCTCTCTCTCTCTCATGTTCCTTTGCTTCGGATCCGACGTTTGTTTTTTCTGAAGTGTCTTAACTATTTAACTAGGGTACCCGGTGCAACAATCTTTGCTGGAGAATTTGCAGCCATTGACCCCAGAGGTAGCGGAAGAAGTCAAAGACTTTCAAGCAGTGGAATCCATGACCGTTCATGGAGTCTATAGAGCAGGTAAAGCTTATTGTCTTCTGCATTTTGCCATCTACTTGAATATTCATTTCCAGTTTACTGTCTTCACGGTCTAATTTCCTGTGAACACTGAATGTGACTCAAGAGGTTCATTCTTTGGCAGTGGTTCTCATTTTTAATCTACGTTTCGCCAAGATGAAAATATTTGTTTAGAATGAATTAAATATGATCTAATATCTGCATTTTGTTTTGTTTTTCTTTTTAAATTCAGGACGCCAACGGGCCTCAATTACTGAACTTCAGGATTCAGTACAAGCTGCTTATGATAACGCAGAAGGCCAAAATTCTCACACCTATCTGTAGCTCGTTGTCCTCTCCCTATACCATTGCCTTTTCCTTCGATATTTGGGAACCTAGTCGGTCAACACGGGGAGCTTCTGGATACACCAATTTCAGGTCCTGCATCGAGAGGATCCCTCGAAGTCCACTCGATTCCCATAGCAGCAAGATTGCGTTCCAGCAATGCTATATTGCCATTTCTGGAAAATAGGTTAGTAAATCTTCGCTAGTTTGGTATTGCGCGAGGAGCTCTAGGGACGGAGTTGCTCAGAAACTGGGGTTTCGGGAAGGATGAACTTGAAGACATTGGCGAGACGCTGTCTAAAATGGTTACTACACTGAATCCTTATTCTGAAGAGTCGTCGGATTCTGATTAAGGTTGTACATTGGATGAGAATAACTTTGTTCTTGTATTGCTAAAATAAAGTCTGAACAAAGATCACTTCCAAAAGAAGCAACTTTTTTATAGAGGGCTGCTTTCCCAATTCTGAACATCAATGTTTACCCAGCACTACGAAATCATAGTCCAGTGATAGCAAATGTCAACCTTCTCTTGTCTGAATTAATTATAAGAAAATGAAAATTTTAGAGTCGACTACACGATATATGATTAAGATCCAATTATCAAAACATCGTGATGTAATTTTTTATTTCATTATGATATCAAACTTGACTAATTACACTTCCTTTTTCCTACCTACTCAAAAAAAGGAAAAAAGGACACTATCGTTGGGCAAACATTCATTCCCAAGAACTGTAGTTCTAGCTAAATACTCCTAAACATTAACATGGGCTTCTTAGTTAACAAGAAAAAAATTTGCTGGATCATCAAATTTTCTTGTTCAAGAGCAACTCACCCCATATACATACATTCTGATGGGGTATCTATACATTGTTTCAAGCAAAAACAGCACCACAAGACAGAGCCATTAAAAGCAGAGCAGCCCTTTCTACCTCACCCCACTCCCTTGGACTTCTCTGCCTCTTCATTGCTGACCTCTGCCTCTGCCTCTGCCTCTGCAAATATAACACTTCCCTTCCCAGTGACATCAAATTTACTTTCAAGACATCTTTTGATTTTCTAATTTTACCCTTTTTTCGACCATTCTTGGTGGTGGAAGTGGTGGCCACTGCTGCGGAGGTGGAGGTGGAGGTGGTGGTGGTGGGCCTGGTGGCGGTGGCGGGATTATCCTTTTTCCTCTCTCGGCCTTTTGGCCTGTCCAATCCCACAAAGGCACTCCTTTTCTTTCTGTGTCTAATGCCACAAGCATTACACAGTGACTGAACCCCACCCCCACACACCCGGCCAAAAAAAGAAAAAAAGAAAAAAGCAAGACAACTCAGAATAAGCTTAAAATCAAATAACCCATATCAAAAAATGGTAAGATAAAATCAACTAAAGTGTAATCAACCTTGGGGCCAGAAGGACCACTCCTCCACAAAGGGGTTTTAGTGGTCTTACAATCAGCACAAAACTTCTTGATTTCGACCTCGATCAAACCGTCAGATGATGAAGACTCTTCCTGCGAATCAAAATAAAACGAAAAATCAATGTAAAAACACAGTGTAATTAGTTAAAATTGACAGATATTAAATTCCAGCCTCACCTTTTGACTACAATCCATTAAGTTAGCCCTCTCTCAAAGAAAACCGTTAAGATTTCTGGTGTAATTATTCCACAGATACTGAAAAACTCAAAAGGGCTAAAATCTCATCTGGTGAACAGCTTTCTGTAGACGATCATTCGATTTTCACGAAAAAGAAGTCAAGAATTGTGGGATTGTTGTTGAAAGAGTGTAAAACCCATGTACCAAAACACACAACAGAATCAAGAATTATTAAAGTTTTGTTAAAACAGAGGAAAATTCGACAAAACCTACGTACCAAAACGCACTTGCATAAATGGAGAAAACCCACACTCACACAACAATGAACTGAAAACTTTCAGCCGTGACATTAAGGGATCTGACAATCAATGGCAGAACCGTACAAATATAGACCTAATGTGACGCGAGAAATGACAGAAAGGGCACGAATTGACACAACGCCAGCCAAAAAGTGTAAGAAGGGGCGCGAGCGACCCACGTGTCAGCGTGCATGCACCCGGTGATTTATTATTATTATTTTTTTTTTGATACATAACCATGATGTAAAGAAATTTAGTTGTTTTTTATATATTGGTCCCCAATCTTTTGTAAGTATGACACAACGCCAGCCAAAAAGTGTAAGAAGGGGCGCGAGCGACCCACGTGTCAGCGTGCATGCACCCGGTGATTTATTATTATTATTTTTTTTTTGATACATAACCATGATGTAAAGAAATTTAGTTGTTTTTTATATATTGGTCCCCAATCTTTTGTAAGTATGACACTCGTAACCCAATCTGAAAGTTAATTACTTACGGTAAAATCAAGAATATGTAGAAGCAATAGGTATACATATCATTAAACATCAATGGATTTTATTTATTTGGTTTTTTTATATGAAAGTTGAAAAAACCATTTGAATTGTTTGGAATAAATATAATTATTTTGGACAAGTTTACCCTTTTATTTCGATATTAAGTCCCTGTTTGATTCTCATTTTCTCAAAATTTATTTTTCTCTCTTCTTTTCAACCACATATTCTTCAATAAAATAATGTTACACGCAAATTCAAAATTTTTCTTTAATTTTTAACCACACATTCTCCATTAATCAACTATTCAAAATACATTTTCTTCTCCAAAATGGGAATCAAACGGGGCATTCAATGAATGTTTAAATAAACGTTTTCGGCTAGATGTAGACATGGGGAGACAGTTTTAAAAGATGAGGAATATGCGTACAATAAATAGTAGTTTGGAAACATGAGTTACATACTTATGAAAGCTTGGGGACCTGGATTGAGGATTACTGACTTTTGCCATTTAAGAATTTTCACAACATTATAACGTTTTAATAGTTTTAACTCTATGTGATCACAAAATTATATTAATTAAAATAATCATTTCGACAATCATGTGAATGATTTGTTGAATCACGATCAGAGGCGAACCTACACTTGGCTCTAGTGAATCCTTTGACCAATCAATTTTTTTTTTTTTTTTTTTTAAAATACGATAAAATTTTGGACCAAATTTGTGACCTAGACACACCCACACCACACAGTTTCCATTTGACACAGAGAGAGGAACTGAGAGTCGAAAGAGAGGACATCGCGTCCCCAAATTTTTTGTCGACTTTTTGAAATATTTGAGTTTGATCCACTAATACGAAATCTCTGCGTCCGCCACTGATTACGATACACCTTGATCAACCAAAGATAAGCACATAATAAATCGTAAATCAGGTATTAAATATGTACCAAATATTAATTTTCAGACATTAAGTTTAAAAATGTAAAAATCAGATATTTATTTATCTATTAAAATTATTTCATTACTTAAATATATTAATGTCACAATTATCAAATAATTTATCACAGATTATTTTAGCGATCACAAATTAAAAAATTACAGGTCACAATTTATTTGTCGATCACAATTTTCAAATTAATTGATCACAAATTATTTTTCAGTCGCATATTATCAAATTTTTAGATCACAATTAAATACTTGGTCACAAATAATCAAATAATTGATCATATACACTCAATAGTGGGTCACATACCATTGCCACTGCCACTGCCACTGCGACACTTGTGACCACCTTTACCCCGCTACCACAACACCACCAACAAAGTCGTCACCACTGAATCCAATCAACTGCCAACAAAAATCACAACCACCACTATCATATCTCCAGCCACGAACAACCACCTCCACCACCACCACCACCACCACCACCACCTCCACCTACTAACATATTAACTATTTAATAGGTCACAAAGCCGCAAATGCGACCCACTCAAATAGAGACGCACCACCATCGCCATTGATGCGACCACCATCGCCTTTTGTAACCCCCCAACAACCTGCACCATCGCACCACCACCACTAAACAATCACCAACACCCCTACCACCTCACCACCCCGTCTGCCTGTGAACAATAATATGCTCCATTCGCAACTTTTAGTAAAATCTCAGCACCAACTACCTAATTCTGCCTCACCACCACCACCACCCATTCTCTTCTCTGGCACGATCTGCAAAGCCGACCACTTGTCAGTTGCCGCCCATAGATAAAACCACAACTAAACAACCACCAACACCACTACCACCCCGTCTGCCTGCCTGTAACTACAACATGCTCAATTCGCAACTTCATAGTCGAATATCAGCACCAGCTACCTGCCTTTGTCTCACACCGCCACCACCATCCCTTCTTTTCTCTAGTAAGATCTGCAGCGCCGACCACTTGTCCATTGCCACCCATAGATAAAATGGCCACCTGTGATTAGAGATCTATAGCGCTGCGCAAAAGGTGTTGCAGTCATGCGCATTGATCGTGTGTGGTGGTGTGGTTACAGGAGAGAGATGGTGTGGGGGGAGAGAGAGTTGTGGAAATGAATTATGGTTTTGATACATGGGTGGGTGAGGGTGTTTTTTGATACCTGATTTGTGAATAATAAAACTTGATTTTTTGAATTATACTCTTTAAACATCTCGACCTATATAATTTCCTCTTGCTTATTTTGCCCTAGACAACCCACCACAAATATTTATGATTCAACTTGTCATCAACATTTTTACCTCTACTCATTAGCCACTATTTTGAGTCCCCTTCTTCAAAAATTTATTTTTCTCCAAACTTATTTTCAACTCTACATTCTTCCAATAAAACATGTAAGTCAAACTTTTGTCCATTTTTTAACCACAATTCTCCAAAAAAAATCACTACTTCAAAATATATTAACCCAACAATTGGGACTCAAACAAACCCTTATTATCCACACATTTTCTGATCTCACCACTATTCCTCCTAAAAAAATTCTAAAAAGTCGATGACCTTACTAACATTGTGAAATCTTAAAAATATGGAATTTAGATTGGACTAAATAGATCAATTAGACCAGTATAGATCAGAAATCCTATTGTCATTTGCTTATGAAATCCATAACATCCATGATAATCCAATAACGAAAAACAGTGTGGCAAAGGCATTCTTAGCACCAAGAGAAAATGAAAAGGTAATAAATAACTGGTTTCATAGTGAGAATGAGCTGGGTAAACAAATTTTTGGGAGGGCCAAAATCACCCATCAATAGGTCCAAAACAAGGAAAAGTTTTAGGATACAAATTCCTCAGGACAACGGACAAAGCAAAAATCTTGGTAACAAATTCCATCTATGAGTTAAGAAGCCAACAAGTCAGTTCAACAGCACGTGCACCTCTTTTGGGTACGTACCTAGGGGGATGCCAGCCTTCATTTGAAACTGAATCCACCAGAAGGCACAGAGACATCTCCACCTCCAAACTGGAAGCTTTGTTGGGAGGCATCTCCTGGGGGTGTCAGTTCGTCATCTTCCTCATCCACCCAATATGTCTCCAAAATCTTTACTGCCTTCTCGTAAATCTCATTATTTATCATGACTCTGCAGGTTCTCAATTTTTTCCAGGCCCTCAGCATCATCAATCATCTGAGCGTAAAGGTTGACATCTCCTGTATGTCCCAAATTCTTCTCAGCTTCCCCTACCTTCAAAATGTTTTCGAGTCCTTCCAAACACACTGTGACGATTCTTGGATCAGGGCAGACAAGCAGATCACATAGAGGCTTAATACACTGTTGACTCACAAGATACCTGTTCAAAACAAAATATGAGTGCTGGTATGAACAAGTAAAATACGAAGAAACTAAGGGAAAATTGAGCACACACTTAATTTGTTCGTGAGTGCCACCGGACGTTGCATTTGATATTGCCCAGGCAGCCTCCTTTTTTCACATCAAATTCTGCATTTAGAAGCAAATGAACTAGAGGACCAAAAATGTTGGCTTCAATCACAGCCTGCAGAGTTACAAAAATATGTCACCCAGAGCAAGGTTTGATAATAAGAAAACGAAAGTACAGACAGGGACACTTGATCTAAACGAATTTGAAGTCAGCTACATGAATTCCCAAAAGGTTCCACAGAGGCATGAATAAATCAAGTTCATATATCTTTTCGATACAAAGGCTGATTGCTAGAATCAAAATTTACCTGAATTTGCTCCTTGTTTCCAGCTGTGATGTTTGAAATAGTCCAGCAAGCTTCCTTTTTAATGCTCTTCTTATGGCTACCAGTCAAGAGGTTCATAAGACAGGGTAGTGCATTATAGCTGATGATATACTGTACAAAATACGAGACTCCTCAGTCATCACAGATTACAACCAATCAAAATTACCAAGCTTAATGATCTACAAGGATCTGTTGTGACTTCACCCAAAAATAAAAAAAAAAAAAAAATTCAAGCAAAAAGCACACGCACTACTCAACTGGACATTGTAATTTGAGTGCACATATGGACCGCAACTCGATAGAAATATAACCTTTGCACAAAGGATCTTTTGATAGTTTTAAACAAAATAAAGTTATGAGATGCAGCTAAAGTTCAGTTCATATAAGGAAGATTACCGACCGGAAAAACAGAACTAATGCCTTGTTTCCCAATGCCCTTAGCCCAATATCAATAATTTCCCCATCCCAGAGAATTTCCTGATTAGCAAATAACTTCAGTGATATATTTTGTTAACTCTAGACAATGTAATCACTTGCAAAAAAAAAAAAAGTAAGTTCCAAACTGTTGTGCCATCATTTATATTCTGAATCTCTTCTCAAACCTATGAAAATGCTTCTCCAAGTTTCAATTGTTAAACTAAAAATATTATCAGAAAAGGTGCATGCCTTGTTCACCAGCAGCTTAACTATATGACAAACCAAGTGCTTACAAAATTGTTTTTATGCACACGACATTTGTTCATTTATAGTAATAATATCTCCACCTTACTCTTACTTTGTAGTGACCCAATCAATAATGAGCCCACATTGTAAACAAGGATTGTATTAGGTAAGCTTGGCATGGGATCATCTAGGATTGTATAACTCACATTGTACCACTTATAAACATTAGCCAAACATAGGCTTAATTAACTCTCTTAGTTTATTTTCTAAAGTTGTAATAATTTTGTATTGCATGTGTTGTCAAGCCACCTTATCATTTTTAATTACCATTGCATAATTACTATCATTCTCATAGAGTGGTACATGCATCCATCAGCAGCTTGCTACATAATATGTTCAGAGCGTATATGCATGACCAAACTGTAACACGACCTGTGAAAATTCAATATTATTTAGCAAGCTGACTTCATGAAATTTAGGGTCTTTTGCTTTCCAGCTAAAGCTGCAATCCTTCCAACCTAGAAAGCAAGCCACTTTACTACACATTAGACTCGGAGACTGTTTGAATATCTACAGCTATATACACTCAGAGACTGTTTGAATGTCTACAGCGATATACGACCTTCAGTTGAAACTCAAATATGTTGACTAACAAGTCCTCACATTTCAACTAGCTTGTGAGAATCTAAACAAGAACCCAAAACAAAGAACGAAGAAATGCAAGATCAGATAGTCAATGCAAGAAGCAGGGCATGAACCCTCTTCTTCTATAATTAATGGTTTTACAAGTTAATGCCGGGTAAATCCAACATAATCTATATCCTCGCATCTCGGTTATAATATTGACCCAAATCTACAAACCAAGACTATCACACTAATTTGCATCAGGAGGGAAGCTCGTATAACGTGGTTTCATACCGTTGGTCACGCCTAAAATCTTGGCGTTGACTGAAGGAAGGTTGGCCATGGCTTGGGGAGAGAAAGATGCATTACCAATCCTCAAATTTTATCAGTTTTCAATGGCAAAGACCAATATTAAGACTCCAAGTTCATGTTTTGGAAAATCCTTCCTCATTTCAGGTATTAATGAACAGTTCTTAGTCTGAGATAGAGTTTTTGATTGTGGATAAGTTATCATATAGATTGAATCGTTGCAAGGTTAGTTAAATGGTCATGGTTTCCCCCTTTTTAAAGCTTTTTACCTCATCAGCTTGACATTTTGATGAAAAAAAGTTTCAAGGGTGGGTGGTCCATATCTGAAAATGGAACTTTTTCTTTTTACATAGTTTTGTTTCACTTCAATAGAAATTTGCTTTTTATTGTCCTTTTTTAAATGAGGACCAGCATATTTACAAACAGAAACCCTCTCCTGGCGAAGAGCAAAATGATGGAAATGGACGGTACCTGAGTTTGTATATCATCTCCAGTGACAATGTTTCCAACTGTCCGAAGGGCAGGGATAAGAACAGAAGGAGATGGGTGACTGAAATATCAAAATATTACTTTCATCAGGTGAGTGCTAAATAAAAAGTTACTTCTCTATGAAGAAACTCAATCCAAAGGCAAAATATAAATAAAAACATAAATACTCACAGCAACAACTCAACCAAATGGGGACATGCTCCAGAGTCTATCACAGCTTGTATTTTATCATTTGTGCCATCAGAAAGATAAGAGAGTGCCCAACATGCATCAGTCAAAACTTCTTCATCATTTGAGTGTATAAGTTGCTGAAGAATTGGAAGAGCAGGGCTTGTCTGTAAAATAAGATGATAACGTCATGACACGTGCTCTTTCTTAAGGTTCAAGAACAAAATTTCCTTTCACTAGAACAGAAAAATTTAGTTATATATTTGGATGCAACGTACAGAGGTATTCAGCTTATGACCCTGGAATTATTAAGGTAGAGAGAGTATAAGTTGCTATACTGTACATAAATTCAAAGTAGAATACATGGCTCGCATTCGAGAGTACAAAAATCTTGGCAATACAATATTTATGATAAGCTGATAATGCCTATGTTTGAGCTCCATTTTTCCCAAAACTCATTTTCAACCACACATTCTCCCATAAAATAATTTTACATGTAAACTCAAAACTTTTTCCTATTTTTTTAACAACACATTCTCTCCAAAAAATAACTATCCCAAAACCTATTTTCCACAAAAAATGGGGATCAAACAGGGACAACATATAAAAACATATAGAACATGAATGAGCATTATTCCAAATATCTTTTGTTGAAGTTCGATACTATGATATCTCAAAAATATTATAAAGGCTCAACCTTGCATTTGTAAATATGAAGAATTAAGAATACATGCGTGAACATACAACCATCCAAGACATATGATACTTACCTGCTCAAAAGCAGGCTGTGGCTTGCCTCTGCAGAAATTCGAAAGGGTCCAGGTGGCATTTCGGAGCATAGATAACTTGGTACGTTCATTAAGCTGAGCTAGCAAAGGAGCCAATGCTCCATGCCCAAGCACCAGATCTCGACATTTAGGGGAGTCTCCAGCTACATTTCCTAAGGCCCATACAGCCTAAACAACCAAAGCAGACGAGACTAAATCAAGTGACTATGTCAAATTCAACAACTAACACAGCATACTAATTATAAAAACCCAAACAAAAAGACAGCAGAACAGAAGTAGCTGAAAGGCTAAAAATATTTATATAACACATTATACACCTGTTCTCGGACATCGTCACTTGCAGAACCAAGAAGTTTCACAAAAATAGGGACTGCACCATGATCAATTACCACCTTAGTGTGCTCAGATGTCCCAGAAGCAATATTTGTGAGAGCCCAAGCTGCCTCGAACTAAAGAAATTTTGAACAAAACAAATTATTTATAAGTATAGAAGAACCCTAATGTGCTGGCACAGAATAATTAATGATGAATAAGATAATATTATCAGACCTGAAGCTGTGGAACATCTTCCCTCATTAAAAATTCAACAAAGCGAGGAACAACTCCTGCTTGAATTACCTCATGAATAGGAGGGCTCCGTTCTGACATAGAGCATTATTTGAAGAAAAATTAATAACCAACCTAACGGGAAAAGAGAAGTTCAGTGATAACAAGTTCTGGAAGACCCAAAAATAACCTATAGAAAGCAATTTTCGGAAATGGGTAGTAGCCTCTAGCTGTCTACTAGAATCATCAGTCCAGACACCAGCAACCATTCCTGGTAAATTTTCTAACTGCACCTGCACTCACAACAATACGTCACAATTAGAAGCTCAATCTTGAATTTCTAGAAAACACGTATACCTCATTCTATAATAAGAATTTCCACTTCAAACATCAAAAAATTACTCAATAAATTCAAATGGATTGAAGCACACAAATACACACCAGAAACCAATAAAACACATTCAAATAAACATTAATCTATATACCATAATAATTATACTAAAGTAGCCAACGAACTGCAAAAACCCAGCATCCATCAAGCACCCAAAAAACTATAAACCATTCAATTACAATCATCTAAAAACTAACGAATACATGGAGTTTAAATAATCAATTTCAAAAGGCTTTGAGCCCATATACCTTCTTATCGATGCCACTGGTGGCTTCAACAGGAATAGGGAATTGTTGATTCCCTTGAAGTCCTTCACGACGCTTCTTCTGTAGGCTCTCCTCTCTCCGATTTTTGCGTATCTCCACCATGTTGTCCTCCCTCCTCCGCCGTCCCTCCTCCGCATCAACCGCCACTTTGTACCTGTTACGGCGGACCTCCACCTTGGCGTTTGGCCTCAACGACATCTTAAATCTGTGTATATTGGGACAAAAAGGGAATGAAAATCTGTGAATTTGGGGAAAAATAAATGGCGGAGGAGGGTTTTGTGAGTAAGTTCAATTTGAATGGGGAGTGGAGAGAAGGGCGTGAGGTTGAAAGGAGGTATATGTAGTGGTTTTCGTGGAGCCGTTGGGCTAAGAAATGGGACATGGATCAAGAAATATTTACGGAAATGGGACTAGAATTTGAATTTGAAGATGGGAAAACCCGAATTGCAATAACGGATTCAACTAGACTCTGACAAGGGCCTTGGGCTCTCACAGCTGAATCGAATTAAAGTCCAGGCCCAATATATATTGGCATGAATATTAACCAAGGACTCACTCATGACCACTCCTTAATACACGTGTCAATTCATACACTGAGTACTTCATTTATCGTCCCATTTAATTTTTTTATTTTTATTTTTAATCAAATAAAAATATATAAAAAAACCAAGAAAATTTTAAAAAATTCAAGATGAGGATTGTATTTCTTGCCATCCCTAGACGTGACAAATACATTGACATAAACATATCCTTATTTTGCGAATAAATATCCATATTTTTCATTTGTTAATTGTTATTTTAAAATTCTCATTCGATTTACAAGTCCCCCGATGCTTCTTTTTTTTTTAATCATTTTGTGTGACGATGATACTATTTATTTTCTTCCCCTTTGGAACATTTGCATACGTTCATTAGCATTAAGAGTATTGCTGTATTTGACACGGGAAGATTATAGAAGAAAAGAAATTAAAATTTTGTTTCCGATCATACAAAGTACTCTGTAATATCATGCATCAAATCTGGCGTTAAAGTACATAGTATACGTCGATCAAATATTAGAAAAACAAGCTTTCATATCACAGCACAAGAATAACAAAAAACATTTTCGTGTTTATATCACTGAACAATGATTCATTATCGACTCACTACAGAATTCAAGAACTTCATCAAAAAGGCTGAACTAATCTCAAATTCACTAAAATTAAGAGCTTCAAGTTGGTAAACAAACGAAGAAGACAATTTTTAACTCAAAATCTTTCAAGAAATTGTTCTCTAACACTGAAGTATAGAACAGATAATGGTCGATACAGTTTCTAAATGGAAAATTAAACATCAGCAAGATTGTGTACAATATATCAGCACATGTATATGTCAAACTTGATTAACTCATTCAAAGATAATTTGACACTTAATATATCTCGTTTTTGGATTACCCAAGTAAAAAACTTGTTTTTTGAAAGAATTTCTCTCACGTCACAAACAAGAAATATAATAAGTTCGAAACTTGAAGAACAAGATGAGCATAATTTCATTCTGTCTTCACATCATCTTGCTAATTATTTAAGCAAGACACCAGCTTTGCAGCTTTAGATGGTAACAAGTCAAAGGTACCAAACAAGACCCAGGTAAATAGTTCTTTACATTCATCAAATCTTTATAGTCATAAACAGTCTGCTAGGAATTTGGTCGATCCGAGCCATCCTCCCCACAAATAAATGCTTTAACTTATTAGCGGCTACATTTATATGCACCCTAATCAAATGCTAGTTCAAGGTTTAAGTAGACGAGTTTCACCAAGTTGTTGACAGGACATGCTCAACAGAAAAAAAATGCATCTATTGTTCAAAGGTGATATTATTTCAATCACAAAGTCATTGAGCTGTGTTTAAATTACTATAGGCTCAATAATAAACAATAAATCATTTGGTTCACGTTTATTCTATTTTCAAAATATTTCAAAAACGAAGATACAAGGAGAAAAAAGGAAATGTGTGAAAGCAACAAACATCATAGGTCCTTCAAAAAGTGAGAATGCAAAAAGGGCATCTATTTTTCGAAGGTACTTTATCATTTCAAGTACAATAACCACAGCCTCAATAATGGCTTAAATAATCAAATCAATTGCTTAATCACACTTCAATTTTCAACTTCTTCAAAAGTCGGAGAAAAATCCAAGAAAGATAAGGAAATGGATAAAAGAAACATTCATCCTTAGCCTCCTAAGGCTCTTTCAAAAGAGATATAGAAAAGGGGCGTCTATTATCCAATGTTGAGCTACTTTATTATTTCAAGCACAAAATTCATTAGCACCGTGTTTCTATAACCCTATTCTCAATAACGGCTAAAATAATTACCGTAATTTGGTCAATCACATCTATTCAACTCTCACTGGCCTTCTCAGAACATAGAGAATAGCTAAGAACGAAATGAAATGGATGAAAGAATCGACATTAGCACCGTAGGTCCTTTCAACAGAGAGATCGTAACATGCAACAATTAAAGACATCTAGATTTCTAAACAGAAACATGGGCAAAAAGAGACCAATGTATCAGAAATAAACTGAGTCAATATCATTCTCCATGCAACGAGAAGCAAATTACACTGAGAAGGGCCATTGCAAAATGCATAATATAGTAATATCCACTGCTTCAAAGAATCTCTCCATATGGCTAACAAATAAAGCATATTTCAAGTTAAATACGCCCATAGCCATGAGTGGAATAATTGAGGGAAAGCATTACTTTCGTACCCCATAATGTTCATCAAAAGCAGTTATGCTAAACCGAAAAAAAACTATTTAATACTTATCGAAATTTAGAGAAAATAGATATAAGATTTATAATCACTAGCCGTGTGCATGAATATTTAAATAAGTAGCCTCCCCATCAGCAGCCAGAGCAAGAAAAGATGTTCATACGCCAGAAAATTTACCAGAAGTGCCTTTTCCTTCATCCTCGCCTGCATAACCTTCATCTTCATTCTTATTTTCCATCTGCTTCAATGCTGTAGACTCGCGCTGGTTTGAAGCATTGCCAGCTCCAGTAACCGACTGCTGATAGAGAACCCCTCCGGCAATAGTTAACAGCAGACAAACCAAACCAAATGGACTAGCATGCTTGTCCCAAATCAACACATTGATCGCCACAGTCAAAAACTTATTCACTACTCCGGTCACAGTAAATGCAGTTGCAGAAATGGCCTTCCTACATGCAAAACCAAAGAAACTAATCAGCAAACCAAACAGACAAGACAAGGACACCGCAGAAAATGCAACTGGCTCGAATAAATTCCTTCCACTTGAATATCCCACGGCTGCGAAGACGTCAACATACTCCCCTGTAATGATCCAAAAGATGGGTGCCATCATCAATGACAGAAGATTGTTGTAGTACACGAATCCCCAAGTGTTCAACCCAAGATTGGTCACCATGTGCTTGATGTAAACCATCTCTGTTGTGATTGTTACCAAGTATGCAAAAGCCCACGAGTATGCAGTCAGTGTAAAATCAGAGTCCGTCGCAACATACCCAACCGCACCACTCAAAATGATCACCAAGGACAAGAATGTCAATTTCGAAGGGCACGGCTGCTTCCTGAATGCAGTATCAGCTAATGCAACCAGAAGGGGCGTCAGGGATCTGAACACTATGAATGTATCCACATTAGCATGGCGCAACAGATTTGTATTAGTGAAAATGGCCAAGTAAAAAACAAAGGCTGCAGGAAGAAATTTCTTGGCGGTGTCAAGGTTGAACGCGTCATAGTGCAAGAACCCGAGTTTCCCAAGGATCCACACACCAAGAGCCGAAGTTAAGTACTGGAGAGCTGTGAGGAGTCCAGGATAATTAAATTTGGTAATGGCAAACTTGTTGATCACAGCAAGCAAGCTAGAACACAAAGCATAGCCCACTACAAGACTGCTGGTTGCATAGTACTGTTTCGATGCATCCAATCGAATCGAAGCCATTAGGGTTTGAAATTTGAAGAATCTAGAATAAATTTCGTTTCTGTTTAGACCCCTCTAAAATTGAAGTAAATCTGACTAAAATCAAAGGCTAAAACTATGTTCATATCTGAAATGGTAAAGCAAATTCGTTCGATATCTTCCCAATTTACAGTGTGATAAGAAAACCGAAACCCTAAGGAAATTTTAAAATAGAATTAAATCGAAATTGCAGATAATATTAAACGCAAAATTACAAAATCACTGAATCGCACATGAATATTAACTAAAGAAGAATTAGCCAGATTTGTCGGAACTAATTGAAGATTAAAGGGTGCAAATACAGTAAAATAGCAGTAAAAATTCAGTAATTTGATCTTAAATGCACAATTAAAAATTGTTATAGATATTATTAAAAATGAGAAAAAGCAATCGTAAAAATAATATCTACCACCGACAGAAGGGAACTGGGTAATCAATGTACGGAGTAACTATGGCAGAAAGATTAATGGCTCTAAGGAACTACGGAATGGACGAATGGTACCAATATCAGATGATTATTTTTCTTTTACCAAAAAGTTTTTTTTTTCTAGTCAAATTTTTTTAATTCATCTGTTTGAAGATGACATAGTTTTTTGAGTAAATTAACAAGGTTTTGACCGTAGCAGAGACATCCCTTCTTAAAATTTTCAAAAACCTCCCTCCCCCTTTAACAAATATTTTTCATTTTATCCTTTTCTCCTTGTACTCTATGAATAATATTTGTTTTCATATTTTAATTTAGATAAAAGTAAATTATTTTATGTTCAACTAGTAATTCGATATAAAGTCAAGTAAAAAATATATAAAAATTTAATCGTACTTAAAATTGTGACAAAGTTAAGTCCATAATTTATGTTCAACTTGCTTGTGAACGGTATCAATGCGTTCCGCATGGAGATTTTACATGAGTGATGTTATATATCCTTGCAAAGTGGCTATAGTGCCTATGTATAACTTATATTTATAAATATTTAAGATATATTTTTATTCATACGTTTCGAAAATTTCACAGATATTACTTACTTATTTTTATTTGTTTTTAATTTAAACCATCAATTAATTATTCCCAAACATGGTCTCAATCAAAGTGAGGCGCCTATATATGCTTTAATGTGGCTCGTCGATTCTTAAAGAACTTGCAATTCATGCTAACAGCATATTTCATCAATTAATTTTAATCACATATTTAATTATATACAATTTTTTAACCATATATTTAATCAACTTTTATCAAATTTTTTATGTTAATCTCTGCCAAACACGGTCTAATGTTGTTTATGATGACATGTTAAATATTGTCCTACATGGCTTCCTTACTCATTTAGTCTGCACGTCCACCATGTGTAGCATAGTAGAAGTAGTCATTCAAATTCGAGCACGAGTTATGCCACTTTGCCAAAAAATGATCACGAGATAGAGTAACATATTGAATGTTAGCAAGATGAAATTAATGAAAAGGTTGTGCATTTAAAACAGTTCAATTATGAAGTGTCATGTGACATTATATCAAAAATTATATTAAGATTCTGGACTAATAAGTAAACACGCTCTTCTGTCTAATAAAAATCCTAAATAAAAGGGGGAAAAAAAAACTTTATTAAAAAGCAACCAAAAGTCCTGATAGTTGGTACCCACCAAATGGATCTAAAGTAGTACATTTAACTTACCTAATCCACCCTCACATTTGATTGGTTATAAGCACAAAAATGGGCAGAATGGGGCAAAAAGTCTAAACATTGGTGCTCCGTTTTGGAGTAATCCTTTCATAGTTTCCATGATCACGTGTCCTCTTCTTCACCATTGGATCACCACTCTCCTGCATCATGTTGACCAAATCCTCACCGAACAAATCCACAAATGTTTTCTGAAGATCCTCAATACTCTCCTCCTTCAAAAATAAATTTGCAAATTAGTACAAATGTAATTGAAAATTATTATTCTGAACCTCGAAAATGTGAGAAATTACAAACCTTAGCCACAACATTTTGCTCCATTATATTCACCAGATCATGCAGAAAATCACCCATGCCCTGTATCAAGTTCCAGTATTAGATAGACATTTAACGCATAATGAGTTAAATAATACCATATGTCACTCTATCATTTGTCAATTTAAAACACAATCAAATTTTTCATCGAATCTTTTCACTTCCACATCATTTTATGTAATCCCTAATATACGATTTTTATGTACAAATAACATAATTCTTTATGGACTGAAATACAAATTTTATTCACAATGGATTTTTTTTTTCAATGAAAGTTCATTAGTAAAACCTCGTCACATGGTCAATGATTAGTTTGGGGTTAATTATATAAATGATCACTGAACTTTGCATAAAGTGTCAACGGGGTCATTCAATTTTAGAATTTACCCATTAATCAATGAACTTGGAAAAATGTAAGCCCATCCATCACCAACTCAATGCTGGTTGCAAAAATTGACAAATTTGCTGACGTGGCTATGTAAAACCTGATTACTAATTATTGATCGCCAAATCATAGAGTTGCTACCTAGGTGAATAACGCATCACACTGACCTTAGAAGATAAAAAAAATCCTCAAATCAAACGCATTTTAGAGTTCTTAGAATCGTTAAAACAGACCTTTTCTCAAGGTGTACACATTCCACATATTCCCAAAAACCTAATTACCACCGACAATCTCCTCAACCACAACCGTGGATTTATCCGAAAAGCCAGACCCTTGTAGATCAATAGCCACAGCGTGGACATTTTTTAGGTCTAACGATTGGAGGATGCTTTGAAAAGCAAAAGAACTACAGCCTAAGCCATGTACAAAAAGGACGTGAGAATCCGAATTAGTTGGGCATTCTTGAATGGAAAAGACTTCAACTTGGGAATAATTAGGAACTGTTTGAACTTTGATGGTGCGGCCTTAGGAGTAGCGAAGGTGGAGAACTGGGGGGCAGATTGAGGAACCTAGTCTTTGGGTTTTCTGGGGAAAGAGAGGAGTAAGAAATAAATATAAAAAAATAAGGGAGACAACATGAGTGAAATAGAACCGAGAGTGAAAAGGGTTTGCTTTGGTGGTGGTGGACCGGTGGTATTGGATTTAGCAGTGGCGAGGTGGTCTTGTTCGACTTGGAGTTTGGTTTCATTTTGGGGGGTCTCGTTCTTCAGTGATGATCACCATTTTTCCCGATAAAATGGTTTTGCGTGAGAGACACTTTTTTCACATAGGTTGCAACTTATGATTTGACCTCCAATACTTAGAATAATGTGCCACATAATTTAGTGATTAATGATATTACATTTTGTAAACTTTAATGATTAACGGAGCTCTTGGGAAGATCAGCATGTTATCCCTAAAGTAACTTGTAACTTTTATCAGTTAAGCGACGACCCTTCCACTGGACACAGTCGGATCACTAAGGCCGACTTTCATCCCTGCTCAACGGGTGGGAGAAACTTTTGAAATTCATTGACACCGTGAAAAGATCATTCAGGTAATTAACCCTTAGTTTGGGCAAATGCTAAAACTACCTGGGTAGAATCAAAGACACGAGAAAAATATCTAAGATACTTTCACTGCGCACCTCATCTTCGTCGAACAGATCGAGAAATCCAGCATCGTACATTGACCTCTTCCCCTGATCGGACAGCACTGCCACGCGCCACCGCCGGACAGGAAAAATTTAACACGAAAAACAAAAACAATTAATATCAAAATTTGCTTGCATTATCAATGGATAATACCACGTTGACCGATTCGGCATAAGATTTTTTTGAAATGATTGACTAGAATTTACTTGTTCCTCGTAATAATTTTTTTTTTTGAATCAACCTGAGTAGGCTTCTTGGATTTTCTGGAAGCGGCGTTTGGCTTCTCCGACGTCGGACGAGTTTTTCGAACATCTATCTGGATGCCATTTCTTTACAAAAAAAATTAAATAAAAATTCACTAAAAGGCAAAGAATTGGAAACGAGGGCGTATAAGAGGTGGAATTACCAGAGCGAGCTTGTGATAAGCAGAGCGAATGTCAGAGAAGGAGGCATCACTGTGAATCCCTAGCACAGAGTAATAGCACGGTCCTTTGGAACCTCCTTCTCCTTCCATTCCAAATTCTTCTATCTGGAATCCAAAATCTCAAATTTCACCGAGTGAATTTGAGAAAACAGTGCCACGATTTATAATCAACGCTGCCGAATACAGACAACCAGCAACTAATTGTGCTTGCTCGAGCATCCGTTGATTTTTGCAAAAAGTTTTTGACACGAAAGCAAAGCAATGCACGGAGCTGAATTAGGAGAAATTGCAAATTTGTAAGGAAACAGTGGCTATGTTGGGCTGAAAATATCTGGCGCAAGATAGCAAGAGAGAATCTGGCGCCGATAGAAATTTCCAGACGTGCGGCAAAGAGAAGATATTTTGGGGGGTGGGTGGGTCTGAGTTTGAGCCTTAGAATGTACAAAATTACGTCGGTCGCCATTGGGTATTCTCATTACGCAACAAGCACGCCTGTTGGTTATTCGGTCGTGGCCGGAAGGTAAGATCCGACTACAACGAGACCCGTCAACCCAACTGAAACGGGTGGTTACGTGGATCCGGAAATTTGACACCAAACACTATAATCGTGTTTGGTTAAGCTTAGAAGTAGATGAACTATATTGTCTTATATGCTAGATATGTTAAACTTTCGACCCGATCTAGCTTAAACAACATATATTGGGAATCTAGCTTAAACTAATAAATAGTTACTTGCCATCAAGCCTTCATTGGGAAGACTAAACTGCATACGCTAAACGCGTATTGTTATACAAGTGTATTTGGCGACGTTCAAAATATTGTGAATCTTTTATTAAAAAAATATGCATTAGCAGCACATTTAATGTCATTCATCATGTCAGGACATGTCGCCATGCCAAAGGGTGACTTTTTAAGTTGCCGTTCCTTTGATCGGTTAAGTTGTCACTCTTCGAGATTCTGTTACACAAGTGCATTGGCTGACATTAGAAATATCGTGAAACTTTTATCACAACTACTTTGTTGACAATACAAAAAAAAATCACATAACGACTATACAACACAGTACCAAGTTGACTAAGACAATAACCGGAAGCTTAACATAGATACCTGCCATTTCTTCCACGTGCAATTCTTCTCAGATGCTTGATCTTACGCTCGATTACCGTTACAAGAAACTCTGTACAACATCCATCTGTCGCACTCACAACGAAGTGCATTATATGACTCAATATATAAATTATTATACAAGAATAATGTTATTTAGCACCAGATGTACTAGAATATTGATCTATGTGGCATTATGTGATAAGTTCAATTAAATGTGAAATTATGTGATTGACTTAATTGAACATATAATTTAATATCACTAATACTGTCACATAAACTACACAAGTGGTGCTAAATAACATTACTCATTATACAAATATAATATATTGCTAGAGATAAAGCTCGGCTCCTGTACTTTCGTGGTCATTTTCCAAGGATGGAACTAGAGAAATCTACGTGTAGCTGCAGAGTCTCTTCCTTTTTTTTGCAGCCACGTTCCTCCTAACCAAATACCACTTGACTACAGCCAGAACCTTACACCATCTTGCTTTGTGCTTTCTGTTCCTGGGGACACAAATTCCAGGATTAGAGGAAAAGGTGCCCATTTCTTGGGTAGTTGAACCCAGAAACAAGTCATCCCCGCGGAATGCTGAGGACTCGATCAGAAAATTATTGGCACTTGGATCATTAATTGACATATATGAGCCCGCATAGTTACCTCCAGAAGCCCAAGTATCTGCACCCATATAGGATCCGCTGTGAGAATCACTCATCCCAAAACTGTTTCCCGGTGTTGAATTGAAACCTTGCATTGGACTATATTCTTGTTCTGCTTCACAATTATATAGTGGTGAAGTTGTTGGATGAGCAAGGTTCATCTGCATTTCTAGTTGAAATGTAAAGAAAAAAGTCATTTCAGTCAAATCCAAGATAATTTACAGGCTGAGAAAGAAGGAACAACATTGTTTTTCCCCAATAATGGCATCAAACAGGGGCTTAACAAAACTGATAGTAGCCATTTAGCCAAGACTAATAAAAATAAAAATTGAAAAAGATAATGAACAGATTATTGTTTGGCACGTCAAATACAATTATTCCACATGTTTGAGTTACTCATGAGAAGAAGGATCAAGGCAAAAGAGAAAAGGGCTCAACAGTTAATTACCTTGTTGAACTGGGAAATTAGCATTCTGCATACTTGAAGAAGGATAGTTAAGATTGTCTGCTCCAACACTCGGCAATAGCATCGGGTAGTCAACAGGCGATAGGTCATCAATGGGCACCAAGTCCCTTAAGTTTTTATAAACATGCTGCTTCAGATTCTCCACAACTCGCTGTCCAACAAATAAGGAAGTCAAATTAAATTCATGTTAGAATATGAAACTTCTCGATCAAAAAAAAGTTTTACACAACACATTTACAAGTATTATGATCTGGTGCAGTACTGATTAAAACATACAGACACTGGTCCTTAAATTCTCATAATATTTGAAACGACATAGTTCATGCTATTGAAACAGAAGCACTCCACTCAAGCCAGACAGAAAAATCAGAAAAATAAAATAAAATTTGAGGATGAAGATACCATCTGATATGTATCGAGTTTATCCAAGGGAAGGTAATTCTGTCCATCAAAAGTAGCTCCTACAAGATTGTAGATGCAGTTGAAGAAAAGCCTGATCCCTTGTGCAGTAATGTATAAGTACAATTTGTCATCCAAATTGCACGTTGTAGCGTGTCCGATGATTGTATCCCACTTCTTCTTGTTTGAGATTTTGAGTAACTACATGTTCAAAATGTAGTGTTAGATGGTTAACCTGAAGGACTTGTCAAGAACACAGAATCCAATCCATTTAAGTGATTTAATGTCACGCAAATGATATCATGAATTGAGAGTGTCTTACGGAGCGTAATGAGGACTGGTCTGTGACGTACAACCTCAAAAAGTCTCTGACAGAGGATATATCATTCTGAGCCAACTTCTCATGGGATGCACCACCTCTAGCTATCTTCTCCAAGCGCCATACTTCATCGTCCAAGAATGGAGGGTAGTGTTTCTGGTATGCTAAACAAATAACGATATATCAATAAACAATTTGTCAAAGTTCTTCTGTAAATAAAGTTCACTAAAAATTTCGATGTTGCAACTAGAAGCAAAACATTCTACGCTTATCAACTAAACAAACGCTTAATTTCATTTACCCTCAACTTTCTCCCCAATATTAGCCTAAAATAAATTATTATAAAGAGCTCCAAGAATAACAAAAGAAAAAAATGAAATCACCCTCTTTAATCAACACTCGCTAATAGAAAATGGTCCAGGAGAATTACTTACACTCTCCACGATGATCTTTGACTTTGAAGGCTTTGCTTATGCCTTCCCTTATATTGGAATTAGCACTCACTTTCACACCCAACCTAAATCTCCCACTCCTAATCCAGCTTGAATTATCAGTGAAGTTGGCTTCACCAATATATCCTACTCCCTCTTTCAATTGGACTGACAATTCTCCAGTGACCAATGGCCTTTTTCCTTCCCTATTCGGAACAATTTTACTCACAAAATCTTTCTCTGTCCAGTTATTTTGATCATCAGGACTAAAATCACCATCAAGAACAACAATATCGACCTTCAGTGAAGATAAGGGTCCTGATGTTATTATGTTCTTAGAACCTGAATCATACAGAACAATTTTGACCGGCCCTCTGTCTTCAGATAGTATACTATTGCCTGTGAAAATGGTTCCAGGCAATTTACAGTCAAAACACAGCTGCCACATTCTTGATCCAGAGCTTTCGATTTGATTTTGTGAGGGTCTACAAGAAATATTTATAGCACATTTTAGAATATTAACGAAGTACAGAGTGGAAAAAGATCATTTGGTGATTATAACATAAGTGAATAGACAATAATAATCGCAGTTAATTATTGCTATAGGCTGAATCAACCATGGAAACTGATGGAAGTTAATTAAAATGGGTTGCAAAGTGATGATTGAAACATCATATTTTAATTTTTCAAGAAGTATAAGTAATGCATAGAATTATTGTACTTGAGATAATTGACGGATGGACTAACCTCAGAAATGGATGGATTGCACGTTCAACCTCTTCTCGCACCTATTAAGGCAATAAAATAGTGAACATAGAGAGTAAAAATAAATAAAAAGCGCTCTAACTTGCACATTTCAGCCACTTCTTATCTGAAAATCAACATTTAAATGAAGAATCCAGTATAGAAACATAATTAACTGGTAAAAATTGCAAAACCTTTCACAACTCATGTGAAAGAATTGAGGTATTCGATTTCATAAAGGATTAACCAGAAGTGTATGTATATGTCGAATCGTCAAAATCTTGTCAAATACTAAGGTTCATCATTAGCACAAAGCCACAAATATATTATATTTCACAAATATGAGAGTAAAATCTTCTTCAATACGATAAACTTAAAAAGAACAAAAGATCATACCACATTCCGAAAGAAGGGTTCCAATCTGTGCACAAGTTCTTGGACTGCCTGACCATTCTCCATCTCTCCAAAAGCACTGCACACACCACGTATAAGAGAAACAAAATCAGCAAATAAATAAGCAATCATCTAAATCAATTACAAACATATCAAGTACTAATTCACCCACGTTGCAAGAAAATGCTGGCGTTTAAATTCACGATCCGGAAGTTCAGAACTTTCCTCACCCCCGTCCCTAAAATGCCGTTTCAGTACCATCAAAACTCAAGATTCACACAGCTTAAAGAACTGATTTAGAGATTATCAACTACCAAGGGCTGGTAACTCTAAACTGCCCAACTTCCACTCTTTTTTATAGATGTCAAGTGATCGAGTTACAGGAAACTACCCAGGAAGCTTCAATTTGTGATTAAAAAATCACACAAATCACAAAAGTCAAGCACATATTCCATACATTTTAACCATCTTCTAACATTAGCCCACAAATCCAATGTGTTTGTGTGTGGGGTATATTTGTCTCCAGGCCTGTGGGGTCTGGTATTAAATTTCTTGGACAATCAAGATTCAGATATTCGATGATATAAAAGGAGTTTTCAACACGCTTCAATATAGTTAACATTGTGCTATATATACACAATCTTGACTGAAATATAAATAATGAAGATTCTACAACTAAACATCACAATCATATGAACAAGCGCGTAAAATTTGAAAGGTACTGATAGAGTACAAATCTAGGAAGCACAGAAAAAAAAATAATGCCAAAAAGAGAGAACAATACAATGCAACGCGGTGCAGAGTAAAACAGAAGCTAGGCGGAAAATTCGACACGGCGAAGCACGCGTAGAAGAGAAGAGAAATGGTGGCCCGTTCAACTGAATAAATTAAAAGCCAAAGAAAGACTTGCAAAGACTTCGTGTGCGAGTGTGTGATGGTATTGACTGTTGAATACGGTTACTAAAGTTTTGATTAATTACGTGGTCATCGAAATTAGCCCCCCGCTTGGCCTCCTTCCTCATTCATTCCCTCCCATTTTCATTCATACAATTTTTCATAAAATAATATTATACGTAAATTTTTTTTTAAAAAATCCTTCTTTTTCAACCTCAAATTCTCATAAAAAAAAAAAATACTATTTCAAACATGAAGACCCATTTTTCCTCATTAATCGTCCATAAAAATAAAAAATATGATCGTTATCAATCACATCCATCTATCATTTTTTACTTTTTATCTCTTGTGTAGGCCCATAATGATTATATTTTTCATTCTAATTTTACAAATAATAAAAATCAAACGGGATCTAATTTTTATTTATTTATTTTTATAAAGAGAGGCCAAAAGGGGCTTTATTCTTTTAAGATAATAATTATTATTAGTAATTAGTCAATTTCTAAAAATTACATTTCTAAAAGGGCTAACGTTCATTTTCACCCTGGAAATTGACTGAGTGCAAGAGATATGAGAAAAGAAGTTTAACTGGAGGTAAAATGTTGTCTCTTGAATCAAGCATACGCCCACGAAGAGACTTTATTTTTATTCAACCCAACTTGATTGGTCCAATCATATAGAGAGTCTTTCGCAGAGATTTTAATTGAAAAATTAGTCAAGTCTCATGCATGAGATGAAAGTAAACATAATGGCTAATTTTTCAATTAAAATCCAATTAAAATCTCTACCAAACACACTCCTAAGAATGTCGTATAACATATTGGTATAACAAGTGTGTTACTGTGTTAGTCATTTGCCTTGAGTTAGGTGGATAATTTTGTAAATTAATTTTTTTCCTGGCTCTCTCTCTCTCTCTCTCTCTCACACACACACATATATACATACATACATACATATATATATATATATATATTGCGTGTTTAATTAAAAATATTGAGTTTATATTCCATAAGGAGCTAGTTAACCATTCGAGTTTGAGTTCGGGAACTACATGAATTTGAAAATTAATTTGAGCACACTTCAGGGTTCTTCAAGGTCAAGCTTAAATTGAATTTTCAATTTTTTTCACGAAGCAAGTTCAAAGCACCCTGGATTCACTCAAAGTTAATTGCAATATTAAACAATGAAAAAAATTTAAGATGTTACAACAAAAATAAATTGAAAATTTTGAGGGCATTGTTAAGTGATTTTCGAATTGAAGTGAGTAATTTCAAAAAATCTCATGGAGACAAGTTGCAATTAGTCCTTGAATTTCAATTCAAAGTTCTTGGATATGTGCCAATAGAATAGGAGGTCACGCTTCAAAGAATTCTATACGCGTTATAGAGTTCAACCAGTAATTTACTTTCATTGAAAAATCAAATTTTTTTTTTTTTTTTTTCAAATGACAGGAGAATTCGTAGCCGCTACTCTTTGGATGCGTATTAGGTAAACTCTCGAGCTGACGTAATAGCCTGCAAATTACGCCAATCAGGTTAATCACACTAGGCAAGTCCAATGCGACAGTTCGATCGAAAAAATATTGATAGGAAAAATTGAACTCGTGATTAAATATCTTCGCGTTCATCTACATTTATTTGATAGTCCAAATATTTTTTTAATTAATTATGTCATTATCACCCATGATTTGAATATGCACTCACATCAGTTGTCACTTTCAAGGTCTCTCCAAAATTGCCTAGAAAATAGGTTTTGTTAATGTAACTATTACATCCGAGGGCATAAGAAGATTGAGGTCTAAATATTTGTACTTATTTGTTTAGTGGGAAAGTCGAGGAAATTATCAACCGTGTTTGACTAAACCTAAAGAAGAAAAAATTGATTTTAAGTAACTTTTAGACCATAATGTAAGGATACTTATTTTGTCTTTCAAGAAAAACAACATTTTACTTAGTCCGTGTTTGGCGAAGAATTTTTGAAAATGGATTTTGTGAAAAGTAATTTTTTGTTTAAGAAAGCATGATTAAAACATAGAAAAATTATGAGGTCTACATATAAAATTACTTTAAAAGGAGAATTAGTGATTGAAAATGAAGACCTAGCATGTCTTATTGACAAAATAAATAACTTGTTAATTTGTAATATTTACCAATAAATAGAATGATTTCATGTTAGAACTTACTTTTTTACGTATGAGTAATCATTTTTAAACTTAACCAAACATGCATTAAGCGTAAAGGGTACAAAGTAGAAGTATTAAGCAACTTCTTGGATTAAACCCCCAAAGTTTCTTGGTCATTTCTTGAAAAGTTTTGCTTGCTTTGTGTTTGACTTATTGTCAATAGGAAAATGAGTTGCATTGATATAGCAACGGTTTCATTTAGGTTGGAAGGGGTGGTGGGTGGGTGGGATGGAGGGGATTAGTCAAGTTTCAAGAAATTGTTGATTGGAATGATCGGACATTTCAAACTAGTACAATATGAAGTAAATTTCATCATAGGTGCTTCACAAGACTAGTCTTGCATTAAGAAGTTGTGAAAATGTAATCACATCCGTA
This sequence comes from Osmanthus fragrans, assembly GCA_019395295.1. Taxonomy (NCBI): domain Eukaryota; kingdom Viridiplantae; phylum Streptophyta; class Magnoliopsida; order Lamiales; family Oleaceae; genus Osmanthus; species Osmanthus fragrans. The sequence goes on from CM033356.1 coordinate 25,475,865, forward strand.
AAATGATACATGAGTTGCCAAGGACGGATCTAAGATTGGATCTGAGACCGGGCTACAAAATTTCTAACCGGGTTAATACGCGAAATTTTTTTTTTTACACAATATTTATTTATTTATTTATTTTTTTTAATTTTTTTTTTTTGCCTTCAAAAATTTAAATGGGCTGGGGGAGGGACTGGGCTATAGCCCTGCCCAGTCCCCCCCTCCATCCGTCCTTGTGAGTTGCATGCGTTGTATATATGAGGTGCGATATAAAAGATGTTAGAAAAATGAATATGATGTTACTTTTCGTTTTTTTTATTTATGAAGTACACGATAAAAATAGAATCGAGCTGGGTGTACAAGCCCAATCTCACAGGCCTGGTACAGGTCTTCTCACAAAAAGAGGTGTGGTTGGTATTTTTGGGATTTTTTTTTATGAGAGAGATTCACCTCATGTGAGAGGCTTCTTTTGTTGGGCCTTTTACATAGAAGGTCTGATAGAGCAGCATAATTCATAAAAATATCATCATCTCTCGAGAAAATAAAAATAAAAATCATTTTAATCCGAAATATGATCAAATTACCAATCCAACATCATAGTCCACTAGCCCAAGCCCCAACCATGCTGAATTTTGATCATGGAGAAATTCTAATCCGAGATCCCTTTTCAAATTCTAATTTATTACTACGAGGTAAGTTGCTACGTGCTTCAAGTACTATGATTTCATGTTTCAATGGTTGATTATATTATTTTAGGCTTTTCATAAATCTAGCGTTCATGCTAGACCTAAACAGGTTGAGACGCTTCATGAAAGGTGAACTCAAACGAACGTTCACGTAATGTGCAGTAGTCATGATCATAAAGTCATTAGCCCCTGTTTGATGCTCATTAAAAGAGGGTTTTTTTTTTCTTTCTTTTTTTGGGGAAAAAACGAGATTTGTAATAATGATTGTTCGAAAATTTGTGATTAAAAAGTAGGAAATTTTTTTAGATTCGCATACAAAATATTTATTGTGAGAATGTATGGTTGAAATAGTAATATTATTTACAGTTGTCCACTATTGTAGTCGTCATATATGACATACATGTGCCGATTAGTGATTTGATACATTAATGTGACAATTTTTTATTACTTTATGCATCAAATCACTAATCATCATATGTACGCCATGTAGGACGACTACAGTAGTAAACGAATGCAAATAGCATTATTCATGATTGAAGATGAATTTTAGGAAAAAAGAAATTTTGGAGAATGATAGACAAACAAGGGCTTGTTTCAAGATTTCAAAATTTATGTATTCTTAATTTTTCTTTTTAATTATGCATATTTTATCAAGAGAAAAACCAGTCATGTTTATTTTTCAAGATTTTTTTCTCTGTTTTTTCCTCTCTTTAAAAACCCCATAAACTTTTTTATTATAATCAGTGAAATAGATTTCTCAATTGTATTTTGCAATTAAGCATCTAATTTAAGTAACATATTCTATTGTTCTTCGTATAAGCAAAAACGATTTTTCATTCTTTCAATTTTTTTTTTTTTTTTTTTTTTTTATGATCGTGAATATCCGAACCAACTTACGCGCACCTCGACTAATCCGACAGGGCCCTGAAGTTTACAGCCGGATACTCACCTCAGTGGCCTTGAGGAATTTTCATTCTTTCAATATCATCGAATCTTTTGTTGGGTTTGACTTTTTTACTTAATTGGTTTTTCTCTAAGATTAAGAAAAAATAGGAGTGAAATCCCCAACCTTTCAGCTAATGCGCAATTAGCTCCCTAATCTACAATAATGAACTTTTAACTTCGCAACTCATTCAAACATGTGAGATTGAATCCCACAAGACAGAAAATGTTGGTTTGACTGTCAAAATATTTTTTAAAAAAACTAAGGCCCTGTTTGATAGCCATAGTTTTTTGTGGAAGGTGGAAAACGTTTTCCTACTTTTTACTATTCACCTGTTTGATTGCACTACTTTTCCAGGGAAAACATTTTCCAACGTTTTCCAAGGTACAAGCGATTGATGCACAAAAGTTAGAAAACGTTTTTTCACCATAGTGGTGGGAAAACGTTTTCCAACTTTTTGACAATTTTTTTTTTTTTTTTTTTTTTTTAGCAATTGGAACACATTCCAAAGTCAATGGTACAAAAATTTATCCATTTAATTGACAATTTGTATAAAAAACAAAGTCAAACGAAAAATTTGTCAGGTGGAAAATTATATCAATCAAACACCATTAATTACAATTCCCTGTAAAACGTTTTCTAGGCAATTCAATTCCCTGCCATTCATTTTCTTTCCACTCATTTTTCACCCTTGCAATCAAACAGACCCTAAAAGAATTGTTATGCCCTTACTTGAACTAATATATATATATATATATATATATATATATATATATAAATGCAATACATTTTAATTACTTTTGAAGTCCTTAACCTTTACACATTGTAATATCCCAAATCAAAGTCCAAACTTTTTCCATGTCTTTATCTCTTTAGAGAGTTAATTCCACTAGTTGACAAGTGAAAACCATAGTTTTTATTTTAAATGGCAAAAAAAAAAAAAAAAAAAAAAAAAAAAAGTTCAAACTAAAAATCTTATAAAATTTCCATTTTATATATGACAGATTTTTGTTTTGTTTTAATATTTAGTTACAAAAAGGGCATAATTTTAAATCATATTTGACTTTTTAACGATCAAACTAACTATTTTTATTACGTGAGAATCCAATCTTACATGTTTGAATGAGTTAGAGAGTCAAAATTTCACTAATATTGAAGATTAGAGAGTTAATTCCACTAGTTGGAAGGTTGGAATTTCAGCCTTGATATTCCCTTAAGATTAGTTTTCACATATAATTCAATGTAATTCCATTTTTCCTGGTTATTTGTTATATGCTTGGTGATTTTCTCGAACAATGGAGTCGATGAGGTAGATGAAGAGAAAATACCATTATTTTGAATTCATTAACAAATTAGTTAGGCCATAAGTTGATTATCACATTATGGACAAATCAGATGCCGTTGAATCATCAGAAGCTCTCTGTCCTGGAAAATGTTAAAGTTGAAATTGTTGAGAAATTGGTTGTTCAAAACCAACAAAGAAATAAGTGAAAAATAGCTAACAACTTCGATAGACCAAACTGAACTGCGATCGACCGAAACTCTGCAGGATTTCAACCAAGAAGCTGCAGGAGGTTTCGGTTGACCATTCGGTCGATCGAAATGGAGGTTCGATTGACCATTCGGTCGACCGAAAAAGTTCGGTTGACCATTCGGTCGATCGAAAAAAGTTCGGTTTGACCAACCGGTCGACCGAAATCTGTGACCGTTTGGACGATTTTTTGCCGTTGGGAATTCATTTTTGGAGGCTTTTCACTTGATTTTTGGCACCATTTCGTGAATAGGAACTAGGCCTATATATATATAGAGGGGTCTAGTTCAATGAAAAAAAACACTTTGAAATCATTACAATCTCCATATATAAGATCAAACTATTTTCTTACTCATATTCTCACATTTTATTGTGTTTCTCAAGTTTTGTTGGTAGAAATACTTTGTGCTTTATATTTCTACTACAAGGCTTTATCAATCCTTCAAACCATTTGCCGAAAAACCTTTAAGCATCTCGAATTTACCGAAGAAGGGGCAAATATTGTTTGAGGACAGCGATCACACGGTTGAGCCTTTGCATCGAAGTTCTTGTTCTTGAATCCTTGTTGCTATTTCGGTTTGTTTATTCTCCTACTCGAAGGTATTATTTCCATCAATCTCAAACAATATTCCTGCAATGGAGAGTGAAACAACAATGGCTACTCTAAAGTTGATGAATCGAGACTTGGTTCGTTTGGATCGCTTTGATGGCACAAATTTCACAAGATGGCAAGATAAGTTGAAATTCCTTCTTACGACGCTAAAGATCTTCTATGTGCTTAATCCGAACTTGGAAGATCTACCTGAACCATCCGACAAAGACACCGATGAATCAAGGGTGAATAGAAAGAAGCGTGAAGATGATGAATTGATATGCCGCGATCATATTCTCAACTCCTTGTCGGATCGATTGTATGATCTATACACCAACACAACGTCACCAAAAGAAATATGGGATGAATTAGAAAGTAAGTACAAAGCGGAGGAAGAAGGTACCAAGAAATTTTTAATTTCTAAGTACTTTGATTTTAAGTTTCTTGAAAATATCCCCTTGCTTCCCCAAATTCATGAATTGCAAGTACTAGTCAACAAGTTGAAGGCAGTGAAGATTGAAATCCCGGAGACCTTTCAAGTGGGGACAATTATTGCTAAACTCCCCGGTACTTGGAAAGGATACCAGAAGAAAATTATGCATAGTTCCGAGGATCACTCCTTGGAACAATTGCAAAAACATTTGCGAATTGAAGAAGAGTCAAGAATGCGTGATAAGAGTGAAAACTCTTATGAAGGCACTTCCAAAGCAAATGCAATTGAGAAAACGGAACCGCCAATAAAATTCAACAAAAGGAAGCCTTCAACGAACTTCAACAAGTTCAAGAAGAAGACAAAAGGAGGTTGTTTTGTGTGTGGCAAATCTGGTCATTATGCAAAAGATTGTAGACACCGAAAACAAAATAACTTCAAGGGCAAAGTGAACTCCATCAAAGAAGATAGAATTGTGGCCACCATTTGTGAAATCAATGCAATCAAGGGAAAAGTTCTCGGATGGTGGTATGATACTTGTGCTACAATACATGTATCTTATGACAAATCTTCTTTCAAGACTTATCATGAAGTTGATGGAGACCAAGAGATTCAAATGGGTAATGAGGTTCGATCTAAAGTGATTGGAAAGGGAAGTGTGGATATCATCTTCACTTCCGACAAGACTATTACCTTGACCAATGTACTACATGTTCCCGACATGACTAGAAATTTGGTTAGTGGAAATCTTTTAGGAAAATCGGGTATCAAAAGTGTGTTTGAATCCGAAAAACTTGTATTATCCCTAAATGGGAAATTTGTTGGAAAAAGCTATTCTAATGAAGGAATGGTCAAATTATGTACCGTTGACAATTTGAATGAGAATAAAAATAACTTTGCTTATGTTGTTGATTTATTTTCATTATGACATGCTAGATTAGGACATATTGAAAAAAGTACTATGAAACGTATGATGAAATATGATTTAATTTCATATGATGAAAATGATGTTTTTAAATGCAAAACTTGTGTAGAAGCAAAAATGATTAAAAGGCCTTATCAAAGTGTAAAAATGACATCTAGTATCTTAGAATTAATTCATACGGATATTTGTGAATTAAATGGCATGTTAACTAGAGGTGAAAATAGGTATTTTATTACCTTTATTGATGATTGTACTAGATACACATATGTTTACTTAATGAAACATAAAAGTGAAGCATTTGATATGTTTAAAATATATAAGAATGAAGTTGAAAATCACCTAAACAAGAAAATAAAAACTTTAAGAAGTGATAGAGGTGGTGAATACTTTTCTAGTGATTTCAACAATTTTTGTGAACAACATGGCATAATTCACCAATGTTCGGCACCTAGAACACCGGAACAAAATGGTTTGGTTGAAAGAAAAAATAGAACTTTAGTTGAAATGATAAATGTCATGCTTACCTATGCTAAGTTGTCATTTAATTTGTGGGGTGAGGCCTTGTTAAGTGAATGTAGAATATTGAATAGAATTCCTTCTAAACAAACTAAGGTTTCTCCTTATGAATCTTGGAAAGGAAGAAAACCTAACATTGGATACTTCAAAGTGTGGGGGGTGTCTTGCTTATTGTAAGAACACAAATCCTAATAGGACCAAGTTGGGTCCAAGAGGCATTAAATATGCCTTTGTTGGATATGCTAGCAATAGCAAATCATATAGATTATTAAACTTGGAGACCAATGTGATTATTGAATCAAGTGATGTAGAGTTCTTTGAGGATTCGCTATCTTCGGATAATGAATTGAGGGAAAATCTCTTAGATATCCCTAGCTCAAGTGGAATACAAGATGAAGCATCTTCTAAAGGTGTTGATGAGTCAAGTGAGTCACGAAGAAGCAAAAGAACTCGAATTGAGAAGTCTTTAGGACCGGATGAAATTGATTCTCAACTCATTTCTTTTTACTTAGTAGAAGGAAATGAATTGAATGTAGTAAGAACAATTCCGTTTGTTCTACATGTTGAAACCGATCCTAAAACTTATAGAGAAGCTATGACTTCTCGTGATAGCATGTTTTGGAAAGATGCAATCAAAGATGAAATGGATTAATAATGTCAAATAATACTTGGGAACTTGTCGATTTACCACCCGGATCCAAACCTATTGGATGTAAATGGGTATTCAGGAGAAAATAAAATGTTGATGGTTCTCTAAACACCTTTAAAGCTAGATTAGTAGCTAAAGGATATCGACAAAGAGAAGGAATAGATTATTTTGATACATATGCACCGGTAGCTAGAATAACATCGATAAGGATATTATTCGCACTAGCTTGGATACATGACTTGCATGTTCACCAAATGGATGTCAAGACGGCATTCTTAAATGGGGATCTCGATGAGGAGGTTTATATGGAGCAACCTGAAGGTTTTGCTCTACCCGAAAATGAACATAAAGTGTGCAAGTTAGTAAAATCGTTATACGGTTTAAAACAGGCACCTAAAAAGTGGCATGAGAAATTTGACTTAGCTATAATTTCGTTTGGTTTTAAACATAACAGCCTAGATAAATATTTATATTCAAAAGTATGTGATGATTATGTGATATTTATATGCTTATATGTTGATGACATGTTGATTATGAGTGATCACATGGATGGAATAAAAGAAATAAAGAGGTTTCTATCTTCCACATTTAAGATGAAAGATCTTGGACAAGTGGATACCATTTTGGGTATCAAAGTCACAAAGACTAGTAGGGGTTACCATTTAAGTCAATCACATTATGTTGAGAATGTGATAAATAAGTTCAAACACTTGAACATAAAGGAAGCAAGTACCCCAATTGATCCATGTTCAAAACTTGTAAAGAATGATGGAAGGGCAATTGCTCAATTAGAATATGCAAGTGTCATTGGGAGTCTTATGTATGCAGTTCAATGCACAAGACCAGACATAGCATATGCAATTAGTAAACTTAGTAGGTTTACTAGCAATCTGGGCAATGACCATTGGAAAGCAATTGGAAGGGTTCTTGGATATTTAAAGAAAACCAAGAACTTAGGTTTACAATATACTAAGTTCCCGGCTGTATTGGAAGGATTTACCGATACTAGTTGGATATCTAGCACAGGTGAGAATAAATCCACTTTCGGTTGGGTGTTCACTCTTGGAGAATGAGCTGTTTCTTGGAAATCAAAGAAACAGACATGTATAATGCACTCGACCATGGAATCCGAATTAGTAGCATTATCGGATACCGGGAAAGAAGCTGAGTGGCTTAAGGATCTCTTTTATGAGATACCTTTGGGACCGAATAATACATCTTCAATATCTATCTTGTGTGATAGTCAAGCCACGTTAGCAAAAGCATACAATGAGGTATACAATGGAAAGTCTAGACATATGAGTCTTATACTATATAAGGAAATTAATCAAAGATGGAATTATTTCCCCTAAATTATGTTAAGTCTATCGAGAATTTAGCGGATTCTCTAACTAAACCTCTAAATCGAGATTTAGTAACATCTACATCGAGTAGGATGGGGTTGAAACTCTTAAAATAGAAAAATTCACCAATGACAGCAACCCTACTTGTCATTACTCAAAAGGTAATTCACGGGTTCAAATGGTAACAACAAGTCATTTGATATGTGGATAGTTTCAGCATTATTTAAATCCACGATAACCCTATCCTAGTTATATAATGCTGGTTGTTACTGAAGTGAGGGTTGAGCTTCAAGCTCTTAATGAAGTTCAGTGCTAAGAGCACAAGCATCTCTAAAAGTAACAAAGATGCTGGAAGAACTTCACCTAGACGAACTTCGAGGTGGTGCCGCCTCAATAGAGAGCTAGAGTTACTCTCTTAAAAGTTTGTCGAAAAGGATGAGCGCAAGGTCATAAAAGCGCTAAGCGAGTTTGAGGAACTGAGAACACGTGGTACTCGTGTGTGTGTTCTTACCGGTATCGTCACATGGAATAACTGGTTCAAAGCTTCGAGCTACCTTTGATTCCGACTTTACTTTGTTAGAATTACACTATGGTTAGATTCAAATCGAAAGATATCTAATCCTTAGACATGAGTATCGTTCATGTTGAATATGAGACTTGTTAATTTTGAACAAGTGGGGGATTGTTGAGAAATTGGTTGTTCAAAACCAACAAAGAAAGAAGTGAAAAATAGCTAACAACTTCGGTCGACCAAACTGAACTGCGATCGACCGAAACTCTGCAGGATTTCAACCAAGAAGTTGCAGGAGGTTTCGGTTGACCATTCGGACGACCGAAATAGAGGTTCGGTTGACCATTCGGTCGACCGAAAAAGTTCGGTTGACCAACCGGTCGACCGAAATCTGTGACCGTTGGACGGTTTTTTGCCGTTGGGAATTCATTTTTGGAGGCTTTTCACTTGGTTTTTGGCACCATTTCGTGAATATGAACTAGGCCTATATATAGAGGGGTCTAGTTCAATGAAAAAAACACTTTGAAATCATTACAATCTCCATATATAAGATCAAACTATTTTCTTACTCATATTCTTACATTTTATTGTGTTTCTCAAGTTTTGTTGGTAGAAATACTTTGTGCTTTATATTTCTACTACAAGGCTTTATCAATCATTCAAACCATTTGCCGGAAAACCTTTAAGCATCTCGAATTTACCGAAGAAGGGACAAATATTGTTTGAGGACAGCAATCACGCGGTTGAGCCTTTGCATCGAAATTCTTGTTCTTGAATCCTTGTTGCTATTTCGGTTTGTTTATTCTCCTACTCGAAGGTATTATTTCCATCAGAAAATGGTGATAATGGCACATGAATGGCATTAAGAACTGAAAATCCTTGTGGAGAAAGAGAAGATTGGTTTTGAAATGGAGATAGGAAATCCGAGCATGATGATGAGAAACCCATCTCGTTTCCATAGTAAAATCTTACTTTAAATTTATTTATGTTATTGAACATGATCATTTTTCTATATATTTTTTTTTTGAGCAAACTCAAAAACATTTGTTCTATTTTCAAATAAAAAAATTATATTTTTCATTGAAGATTACTTTTGGTAACAAATTCTCCCTCTAACCAAAATCTAATTAACATGCAACAAGTCACAAATTAATTATGTCTAGGTGGTCAGTCAATCAATTCAATTATCCTAAGTTTGAATACCATAATTATATCAAAACAATAAATAAAGTTATAAAGAACACACGGATTATTCACAGAGAAATTCAACGCGAGAAAATTTTTGGGCGTTTTTTGTCAGTAAAAAAATAAACGTTTTAATAAACTTACAACCCTCCGACAAAGTTGACGATACAAACTTTTTGACCTCCTGAATGAAGTTTGAAGCAGCCCTCCTGGAATGTGCATACTAACACCAGTCCTGGCTCTTTTTGTAAAGCAGTCCTCCTGGAATGAACACACGAACTTCACTCCCGACTATTCATGCACGTTTATCTCCTGTGGATCTTTTAAAGAACTCCCCGTTCTTCAATATCATTCCTTGATCTTCAATACCTTGATAGAACCAGGAGAAGAATGACACCTTGGTGTTTGATTTGGTGGATTTGATATTTTCAACAAGACAACCGCATAAAATAATTGGGATTGAACAATATAGATTATGTGTAGAATGTAATCTCTCAATGAATTCAAGGTTCAATCTCATTTTCGAAGAATGTGCGGCGCCTGTATTTATATGTTGGACTGTTTAGGTAGTATGAGCCAAGTAAAAGTCTTGGAAATCAAAAATTAGGTTTGACCAGGTAATAAGGTCGCTCGAACGACAATGAGACGAATGTCGAGCTAGGTAGTCTCTATTTCATCCGCTCGAGCACGAGTCCGACGAGCAGCTAGCGAAAAATCGACGTGATTCCTTCTTGCTCCAAACATGAACCCCCAAACCCTACTCTAACTTACCAACTATGAAACTTTATAATTTAGTCCTTAAACTTTTATATTTGTTCAAGTTGGTCATTTTGTTAACAAAATCGTCAGTAAAACATTTAAATCTAACACAAGATATGAGTCTCTATCGGCTAATAGTATGCAGCCATTAGCGGGAGAAATCGATGCCTTATCGGAGAAAGATTTAGAGCACTTCAGAACGGTAAGGCCTATGACCTTCAATATAAATGCAGTGTGTATGTGTATTCGTGTTTGTTGGCAAGATGTACCCATTGTTTCGATCTTACAGATGATATCTAGCCTACAAATAAATTTGAAGATTGCCCAATTTTTGCCATCATTCGATTGAAACATAGAGATGCAGAATGAAGAGCGGGTCGATATTCTGGGTATGTTCTCATTTTTCTTCTATATTTTGAGGGATTTTATAAATTTAATTGCGTATTGAGATCATAAAAGTTTACAATATTTTTAAATGATAAGAAGACTTTTGTTTGCACAGAAAAGACCAAATAAGCTCACGAGTAGTGGCGGATCGAAATCCAAGTGACCACGGGTGGCAAAAAAAAATTCCCATGGAGATAGCACGGGCGACAACAAAGGCTCGCTGGGTACGAGCTTTGCCCCTACTTACAAGGCTCAACGATTAGTGTTATTGATGCATCAACTGTTGCTCATGGAAAGCCCTCAAGCCAACTTTATACGTTCCATCGTGTGAAAGAAAAGATTTCAGGAAAAGAAAATAGTCATAATTATGATAATTCATGTAAATAGCTGGTTTGTATTAGTATGAATAGTATTCAAAAACTTGTCATCTGTTGTTATCTGGTATTAATAGGTGTCATTATTCTTCTCAAAATATCCACTGGTAATAAATATGTTAGGAAGGAGTGAATGTGATACTTAAACGTAATAATTTTTCAAATAAAAGATATATGGGTAATTGGCACAAAACGTCCCTATTTTTGAAGGGTTGTGTGGAAAACGTCCTTACTTTTCATTTTTTGGTGGAAAACGTCCCTATCTTTCACTTTCTTGGCGCAAAACATCCCTACCTTTCACATTTCTTTGGGCAAAACGTCATTTTTCAATAATTTTTAACATAAAATGACCAATATACCCTCCTACTTAAATAAAACAAAAGAAAAGAAAAAGAATAAGAAAGAAGAAATTGCAACTATAGACCCGAACTTTTGAAAAAGTGCAAAGAACCCACTTGAGTTTACATTCTTCCCACACCCAACCCCACCGCCGTCCGCCGTCCATTAACTTCAAAATTGAAGGAATTGATGCATCAATTGGAGCAATTGGAACTTGACACATTGTTGTGGTAACTTGAATTGAGTTTCCCATTATCAAATTGGTGTATTGGAGTAGGTTAGGATCTTCAATTGGTTGAAAAATGGGGTTTAGGGTAGGCCGGATGTTCTTGTGTTCAATCCCAAAATTTTCAAGTTTCTGGGCAAAATTGGTAAAGACCCATATGTCCATTAGGGGCGCCTTGAAGAGACGGTTCAGGTAAGGGTGGTCCGTCGTTTCTGTTCGTGTCTCCGGCACCGAAAAATGGCAAAAAAAATTGCCGAATTCGCTCTGTAGGAAAATTACAGCGAATTCGGCAGTTTCTTTGCCATCTTCCGACGCCGAAGCCACGAACGGAGACGGCGGACCACCCCTACCTGAACCGTCTCTTCAAGGCGCACCTAATGGACATATGGGTCTTCACCAATTTCGCCCAGAAACTTGAAAATTTTGGGATTGAACTCAAGAATATCCGGCCTTTTCGGCATCGCAAATTCGGCAGTTTCTTTGCCATTTTCCGGCGTCGGAGCCACGAACGGCGACGGTGGACCACCCCTACCTGAACCGTCTCTTCAAGGCGCACCTAATGGACATATGGGTCTTCACCAATTTCGCCCAAAAACTTGAAAATTTTGGGATTGAACTCAAGAACATCCTGCCTATAGTTGGTTATTTGCACTTTTTCAAAAGTTCGGGTCTATAGTTGTAATTTATTCTTTCTTTTTCTTTTTCTTTTTCTTTTCTTTTGTTTTATTTAAGTAGGAGGGTATATTGATCATTTTACATTAAAAATTATTGAAAAATGACGTTATGCGCAAAGAAATGTGAAAGGTAGGGATGTTTTGCGTCAAAAAATGAAAGATAAGGACGTTTTTCACATAATCCTTCAAAAGTAGGGACGTTTTGCGCCAATTATCCAAAGATATATCAATGAAATGTCATAAAAAAAATTCAGAGATATTTCTGCGTTGTCCTTTTTAGATCAGGAGAAAATTCCAAGGGCCAAGTAAGCATGGATAGATTAGTCAAACAACTTTACGTCTAGGATTTTCACAATCCTTCCAAATCGTTGACTTTGTCAACATCAATCGATTTATTATAAGCCAGGCCGCCACTCGATCCACGTCCTGACCTTATTGATCATCACGTCAAATGTCAATAAACCCCTGCCTCGAAAATCCCCCCCTCCCCAAAGAGGCACATTATTTGCATACATAAAATATAGAAAAATATTTTGAATACATAATTTTTTTTTATCCGAAATATTACACGAATTTGAGTTCCCACTTATATGAAGTGGGCCTCATGTATAAAATATTGAAAAAAAGAGTCGTGCTTCCTGTCCCCACTTAAAGACATGGAGCAGATAGGGGGCGTCATTTGTATTTTCCCAATTTTCTGAAAAAAATAAAAAATAAATAAATTTCATCAATCTATGTGTCTATTCTGTAGGTACAAAAATTTGAATTCTTGTACCTATAGCAAACTTCTAAAATATATGGGTAAATTTCACCAAAAGTTCCCTTTTTGTAACTATAACATCTATATCCTCAACTTTCAATTTGTGGCGCCATGTCCCCAGTATTTTAACATTGTGTACCCAATTATCCCAAAAATAGAAAACATCAATTGAGGAAAAGGTTGTCTGAATCGGTAAAATTTTCTAAAACTGATTTGCTTCATCTTCGTGTATCACTTTGTCGAGACCTATTACTTTAAAACATGGACGGACCCATTTGAGGAAAAGGTTTTAATGTTTATATTTGATTTTTTTTTTCTTTCATTTTTCCTCTCATTTTCACCCAAATCTATTTTTTATTATTGGGGTTTGTGTTGTAATTGTCGAGTTGGGACCTGTATTGTCTAGTGTTGAGTGAGAGTAGGTGAAATATGAACGTCATAACAGAAGGTTGGGAAGTGACACTCGTGAACATTGGGGAATGAAGTCTCGTTTCTGTAGTGAACTAATTCGTTAACATACCGTCGAATCCTATCATCTCCACCCGTAAGAACTACGAGATCACCCCAAGGGCACCTTTGGCATCCAGGTGTCCGTTAATACTGATTCGATTCGAGCTCTTGGATGCATGTATCATAAATCTTTGCTGAATGTGATATTGGATTTATACCTTTTTTTTTCATAAATTTTCGAAGCTATCACACATACAATCATACTCAAATCGATTGAATTGTTGCAATTTTAGCTACATAACATCAAACACTCATCCCTATCTACCTCTTTCCCATGCTCTTGGCAAACCACCAATGTTTTTCCTTTTCCGTGATATCATAAAAACCCGTTCATTATTGTTCTAAATACAGAGATATTTATCGCTTATATTTATCAACATACCCAATTACAGAAGGAAAACCAATTTCCTTAAGGGCGTGTTTGATACCATCCATTTTCCCTAGAAAAGGGAAAAACTTTTCCATTTTCACAAATTTTTTGTGTTTGATACACCGAATTTTTCATGGAATTGAATTCCCACCTTTTCCTAGGTACAATCCACCAATGCACATTTTGATTGAAAATGTTTTCCCACCTATTAGGTGATTTTTGATTTTTCATCTTTTTTTGTTGGCAATGAGAACAAATTCTAGATTCAATGGAAAAAAAAAATTTATCCATTTAATTGACAATTTGTATAAAAAAAACGAAGTCAAACGAACACAAAAAAAATTTCAAAATAATTTTTTAATTTTTTTTTGACTTTATGGCAATGAAAACAAATGTTAATACAAATTGTAAAACACTTTATCCTAAAAAGTAACAATTTGTATGAAAAATAAAAATAAATGAATTAAATGGAAAATTATACCAATCAAATACCACTAATTACAATTTATTCTAAAACAAATTTTAGATAATTCAATTTCCAACAATTTTTTTTCTTCGTACTCAAATTCTACCCATGAAATCAAACGCACCCTAAAAGTGTAAGATAAACCAAAAACAGACCCTGTTTTTGCCTTTTTCTGAAGCAGTATACAATTACAGGCACGCATATGCATGTGGGTTTGCTGAAACTGGGAAGCATTTGGAGTTGGAGAAATTTTTGTTTTTTCTTTCACTCATTGTTCATAAAACTTCATTCCAAGGTGAGATTTTTTTTCCCCAATTTTTCTTATATATTTATTCATTGTAATGTTGTTCAAAGCTTATAAATGTGCGTTTCTGGTATGAACCGAGTTATATTGGACGGTAATTCACGATTTTTCTGATTTTTTGTTCAAGGTTTTTGATAATTATTTGCTAGATGAGATGTTAGTAGTTCTCACTTCTGCCACGGATAAAGGCGCCCTTTTTGTGTAATCTGGGGCCTGGTCATTTTTGTTTGAGTTGACTTTGTTAGTTTTTAAGTATGTTCTTTCTGAAGCCTGATTATGGTACATGACTAATGATTATTTTTGTTTCATGGTGGCATATTGCTGTATGATGTTTTTGTTGCCATCATTGTGTCAATTTGGTCAAATATTGTGCAGTACACTGATAAAGATTTGTTTCCAATGAATTGTTGGGATTACTTGAAATTATAAAAACCTTATTATCTTGTAGAAAAGGGGTTGTAGACAAGAAATAAGCTTCGGCTATGTAGTATTAGAAATTGGAAATATTCAATTGGATCCTATGGGAATGACGTGAAAAAGGAAATGATTGCTAATTCAAGTGTTTTATTCCACCACAAGTTCTGTGTCTTTTTTCCCTTCGAGCTAAGATTCTAAAGTTTCCATCACCCTTCCATTGTTCATAAATGGAATAGCCAAATATGTTTCAGATTATGTTCGAAGCGTGAGATTGCTGACTTAACTATCAGATCTGATTGTTCCTCTTCAAACTTTTAAAACTTCTGGAGAATTGAGTGCTGAAGATCTGTTGATAGTAGTGACAAGATTTTTCTTACTTTGTCTTGCTTTAGAGAATGCTGTATGAAGCACTTATAGAATTCCTAAACTAGCACATGATTCAACTCAAATTGGCAATTTAAGTTCCATATGCCAGCAGTAAATCCAAAGGCTAGGATTCATACAACTAACTTAATAAAGTAGACGTTAATTAAAGTTTTACACACAGACATTACAATCTAGTTTCATGTTCTTAACTTTACCTAGTGTCTTTTCTCGTTAGCTTTTATTTACCTATTGTTGTATGAGAAAATGTGGATCATTATACAAGACTCTATTGGCATATCTGCAGATAAATAAGACAGCTATTATTCAATACTGGACCATTAAGAATCACAGTGCCATACTTATGCGACCCGCTTCAAAACCAAGGATCTTAGAAACAAACCATATGTGTTGTTTAGTATTAGTTTCATCACTCCTTTTTGAAGCCCTCAATAGATATGTATGCATCAGTATAGTTGTCCCTAGATATTATTAACAAGGAAATAAATTTTTCTCCCTTTATGGTTCATTAGCTAGTGTTTACTTGTTCTCAATGATGTTTATTTATCTGACCCTAGAAAGTTGGTCTTGTTACCTCTCATTTCTTTGCTCCATGCCATTTGAAAATTGTATGAATGTCAAGTGAAGTTATGCGTCATGGACATCAGTTAGAACTTAGAAGGTACCTGTTGGTTAGTCGTACACAAAATGTTTTACAACCAGTCCGAAGAAAGTCACCAATCTAATATGATGTTGAAAATTCAAATCAGAATGCATAATTTCTAATACGTTTTTCCATTTTAAAAACTTCCATATTCCAATTTCAATTTGCTTCAGAGAATGAATTATCATTACGCTTCATCTGTGTATGCTTCATTTTGCATTCTAGTCTGATTAAAGTCTGAAGTAAGAGGAAACCATTTCTTCATATACCAACTATTTTCACTTGTATCTATGATTAATCCTTTTATAGAATTTTTTTTTTTTTTTTGAAATAACTATATTTTTAAGGTTGATTATGTGATTCAATCTTTCTCACTTAGTCTTTTTATTTTCATTTTTTCTTATTCGAATAGCATTCATTTGTATATTTCCATGTTGTTGGACTCTTAGGGATGCAATTTAAGTTAATCTTTGATGTGAAATTGGACTTGTACCTCACGAGTTGAAGAAGCCTTACTACTTAGATTGTTGCGTGATTGTCATGTGAGTGTTGCGCTTAATGTGCATAGTTGAACGGTATATACTTCTATTATTAGTATATGACGGTGTAATGTATGATTCCTTTGCATAACCAATCAATTCGATTCACCACTCCCAATTCGCTAAAGTAGGGTTTTTACTTAGAGTGGAACTTGGTTGTACCATCATGCTCTTTTCTACAAATTTTTTAAATTTGTGAAATTAAGACTTTATTTAAATTTGTTATGTCTTCAGGTATTTTCGAAAACATATGGATCAAACCACACTCCCATCTCTATTAATAGGTCTAAAATATACTTCCTTAGCGATATTGAAGTCCTCTTATGGTTCTTGCCATCTCCTTAAAAAAAAATACTTCAGTTGGCCAAGATCTTTGATCTCAAATTCCTTAGTCAAGACTTCTTTCAATTTCTCCATCTCCAGCACATCATCTCCTATAATAATTATATCATCTATGTTCACAATCAATATAGTTACCTTCCCTTTTACAGTTTTACTGATCATTTGAGGAACAAAGTGTGATCATATTGTGCTTGATTATATCCACGAATCTTAATATCTTTCGTGAACCTATCTACCCATGCCGTGGAGATTGCTTAAGGCCATAGAGTGACTGTTTTAGTTTACACACTTTTCGGGCACTATTTTGTATTTTCCCTTCAAAGTCTTAAGAAATAGTCATGTATACTTACTCCTCTAGGTCTCCATTTAGAAAAGTGTTCTTCGCATCCAATTGTTTTAAAGTCCAATCTAAATTGCCAGCGAGTGATAATAGAAATGGAATAGTGTTCTGATTTGCAATGAAAGCAATCGTCTCTTGATAATCTATGCCATAAGTCTGTGTAAAACGCTTTGCTACTAATCTGGATTTGTCCCTTCAAACAAACCATCATATTACTTGAATATTAACATCCATTTGCAGCTTATGTTGTGCTTCTCCTTTGGCAATTCTTCAAGCTTCCTTGTTCCACTCTTTTCCAGGGTATTCATCTCCTCATGTAGTGCCTTGTGTTGAATCAACGAATAATTGATTTCTAAATTTGCATTATTCTTTGTTGATCAACATGTTTTTGGGATTGTTCTAGTGTTCATCTCTTACGTCACGCTTCCTCCTACATCATTTGGTATCAGAGCGTGTTTTTTTCCATGAAATTTGTTTTATTGCTTTAAAAACTAATGTATGTATCATGTTATGTATTACTCAACACGTGTATTTGTTTTCTTGTGCAGGATTTTCATTTTCTTAACCATGAGAATGGATGAAAGAATCCCAGATAGGCAAACTTATGACAGAACTCATCAAGCCTGGTCGGTAGGGAGGCATGCCTTTTTTGATCTACCCTTCATGCCTCCTTTGGTATTTGTGTATCTCTTAAAAGAATGTTATGCTTATGGTATTTTTCCCAGTCCTTTTATTTTAAGTTGTTTGGACTATACATGTGTTCTGCTGCCCCATTCTGCTAAATGATCAATTGTCAAAAACGATGCTCAACTAGATGCTATTTTGTTTTGGGGTTGGGGTTGGGGTTGGGGTTGTGGGATGCAATGAGGCCGTGTTTGAAACTTCTAGTATTTAAGATGTATATAGTAAATCAAAGTTTACATTTGAACCAGCTTAAACATTTATCAAACATTACTCTTTTCGAATTGTTCTATGTTATTTGGGATTTGAAATTCATCTCAGACCAGCTTACTCCTTTAGAAGCACTTGTTAGTTTCCTAATTCTGTTGCAAATGGTATTTGATTAGTTAAAACTGTGCTCTTCAGTTTCTCTTTCAGATTGTGCAAAGAAAACTTCAGTATATATGCATTGCTAATCATGGAAGAGCAATTATGCTTTCCAATTGAGCAGATACCAATTAGAGAAAATTACAACTACGGTCCTCATTTGGGTTGATTGGCATTTGAATTCCTGTTCCAAATTTCCTCCAGAACAGGTTAAATATGGTGAAAAGATAATTTCACCCTCATGTTCAAATAAAGAACTAAGGGTCCTTTTGATAGAAAGATGAAAAATGGGTGGCAAATAAAATGTTTGGCAGTGAAATGATTTGCTTGGAATTTGTTTGAGAGGTAAAGGTGTTTGATTGGTATAATTTTTCACCCGACAAATTTTTCGTTTGGATTTTGTTTTTTAAGCAAATTGTCAATTAAATGGATAAATTTTTTTACCATTGACTTTGGAATGTGCTCCAATTGCTATATCAAAATAAAAAAAAAAATAAAAATAAAAAAAAAAAAAATATTGGTCAAAAAGCTGGAAAATATTTTTCAACTTTTGTGCATCAACAACTTGTGCCTAACAAACATTTTCCATGGCAAATTTGGCTAATTAAACAGCCAAAAGTAGGAATTAGAAAAATATTTTCCTAGTTCCATGACAAATAAAACGTATCAAATGAACCTTTAAAATATCGAAAAACAATAGAAATTAAAATATCCCATCCCTTCTCCCACCGTTAATCCTCCTCACATTCGTTCACTACTACTGAATATTAGCACTAAGAACCCACAGAAAGTTGTGAGAGCTAGGAATCATTGTTGCAGAACAGTATCAGTTCTTTTTGTATCTCCTCCTTACCTGTCCTAAGCTTTTCGCAGTTTCATTTGGCTCCCAGTCATTCTTAGGCACTTTAATTTGCTAAATAAGCCCTTGTTTGACATCCATTAATTTATTTTAGTTTTCGCTCTAGGATCATTTTCAACCACACATTCACACATTAAATATTCTATATATAAACCCAAAATTTTTTCTACTTCTTAACCACACATTCTCCTAAAAATACCATTAATCATTTTTTCCCAATTAATGGGAATCAAACGGGGGCTAAATAAGCCCTATCAAGGAAATAAAAAAACATAATTTTGAAACTAAAGCTTGTCAGATTTATTTCATAATGATAGCAATAGGAAATAAATAATTTTCCTTCTGAAGCATGTACAATCTCCCTTTTGAAACCTAATTCAGAAGCATTATGTTATATTCTAATTCACAGAGTCAATCTGTAACGCCCCGAGTTCCGTGAACCCGGAATGCTACGTCATCATCTTTTTGCCCTAATTTAACTGAAAAGTTTGGCGGAATAACTAACTTTTAAAAAAAAACATCACATTTAAAATTTGTGAACGTTAACGGCAATAAACCTCATTAGAATTAACTTAAAGAAAATTGATTAAATTTTAAACTCAAGTTTGAAATAGCGGAAACGACAAAGTAAGTTCATAACGTTCAAATGAGTGAAATTTAAAAGTAAATTAAAAACTGTTAACTACTATTATTCGTTCGTGCCACCACTGCCCATCAGATTCGGCTGTCTCCAAAATCTGCAATATTGTTAAAAATAGTGGAATGAGCATTTCGAAGAAATACTCAGTAGACTCATCGCCAGTAATTAATTTACAGAATAATTGAACACATAACTATGCAGATTATACAGTGATATTCTCATGGGCTTATTTTCTTTGAAAAATCATAGGTTCTTTAAAATCATAGGGTGTGGGTAGTCTGTCTCATGCATTTAAGCAAGTAAGTTATGCATAACATCATCTTATCTCATAAGAGATTCTCTTTCTTCTCGTGCAATTAAGCATATAAGTTATGACAAGCATAACAACATAATCTATCTCATAAGAGATTCTCATCTTATGCATTAAAGCATATAAATCACATAAAATCACATAATACATGCAATTATAATTTAAACTAATTAATGGAGGCGAGTCTACCTCAATCTATCTCGATTTGCGTGAAAAGTGGAGCGGGAAGAAAAATCTCAGTTCCTCAATCGTTCGTACGTTTCGTCTAGCCAAAAATAGAAAATAAACTTTGAATTAGTGTTTCGAAATTTTTAAAGATTAAAAACGATAAAAATAAAGTTTAGGGACTTAATTGGAATTTATTAAAATTGAAAATAAAAGTTTAAGGGCTAAAATTGAACTTTTCCGAAATAGGGACTAAATTGAAAATTTATTAAAACTGAAAATAGGAATTTAAGGACTGAAATGGATTTTTTCGAAATCTGTGGGCTGATTTATTTTAAAACATAAATTTTGGGGCTGTTCTTCTTTAAAAATTGAACTTTGGGACTGAAATAAATTATTTTAAAACTTAAGGGACTAAAATAAACTAATTTCTAAACTAGGGGCTTAAAAATAATTTTCAAAAATCAAAATTAACAAAACTCTCACACTCTCTTTCTCTCGTTCAAACGAGAGTTGAGAGAGGAGGCGACGGGAAGGGGGCGAAGCCCCTTCCTTCGATTCCGGCCGGCGACGCCAGCGCCGGCGTCGCATGGTAATGCCGGTGGTGTGGGGGTGGTGATTGGGTGGTTTGGCGTTCGGGTTGGAGAGAAATCGGGGCTTGGAGGCTCGATTTTCTTGGACTTTCCGGCGGCGAACTGGTTGGAAAGTAGGTCGGAATTAAGGTAAGTTCGTGGGCTCTCTTATTTCTTGGTTTTGGTTTTTGATTTGGGGCTTGATTTTTTTTTGGGTTGCCTGGAAGGTGGGCTGGGCGTTCTTGTGGTGGCGAGAGGTGGAGTTGGTGCGGTGGCTCATGTGGATGGCTGCAGTGGTGTTGGAGGTGGTTATGTGGGTTGAACGGTGGTCGTGTGCAGTGGTGTTGGGCTAGGGAGGTGGTTCTGGATTGTGGGGTGGATGGCTGCAGTTCGTGGGTTTGCAGTCAGTGTTAGTGGTGGCTGTGGGTTGGAGCAGTCGGTGTTGGTAGTGTCTGTGGCCATGGACGGCTGTGGCCTGGGTTTGGAGGTGGTGGTGTGGATGCTAGAAATTGGTTTTCTAGCATCAAGGGTAAGTTTCTCAATCAGGCAGATGAACCGGGAGTTAACTGCATGGAGGAGAGGAATTGAATTTTTCTTACCTAGGCTGCTACTGTTGTGGCTACGTGAGGTTGAGGGGGGAGTGGGGTGTTATATGGATAGTAAAAATCTAGGGCACGAATCCCTAGGGCAATAAGTGGACCAGAAATTGGGCCGGAAGAATTGTCTAATTGGACTTAGAGAATTGGACTAAAACGAACATATTTGGACTAACGAAATATTGGACCCGAAATAATAATATATATCGTATTTAATTTCGGATTTAAAACGATAAGGAATTTAATAAATTAAAATATTTGAAATTGGACTCGATTCTAATAAATCTAAATTAGTTTAACAACGGCTAGACGAACGCGCTTTTACTTTTAAAACTCGGGTTTAAGATTTAACTACACGTTTTTCAAGAAACATAAATTAAAATTCTCGGTCGCTACACAATCTTCAATAGAAATGAATGGGATTAATCCAAGGAACTGTTCAAGCCACTAATTGTCCAAATTCTAGTACAGTAGTACCTAAAGTTTAGTCTAGAGGGATTGATTTCAAGGCTGCTCACTTGCTTTTAAAGTAGACTGACTAGAATTTCTTAGAATACTGAGTGTAACTGTATATTTGATTCTTGTAAAAATTGTGTGACCAATATCAGTTTTGTATATTATAAAGACTTGGGGGTCCATCTTAAAAGGTCAACCTTATTAAGAGGAGTAGCCCAAGACCTTTATAAATTGGCTTATATTTACATCTTTATTCGATGTGGGATTATATCCCTTAACATGCCCCCGCAAGATGGTGGCTCATTTGAGCATACCAATTTTGAAATCCATACGCTCATATTTTTGAGTCTTACGAGGATCGAATCGTTCGTTGGAGTTTAATGGGCTCTGATACCATATAAAGACTTGGGGGTCCATCTTAAAAGGTCAACCTTATTAAAAGGAGTAGCCCAAGATCTTTATAAATTGACCTATATTTACATCTTTATTCGATGTGGGATTATATCCCTTAACATATATCAATGTGGCAATATGTTATCAGTAAGTAAACTGGCAATATCTTTCGCACTCGTGCATTTTTGTTCTATTAATAGAAACGTCAGTAAAACTTCATTGCTGTGTATGTTCTAGAAACTAGAATAAACGTAACTGAAACTTTAAAATGACTAAGCTTCATATGCTGAAGCCTTGACAGCAAGTTACTACCAGTGCTGCATATTTATTTTGATTTTCTCGTTTAACAATGGTACTTATTCAAATCATTACATTTGACAGGAACATGCAAGGCAACTGCAAAGTTCCATGCATTACAAGAGCAAGTGCATCAAGTCCTGCACAATGACCCTCAACCTGGTCCTGCTACTTTCATTGCTTATTGCCTCTGTCTTCTGCCCATATTTGAAACACACAGAGAGGGCTTGAGTCATTTGATTATATCTGCTCTTCGTCGCTTTCTGAAAACGGGATCCACTGCTGAAGACATACTCAATGCAAAACTTTTCGCTGCCAAATTATTTTTGGATATTACTGGTGGTAGTATGGTACATGACGAAAGGATTCTACTAAAGATTCTTCAGGTTTTTGACGTCAGTTTAGAAAATATAGAGGAAGTTATTCACGATTCTAATTTGAAGAGGAGTATTAATATAGACACAGCAAAAGAATTAGTTGAACAGTATACTTTTGAGTTGATAGAATCCCAATCATTCATGAATGCTGTTTCACTATTGGAGCACTTCTCTATCCGTAAGTCCGGGGAGTCATTTTTGCTTAAAATGATGGAATGCGGAGAATATAAAGCAGCCGAAAAGTGGGCCACATTCATGGGAAAATCTATGTTGTGCGTGCTTGTCCGAGAATATGTTGACAGGAAGCTTGTAAAACTTGCTTACAGTATTATAAAGAAAAATAACATGCATCAGGAATTCCCTGAACTATATCATCAGTCTAAAGAAAGGCAAGTTAATTCAATGTAACTTACTGGGTTCCATCTGTTGTTTTGTGTTACATTTTCTTAGTACCTCACTTGGTTTTATATGAAATTGCAGCTCACTGAAGAAACTAGCAGAAAAAGGTGTCTGGGATGTAGCGGAGGCTAGAGCAAATGCCGATAAACAACTTCTTGAGTATTTGGTAGGTAGTTGGGACATGGGTAGAAGCTCTATTTGTTCTTTCCATGACACCTGTGGGAAAAATAATTTGGGAGCGGAAGTACATTGACCAGGCTAAAGCTGCGAATCCTCTGTTGTTGAGGCAAATTGGTGATGAGCAATCCAAAATTTCCTATCGCCTTTTACTGAATTGGCATCGCAGCAAAATGAAATAAAAAATGATAATAACATACAAGTGTCATGAACCTTTCTTTTCCTAAATTCACTTATCAAAGAAATTCAAGATCCTATTAACATTAAGCATGGATATTGTGACATTTTTGTATTTTGTTTTTGTTGTAACCGGCATTCTGGAAGAGGGGGTGATGCAGGAGCATGGCTTTCAGATTATCCTTCCCGCTTAGTGGTTAAGATGATTTTAGGTTAATAATTGCCCCTATTTAACTGCAGTTGGAATGAACCTGCATGCATAATGAAAAGCTCCAGAAACATTAAATGAATTTTTTTCCAGAATATAATTAAGGCATAGAAGTTCCTCTGCCTTTTTATTTAAATGATTAAAGACCCAGTGGTGAAATTGGTAATTGAACTTTTTCTTTAAAGTTTTTTTCACTCATGTTTTTCCAATATTTTAATAGACTGAAGACACAAGAAATGAACTCCTTTGTTTTCTTTCTGCAATTTGAGGTTTATTTGGCAATGGAAGCTGGCTACTCGGAAAAGGTAGAAGAACTTTGTGATCGCTATTCCCTCAAAGGTTTCGTGAATGTCAAAGGTATGCTTGAGGAGACATTATACATTATCTTCCACATTAATATCTTCTCTTGTTTTACATCAATTGCCCCTACCTAATTTGGCAAGTAATAGTAGGTATCAGCACTAGAAGGGGTTCGCTTAAGTTACCCATCAAATGTTTGTTACCTTGTGAATACCTTGTTCAGGAGCTTGACCTAGTAAATAACCTGCGTTATAAAAATATTTGTCCACATAAAAGGATCATGAACTTAAAAAATGCTAATTTTGTGCATCCTGATTTTGAAGTGGAGTGAGAATGCAGAAAATGTGTCTTTGTTTAGGACAGATGTTTACATTTGACTAGGGCATTTTGAGAGGCTTTCAGGTAGATTCCCTGACAAGATACTGAGGTTATGATACTCGAGGACTCTGCTTGCTATCTGAGTTTGATTTCAGGTTGTTTATTCCGCTCAAATCCATATCTAGGTTTCTGATAGAGTTAAGGATGTAAATACCAATTTGATTTCCTTCTCTTTTTGGGAGCAAAAAGTCAATTAAATTGACACAGTCCTTCAAATGATTTCCTTGCGTTCAGTTTGTAAATGAAACACACTTAGCCCCTGTTTGTCACCCATTATTTTACATTCTACCACATTATTTTTTCTACGGTACTCATTTTCAACCACACTCTTCATTAAAATAATATTACACGCAAACCAAAAACTTTTCATTCTTTTTTAACCACACATTCTCCATCAATCTACTATTCCATAATACATTTTTCAAAATTAAAGGGGCTCAAACACACCCTTAATTCCATCTGGTGAGTCAAAAAATCTAAAGTTCAAGGATTATGGCATAATTTTTTGTTAGTCTGATGAAGTTCTGTTGAAGACGAGTTGAATACATCTCTAAAAGTTTTAAGTTTTTAGATGGGATGGTTAACGTGGTATCTGAGCCAGGCAAAAGACCTGAGTTCAAGTCTCTTTACTTGCGCTTGTCTACTTTTGAAGAAGTTTTCATCAAAATAATAAAGTCCATCGGTGATCGTCAAACATCTTCCCCGAATGTAGGTCCTGAATTTCATAGCAAGAATTAAGAAATTTGCAACACAGTTAAGAGTCCTTGGGAATTTGCTATTAGACAAGATTACGCAAAGATTTTATTCGTATGGACGGATTCTAAATCTAGATCTTCGGATGTGACCATTGAACTTCGTGCAACCGGAGACAAACTACATCAGTTATTCCAATTTGTAAATGACAGGAACATGGAGATTATACGTTAAATGAATGTGACAAACTAGTCACGTGATGAGATGCACTTGGATCATTGATCCAAGGTGCTGGATTCAATGAGCTAGTGAGCGAACTTAAAAGGGCTACCATTTTGGGCAAGAGAACTAGAGAGGATACTGAGGCTGAGTTTGGTTTAGCAACTTGTTGAGATGTTCAAGTTGCTTCCAGACCCAGTTGAAAGAAGTTGTTTCAGTTTGACATCCACTCGTCTACGAAACTAACCGCCTACGAAACTACCCCCTTGCAATTTGCTGGCTTTCCATGTGACTTCCAGCATCTTTCTCGTGTGCCTCGGCTTAATCAAAAATCATGCCAAAATTTACCTCTTTTCAAACTTTCATAGTGTTGGCTAGCTAGTTTTTGATCAAACATAATTGGTGCATTATTAAGTGCAGAATTTTAAATAGGAGACTTTGTTCCGCATTGTTACCAACTGGTAACTTCCCTCCTATCTTCTGGAAAGACTCTAGTAGTAGAGATTTCGGACATTGTTAATCAAACAAAGAGATTGCCAAGAAACAATGGTAAAGAATAGTTCTTTGATAATTTTGGCATAAATAACTGGAACAAATAATAAAAAGCTTGTTGATTCTAGTATCTGAAACCATTTTAACCTTATTGTCTAAAAGCCAACGTGAATTCCTTATAAATCTTCTCTTCAAAAAGTCTGTACATGACAGTGGACATCTAAGAGGTTTTTGGAAGAAATTTTTCATTTTTACAACTGTATTAGTTTCCATTTTTATTAATTCGATTTGGCTAGTGTCATTGTTATCTAAAAATTAGCTTATGTTCCACTATTGTGAATGAGTCACGAGAAGTGCAAGCAGATAATTTTGGGGTTCCAATAACATTTTCTTTAAAAGTTTTATCTCAGTAAGTTTAAATTATGGATTTGATTGAGCGGTTGTACTTCTTTTCCATCTTTTTGTAACATAAATAGGAAAATTCACCTTTGTTGTTTTAGTATAGTTCTTTTCATTTCATTTCATTACATCATTCAATTTAGAAAGAAATACAAACATTGATACAGGAATATGTTTATTTACTTTTTCCTAACCAAAGTTCTTTCAATCATATTGCATAGAGCTGGAGGCTAATGTTGTCCACAACGGATATTTGCATCTTGACGAATTGTTGATTGAGGATGTTGTTTGGGTAGATGAAGTGAATGGTTTGCTTGAAGCAACATCATACTTCGAGGATTGCAAAATTATTGGCGTTGACTGTGAATGGAAACCTAATTATGAAAAGGGCAGCAAACCCAGTAAGGTACTTCCAGTTTATCCATTGCCAATAGCACGTTTACATCTCTCAATATGTTCTCCTCTTGGTTTCATTAAGATTAAGTGCTTATGGAAGAACCTTTTCTGTGTCATATAGTACTTGAACTTCAGAGAATAGCATTACTACTAGAAATGATTCAAAAATACGTGCATTTTCCTTTTCACATTTTAGAAAAAAGGGGATGCATTATTGAAGCATATGGAAATACACATTGCATTCTGACAAAAGAAACATCTTATACATATTCTGCGCAAGTCTCTTCTGCTTCTCCAATTCGAGAAGAAGTTGCCTTTCCCCCTATATTTTTTCAATCCTTGTGTGGGTTGCCTTTCAAAGTCTTAATTCAAATCATATAAATATGTGCGCACATTAGTGAATGCATGTGTACATGCTTCAGGTGCATGTTTACTTATTATGGCCTTGTTGCTTCTTTAAGGGTGACCAAAAAAAAAAAAAAAAAAAGGAGAGCAAAAAATGAAGTGAATCATGCCTACAGCTTCAGGAATAC
Source organism: Osmanthus fragrans (assembly GCA_019395295.1). NCBI lineage: Eukaryota > Viridiplantae > Streptophyta > Magnoliopsida > Lamiales > Oleaceae > Osmanthus > Osmanthus fragrans. Next base: position 25,503,075 of record CM033356.1, read on the forward strand.
AATCTTAAAGGTGATATGTTGATTGCTATGATAAATAACATTCATGATTTTCGATCTGTATTATTTTAGACCGCTGGATACATATTCCCAGAAAACACTTCTTTAAATATGATTATCCAAAAGCACAAAGATTTGATTTTGTTGGTTCACATGCCACAGCCTCTCTCGTGCAAGTCCCAATGTATATTTTGCAATGCCATAACAATTTTATATGATTTCCCATGCTACAGGTTTCTATCATGCAAATTGCTTCTGAGAAGAAGGTTTATATATTTGACTTGATAAAGCTATATGAAGAATTTCCGACTGTACTAGATGAATGCCTTGCCCGTGTATTGCACTCTCCAAGTGTTCTGAAGCTTGGTGAGTTCATAGATACAATTATTTGGGCTATTGGAATGTAATTATTTGATTCGAAATTGTTTTTGCATGCTAATTCAAGTCCAATGTCCAAGCAAGACATAGTTACCAGAACTATACTAACTGTATGAAAAACAGGAAAAAATGATTTGAGTCTTTCTGCATTGTTGTCAAAGTCTAAAAGTTTATTTATTTATATATTATCATTATATCCTCGACATCCAGATATTCTCCCGGTTCAATGTTTTGAAAGTAGTTTGTTTCTTTAGTTTGACTTCATTGCCAAACAATGTCTACAACTCTATAAAATTAAAGGGACATCCACATTCTGTAGGGAGGGACATCCACATTTTGTAGGGTTCACATTTGATCTCGTTATGAATAAATAATTCAATTTTGAAAAAAAGTGACTAAAGTTGTGAATTTGTTATCTACAGGCTACAATTTTCAATGTGATGCAAAGCAGCTTGCTCATTCTTATGGAGATCTGAATTGTTTCAAGCAATGTGAGATGATCCTTGATATTCAGAATGTGTTCAAAGAGCTGCGAGGTGGTCTTTCTGGTTTAGCAAAGGTACTCCGGCCACCAACTGTACTTGTTTTCTGTCAATGTGATATTTCATTGACCATCATGAGTTTGCAAGTCCTTTTTTTTGCTTTGTTAATTCTTTTTCTGCTTCTATCATGGTCAAGTGGTTGTCATATTAAAATCTCTCTTGGGCATTATGTTCATGACAACAGAAGATACTGGGAACTGGTTTGAACAAAACAAGACGGAACAGCAACTGGGAGCAACGGCCTTTGACTCAGTATCAGGCAAGTGTTTTGTGTTCTGTATTGACTAAACTATCAGGCACAACTAGGGGAGCCGGACTGCCCCAGTGCCAGGTGTCCCGTATAGGAAAAGCCAGTCATGTCAAGGCACAGCCTGGACTGTGCTGTGCTGTGGGTTGGCTCACCCCTTGAGCCAGGTCTACAGGTCCATTACCCACATAGCAGGCCTCTTTTTTGTGAGAGAAAGAAGCCGTTGAAATATTTAGTTGCTGAGGGACTTTGTTCAGTGTGTTAAGACTATTCAATGGACTCTTCTTCGTACCAAGGAAAAAGTTCATTTATTTTATTTTTTTACTGCAAAAAAAATTTACAACTAAACTAAAACTGCAGCACGACCCAGTTTACATCTCTCGACACAGCAGTGTTAAATTGCCAGCCTATAAGAAATGAGGGCGCTCTAATCACATGCTTTATCTTTTCTTGAAGAAGCTTGTGAAGTGACTATTATTTGGGAACTTCACTTTCAACATTCTCCCTTTCTCCGACTCGATAGACTTTTCATTATCTGGAGTTACTTGATATCTGAACTCTATATATTCTGTCTCATTTGGTTTGAATATTTGTGCAGCTGGAATATGCTGCTCTTGATGCTGCTGTCCTCCTCCACATATTTCAGCATGTCCGCAACCATTCGCTGCCAACGGACTCACTTGATGAACATTCCAGAATCGAATGGAAATCTTGCATTGTACGGATTCCAGAACCGATGTCTTGATCTCACTCCCTCTCTATTTTTATATTATATCTATCTATCTATTGGTACAGGATATAATTTAGTGATTGATTATGCTAATTCGTAAAATTCTAACTAATCCCGGGAATAAATGCAGGTTTCACACATGGACATCACCAAAACGGCGAAAAAGGACACCAAAACCAAAAGCAAGTTTGATCCTGGGACGAACGAGTCTTCAGAAAGCATCGCGAGGCATGAGCCTTGTCCACCAATGTAAAGTTAGGCTGCAAATTGCCCTTTCTCATTGCTTTTAATCTAATTTTAACTTGTGAACATTTCCATTGGTCTGAGACCGACCAAGATGTCTTGTACTAGGAAAAAAATTTGTGTATAAATGTTGTTTTAATCCTTTAATATTAATCATAAAATCTTGTGACCCTCCATATTTCTCTCTTATTTTTGAGGTTATATTATTCTCTCTTTCTAATTTCAAGTCAAACAGAATATAAAAGGGAAAAGAAATCCATTTGTCCTCTCTTAAACTCTATTCACACCTCTCTCTCCCTCTCTTTTCTATATATAGATAGAAAGCTTTGTTTCCCTTCTCTCTCTATCAATCATTGAACGTATATCGCTATGGAGAGAGAGAGGGAGACGACGAGCCGGAGCACTGGTCGAAGGGTAGGTGTCAAAGCTTATGATACAAATGTTGATCTCTACGGTCATAAATCCAACATCCCTCGACCGGCTATGTGCAGAGATGTCGTCGTTGCTCCAAAACCTCGATCCCGAGCGTGGTACAGTGATCGCGAGATGAAAAGGAGGAAAAAAAGAATTGTCACATACAAATACTACTCAGTTGAAGGCAAGGTTAAGAGTTCATTTCGAAAAAGTATTCGTTGGTTCAAGAATACTTGCTCCAAAATTGTGCATGGATTCTAGAGGATCTATCTTTCAAATTTCTGCATGTCTGCATGCAAAATCTCATCACATTTTATGGGCTATGGGATATAATAATAAAGTCACAATTTTAATTACTTTCTTCTCTTTTTTAACCAATTTTTCGTTATGGTTCTTTTGATCTCGAATCACTAGAACATGGTGTTGTTGATAAGTATTTTTTTTTCCCTTTTTGATTTGATTTTTGAAATAAATTTATGTAAATTCATTTGTTATCTCGGGAAATATTTGAAGAATTTAACGGTGATTTGTTAATGATTGAGAAACTCTAATGATATTGATATCGAAATTAGAATCGATTAATAACGAATTATAATGAAATGTCAAAAACATTTATCACATTTTAGATTAGAGGTCAATTATGTAGCCGAACGAACAAGATGAGGATCGATAGTGCAAATTATTTTCTATTACAAATTTTTTTATTTCAATTTTACAATTTAAACTGTAGATTCAGCTTATGGGTACTATATTAATCGTTGAGGAAATTACATAGGGCCAGATGTTTTAAGAACCCAGTGCAAAAGTCAGGCTCAAATTTTTCTTACGCAAATATCAGGTAATATATATTAAAACCCTAATTAATAACCCTAATTTTAACATACACTACTCCATCCTCCTCTTCCTCCTCTTCCCTCTCCCGTCCCGTCTTCCTCTAGCATAGCAGCCCACGATCTCTGCTATCATTAAGAAGTCCTCGAACCTCCCATCCTCTGCCAGCTTCGATGCTAGATCAGCATAGTACCTCGAGTTCTTTCGATTGTTCTCCCGGACATTGTACAAAAGTAGAGATGTAGTAGTAAATGGCTTAGACTTATGCTTAGGCTTGGGTTTGATGGTAGTGGTGGCGGCGACGAGTATGACGAAGGAGGAGACTAGGATCGATAATGGATCTCCCATTTCTAGGCCAACCGTTTTCAGTTGGAAATTACAAAAGCAATTTTATAAGTGGGTTTTGTCTGAGATTCTGAGCATTGAGGTGATTTTGGGTGTGAAGATGGCGGGCACGCCAGTTTTGGGTGATTTTTGTTTGTTGTTGGTGGTTGTTTCCATGGTGTGGTGATGTTTAGGTGGTTTTAATGGCGGTGGTGGATCGAGCGGCAGATGGTGGATCTAGTGTTTGTGGCAATGATGCTCTGCGTTCTGATTTGGTGGCTGTGCTGTGGAGGTGCAGGTGATGGAGGTAGCCGATCTGTTGGTGGTGCTGGAGTTGGGGGCTCTTCTCAGATCGATGGTGGTATGGTTGGATACGGCTGTGATGATGTTGTGGTGGCAGGTGGTGGATCTGGCTGTGATGGTTTTTGTTTGTGGTGGTGGTATGACGGTGGTGGATGCAACGGTGTCTATGACTAACAATTAGATGTCTTTAACCAACATTTAGGTGTTTGTGACTAAATATTAGGTGTCTGTGACTAAAAAATAATTTGTGACCAAGAAACTGTGACTTATGTGATCAATAGATAAAATGTGACCTGTAATTTGAATGATGTGACCTACAAAATTTTTGATTTGTGACCAAAAAATAATCTGTGACCAATTAATTTGAGGATATGTGACCAGTAAATGAATCTGTGACATTAATAACATAATCGTGATTTTATTATTTTTATTTAATAAATATTTTTAATTAATTAAATATATACCTGATTTTTGAATTTTCAAACTATTTGTCTGATTTTTGAATTGGGGTAAAGATAACAACTGAAATATGAATTTTTCCCTTAATTGTTTAAGGTTATGGCCCCATCCCGAAGCCCATTGTATTACAGATATGGCCCATCTCCAAAGCCCACTATGGTGTCAACCTCCAGTATCGGAGCAAGACGGGCGGGGCCGCGAGGAGAATCGAAACTTGAAAGTGCAGGAAAAATTACAACGACTGGCTGCATGTATCATTAGTTAATGGGAATTTTTGTAGAGGTCACTAATTTACATGTTTATTTTATATTGATCACCCAACTATAGTTTATCTCGTTTTAATCGTTCAATTTATAATTATATTTCAATTTACATGATTCTAGCATGTACAATAATGAGATCGATGAGATGGGAGATTTTCAATCTTTGTTGAAATTTTCGAAACCCCCTCTCCTCCCAACCCGACCAAGCATGGACGGATGTAGGAGGGGAGGGGAGGGGAGGGGAGGGGAGGGGAGGGACGGGGCGGGGAAGGGCTGTAGCCCAATTCCCTTCCCCCCCCACAGTCCATTAAGGTAAAAAAAAAAAAAAATTATATAATTTTTTTTTCGCGTATTAGCTCGATCAAAATTTTTGTAACCCGGTCTCAAATCCTCCTGAATTCGTCCCTGCGACCAAGCTTGTCAAACAACTCACGTGCCGTTTTGTAATTAGATATATAACAATGGGAGCATGACACATGATCCTATTTCTTCTAGATTCTTATTTTCTTCAATAATTATAATTACCACGAAAAATATTTATTCGCCATGGCCGGCCAACCATTTCTCCATTGGCGTGAAGGTTTAGTTTTTCCTTTTTCTTTGGAAGGTGGCATTTCTTGTAATGAATGACGTATCACCTAATACGATGTTTATGAAGTGCAATATAATGCTCAATTTTTTTTCCTCTCAATTTTGCGTTAGAATTTAAATAGTTATTTATTAAATAAGATTTGATATATAGATAAATTACGTAATTTTCTATAATGCGTTATGAAGTGAGAAAATTTACGAGTATATTTGAATATTAAAATTTTACCCTCTATTATATATTACAATTAAAAAAATTTATATTTGATTTAACTAGGAAAAAAAAATAGAAAAGCATATCAATATAGAATTTAATTTACTTTATTTATAGTAATTCTGGATTATTCTTGTAAATATAAGCATTAAAAATAAAACATGTGGTGTGTTGTTAATAAAATCTAGGGTTATCCATATAAAATTTAATTTACTTCATTATAAAGTAAATTTACCATTTAACATGTCAATGGAAGAATTTACCATTTAACATGTCATTAAAGGCTAACTACTCGTCGCTAACGATAATGTCTTTGCAAAATTTATATTTTTAGGACGAATAATATTTTTGTAAATAATACTTACAAACAACAGTCTATATAACAATAAGATCAATGTCACATTCTCCAATGAATCAGAATGTATCCTCACTTCATAGGAGAATGTGGTAGTAACCCTACTGTCACATAAATTGTTGTTTATAAGCACTGGTAAAGTCTTACTGTAGTGAATTAAGTACATTGTTTTGACAAGGTTGTAGAGTTGATTACATCACCAATTAGGTTAACGAACTGTCTTAATCGTAAAGGTTAAAGGGGCGTTCTTTCCGTATTTCAATTTTGTGTTTTGAGTTTTGAATTCATTTTGTGTTTTGTGTTTTGGGTGTCAATTTTGAGATTGTTGAAAACTCGTTCTTTTTGTCGTTTTGAAAAATAATTTCTCAACCCGTATTTTTTGTGTTTTGACAGATTGTTGAAGAAAACATCAAAAACGTAAAAAAATTTATTTTCTGTTTTCTTCACAAAAATTTCAGTAGTTTTCAAAAACTAGTTTTCGAAAATGGGAAAAAGAACGCGTTTTCAATATTTTGAAAAATCGAAAAAACAAAAAATGACCTGAAAATAGTAAAGAGAACCCCCCCTAAGATATCAAGAATGTGACACTAGTACACTCAATAACATATTGAATGGATCACATTGCAGAGTTTAATTTATCGCGCGACTAAATGTGATCATTTTATGAGTTACCTAAAACGTTGATGAAGATAAGTAGATAGTGCTCGTGAATGATTTATTAGATAACTTGTTTGTGTTTTAAAATTTGGACTGCATTTGTCATTTTGTATTAAGATGGTACCTATCATTTTGTTATATTGTTTCGTTGTTTCAAAGATCGAGAGAATAAAAATAGTCATTGAAATTATGAGAACATTGAAAAATTTAATTATGGCATCGAATCGAATAGATAATATCGTTTCGGTTCGATTCAATAATTCAAGTTATCCCATTTTTTTTCCCATTTACATGTAATTCTTGATTCGATTCAATTCTCTTTAGTACTGGATCGTGCCCACCCTTACTCAAATGACACGAAATGAAAATTCAAGTTCGTCTAAGCATAAAAGGAAGAATACATAAAAAAAAATGTTTTCCTTTCCAGAAATAAGTGATATTTAGTCTGAAAAACCACTTATTCTGTTGATATCTTTTAGGAAAAAATCATTTGTACAGAAAATGGTTTATCACTTTTTTGATAGATACTCACATGTCGTGTGGAATCCCGTAGGACCTATGTAAAAAAAACAAAGATAAGAAAATGCTCCTCTCCCCTAATGTAACTATGTAAGTGCTCTGTTAGAGAGGATGTCAAACCCTTTCTGTATAAGTAGCACGATTCTATTTTTTTGGTGTTTCAACAAATTCTTGATTAGAGGAAAACTGAAAAGATTTTATATTCTGCAACTGTAATGTTCACAGGTTAGTACTGTTCTTTATTCTAATTAATTATTAATTAGATAATCACGTGGGAGTTTTATTCGACAAATGATTAATTATTAATTAATTAAAGTTGGCCATTTGCCTTGTTTTAGCTGCCCAAAAAAGTCAGAAATCAGAATCCTATGCAGAGCATTCATCTTCTGGTGTTCCAACACCAATAAAATAAAACCCATAATTTTTTTTTTTTTAAGTTAATTTTATTGGTTGCAAAGTAAAAGGGTAAGAGAAAAACTGTTGCATGAAAACGTGCTTGCCTGCAATTGCACTTTTTCATAATCCCATTTAGATCCCTTTCTCTTCTTTAAGCTTCATCTTTTGACTTCTTTTATTGCCTTCCCAATTTATGTTCGTCTTTTTATGGGAAAATTTGTATCTACTTCTTAACTCTGAATCTTTGCTTCTTATTTTTGCCATCCATAACTTAGTAAATGCAGTTGCTTATTGGTAGAAAATATTGTGTAACTACCCGTCCTTCTTTGATAGCGCGGAATGTCGAGTTCTATTTACTCATAATAGATTGAGTGTTTAATTCTACATAGTTTATTGATGAAATTATTGGAATGCATATGCAATATTGATATATATATATAGCTATTTACGTTGTACAAATCATCGATGCTTTAAAATTTTAATATCCAGGTTGTCTTTGTCAAGCTTTCTTGACATGTCTTCCTAGTGTCTCGATTGCAAATGATCACTTGTGCTTGTCACTCCTATACAATACTTAGGCTCGTGGCATAATGCCCTTTATTCGCACCGTGCCCTGTTAGGGTTACAAATAAGTATAATCCTTCAAGTAAATGCAAAAAAAAAAGAAGAAGATCCAAATGTCATTGTAACTAACAAAGAAAAACAAAAAAAGAACTCATAAAAATTCGCACGGAACAAATAACTTCCAAGCCATTAGCAAATTTAAACGTTTTCATATTAAAAATAATGTTATATTTGGTATGCCAAATTGAATAATATCGAATGAAAATAAAGAAGAAAATAAGTGAAAATGTTGGTCACTCTAAAATAATCAACGAATTTTTTTCAATAACTTTTTAATTGATGAATGAAAGGAAACAATAGATCATTGAACTTGTACCAAAAGTAGGGCAAATAAACTCCCAATGGCTCGCGAGTGTTGGAAATTGGTTTGAAAACGATTGAAAATTGGTTAAGTATCAAAAATCAAAAAATGTGACTTCAAGTTAATTTCGGCAAAATATTCAAATTCGATATGTTTAGACAAAATAGTTTGCTACTCCGCCACTTCGGTGCTCCGAAACAGGATCGATTTGCTCGGTCAGGTCGCGAGGGCAGCGCCCCTCGTGGGTGCTGGGGGACAGTGCCACCGAAAGAGAATTTTGATTTCCGTGTATATTTGGCGCGTTGAAACCAATTTCGGATGAATGAGAAAATGAGGTCCAAAACTTGGAGGAAATTTAGAGGAAGCCAGATAACACTGTCATTCGAGCGACAGCGACTAATTCTTTGAAAGTGTCGCTCGAGAGATAATCTAGCGAAAAGTTAGCGAAGTGAACTGAGGTTTCTGTTCACAAGGTTGTGTGATTTTGTCTACAATCTTTCACACACACCACTTCATCATCTATATAAAGGACTCTATGCACGATCATTTAACATATCATCTCATACTTTACATCGAGAATTTTTTAAACTATTGCAAACTCTTTCTTCTTCATATTTTTGCATTTCCCGGTAGAGAGAGAAAACTCCGTCAAAAGTTCGCTGGAACTTGTGGTTTGTAGTGCTACTATCACAAGTCGAATTTGTTGTATTTTGGAAGATAAGTGCCGTGAACCGTAAGCACCATTGTGAGGTAATATTGTCTTAAAGAGAAAGTGTTATCACTTGCCTCAGATTTCTGTTTTTCATTCCAAATCTTCTTCTTGTTTTCTGAATTTTGTTCCTATTTCGTGTAGTACAATGTACTGCACATTTGTCATCTTTTATATCCAATAATATTGTTGTTTAATTACGCTCCTGTGGATTAAACTTTATCTTAACATTTAACATATACAAACAACATTTTTCCGCCTATTCTATGACCCGGTTCTAACAGCAAGTACTCTTGAATGACTCTTCTCTTGCTTTAGAAGTATAATTCTGTACTAAGTCTACTTTTTCAAACAACTTGATTTTGTTAAACATCATAATTTTGTTAAACAACTTGATTTTGAATAATATCAAATGAAAATAAAGAAGAAAATAAGTGAAAATGTTGGTCACTCTAAAATAATCAACAATTTTTTTCAATAACTTTTTAATTGATGAATGAAAGGAAACAATAGATCATTAAACTTGTACCAAAAGTAGGGCAAAGAAACTCCCAATGGGTTGCAAGTACTCTTGAATGACTCTTTTCTTGCTTCAGACGTATAATTTTGTCCCAAGTCTACTTTTCAAACAACTTGATTTGGTAAACATCATAATTTCATTACCAATCTTTTATCACACAACATGTTAACATATTATTCGTAATTTCATTTGTTTGTAACACAATCCACATAGTCGCGGTGTAATGACATGATGGAAAAGAGTTCATGTAAGTTGTTTTACATAGTGCATAATGACGAGAAGAAAGGCTCGATCACGAAGCATGAATTATGTTCTTTTATGCGCTCAACAATAATATTTACTTTTTAAATGTCTCGACTCAAATCAGAACCTAAACATAATGCTCATTTCTAAAAGAACAGACGAGTCTCTATAGTTTTACGTGTACACATATATAGACAGTCTCTTTCGAAGAGGAGGAGAGAGCTGGTGATTATTATTTATAATTGTTCTTCGCCCATTCATAGTATTACTACCACAATTTCTAATAAGAAAACATCGTTCAACATCATTTTTCAAGAAATAAAAAAAAAAACTTAAAAAAAAAGAGTAATGTTATTCACTATGACGGTTGATAATCACATGTTTACGTGACATTGAAATCGTTTGATTTTCAATGAAATTATTAAATATTATGAATAGATAGATGAAATTAACCATCATAATTTTCACAATTTCTTTTATTTTCATTTTTATTTATCTCACTCTAAATTTGTCATTTTGCTCTAGATTTCAAGTTTTGTACCTTATCTTTTAGTTGAAATGATACAAGCATGGTACGAAAGGCACGAGTCATGCTTGGATGAACAAACCGTGCAAGCTACTCTTATCACCGACTATTACGTCCAATTATTTCTTTATACTGTTAAATAAAACATATTTTTAAATATTTACACTTTTAAAATTTAAATACGTAAACACATTTTAATTATTTTAATTTTTGTTTATTGACTCCCTTTGATCAAAATCTAACATGTGTATAATTTTACAAATACCTGATCATATAATAATTATTTCAATGAACGGAGCGGAATTTGATCTTCGCCATTGGAAAGAAGTAATGAGTTCCATGAACGTGTGAATAATAAATAATTAGTAGTAGTAAATATTTAATTAAAATTGACGTTTGACTTTAATTTTAATCATAAAAAAATATAATGGAATTCAAACAAGAACAACAGTTGATCAAATCACTTTTTAGTTTTTATCCACGTATAGGGCTGAACAAAATAATCAAATCAAATCAAACCGAACAAAACAGAACGTTTTGATTCAGTTCTACAAAAATAATAATAATTTTGGTTCTTAGAACCAAGAACCAAACTCAATTTTAATTATTTTTTACAAATCAATGAATTATATCAAATAATTCATTTTTTGTCTGTGACTCATTTCGTCTATATTATTAAATTATTGTCATTAGACAATATTTCGTATGGAGATGAAACACGATGTTTATGTATTCAAATTATAACTATATTTTGTATATTAGTTTGAACTTTGTCAATGAATTTTTACACGATATTTTATTTGATGATTGATAATTTGAAATTGAGAGGGTGTTTGTAAGTGATTTTTGGGGAAAAAATTGATTTTTGAATAGTGATATACTGGGAAATGTGTGGTTAAAAAAGAAAGAGAAGTTATTGATGTAATGAAAAATATTATTTTATTGAAAAATGTGTGGTTGAAAATGAGAATTGATTTTGAGAATCTGTACCGAACAAGGCTTGAATTTGCTGAATATTTGAATTTTTTATTATTATTTTTTATTTAGGCATATGTTACTAATTCAGTTTTGGTTTGATTCCATATCTTAAAAAATTAAAAATAAATAAAAAAATCAATGATTCATGATTCAATTTAATTCTCTTTGAATCAGAACTAAATAGAACAATATCAACCCATATTTATGTATTTCGTGAAACTCACAAATACAATCTACTTACTCATCATTTGTGTATATTCATTCATAATTTAGATCATTTATAAACAACTCCAAAACATCATGTGTTTAACAAAATTTTCCAAATTAGGTTGAATCGGCCAATTCAATTGAAAAAAAATAAAATTGAAAATCGATCCATATACTGAACAAGCCAATTAATTGGAGAATAAAGCTACTTGTACAGAAAAGTTGACAGAATACTCACATGCGAGTGAGTTCCATGTAAATAAAAAAGTCCAAAAAAAGAAATGGGATCCTCGCATGTGAGTATTCTGTCAATTTCTTCTGTCAATCTCTTCTGTACGAATAGCGGGATTGTTAATTGGAAAATTGTTTTATTATTTTGATTTTTACTATCAATTCGACCACGACTCAACACCTACTCTCCAAACATACAGTAAAAAGACAACAGTGGCATATATCAGACAATATAAATCTCCATCTTCATGTCCCAATTCTATAGAGCAAGCACGGATATCCACCCTTTCCGCCATTGTTGCACGATTCTCACTACATCACTGTCCCTTCATTCTCCACAAAAAATTATGGAAGAAGACCTAGAAAATCCGATTACCACCTCAGCTGCTGCCTCGCCGGACCCCCTAACCATATCCTCCGCCACCACCTCCGATGACATTGATGTTTGTTGTTCCACGCCTTATGTTAGTGCACCGTCTAGTCCCGGCCGCGGTACACCCCTTGGAGGGTTCTACTATAGCGCCCCAACTAGTCCTATGCATTTTGTGCTTTCCAGTAACAGCATTTCTTCGTATGGGGTTGAGTCGTCAACGGCGGCGTGTTCGTTTGAGTTTGATTTCTCGGCTCCGCTGGCCGACGATGGCGCGCAGACGGGATCCATGAGCTCCGCAGATGAATTGTTCCTGAATGGCCAGATCCGACCCATGAAGCTTTCTAGCCATCTCCGGAGGCCCCAGGTTTTGGCCCCTTTGATTGACATGGATGAATCTGATGAGATTGTACAGTCCGAGCGTGATGATTCTTCGTTTTCTGAGGAGAAATTTGTTCGCGGAAGGGAATCGAAATTGCGGACCGGATCATTACGGAGGAGGACTAGATCTATGTCCCCTTTGAGAACGACGTCGTTTCTAGATCATGAAAATGACAATGCACAGGATGACGATGAGATGAAGAGAGAAAATAAAGAGTGTAAGAACACAGAAGATCCATCGGGATCGAATGATACGACGACGTGTGAATCTGGATCTTCATCGAGGTCTTCTTCAATTGGGAGGAGCTCAAGGAGGTGGGTTTTCTTGAAGGAGTTCTTGTATAGGAGCAAAAGTGAAGGTAGAAACAACGGGCATAAATTTTGGGGTTCCTTATCATTTTCACCTGTCAAAGATAAGAAAATGGAGAAGCCCATTTCCAACCCCAAAAACTCTTCAACTGAAAAAGCTAAAAATGCAGCAAATTCAACACCAGAAGTAGTAAATTCCAACACCGGAGCCAAGAAAAAAGTTACAAAAGAGGTGAAAAACAGGGCAGTAAATGGGATTGGTAAAGGAAGAGTGCCACCATCTCCTCATGAATTGCTTTACACTGCAAATCGGGCACAAGCAGATGAGATGAGGAAGAAGACATTTTTGCCTTATAGACAAGGTTTGTTGGGTTGTTTAGGATTCAGTTCAAAGGGCTATGGTGCTATGAATGGTTTTGCTAGAGCTTTGAACTCTATGTCATCAAGGTAAAAAAAAATTTATCCTCGCTTGCAACTGTGGGGTAAGGGTTCGAATCCTGAAATATGGATGAGGTGCTTGATAAGTGGGAGTTAAATGATAGTCTTCCACCCTGTACCGTTGGAGGCATAACTTGCGATTTATCCCTCCACCAAAGTTCAGGACAGGACATTTGGGGACGTCAGTAATGAGGCGTAATCCAATTTTTTTTTTTTTTGAAATTTTCAAAAAAATGTGTATTAATTTCTTGAACATTGGATTATTAAGTGCTAGATTTGTATAGAATATATTTTATTTTCTAAATTTTGTTCATGTTTTTCAGTGCTGATTTGTTTGCATTTATTGATTAGGGATTACTATTATTACTATTTTCTTTGCATGGAGAAAGAGAATTGCCAATCATGGAAACTACAGCGAATAAATTTTCTTGTACCGCAAGTTTTATCGCACTCTCACATGGGTGCGATGGATCCCGCCTGTTTAAATAATATTTTTTTCTCAATGTGAGTGTGTGCGGTAACCCGGTACATGTAGTCTAACTCAACTACAACAAAGTTTGTTTTCATCACCCTTTTGCTTTTGCTTGTAGTAAAACAAAGTTCTCACTCACACTCTCTCTCTCTCTCTCAATATATATATATATATATATATATATATATATATATGGACTTGTTTGATTCCCATTTTGAGAGAAAAATGCATTTTTAAATAGTTGATTGATGGAGAACGTGTGGTTAAAAATTAAAGAAAAGTTTTGGATTTACGTATAATATTATTTTATTGAAAAATGTGGTTGAAAAGAAGAGAGAAAAATAAATTTTGAGAAAAATATGAATCAAACAGGAGCTATATATATATATATATATATATATATTATCTGCATGCCCTTGTGGTTGTGTCATATTTACAAACACATGGGGTGCATAATTGATTAGCTGTTGCAAAGCTACGACTTTTTGGCCGGACATGCTAGTTGTGGGCTGTGTCAAGTAAGGTTGCATAGGGGTTCCTTCGCTGTTTGAAAATTGCACAGGAGCAAGTCAATTCTCAATCTTTAAAAGCGGACCAAGCACAATCTCAAGTTAAGATTTATTTCTCGACTACGATGGTTACTTCACGATTTTAGTAAGATTTGGGAAACTTTATCTCATGCTAGATTCTTGAACCAATGATTTGTATGAACTCCACACTCCACATGCTGTGCAGGAGGCCCCAGTAGTCGTACAAATTGCAAAACGGGCCTCTATGTGACCAATTATGTCTCTTTTTTTATCACTTGTGATTGGCGTATCCTGGTGTTGCAAATTTATGGTGATTAGATGGATCCTAAATGTGTGTTTGATTGACATTATTTTTCATGAAAAATGTCATTTTTTTAAATTCAAATTCATATTTTTGGAGTTTTTGATTAACAATTTTTTTCATAAAAAATATTTTCTAACTTTTGGTAATAAGAAAAATATTTTCTTTAGGGAGATGTGATTTTTATTTTTCAAGTAATTTTTTTTTTCTCTCTCTCTCTCACATTTATTCCTTATCTCTTTCATCTACCTACCAATAAAAAATAGACAAATATAATATTTTTTTGATTAAAAACTAAATTAATGAAACACATTTAATTAATAATTTTCATAAAAATAAGTTATAGACAATTCAATTGCTTAGAATTCATTTTTTTTCAATAAAAATTTCATGCTCGCAATCAAACACACCATAATTGTATTTGGTTATAATCTGCTAAAAGATAGCAACAGAAGAAGTGTTGGGAACTAATATGTTTGAGCCCCTTTTTTTTGAAAATTCATTTTCAACAACGTATTTTTCAATAAAATAATATTAACACGTAAATAAAAAAAAAAAAATTCTTAATTTTTAGCCACACATTCTCCAAAAATCACTCCTCAAAATGCATTTTTCTTTCAAAATGGGGCTCAAACAACCTCTTAATACGCTTCTTTTCTTTGACTTGTAGTACTTTTTAGTTATTCAATTGTTTTCATGAATTGACAATAACATTATTAGAACATCTCCAAAAGATTCTATTTTTAAATAGAGTTTTGCTACAAGTATATTTTTTTTTACATTAAGCTTGACACTCTGTTCACAATCAAATGGTGGAACCCACAATTAAAATAATGGTGGACCCCATACATTATGAGTACAATGTCAAAGAAAGTATAAAAAAGAGTGTACTTAAAGAATAAAAAAATATCATATTCTATCATTTGAAAAGTATTGATAAATTTAAAGAACTATTTGAAGTACTCCAACGAGCTATTTACATTTAACACTTAATTTTACTATTCCCAAAAAATACTTATTATTTTTCTCTATATTTTATTTTAACCTACTTTTCTCTGAATTATTTTATTATTTTCCTATATCGAAAATTGAAGCACTTTGATTGCATTTAATTACAGAGTGTCTTAGAGCATGATTTTAATGGTTAACTTTTTAAAATAGAGCATATGACGTTTAAAAAATCTATTGAAGATGCTATTAGAGGTGTAAGTGTAAATTGACCTCAACCCGTAAATTTACTTGAGGAATTTGAGTTGATCATTTTATAATTATTTTTTATGAATAGATATCAAAACTAAAGAAAATAAAGGGCCCAATTCAAAAAAGAAAATATTTATAGTGGAAATTACACTTATCATACTTTAAAAATTGAGTATTCTAAAATCATACTAAAGGTTTAACTATTCAAAAATCAGATATTTTATTAATTAATTAATTAATATATATATAACATAATTAATCATTAATTCCCCCAAACCCTATATCTCTCTATCTCTCGACTCTCTCTCCACAGACGACGACTCTCTCTCCACAGAAGATGAAGGAGTTGCGCCGACGATTCTCTCTCTACAGAAATTGCGCCGGCTCTCCAACGCCTCCGAGCGGTGTTGCAGTTGCTGTGAAATATGAGGTGTAGATGGTGGAGGCTTGGTCTTAGCGGTATGTTTAGTTTGTGGTGGGTTGGCACGGTGGCGACACGAAGGCGGTGACTTGTTTTTGCAGTCCCTATGTAGCATCGCGACGCTGTTGCGATCCCGGGTTCGTGACGTTGCAGTCCTTCGGTGATGGCTAGTGCCGCTGTGGGAAAGGGGTTTGGATTTTTTCTATCTCTTTCCAATCTGAGGAGGGTGGTAGTGAAGGGTGTGTGCTGTGGGTGTGCAGTGGTGTTCGCACATGTGTGTATGGTGCAGATTTAGAGAGGTGATAGGTGAAAATATGGTGGCCGACGTTGTTCAGTGAGTTGATCTGGCAGCGAAAGATAGGACACATGGGCAACGTTTTTGGGGTTTTTTTTAGGTGGTTTGGAAATGGAGGTGGTAGTGGTGCGGCGATTGTACATGGGCGGAGGTTTTGAAGTTTTTTTGGTGGTTTGGAAATGGAGGTGGTAGTGGTGCGGCGACTGCGATGGCAATGGTGGTGGCAATGTTGGCGACATCTGATGGTGGTAGAGGTGGCGGCAGTGGTGTGTTCTTGGATATTGTTGGTGTGTTATTGTTATTGTGGTGACAGTTGTGGTGGTGATTGTGGGTATGAGTGCAATTGTGGCTGTAGCGAGGTGCCTTGGTAGTGTGGTGTGGCGACGGTGGTTGTGGCGATGATGAGGTGGTGGTCACAGACGTTTCTGGTGGTCACAAATTTTTGACTGCCTGTGACCATTAAATTAATTAATCTGTGACCAATAAATAATATGTAACCAATGAAAAAAATGAATTTTGACTAAAAAATAACGTGACTTAAAATTTGGTAATTTGTGACCAATTATAAATTGTGACTTATAATGTTCATGATTTGTGACCGACAAAAAAATTGTGATTTATAAATTTTTCACCTGTGACCAAGGAAAAAATTGTAACCTTTAAAATTTTTAAACTGTGAACGTAAAAAAATTTGTGACATTTAAAATTTTTGATTTGTGATCGAAAAATAATATTACTAATTAAATTGTGAATCTGTGACCGATGAATAAATTGTGACCTATAAATTTTTTAAAATTTTTAAATTGTGACCGTAAAAAAATTTATGACATTTAAAATTTTTGATTTGTGATCGAAAAATAATATTACTAATTAAATTGTGAATCTGTGACCGATGAACAAATTGTGACCTATAAATTTTTTGAATTGTGACGTAAAATAATTTTTTGACATTTAAAAATTTTGATTTGTGATTGAAAATAACGTGACTAACTAAATTATAAATCTTTGATCAAATTTTATAGATCTGTGACCTTAATATATTTAATTAATTAAATTATAAATAAAAATTAACAAAAATCTGATTTTTGAAAGTTGAAACTTATTTTCTTATTATTAAATTGGACCAAAGTTAAACTCTTACTTATGAAAATTTCCCATATTTATATCATGTCCTCCCCCAGTTTGAAGATATATCTTTCATTCCTACCCCCCGGGTCGAAGTCCTCTCCCGACCCAAGCCGAGTGAGAGTCCACATTGATAACAATACGCCATATGCATACCAACATTATTATCAGGCAAAAATGGCTGTCTAATCTTTTCATAGTTTTGAAACTTAATGAAAGAACACACAACTTGTCCTCAATGACCAAGAATCCTTCATTAACTATCACTTGCTCCATTTTACTTTCCAAAATAGATGGTGTAATTATAACAACTAAACTACGCAAGTATAACATAAATGCTACTGGTGGAAACAAAAAATAGTGTTTTCGTGTCGGTAAATGGAAACAAACTACTTACTCTCATTCATCTTCCGATCTTACATCTGGTAATGCAAGATGTGCAAGAATTGGGAGTGATGAGAAGATGGATCCACAACACCCGGGGAAGAACCACTCCCAGAAGTTATATGCGGATACCACAAGAGTCGATAAAATGTGATTTCTCACTGGTCTGAAGCAAAGGTAGAAAGAATATTCCTCTTCAAAGTGAACTCATCAGCCTTTGCAGGGGCAATTGACTGCAAGAAATATTTGCATACTAACATCAATAGATGACTCTACTTCGAGATTATTAAGATATCTAACAGCAATAATTCAGATATATAGCCACAAAAGGGAAAATAAGTCATCAAAGAATTGAGTACAGGCTATCACGTCGTTAATTTGGGAGTTCAGTCGTACATCTGAAGATAATCAACTAAAAACTAATGAATTAACTTGTATAGTCAGGCAGACAGCAGTACAAATGATTAAGACGATTTCCATTTGTGGATAAGAGAGTAGGGAAAATATTAGACAATGATGGTAGCGACGCATTAGACAAAAGGGTATGTGATAGTTTACCTTGGCAAGCATGCGTTCCAATCGCTGAATCTCATTCTTAGCATACTCAGCACCTCTTTCCATGCAGCTCTTGGCTGCTTTCACATACAGCTTCCCATATCTAAAGAAAAGTAAAGAGAGATGAAATATGAAAATACAGGTATAATAATATAGATGGGCAAGTGAGATTGCAACTTTCACCAACTACCCCAATTACTATGTGGTCAGGTTACTAATATGAATGATGAAAGTACGATAAGGTTTGGTGAAAACCTTGCATTTGAACCCTTCAGTTTCTTGGCTTCTGCCTCCAGTCGACTGAAAACAGCTTTTTTCTCCTCACTTGATGCACTTACAAACTCTTTCACTAAGCTGTCAAGGGCCTCAACTATACCGGCCTACGTTGATAAAATGGCAAGTTAGAAGCCAGTAAAAGTACCCATGGAGAATCTGTTAATTTAGCAACATACCTTATTAGTGAATTGTCCTTTTGCATCACGGCTAGTTCCACACTTCTCATTGATGAAACTGACAAATTCATCTAAATCTCGTCCACCATCGTAATCTTCACCAGCCTTATTGTTCTTTGGGAAGAATTTCAATGTAGGAAAACCACTTACACCATACCTGCTTAGCAATACATATGTATCAGGAAATACTCGCAATATTTTTCTTTTATTTTCTCTTCCCTTACGTGTCAAAGTAGATTTGGGGAAATCAGTTCTGTAATTTATTTATCTATAGCACTCATTGAACTATCACAGCAGGCTCTGAAAGTGGGCATTCGTTACTTACTTCTCTGCAATGTCTTTGTACTTATCAGCATCCACATTAGCAATGACTACATCATCTTCGAGCTTGAATGCTGTTGCTAGCTTTTCATAAGTCTACAAAATAGAAACAAGAGAGATGTTTCACAATAATTTATTCACAATCCATGAGCGTCTCATTAATGAGCCAGTGATTTACTTACAGGAGCAAGGCTTTTGCAGTGACCACACCTGGGAAAAGAATACCCTCAATCAGAAATGACAATCATATCAAGTGGACGTGTCATGCAAATTGTCACATAGAGAACTCTTGGAAACAAATCACCTTGACTTCTCACATTCAAGTACAAGAAAAGCATAGAAAGAAAACTTTACATGTAAACTTACCAGGGTGCATAGAACTCAACAAGGACGTCCTTCGTCTCATCAAGCACAATCTCATCAAAATTGTCTGGCGAGAGAACCACAACACTTGAAGGGATTGCAGCTATCTTGACATTTGTCCCTGAAAACAAAACAGCACTTGTAAGAGAATAAGGGGAGAAACCTCCACTTAGGTGTGATTTTGAAACATATTTGGGCAGAAATGGCAACTAATGAACACAAATGTAACAGTATAATGATGACACTGCCCTTCACACAATAAGCTAGATTTTTATTTTTAATTATTATTATCTGTGCATATACAATGGCACCTACTGCCTGCATAGTCAATCTTGGATCAGAAATATACGAGCAACCAAAAAGTCTTACCTCCTTCATTGTTTACGTATTCAGTAAGGGCTTCAGCAGTTCTTTCACTTTCATACCTAAGAAATGAAAAACAAAATTAATGAGGAATTCACTTTTTCAGGGACTTGAATAGTTAAATGGACAGAAACTATTTAAAAAACATAACCTCATCCAATGATTTGAAAATTACAAGGAGGATATAAAAGAAATGAAGTAACAAGTTTTCTGGAAGAGCTAAACTCACTTCTTGGGCTCCAAAGACCCCTTAGGAAACCACTGGATGGTGGGATACCCAGAAACTCCATATTTACTGCAGACACTCTTGTGCTCATCACAATCAACCTACAACAGAATGGTTTAATAAAGGTCATTGATATTAACATTTTGAAGTTGAAAACATTTAGCAATCAACCTAAAACAGTTAATGAAAAAATCAATGCTTTGAGAAAGACTCAGTCACCAGTGAACTGATCCTCTTGAGGGTTACAAAAAACGCCTGAAAGTGCTAACTTTGAGGCAGTTTTGGATGCGCATGCTTGTGCCTCTAGGCTTGTAAATCATGCACTCCTTAATTCTCGAGCTTTAGGTGTGGGCCCACAAAAATATTAAAAATTCTAATTATCCCATTTTGGTATAGCCCACTGCACCACCAACTATTACTAAAACATTTAAAATTAGTGCTTTCTGATTGAAACACCTTGGGAATCAACTATTACTAAAACATCAAAAAATTGTGTTTTTGTTTGCAAATTTTAAATTGTTAAGTTCTGAATTTTGAAGATCGTTTACGATTTATTACACACTTATTTAGCATTTTCATTTTTGGGGACTTTATCATATTACTTGACTCACGAAGAAAAACTCCGCATACCCAAATACATCTTTTTAACCATGGTTTAATAACAACTACTACAACAAAGTCTTATTCCCAATAAATAGTACTGTAATTCAACAGGTTAACTAATCTAATTTCCTTCGCTTTTTTTCCGAATAAAAAATTCAGTGAACTCGGGACAGAAAAAACAAACAAATAACCACACATCATACTCATAGATGACCACTTATCCTTCAGCTGAGAGAATCCCAATCAAACATGATAAATAATTATGTAATGATTTTACTTCAGTTAAAAAAACCAAGCAACAGTTGAAAAAAGGATGGTAAGTCAGTTAGCACTTAGCATAGTCCATAAAACAACAAGCTAATACATTGAACCCATTACTAGAACTTCCTCCAACTTGTTGAAGGCTAATCATTTTTATGCTTTTACCGAGCAGAGCTACAATCATTTGAATTGGGCTTCTGAAACCTTCACGAATGTCAAAGTGCTCTTGTGAACTTTTAATTTTTAACTTTTTATTTCATTCAATAAAGTAGGATGACTCAAAAAGGACGTGAGCACGATAGACAATATGGATAAGTGTTAAGATACCTATGATGATAGTTATAAAAAAAAAAAAGGTTCTATGGAGCCATTATTAGACTAGATATGCTTTATCTTACTTGAGAGTTTGGGACATCAAAAGACAAACTACGTAGAAGAACAAAAGAAATGTCAACATGAATTTGTTATATAATATAATGAATAAGATAAAGAACTGAGGCTAAATATTGGTAAGTGGAGGTGGCCCCATTTATTCTAAGTCAGAGGAATGACATTTGGCAAGGAATGCAATAGATAGAGGAATTTTCAATTCACGACAAAGCAATGCATTCTTAGTTGAGCATGGTGTGAAGTTCCATTTCCGATAGGAACAGAATCATTCTGGGAATATTTCAAGAGCACAAGTAGTAACTTACATACATGCCAAACTCAAAAAAGGCTAACCTTGCCAATCAAAACAGATTTAGCCTTCTTGAAACTCGCACCAAGCTTTTCATACTCCGGAGCGAGCTTTTTACAGTGCCCACACCTGCATAGCAACACTATATCATGTTAAGGTTATAATCTCACATTGAATAAAAATGAAAACATAGACCAACTTATAAGATCTTGGACCACTACTCTTAATAATGTTTACTTTTTAAAATGGAATTATAGGTTTTAACATGGTATCAGAACTTATTAAACTTCAACGAGTGTTTCGATTAGATTAAGACTCAAAAAAATTCTGCTCAAACGAGTTATCATCTTGTGAGGGCATGCTCAAACGAGCTATCATATTATGGGTTATGTTGAGGGATATAATCTCTTAAAACATAGACCTCTTGGGCTACTACTATTAGATTGACATTTTTAGATGAACTCAAGTCTTAACATATCATGTATATCTTCAATTCATCTACACCTACAAAGTAAATCAATTCATATTTATTCCTTCACTCATTCCCTAAGCACTCAAGATTTATATAATTGAAAGGGTTAAAAAACTCGTCTTGTTCACAACAAAATGAACTGGTAGAGAAAAACATATACCCTAAATTACTTTAAAAAAATACAAAAAGGATACCCTAATAAGATACCAAGTAAAAGGATCTAGAGAGAAAATATAAATATCCAATAACTCAGATCTATATCGATCAAGACGAGCTCAGAAGTGAAAGATCTAGTAGAAAACAAAAAAATGAATCACGAAGAATTCAAGAATCTCACCACTTATATACACACATATATAATTGAATTAAAATTCATTGAAACCAGTAATCAAATACAGTAAGTGGTTCATACCAGGGTGCGTAAAACTCGACCAAAGCACCGCGATCTTGACCCACCTCTTTCTCGAAGTTGTCCTCAGTGAGTACTACGACATCGTCCGCAAAGGCTGAAGCGAACAAAAACAACGCTAAGGTGCAAAATGCAATGCAAAGCCACGATCTCGACATTTCCGCCAAGAAAAATTGTTTGGATGGTTAATGGTAAAACCTTTTAAAGAAAAGTAGTAAAGAAACAGGCTTGGGATAAATGTGAAACTGTAGCCTCTTAGGAAATTTGTAGCAGCGGAGTCGTGAGACTTTTTCTTCAACACTTTCTTTCACTTGCAGCCACTAATCTTTCAGAAAAATATCAATTAGATCACTAAATTTTAATTTATTTCAATTTGATATACAAACTTCAATTTAGCTTCAAATTCATTTCATTTCAAAAAATTAAATAATGGGACCATAAATTTATCCCTTTTAGTTTAGCTATTAATTTTTTTTTTTTTTTTTGAATTTGAAATTAATTTATTTTATTTTTAAATAAGAAGCCATCTAAATTTTATGACTCTTTTTACTACAAAATGAAATGATATGGTATAGATTATTTCCTGCTCTAAACACAAATTATATGTAGTTTCTTATGAGTCTAATTTAAGTAATATTCTATCAATACAGTTCTATTCAATTCTATCACAAGAAACTTTTGATGACTATTATCAAATCTTTTTAAAAAGGTGAAATTTCATTGAAAACATAAATTGTTATATATCTCGTTCATTTGTATTGAGAATCACATTATCAAATATTAAAGATTTAAAGTTCTATCTAGCAAGATGCATAAGAACACCAATGTTGAATTTCGTATGACAGTATGATTTTTCATAGGATTGAATTGCTCATGTAATCTTATGCTCTGATGCCATATAGACATTTGAAGTTCTATTTTAAAAAGTCAATCTCGTCAGGTTGGACCTCGGCCCGTCTACTCAGATCTTGTATGGATACATTCATGTACGAAATATACTTAGTTCAAATTTAGAGAATGGGTTATGCAAAAAATTATATTGGCATTTTTGCATATCTGATTCCTCTACGCATTGTGGGTAATATCATGAAGAAAAAGCTCAAAAGAAACCCCAGCTCCTAGAGGCAAATTCATCACCAAAACATTCAAATTCTCCCTGGCATGAAGAAAGAAACAATTTTGAACATCAGAATCATTTAGAGCAAAGATCAAGTACACAAAAATAAGTCTATGAAACTGATTTTGAACTTAGTTGAATCGGTATTATCATCCTATTCTTGGTCGTCGTTGAAAAATGTTAACGCCTTTGAATAACTTTCCCTTGTCGATGGAGCTATAAATGATAGGAAGCAAACAATTGCACATAATTCTATTAGAAATGTAATGACCCAAGACTTGAAATTTGCAAATATTCATATTAGAATTTTATCATCATGCAGTTCAAATTTTCTTAAATTCGAATTTCTTGATAAGTTTGCTTGTTGAAAGTCTAATTTAAATTTTAATTAAGATAGCTATTAAAATTTCTAAGTACCTAATTATCCTTGTCTAATCATAACTATAAATTGAGCACACTCCCTTGTTGTTGCACGTCAATTCACACAAAATTTAGAGAAAAAGAGCGTAAAGAAATCGTGAGACAGAGAAGTGAAAAGAATTTTTGAGAGAGAGAGAGAGAGAAGACAAAAAGAAAAGAAAGCTTTTCGGCGTGTTCGTGATTTGTTAGCAAGAATTTTCAATCCTAAGTAGTTCAAATATATAAGTGATTTAACGAACAAGGTATGGATTTCTCTATGTGCTAAGTGATTTTGTGTTTTCACTTTTTAATAGTTTATGTGCTATTATGTGATCCAAATTAAAGAATGGTCTTGTAAATAATATCATAGGGCATTATGTAGATATATACCGAAACTAGTCACTGGGCAAGAGACGGTCTAAGTGGATATTGAGAATGGATATGACCTAATTGAAAATAAGACGTCCGGTTTCTATCAACTAGAAAATTATATTATGTGCGTAATTTACTCTACAAATGCTTGATTGATCGGAGTTGGAGGTTGAGATGTTGACAAAGTTCGTGTCGCTGGATCAAGAATTTTAATTTTCTTTAAGTATTTAATATTTAGTTAGAACATCCGAATTCTATTTTCAAAATCAATATTGAAAATAAGTATTTGATTTATATTTCAGTAGTGGATTGAATTAAATTAACATTTTATGAGACAATAAAATAATTTATTTTATTCCGCATATTTCTTTAAATTTTGTATTAAATTATAAATTAATCAACTTGTCTTACGGTTAAAGATTTTACTTGAGTAACCTTCGGGGTATAAGTTTTGAGACATTACAAGAAATGGAAGTGCTATACGTACATAATGATGTACCAAATATATTACACCCCCTTCACATGGAGAGGAGTCCACACACAATAAAATAATCGTGGGCCCCCCTCCATGTGAGAGATGTGTAATACATTTGGTACACTTTGAGGTGTACAAATAGCATTTTCCTACAAGAAATGCTCTGAGGCATTTGTTGGACAATTGACAAATGCCCTTGTCTGAAAAGTGAAGGGTAGTGTCTTTTTGTTAAAAAAAAGATTGTCAAGATTTGTTACACTGGCTAAGATTTTGTATACTGGATGGATAGAAGTCATAGAACCTCCATGGAACCGTTGGTGGTTGGGATGGAGCCGGTAGTGGCAGGGGCGGAGACGGATTGGTTGAGCCATGTTTATGATGATGGAATGATTTGTTTTCAATACTTGGTTAGTTAAGTTTGTTGTCTTCTTGTTGATAGTTAAGTTTATTGTCTTATTGTTGACAGTTTATAGGCAAAGGGGTGGGGGTAGGTGAGGGTTTATCAGGGGTAATTTTTTAAATGGTCGATTTACTATTGCTATTTTTCACAATGGTTTTAATTATTAAAAATACTATTTTACCCTTAATGAAATGTGTTTTTATATTACAGGATATATCCTTATCTTTAGAATAGTTTTTCAATTTTGTCCTGTATTATTTCTATCTCGGATTCTAGCATATAAATTCATCATTTGATCTAATAGATTGACATAATCTTCCATATATCTATCAAAATTTTCTCCAAGTATATAATATTCTTTAGACGATTGTTGATCTATTCTTTCCATTTGAGAGATGATATTATTTATTTTTTCTAATAAAATTTCTAATAAGTTATCTAATCCTTCAATTGTATATCCTGGCATGTTATATAAATCTAAACAATACTAATAAAATAAATATTAAATACAAACATTTAGATAATTTAGCCATGCAGATAAGTAATCCCAACGATTTTTTAAGATTTCAGAAAATATCTTTCTAAATTTAACAAAAATAATAGTTTTACCTTAGTTTTGATCTCAAATCTTTATTCTTAGAACCGAGTAACATTCAGGTTCTGGATCTGCAAATGGCTCCCTTCAATGGCCTCCTGCCTCTACGGGATAATTGCTATTCCAACTTTCCACCTTCAGTATATCAGTCCTTTGAATTCGGATTATAGAAATTAACTAAAGAAAACTCTTTTTTTGTTAAAGTAAGAAAGGAATTCTTCTTCAATCTTTCAAAAATCTATAGGATGAGGTGTTTAGAAACTCATGATATTTTTTAAAGATAATTTGGATCTAAAATAACTTGAAATTTTATTGATATCTAAAGGCTGAAATATGATTACAATGGAAGACAGGAATTTGTTTGGCTAACTCACAGTTTGAGTGCTCAACCAACTCTGCCTTTTTCATTAGCCCAAAGGCTTCTATTTATACACAAGTCTGAAGATAAATTACATCATTGCTTACATTATTCTAATAATATTTTATTGCCTCGTGCTTTTCATTAAGAGCCTCATGGCCCCTCCATCCTTATTGTTTTGTTACATTTTCTTTGATAAAGGACACAATTTTTCTATAATTGTCCTTCAGATCTTGTTTTTACATACAGCTAGTAGGATTTTCCTGTAGCATTTTGGACACCTTTCCTCCATGTGTTTATTATTTTCATCTTTTTTATCTTTGATTCTGTTGGCAAGTGGGGCATTCTCTTATTCTGCATGCCTCTTGTATGGTTGTGATAGGTCCATTGATTCGATGAGTGTCAAATTTCTCAATGTATTCTTTCAGAATTGTTGATTTCTCTCCTCCATTATTGGTGAGAAGAGTCCATCCTTCATATTGACACAAGCATTTGAATTTTTTGTTATACAAGCTTATTGCCATTTTATATAAGACTTTCATCCCTAAAACTCTTCGGGATTTTATCCACGATCTGGTGATTTTTGGTAATGACTTTCTATTGTGACCGACATCAATCTGAAACTCTCTACCAACATATCAGATTGTTATAATATGTTCAGCATGATAAAATATCATTCCATCAATTTCAGGACTGATTGAATAAAATTTTATGTATATGGACCTTCCTTTGGCAAATTTAGATACTTCAGATTTAAAATTTTCATCAAATCTTTCAATTTCTTTTAGATCTTTTCCGGGGTAGATAAGATCTGAAAATCCATAGTCTGCTGTCATTTTGACCATGACAGGATCTGCATCATTGGTAATTAGTAACCTTGGATAAACATGATCTCCTGAAGATATGAAATAGGAGTCATTTTCTTGTAATTCATAAACAATTTTGGCAAAAGATCTATATTCTTCTTCTTTTGCTGATAAAGGGGTATCATCATCTTCATCGGTTCTGATTCTAATAACCCTTGTATGTTTATCATTGGATTTTATGGTCAACTTTCTAGGACTTTGTGTATCTCTTTTGATAGTGCTGGGTCCACTACTGCTTTCGCGTTGTGGATCACTCCTTGGTACCTGTTGGTATCCCTGTTTGGTATCATAGGATTGTGCCAAGACATCAACCCTTGTATTATTTGTATCAGTAGATATTAATTGCGCTTCAAGAGCATCAATTTTGTCTTTCATTTCGTTTGTAATCTTGGCATGGGATTCACTGATCTCAAGTAATAATTTAATATTATGACTTAAGAGCTCAGCTAATGTCTCCATTCCAATTTTTATATCATCTGCTTCTTCTTTGGCATAGGCTGCCGCAGATTTCATTTCTGATATCATCTGTTTGATATTATCCGTCTCCAAATTCAATGTTCCTGCTTAAAAAATCAGCAAGATAATTATTTGTACCTTTAATATGAATAATATCAAAATTATAGAATGATAAATATGCTTGCCATCTATGTAACCTTCTATATTGGGGTTCCATTGGTAATTTATTTCTAACAAGTCCTGCAACTTGAGAATTATCAGTTTCAACAATAAATTTTTTAGATAATAAAGATAATGAAAATTTCTTTATTCCTCTAATAATTGCTAATAATTCTTTTTCATGAGTAGTATAATTTATTTCCGCTTGATTGAAAGTTCCACTTGAATATCTATATATTTCATTTAAATCTGTTTTTAATATTGCTGCCCAATATTTATCTGAGGCATCAGTATTAACTATCAAATTATCCTTTTCATTTGGTAATCTTAATTTTGGTAATTTTTTACATTCTTCTTTAAGTAGTCTAACTATTTCTGTATATTCTTCATTCCATCCTTTAGTATTAATTTTTCTAAATAAAATTTGTATTTTATGTCTCTTTTTTGAAAGATTTTCAATAAACCCTTCTGCATAATTTAACATCCTAAAATTTTTTGTATTTGTTCCTTAGATTCTAATTTATCAGAAAAATTTTCTATCTTTTTAGATATATGAGACTGTAATTTTATTCCATTTTTATCTATAATTAATCCAAGAAATTCTATCTCAGGTTTTTCTATAATTGCTTTCTTTTCGGATAAAACTATTCCTTCTTTTTTACATTCTTTTAGAAATTTTATAATATGATTTTTATGATCATTTTTATTTTCTAAACATATTAGTATATCATCAACTTATACCAATAAGAAATCATTATATTTTCTAAAAATATTATCCATTCTTCTTTGAAATATTTGAGGTGCATTTTTTAATCCAAATGGCATAACTATCCATTCGTATTTACCTTGAGGCGTACTAAATGCCGTATATGGTATTAATTTTTCTTCCATTTTGATTTGCCAAAATCCTGACTTACAATCAAATTTTGAATAATATTCTTTTCCTTTTGCAAGATTTATTAAGACATCTTTATTTGGTAAAAAATATCCATCAAATTTTGTGTATTTATTTAATTCTTTATAATTTATTACCATTCTTGATTTTCCTCGTACTTGTTCAGAGTGTTTCATTACCATAAAGGCTGGACTACTATGTGGTCCATTACTAGCTCTGATTAATTTCATATTTTTTAATTCTTCAATTTATTTTTTAAATTCTTGAGTATCTTGTATAGTGTACATCATTGATTTTACTCTTATTATTACATTTTCAGTTAATTCTATTTTTGTTCTTGGATGTTCAGGCTTCCAATAAGTTAATGGATTTTCATTATAGACATTTCCTATCTTTTTTATTATTTCTTCTATTAATTCTGATTTTTCTGTTGTTTGTATTTTTTGTATTTTAACAGTTGTTTTTATTGGTATTTTTATTGTCCTTTCACCACGCTGAGCTGGCTGAACTCTGTATGGTTTAAATTCTCTTGAAATTTTTAGTAGATGTCCACATGGTGTTTTTAGTATAATCATATAGTTATTTTGTTGATAATATTGAAATTGTTGAACAAAGTTATTCCCTAATAATATATCACATTCTAATACATCATATGCATATACTTTGTTTATAGTTATTTGTTTACTTCCTAATAGGATTTCTACATTTTCTTTATTTTTAGTAATGGGTGTCGATATTCCTGTGACACCTGTTATTTTTATAGTATTATCATTGTTCCAATTTTTTTTAACAAAAATGTCTTGATAATAGTTATATCACTTCCTATATCTATTAAGACACATGTTGTTATATTAGTTTCTACAATAGTAATTTGTATATATACTGTTAATGGAAATGTTATTACATTATTTATTCATTTGGACAAAACAATGTCTTATTATTATGTGTTATATAGATTCCTTTTTTATTAATATTATAATGATTTACGGCTTGTAAGAAATTCATTCCTAATAATATATGGTAATGATCTCCCATACTATTATCTACATAACATGGTATTATCATTTCTTCTCCATCTAAAACTATTGGTATTTTTACTTCAAATTCACTAGTATGTATTTTTCCATCAAAATTGATATATTTATAAGGCTCTACCCTTCTTTTTATTAATCATTTATCTTTATTTCCTGATATATGACAGTTTGCTGCTCCTGTATCAATTATGATATTTTTTCCTTTTATATATTCTATTCCATTAAAATATTCTCCATATATTTGCATACTTCCTATATTTTTTTTTACCATTATTTCTCGACTTATGTTCTTTCTTGGTATTATAGATGTACTATTATTTCTTTTTAATTTTTCATCTTTAAATTCTATTAAAGAATTATTTTCTATTTTTTCTGTTACATTTGGCTTTGTTTTAGATATTTCTAATTCATATATTTCTGGTAATAGGTTTAGTTGTTTGTTTGGTTCTACAATATTCAATATATCTTTACATTCTTTGTGGATTTCTATATAGGGTTTTTTAGAATAAATGTTTCCATAGTTTAAGTTAATAAATGTATATAATGCTCTATATTCTATGGTCATGATATGATTTCCTTCTTCCATAATATCTTTTCTATGTATTTTAAAATGTAATCCTAATATTTCATTAAAATCTTTATCTTTTATTGATACACAATATTTTGGATAACATGTAAATATTAATTTTTTATATGCTAAATTTCCTTCTATAGTTCCTAAATGACTGTCATTAGTATTTAGTATTCGTTCATCATGTAAACTTACTGTTATTGGTGAATCTATTCCTTCTCTAAATAGGGATTTGAACATTAATTGTATTCCTGCTAAATAAACATATTGTATCTTTTTTTTTTTGTTTTCCTTTTACTTTTGCCATTAATTGGTCAACTGTAGATTTTGTTAGTAATGATAATTTATGACTTCCTAAAACTGTTCTTATATCTATTGATTTTTCTATCTTATGATATTCACTTATAGATACTCTTTCTCTTCTAAATATTTTATCGAATATTTTCCATTCTCCTAATTTTAAATCTAATGATAATTTTTCTATTTTTCTAAATGTATTATTATCGAATGTTACCTTTAATCCACGTCCTTTAGAATTTTCTATTTCTTGTTTTTCTTCTATAGTTTCAGCTTCTTCTATTTCGTGATTCATTCTGATTCTGATATGTAAACCTCTTCTCCTTCATAATTATTAATATCTATTATTTCTTCTAAATCACTTTCTATTTCTTCATATTCTTGTTGTAAAATTCTAACTTTCTTTTTAGTACAATCAGGGCTTATATGTCCTATTTCTCCACAATTACAGCATTTGCATTGTTTTTTTTATCCTTTTTAAACTCTTTTCTTTTTGGTTGATATTTTCTCTTACAATATCTCCTATTTGATTTTTGATATTTCTTTTTTAATTGTTTATATTTTTTATACTTTTTTGGTTTGAATTTTCTTTTATATTTTCTTTTTGGTCCACATCCCCAATTAATAGGTCTTTCTATTTCTTCACAACAGACTCTTGTTAGTTTTCCAGATTTTTTCATTAGTTGTCTATTTTTACATATTTCTGCTAATCTTAACTTGTTCCCTGAAAATTGTACCGCAAGCGCACGGATCGTGAACAAGTAATATAGTGGACTTTTTGAGTCCGAATATCGATCCCACGAGGAATGTTACTTTGAAATTACGTACTCTAATCGATTTTAATTCTAACAACGACAGACACACAAACACAATTAAATGATTTTAAATAAAACTAAACCTAATTACGAAAAAACTAAACTAGCAAACTAAAAAGACGTAGTTGTATCTTTGATTTGAAAGTGGTTGGAATTTATGATTTCACTTAACATTTATTTCATTAACATCAATTCAATAACGTACATGCAAATTACCAAAATAAATGATTAGACCCGATTCTCCAATTTTAAATTAATATCCTCTTTCGAGCGATATTAACCCTAATTAATCAAATTATACCACATATTTCTATGTCGATACAAAATTAACCAATCGCATTAACTTGCTGTGAAAATACTCAACGGGTCACATAGGGTAGATGTCTATTTCTAGATCATCTAAACGCGTATAGTCGGAACCATACAAACCTATGGTATCAATTATTTCGGCCTAATCAGTACAACTATTTTTCAATAATTACACCAAATACCTAACCACAACATCTATTGATCAAATAAATGAAGCAATTTTAAACTAATAATCAATACACCATTATTTTGATAACAAATGCATTTCTAACAATATATATCGATATTAATGAAATTAAAGTTAAGATTTAACATAAATTCCAACACAAAATCTTTAACTCATCATATATAAATAATAACAAAGAGATTCTTTTAGACAATACATATCATTCTTGGCAACATAAATAAGAGAAAACAAAGATAAAGATAAACCCTTGTAGTATGGCTTGAATTCTCCAATCTTTCCACCAAATTCTTTGATGTTAATCTCCTTGCTCCATTGATCAAGCATCCAAAATGAGTTAAATAACCAAAGAACAACTAACTAAAAGAAGAAAAGAAAAGAAAACAAAGAAAGAAGAAGAAAATCTAGAGAGAAAACTTATAAAACCTAAACTAAACTAACTAATATCTAACTTCTAATGCCTTGCCAATGAGAGAGATATGGGATATATCAATCCTATGTGAGACTCACCAAAATATCTCCATTAAACAAGTCCTAAAATAATGCCAAAGTTGACCAAAAACGCGTGGAAAGAAAAATAGACCGCCTTAGTATTTTATCTCTATGCGGCCGCATGGTGTAATTCCATGCGGTCGCATGGAAGAAACAAAATATGCATTTCACGTACATGCGGTCGCATGGTTATAATCCATGTGGTCGCATGGACTTTTCCATATTTGCGGCGCAGGTCCTTGAACGTTCCGTCCTTGCGCGTTTTCATCCCTCATATTTGATTTAGTACAATTTGGTCCTCATACTTTGAACTTTCTTTCATTTAAGCCCCTACCAAATTGCAGTCAAAGCCCTCCATCTTTTGGTCAAGTGCAAGTTAGTCCCCAACTTCACATTTTTGTGCAATTGAAGTCATTTTTCACTCGTTTTGCCTCGTTTGACATCCAATCGGGGTTTTCACCTAAAAAATGCAAAGAGTACATAATTATGTGTAGAAATATACTCAATTTCATCAACAATAAATCCCTAAAAAGTGCTAAATAAGTGTGTAAAAGCACACTTATCATAATCTTTCAAATAGGAATTTTATTCTACTTCCTAATGTATCTGGTACAGGATTATCCTTTATATATCTTTCATATTCTATTTTAAAATATATATTCCATGTTACTGGTAATTTAGTAAAATACATTTCTAAGTATGATCCTTGATTTTCATTACTATAAAATTGGGTATAATAGAAATTTCTAAATTGACATGTATATTCTTTTATTTTACACATATCACATATCATAATGTTTATCAATCATAATCTTGCTTTTAATTTTTCTCTTCTAGCTTCTTTTTCTGAATTTTTTATCCAATTTTCTCCTAGGAATTCATCTGATATATATTCTACTAACTTTTTTATTCCTTCTTGTGAGGTTTTTTGCATTTTTGTTTGTATATTTCTTCTCATTAATAATTTAGTATCTTCAATTATTCCTTTCCACCAATTTCTTACATCTCCTTCAAACGATGCTATTAAATAGTCAATTCTTCTATCCGTAAATTCTCATGTATCGTCTTGGTTATATAAAAAGAATAATATCATTGCATCTGCCCATTGTAACAAGGCTTTCTTAGTATCTATTTTACAATCTAAATCTAGTTTTGCTCCTCCATGATTTATTGGTTTATTGTAGTCTGAGTTTGGGGTAAATTGATCTGTATATTTTTCTATTCCATGTTGTAGTATAATTCTATCATAGTACTGCCTATAAAGTCTATATGGCATTGGCGCATATCCTCCTTCTAATTCAGGAAATTCTAGTTTTGGATTATTGCTAGTACTTCCTGGTGCTGTGTTGGTCCTCCACCAGTATTCATTAATATTTCATAATTTTCTAATTCTTCTATACTTAATTGGTCAAAGTTTTCTATTAGATTATCTATTTCTTCATTCATCATCTTTTTTATTTTTTCCTTTCTTCTGCATATTTTTCAAATTATTTCTCTTGTTCTAGGATTATTGGTAATATTTCATTTCTAAATCTATCATCCATACTTCCAAGTTCATAGTATCCTTCTGTTTCTACATGTTTCTTTCCTATTCTTGTCATTTCTCATTTTATTCTATCTTTATCTACTTTTTTATCTGTTGATTTCATATTTTGTTTCATTTCTCTAATTTCTATTTTTAACATTCCTACTTCATCTTTTAATTCTTTAGTTTCATTTATTAATTCTTTTATTAATTTCTTTAGTTCATCAAATGATTCTGAAAAAGTCATTATATTTTTCCACTTTTTAATTCTAATAAATATGATAATCTGCCCTTTTTATCTTTATTTTCATTGATAATTTTATTAAAACTTTCTATTGCTATTTCATTATCAGGTAATTGATTATCTCTTACAGTTTCAAAATATTTTGCTTTTAATTCTAGTTTTTCGATTTTTTAGTTTTCCTAACATTTTTTCTTGTGATTTATTTATTTCTCCTGGTGTTCCTAATATGTTTGAGGTTTTTTCTTGTATTTTGTTTAGATTTTTAACAATATTATTAAGTTTTCTAGCTAATTTATCATTACTCATGATGATTTATATATTTCTCTATAATATAAAATACTTTCAAATTCTTTATTAATCATTTCATATACATATCTATCTTTTATAGATCCTATACTTAATTTATGTAGTATCTGTTCTTTTATTTCTCTAGGTAGTTTTTTAATTATATTTAATGTTAATATTTTTGATTTATTAGGAATAGGTTCATAAAATATTTTATATCATTTTTCTTCTTCTAATTTATAATAGTTATCTATTTTCTTAATTTTAATTCCCATAATTACTTATATTATTTTCTATTATAGCAGCTATTTCTTCTTGATCTATAGTTTCTATAATAGTTTCCCATATCATAAGATCTCTTATTATACTAATTTCTGTTTTTTCTATTATCTCCTTCCTAATATCTAAAGGTAGATCTTTTAATTTTATAAGTATGATTTTTAAGATTTCTTTCTCTATTATAGGTTTTCCTATTATTATCCCAAATATATCTTTTTTAATTTTATATCTATTTCCTAAATCTTCTATTATCATGTTATGATTTATGGCTCTGATACCAATTAATATGGGGGGGGGGGGTGGGGTACTAAGACCGTCTTCAAAATCTCAAAATTTATTATTTTCATAAATATTTAATAAATCGCAATAAAATTTATAGAATTCACTATCTTTTGTTATGATTTTTTCTTCAATGATTATATTTAATTTTTCAATTCTTCTTTCTAGATTGATAATTTCTTTATGTATATTATTTTCAAATCTAATTGCTTGGCTATCTATATAAGTATTTTTATATCTTAATTTTGGATCTAAATAATCTAAAAAGAAACTTTTTAAATCTTCTTTTAAATAATTTAATTCTCTTTTTGTTGCAATTTTTAGATCAATAAAATTTTGTATAATATCCGAGTTTAAATTTATTAAAGATTCTGGATTTATATTTTCTTGGGGACCTAATTGAAGTATTTTATACATTATAATGACTTTTGTTGCAATTTTTATGTGAGAGTGGATTTTTGGAAAGATTGTTGTTCAAAGGCTATTCTTCAAATTTTTAACTTTTTGTAGTCTATTTTTATAAATCACCTCTTTGAAATGACTATTTAGAGGTATTTCATCGGGTTTATCAAGTTTAGCTGATATCTACTAAGCATGGACACATTTTACATGTGAATTGTGATGTACTACTATAAATGAAAGATCATTAAGTTGGGGATTTTTGCAGCTGCCTAAGTTGGATACTAAAGAAAGTATCACATTTTGTTTTTATGCTAAACTTACATAACTAAGGTATATGGAAACTATTTAGGATTTCACATGTTTATACTTCTCCTTTGCATAATTGGTCTCCCTCGAACACCCAATTTATCATTATAATGTGTATGCGTCTAGTTGACGTCTCTATTTCAAAGAGCATGAAATGTACACTAATTTTAAGCCCTTTTTTTAGCCTCATTCTTGATTTTAAAAAAGGCATTTTTGGATAGTGTATTAATGAAAAATGTTTGCTTAAAAAATTAAAAAAAATCTGAATTTGTGTGTAATATTATTTTATTGAAGAATGTGTAGTTGAAGTGAGATCAAATCACTGTTGAAAAATGTATTTTAATAAAAAAAAAATGAGGCTCAAACAAGAGCTCAATATAATTGACGGGATTAATCATTCTTGAAACTATCATATATTTTGATGGCATGTTGAATTATGTAGTAACCTTAATTCATCCCACACTGTTATGTTAAGTACAATCGGCGCTAGCCAAGCCTCAGAATGTTATTACTATTCACCCCATTTCAAAATCGACATCTACAATAATCTATATTTCTGAGATGGGGTAACTTCACATAACCAATATTTTATTAAGAGTAGTCAGTTTGTCGATGCTTACTCTGACAGTCTGACATAAAATTGTAAAAAAATATTGATTAAAACCCACGATTAAAATTGTCTTGTAAGGAAAAAATGCACACATAATTATAACCCCACGAGCGAATATTAACTTAGCTATGTAAAACGCAATAAACTACCTCATTTAAAAATAAACTCCGTGGAGTGATGAAAAATTAGAAAAGAGGCCAATTTTCCTTTGATAAACAATTTTAGGCATGCTAGAAAATCACATATTCAATTTGCAACTATAAAAATTCATTGAAATTTGTTTGAAATAACTTTTGAAATTGAAAAATTGTAAGGTTCTAATTCCGGCTTAAGATGAATTGACATAAACTGAAATACCATTGATTGAATCGAATACTTAGCCTACAAGGTGTATGTCAAAATGCCTATCAGTCGATAGTCTTTCGCGCATGTTAGAACAAAGAGGGGTTATGTAAGAATTTGCAGTCAAGTATATGAATCTTTTTTGGGTAAGTAGCACAAAACGTTCATACCTTTCAATGTTATTGTGGAAAACATTCATACTTTTCACTTTTTGACATTTTCGCCCATATTTCCACATTTCATTGCGCAGAAGGTCATTTTCATCCATTTTTGACGATTTTACTCTCCTATTCAAATAAAACCAAAAGAAAAGAAAATTAATGAACTAATTGCAATCATAGCCCCAAAATTTCAAAAAATTACAAATCATTCATTATATTCTTATCTTGACATCCAGCTTTCCATCCACACCCAAAAACAAACAAACAAACTTTCAAATTTTGAATCTTTAATATTTGTAGTGAAATTTTCACATATAAATGCATATTCAGAACCTTGAATCTATAGAATTTGACTTCCAATTTACAACTTTATCTGCAATCCCCAAACATGATCTGCAGCTCTTGTTCAAAACCCAATAAAATAAAAATATCTTGAACTAAACATACTTGGTGGCGAAGAACACGTCAAGAAAGAAGAAATAGAGAGAAAATTGGGACCTATTTTGCAGACACTTTTCTATAGATTCCATTTTTTTATAATTTCCTTCATTTCTGTGTCAATATAAATTAGGGCTGTACAAAAAAATCACGAAATTGCAAATCGAACCGTAACCGTTGATTTGAAACCGTTGGTTCAGGTCCACGTGGACCCGCGATTTTTTTCCTCAAACCGAACCAAACCATTTCAAAATGGTTTGGTTTAGGTTTTGATTTTCAAAAACCGCAAAAAATTAAACCGAACCGTACTTTTTAATTAATTTTTTTTATGTAATTATAAATTTTCATATATAATTTTATTAAAGTATAATTTTAAGAATTTAAACCAATTAGACATGATACCTCCCAAGTAGACCCATAAATTCAATTTTTGAATTTATGTCCAAATCCAAGCCAAAAAAAGGGGAAGAACTCAATTTTCAAATTTACTGAGACTGGTACTACCGCTCGTAATGACCAAGGTATGCATACGCGTGTATCTTATGCTGTAAAATTATAAACTTCTTTACGTGAAATCATAAGCCTTAGGAATACAATTTGAGACAAAATATTAGGCTTTGTGAGTTTGTTCCCTAGTAATCAATCCTCGGCTCTCTTTTAAGTTCGTTGATTTAGGGAAAATCTATAGCAACAAGATAAGTTTGAAAATAATTTCATATAGGAATATATTTGACATGAGAAGTTCCTCTAGGAAGGAGAATACTATGCCTCTGTTTGGGTTAGGTACAAATGCAAACTAAAATCTAAGAAGTCGACAAATAACTTTTCAACCACATGTTTCATAAACTTATATCAAAATCTATTAAAACCTGATTTTTCTCTAAAACAAACAGGGATATGATGAAAATTTGTCATCTAGAATTTGAATTTTCTTGCTTTAAACCACTAAGAAATCCAAGTGGACAACCACCTTTTTGTCCAATAGTCATAATGTCAAGGGATGTTGAACTTTCTCTGTTTAATGGGTCAAACATTGTTCGAGTAAATATTTGATGCAACTTTTACTATGCATGTTCGAAAGTGATTGTTGATTTATCTTGTGTCTTAGTTGTCTTTGTTTCATCAATCATCGTGTGAACCTCAAACAATGAATCTCGTAATTTTCATCTGTTTAATGGATTATGGTTTATTGTACTCATCTAGTGACGCCCGGTACCTGAGAGGTTAGTACTTTTATACTTATTCTGATATTGTTTCTTGTAAAAATTTGAGTGATGTTAGCTTAGTACTATTTTTTTTGACCTTTTTGTTATATATCGAATTTCAGACAAATATGAATGTAATTTAACATTTAACATTATTAGTGTTCGTTTAAATTTATATGTTAACTTGTTTTAAATATATTATTATAATGTCGATAGGTAAACCGCGGATTAAAATCGAATCAAACCGCAAATAATGGTTTGGTTTGGTTTGGAAAAATTTCAAATCGCTAGAAATGGTTTGAATTGAAAATATAGCATAAATCGCCCAAATCGAACCGTGTTCACTGCTAATATAAATACCAAATTCCAGTTATATAAAAGTATATTTGGATACAATTGTGTAAAGTAGAAAAGATATAGACGTGAAATGGGGTGGTAATGGAGCTGAGCTATGGATTTTTCTTCATTTTTCCTCCTTTCTTGTGATAGGGAGAGTTAAACTCGCCGGTAACTAAAAAAAGCTATAAATTGAAAGTCAAGTTTTACAGATTCAGGGTTCCGAATATGTACTTATATGTGAAAATTTAACTAAAAATGTTAAAAATTCAAATTTTGAAAATTTGTTCGTTTCTGGGAGGCTAGAAAGCAGGAGGTCAAGATAAGAATATAATGACTGATTTGTAATTTTTTTTTGAAATTTTGAGACTATGATTACAATTAGTTCCTTATTTTTTTCATTTTGTTTTATTTGAATATAAGGGTAAACTCATAAAAAAAAAGGATGAAAAAGACTTTCTGCACAATAAAAAGTGGAAATAGATGAAAAAATGTCAAAAAATGAAAAATATGGACGTTTTCCACAATGACATTGAACGATAAGGCTATTTTGCGTTATTTACCCAATCTTTTTACGTTAATTCCCTCATTTCATCGATAAATCTACTTAAAGATTCAACCTTTAATAATCACACCCTCAATTCATGAATCCCAACACATTCCAATCAGAATTTTCCAAAAATTCACTTTTACTTGTTTTAATAATTTTAATGTGCCTTTCATTTAATTAGTTTGTTAATAAGATCAAACCAATTTGTACAGGTTATCCGGCATTTTAATCAAACTAGAATTAAAACCCTTAAGCACAAGCAGATCAATACTCAAATGGATCAACATTCCAAATTACTCTATTGCTTGTTCACAACCCGTGCACTTGCATTATTGCATCGTACATAACAAACACATAACATGTTCAAGACGATGGCTATAAAACAAAAAACACTTCTCCAAACTTCAAATCTTCAATACATTTTCTAACCTCCGAATGACAATTCCATCAACCACTTAACAAACCCTGCAAGACAAACTAAAAGACCACTATTTTTTCATTTCAGTAAAAAACATAAATCGATGGAAATTTACCCTACAATGCTTTCAGAGAGCAACATTTTGAACTCAAGTTTAATGAAACATAACTATACAGATAGTAAAAGGTAAAACATATCATTCTCCTTTCACACTACTTAATGTATTGAGAGAGCCATTTGAAGCCCTCTCCATAACCCATTTTACGCACAATGCTGCACATAAATACCTCAAGCGGCCGCACATTTGAATCTGCCAAATTTACTTTCCCCTTACCGGTAGTGATGCCCATCAAGCCCATGTGGTACTTCAACTCATCTTCCGAGGCAGCATAAGGGATGTCAATCTTGTTGCCCAAAATCAAGAACGGAACATTAGCCAAGGAATCGTCAGAAAGGAGAGCATCCAGCTCTTTCTTTGATTCTGCAAACCTCTCCTTGTCATAAGCATCCACTAAATAAATAACTGCATCCACCTTTACACAGAAAAATATTGCACATTATACCTTGGAAACCAATAATAAAAAATAAGCCGTAAACTATGAACTTTCAATCCGTGATATGACCATTAGATTGATGCAGCCAAGAAAAATATCACAATGGAAATACATATTCGCAGTCCAAATGACAACAACTAAAAACTAGTTTCTTTCATAATAAGCAAAGAGCGAAAATTAGAAACTAAACCGTCAAATAATTAACTATAGTGCCGTATAATGGAGAGAGAAGACGATTAACATCGGGATGTGATTGTGCACTATCTAAACTTTTCCAGTTATTTGGGTGCGCTTATACGCACCTCATAATGTGCCTTTTTTTTTGGCAGCACCTCTTCTGCTGCTTGGTGGTAAGGATCATAAACTTGATGCTCTAAAATTACTCAAAAAGCTTACAGGTGAAAAATAAATGTTAGATATGTTTCTATATTGCAGCTGTTTTCCTCAAAAGTATATTCCACTGCAAAATTATTGATCAAGGTGCACTTCAGGTTGTCTCCATTGTATTTTTAACTTCGTTACAAGCAATGCTGTACAATATCATCAAGACAATATAACAAAATGTGACTGTTAATATGCTATATTGGTGCAATAGACCCATCATATTACCGACTCATGTCTTCATTCATTGCTCATAACAATACGTTGCCCCTTCGCATTAAAAATAGTTTTCAACACAGAACAGAAAAGTTATTTCAGTTTCTCCCTTCTTTCATTCTTTTTCAATTTTTATTTCTTTCACAAGTGTAATAAAAATAGTGTTCAACGCAGAGAACGGAAAAGTTATTTCAGTCTCCCTTCTTTCATTTTTCTTTTTCAAGTTTTATTTCTTTTACAAATATAAATGTTCTATTAATTACACAATCCTTGAATTAACACAAGACTGCATTAGTAAAAGAGTTATTGAAGACCCATAGAACAGAATTCCAAGCTAAGCCACTGCATTTTTATGGGAAGACGTCCGCTTCTAACAACTTGCCCCTATTCACAATTCCACGAGTGAGAAGGAAAAGGTGGAAGGGATAAAGAAATAGCAATTCTTCTCGAAAGACATGATAAAACTGCAGCAAGACTGGAACAACACAACTGGCATACTTCATTGTAAGCATTGATTGCAAAAGAAGTTCTGTTACATTTTTCGTATCTTCTTGAAGCAAGGAATTGTTTTTCTCATAATCAAAAGTGCAAAGCATTCAGGAGCCATGTCTTCCATGGATTAAATTCAAAATGAGGCACATGCTTCATCCAAAGTGATAGCACGAAATACTCAAATATATTCAGAGAAAACATAAAAGTGTAAGGCAGGATTCAAAAAATTCGAAAAATAAGTTAAATTCACCATAAATTGAAAAAATCTACAAAGTAATAAGACTGTGTTGATGTATTAAATAATCAAATTTCAGAAGCCAAACTATCATGTCTACAGGATGAACTAAAATAATCAATGGTCCTCTCATAAACCCTAACAATTAATAATATCAGCATTGAATTCACTTTGCAATTTCTCTGAATTCAACAATATAAAAAACACTTGCATCCTCCTCGTTCTTTATAGTTAGGCGATTGGCTAAGACACTCTTTTAACAAGTTTTCTTATTAATATAGAGCCCGTTTGGGCCACATTTTCATTTTTCATTCTCATTATTCTAC
Source organism: Osmanthus fragrans (assembly GCA_019395295.1). Lineage (NCBI taxonomy): Eukaryota > Viridiplantae > Streptophyta > Magnoliopsida > Lamiales > Oleaceae > Osmanthus > Osmanthus fragrans. The sequence continues at coordinate 25,545,182 of CM033356.1, forward strand.
TCATCTTCAACCACACATTTTTCGATAAAATAATATTTTCCATCACATCAATAACTTTTCCTTCTTTTTCAACTACACATTTTCCATCGTATCACCATTTAAAATACATTCTTTCCCCAATAATCTCCATCAAACACACTCATAGTTAGAATTTGGATAGTGGAACCAGCCTAATGAGGTATTAGTGAAAAACTTCTGAGAAAAATGAAAGGTGCTCTTAACGAAATCCCCCGACTCCATTTGGATCTCCCACGAATCAAATAAACCAAAAAATGGTTAGTGGTAAAAACATGGGCTAGCAGATTAGAATGATCTCCTCTGTCAGGCAGATACGTTCTTGATGGACTCTTCTCTGTTATGCATTTCTTCTTATACACAACTATATGCGATTGAGTAGCAAAGAAACTATACTTCAAAAAATCTGTGATAGAGACTGCCACAAGCCTAATACGGGAAGCTTTTTGATCAAATATCAATTATTCAGACCTACTTAATATGGTCTGACTGACTCCCACATAATAATGAAAAGAAAAAGGAAAACAATTTATCTAATTGTAACAACTAAAATGAAATGCCATAATAACAGCACTCATGCAATACTGAACATCTATGTCACACTACTGTACATAGCATGAATGCCAAAATCAAGCAAGAAAACAAACAGATATCATGCTATCTGAAAGAATTAGAAATTTTACTGCCAGTGACCAGAGAGAAAATTCCAGCAATTCAATATACTATTGCTGTAAAATTCTCTGGTTGTGGCCCAGTAATATACTAACCATGCAAGTAAATGTAAATCAACTACCGCAGCCGCAGGTGCAGAATTTTGCAAAGATAATACCTTGGCATAATAATCTTTCCAAACTCGGCGTGCCATCTGATGGCCTCCCAAATCAAAAGCCTTGAACTTGATTTTCCCGATACTCAGCTCCTCTGATGTTGGATACTGTGTTGGCTGGTGTTGCACCAATCTCTGTTCATTTCCACACCATATAAGTATCTCAGTTTCACTTTTAAACCTTCAGTACCGTGATTTTTAACCAATATTCATAGAAACACAGTTATTTTCTGATACTCATCTCATAGCCTCGCGGATTAACCATTTAAGCAATAAAAAAAGTTTATATGATCAAAACTAACCAAACTTAATAATTCGCAAGAGTAATTTCAATTCTTCACATATACAGATACAAACTTCACATACAAATTAAACAAATGAAATATCTCGTACCTCGTCTTTAAGCATATGAAGGAGGGTGGTTTTGCCAGAATTATCGAGGCCTAAGAAGAGGATTTTGGCCTCCTTTTGCCATAGCCCTAGAGATGCAAGTACTCCATAGAACCAATCCACCAAAAACATTATTCTACTATAGTATTATTCACTCAATGATGACTTGAAAGATAACGGATTGCAATTCCTCGACCGATTCAACTACAGTTCACTGTTCACCTCAAATACGCAATGATTCCTACTGTTTGGTATTATATTGGGGAGAGAGAGAGAGTAGATTCTGCGTTTTATCCCCGATTGAATTGAGGGATTTGCAAATGTACAAGAAGTCAATGTTTGGTATCATTCTGGTGTGTGCAAACTGTTTTCGAAAAATTATTTTTATATAAAGTAATTGTAAGGTCACCAACTTTGAATAAAGTTTTATTTTAGTCGTTCAACTTTTTATTTGAAATTCATTTTAGTTTGGTCACTAATAACGAACCTGTCACAAGATTCAACATCATTTTCTGTCTTAAGTTTGATTAAAAACTAATAATTTTCCTTCCTTTATTTTCAACTTGCGTGACTTTCATTACATCCTTTTCTATATCTATATAAGATAAGATTTATTAAAAATCACTCATCATGGGATGGTCGAGTTGATGGAATAGGTGAGCGCGAAAACCTTTAGTCATGAGTTCGATTCCCCTACCAATACTTTCTCGGTCGAGCATGTCGCAACATACTTGCCTAATATGATTAATCTGATTGGCATTGTTGCAGGCTATTGCGTTAGCCTAAGGGTTTACCCAGTGCGCACTCGAAAGGTAACGATTGCGAGTTGTTAGGTCATTAAAAAAAAAAAAAATTTATTAAAAACCTATAAATTTTGCCTCCTTTATTTTCATAATTTGCAACAATAAGCAGTAGCATATTTGATGATATGGTAGATAATATTATTTCTAAAAAATTATATCTATTATACACAGTTTAATATTGCATATCAAACGAGCATTGCAAATAGTTATTGAGCCAAACGTTATATGTAGTTTGGCTCTATAACTGTTCTGCGTTCATACTTTGATATTCTGATTAGTTATGTTAAATAGTGTGATGATTTTTGGTCCAAAGTGCTTTTGCCCTTTCACTCCACTAGTAATTTACAAGAAAAAACTCGACCATCGCACACCACAAATTCACATCCTTTGTGTTAAACACACAAATCTGCGACCACCATGAAGCAGCGCCGCTCAAACCCGTCGTTACCATTTTCTTGACAGATCCATGGCGGTGATGTTTGCTTTGAAGAGATGCCGCTACAATGGTGACGTTTTGAGCGTCACGCCATGGTATCTCCAGTGGTGATAAAGAATGGAGAGAGAAAGGTGATGGTAGAGAGAGAAAAGACAGAAAAAAAAATGAGTGGATAGATGTGTATTAATTTAATTTTATAATATATTTACTAATATTAAAATTTTAAATTATTATCTGATTTTTAAGTAAAAAACTTGTAAATCTTATTTTTGAATTGTGAAGTTGAAATGTCTTGATAGATGTAATTTCCACTTTTCAATGTCATCTAAACCTGATAATGGTTATCAATGATGACAAATAACATTATTGTGCTAAATAACCATTGATGACAAATAATATTATTGTGCTAAATAACATTCCTCAATTTTAACATTTACAAAGACTAGGCTTTTTAATACAATAAAAGTTGAACAGATTATATCATCAGCAGCAGGCATGGATAATCTCAATAAGATAAATACAAAGTTATATCTGTTGTATTTTATTGATAATTTCATTCCTTTTCAAATTCAACAAATTTCAAGCTCAAACTTGATGGTTTTTATACTAAAGAAAAACAAAATTGGACTCCTAGGGCACCATAAGGGGCAGCAACGCTCGAATACCGGTCTAAGGCACATTGTCCAGGTGAGTCACTAACTTGAGGTTAAAATGAATATCGCGAAATAGAGAAATTATGGCAACTAACATATTTTTTTCCCGCTTTCCTTCTTAAGAAGGAGAAGCTGCATATTTCTATAAATTACACCACTTCGAGAAGCCTAGACCGCAACTGGTTGAGCAATTGAACTAGAACTGTTGACTTTAACCTGCAGTAGGAGAAACATATAGAAGAAAAATATTACTTTGTATTGCTGAAATTATATGACTTTGACCCGACCGAAATTACATTTGCGATATGCAGAAGAAGCTGTCTTGATGCATATCATTCGTGCATAATAGGTCATCTAATGTACCAGTGAAAAATGAGAGGGAACTTCGGTTCAGGTCCTAGTGAGGGTTTCCTACTTACCTGCAATTTATTATATATGCAAGCATGTAAGGTATTCTCAAAACGACTTGGAAATCTTATCTCGGATTTCCAAGCAAGAGACGAACACAGCCTAACAATATTTTTACGTAGATTTGGACTACAATGAGCCACACCTAGTTGCAAGGTTTTCACAGTGACAACTTCCGCCAGCAACAAAAGATAAGTTCAGTATTTTAGAGGGTCAAGATGCAGACGCAAATGGACAATGTTGTCCTCTATTGCCTCTTGACATGAATCCTCGGTGCAATTAGGGGTTTTATCAAAAAAAACTACTGAGGAAAAAGAGATATTACCTTTGCTGATTTGAAGAGCTCGTCTAGAACTTCAGACAGTGTTGGATGCGCGTGAACAGCGAATTTTAAGTCCTGCAGAGTTCAAAAGTTATAATGAATAATAAGCATCTGCAAGATTATTTAAATTGATGTAGAAAACTTGGAATCCTGCAAACAAACGTACGTAAGAGTAGGCCAAAAGATTCGTGAATTCAAACAATTTAAACTGTAGATGAGTCTAATTTATATTATCCACATCATCTAAATGCTATCTGCCTTCTTTTAAAGATACAAATAATCCAATGTATGAGTATTTGGTTGTCTAAGTGATTTCACTTGCCTTTTTATGACTCGATATATATTTTGTGTACTATCAGAATAGCTACATGCATCCTTGGCCCCAGTAACAAGTTATTTGTCATCCCACTTGTAGGTTTCAGAGTAAAATGGCTTTACATATAGAAGTAAATGCAAATTTAAAGGCAAAATTTACCTGTATACATGTTCCCATAGCTATGGCGTTTGATGCTTCGTGTATGAGGTCTGCAGCATGCATCCCAAAAATGTGAACCCCAAGGATCTCTCCAGTGTCAGGTCTGTAAATTAACTGCACGAAAATGACAGATTTGGTTAGTATTCATTCCCTACCAGTCAAAAGCAAAATCTGTAGTACATCAGTGGCGGATCCAGGATTCGAGGGTAGAGAGTTGACATAAGTTGGAGCATATCTAGGGAGTGGAGTTTGCCGAGAAATTATGTGTGTGTGAGTGTATAATTATTTGAAGCTTGCCCCTTCCCCAAATTATCCCACTTTTTGCTATCATGAAGAATTAAATGAGGACAGAGTATCGACCATTCATACTTTTGACGCAACAATTTCTAAATAGTCATTTATCACCTTGGCTAGTCCTTCTCCTTCATTTTCTGCAAGGGCTTTTGTGTTAGCTTTGAAACTTGTCTTTGTAATACTCATTTCAAATCCCTCCTTTTCAGCTTTTTCTCTCGCTTGAGGCTGCCAAAGTCGAGATTATTCAAGCAAAATTTTATAGAATAAATTAATAGTATCCAGAAAAGTCATCTGCAAGAAATTAAGTACACATTTTTTTTTCTATTTCTTTAAAGTTCTGTCCACTACTTGGATGGACATAAACCCAGCGAGAAGGATGGAATTTTTATAAAACGGATGCTAAAAAAAATTTAGACAGATAGTTGAGATCAAGTAAAATAATAAAATATCATTATTTTAAAAGGTGTTAATAAAAAAGCTCTTTCCCTCTCTTTGTGTGTGATTGTGTGCGTGTGTGGGTGAATGTTTCAGACAGGCACTACCACAGCAAGCTAATCAGAACAAAAAGGAATCTTTCTATTTATAATCTCTACTGTAGTATCTTAAGGGTGGTGAAATCTTCTCCTGCAATCAGTATAACTATTGGTGGCAATAGGAAAATTTTCTTCATCAAACCACGAATTAAGATAATGATTTTTTCTCCAAAAATGCAGACCAGCTACAAAGTAAAACTGCTGGTCAGAAGAATGCATTCTATAACTCAATCACCACTATCACATGGAGTATACTGAGCAAGCATCCCATAACTGAACCTACATAGTTCCTTTCTGATAATCTACCACACTCTTAACAGTCTCGATACCCCAAAGATTTTTTATATATCTTTGGGTTCTTACCTCCTAAAGATAAATTCACAAGTCTTCCAAATAAGTCCTGCCCAAAAACTTTTACATGTAAAGGTAATACTTCGAAATTGTGCATAATTTAAAAAGAACAGTTCCACTGGGTTAAGTTTTCTCGACTCCTTCAATGGTCACACAATGGGTGGTGGGGATATTTATTTTCATAGAATAGATGCTATCGACGAGTACGGGGAATAATTTGCAAATTTAGAAATTGTAAATATAACCATCAAAGCAAATAAATCCTCACAAACAGTAACCTTTACTACATAATATAACTTCTGTGCTGGCTTTCCACAAGGATGAAATTTTTCTCCAAAAATGCAGACCAGCTACAAATATTGCAATGCAGGATAATACCATTCAAATCAAATATTCATCAAGCTTTACAAGACTGGCCACAGACAGTAAAACTGCTGGTCAGAAGAATGCATTCTATAACCCAATCACCACTGTCACATGGAGTATAATAAGCAAGCATCCCATAACTGAACCTACATGGAGTTCCTTTCTGATAATCTATCAAACCCAAAGAGTCTCGATACCCGAAAGATTTTTGTATATATCTTTGGCTTCTTACCTCCTAAAGATTAATTCACAAGTCTTCCAAATAAGTCCTGCCCAAAAACTTTTAGATGTAAAGGTATTACTTCGAAATTGTGCATAATTTAATAAAAACAGTTCCACTGGGTTAAGTTTTCTCGACTCCTTCAATGGTTACACAATGGGTGGTGGGTATATTTACTTTCATAGAATAGATGCTATCCATGAGTACGGGATTAATTTGCAAATTTAGAGATTGTAAATATAACCATCAAAGCAAATAAATCCTCACAAACAGTAACCTTTACAACATAATTCTTGAAGATATTGGACTTAATTCAACCCATACAAAACCGGCTTGTAAGGTGAGGTTTGCCACACTATATAAATTGGTCCTAGGCACTGTAATCAGTCGATATGGGATTTAACACACCCCCCTCACGCACAGCGTGGACATAGCCAAACGACTGTAAAGATCGATATTGGGAGCCCAACATCGAAACTGGGTCTGGCTCTGATACCATCTTAAAGATATTGGGCCTAACTCCACTCAACAAAACCGGCTTGTAAGGTGAGGTTTGCCCACACTATATAAATTGGTCCTAGGCACTGTAATCAGTCGATATGGGATTTAACAATAATATTACTTATGCGCTGGCTTTCCACAGGGATGCACATCTACATAACTATATAAAAAGAAAAGTTAATTTCTGAAATAGCAGGCAATTTACACAGAAGGAGGTGGGGATTAGGTATAAAAGTAGAGAAAAAGATCAGAAAGTAAACTTATACCTCTGTTAATCCAACCATACTGATTTCAGGATGGGTAAAGCATGCTGCTGGGATGCTTAAATGGTTCAGCACATGGTCATTCCCAGAAACTTGCTCAACAACTAAAAGGGAATGCCAGAAGTTAATTAAGTATATATAAGTTGATAAAGAAGACCCAATTGCCAAAAAATATTGGGTTTTTACCAGAGATTCCCTGAGCACTTGCTGCATGAGCAAGCATCAGTTTCCCATTAGCATCGCCAATGCAATACAAGTGAGGAACCTAATTATCAGAAAGGCATGTCAGTAAAATAAAGTCATAAACATCACAAATGGTAGCAAAATAAAGGACTATAAAACATCATAAACAAGCAAATGAAACTCACGACTTACCAATTTTCCATTTGCATCAATTACTCTCATGCGCTCGTCAACAGGGACAAATCCACGTTGTGTCTGTATGTTAATCTGCATAGATAAAAGATAGTTTTCAAATTTTAAAAATTAGTGTCTGTTGTCAGCTAATTCATCATGCCAGAGACAACATACATTTTCCAGCCCAAGTCCTTGAGTGAATGGAGCCCTTCCAGTTGCAATAAGAGCTGCATCTACCTGAAGGTGTCCATAGCAAATTTAGGACTGTTACATAAAAGTTATGGAGCAAACACTTAATTCAGGTGTGGCAACAGTTAGAGCAGGTGTGGCAACAGTACAACACGAGGCTAATCTTTATTCACAATCAACTTGGGGTTGGCTAGGTTTGGCAACGGCGACTATTTAAAATATCAATTGTGCTACAGTGCAAGAACAGCCAAAACATTCCAGAAGAATGTTATTTTATTTCTGGACACGTGACTTAACATGTATTGTGCATCACTCTGTTCTTTTTTTCCTGATGACTGCTATGTGTAAATATCATTTTGTTTGAATAAATAGTCAACTATGTGTCAAGCAAATGTGCAGTTTCATACATTGAATTATAAGTTTCACATCATGTATTGTGATATGCGATCTACAGTCCTAAATGTTTCCCCTGAAAAGACATCTGAAACTTACCTCCACAGTACCCTTTGGTTCTTTTGTCTTTGCATCGATGAGTTCTATTATTACTGGTTTTCCATCCTTTGCTGGAGTGATCTGTAGATAGAAGTTAAACTCACAATGTGCAAATAATATGTTAAATATCTGAGTTGATTTATTGGCAGGCAAGCAACAGGCAGCTGAGTTGCATCGATTACCTTGCTAGCAAATACACCAGTATGATAGTCAATCTTGCGAGGATTGATAAGAACTCGTTGAGCTAGTTTTCTAATTTCAGGATCAAAACCAGGCATGAGTTGATCTAAAGCTTCAATAAACGTAACCTGTGAAATTCAACTGTGATCAGCTTTGAGACTCGTGTATATGCATTTTACCAATAAAATAATGACATAAAATGAGAAGAATTACTAATGATTTGTTTTATTTAAATTTGAAGTTCAACTGCAATCAGCTTTGAGTCTCATGTATATGCATTTTACCATAAAAATAATGACAAAATGAGAAAAACGTATAATTTGTTTTTTATAATTCCCAAAAAGTATATATGAAAAAAATAGTGGCAGTTGCCCTTCAGAATTTTCCTTTTTTCACTCTATTTCTTTCTTCCAGTTCTCACTCTCTCTCTTCTCTTCTCTTCCCTTTATGAAACCTTCCTTCCTTCTTCTTGGTCCCATGTTAAGAAACTTTTTAGAATAGGAAAGTAATCTGATGACCTTTGAAGAGCAAGATCCGAGTAGCCACTGCATTGATGCCAATAAGATTCTTTTACAGCAGGAACTCCTCATAATCGGATGTCATTCAATAAAACTGTATAGCTGTGATGATCATGATGTTGTATTTTTTCGTCCTAAACTTATGAGATTATTAACAGTTGAATAATATCAGTCGAGTCCACTAATGGGCTCGTGATGATAATATTTGTTTAAGATCATTGTCAATTCCAAATTTTTAATGGGATAGTTATCTATAGCTGGTTTTTTGGTGTTTTTATTTTGGGAAGTGAGATTTAATGACTGACTTACATGATATATTAGTCGAGTTAACTTAATGGGTCTGTGATGATTATTTAAGATCATTGTCAATTCCATATTTTAAATGCGATGGTTATCAATAACTGTTGGTGTTCTTTATTCTAGGACGTTACATTTAGTGATTTGCATGATTAATCTATAAGCATGCTAGCTATTAAAGTTCTTGAACTTGGATGCTAATACAACCATGCATAACTAGTAAGTATGCTAGCTGTTAAGTAAACAAGTTGCACAGTATTTCATCTAGAGAAATTTGCATTCAAATCTTCATACCTAATTTCATATTTAAATGACGAGTCTTTATTGGCAAATTTGATCAATTTTAGATAGAATTGGTATAGATTATTGAGGAGACTGGAAAGATTAATTAAGTTCAGTAATGAGTTGTAAATATTGCAAGTAACTTCATCCAACAGTTCAATAATATTAGTAATATCTTATTATTAAGTAGTCGTTATTTACAAAATCATGTAATATCTCTTCAAATAATTTTCATGACACTTCCTTTCAATATCACAAAATAAATATTTAGTCCATATATTATTTTACAAAGTAATTTCTTGATCCTATTTAAATACTTACTTTGTCATTAAAATATTTTTTTAGAAAAAAACAATATTATCATGCATCAAGTTAATATTTTTACTGTAGATGTGATAGTATATATCTGTTTAGTTTCACTGAATTTATTATGGTGATTATGCATTTATAGTTCATCGGTATAGTAAATTTTCTGTAGTTCAACTAAATATACAGTTAAAGTTCCACCATCTTTTAAGTCATTTTTATATAAAATATAGCACGCAACAAAATTGAAATTGAGAGAAAAGGCGTAATGGAAATTAAGGACAACTCTGACTTCTATATGGTCATTTTACTCTAGAGAAAATACGAAATATCAAATGGTGAATCATGATAATATGTGCAGGTAATATTATCTTACAAAAAATACAGTAACAGTATAAAATGTCACACCTCACTTCCAAGTGCTGTATAGACATCACTGAATTCGAGCCCAATGTAACCACTTCCTACAATAGCTATCCACTCCGGAACAAATTCCAGTTTAAGAGCATGATCACTGGTTATTACAGACTTACCTGCAGCCATGCATCAATAGTTTAAATATATAATGGATAAAGAGAAACTGTAAAGGAATATGCTCTGCACCTCAGCCATGCAGAGTAATGTATAAAGAAAGCAATGAAACTGTACAAAGTCAAAATCGATGCCAAAAGGCTCTTTTGTCTCAGTTACTCAAACAATAAGGGTCTGTTTGATTGCAAGGGTGGAAAGAAAATGAATGGCAGGGAATTGAATTGCCTAGAAAACGTTTTACAGGGAATTGTAATTAATGGTGTTTGATTGGTATAATTTTCCACCTGGCAAATTTTTCGTTTTGTTTTGTTTTTTACACCTATTGTCAATTAAATGGATAAAATTTTTTACCATTGACTTTGGAATGTGTTCCAATTGCTAAAAAAAATTTAAAAAAAAAAAAAAATTTGTCAAAAAGTTGGAAAACGTTTTCCCACCACTATGGTGAAAAAACGTTTTCTAGCTTTTGTGCATCAACCGCTTGTACCTTGGAAAACGTTTCCAACGTTTTCCCTGAAAAATTAGTGCAATCAAACAGGTGAATAGTAAAAAGTAGGAAAACGTTTTTCACCTTCTACGAAAAACTTGGCCAATCAAACAGGGCCTAAATGTTTTGTAGATAATGGTTTCCAATTTTTTCTGTCCTCTAACATGACATGAAAAAACACACACTATAAGGCAATTAATTCATTTTTAGATTAAATACTTGTTATAACATACAACAGTCTAACCCAAAATTTTCTTCAACACCCAACGAATGGCTCAATAAATGCTGTGATAAGTCTAGAGCATGGGGAAGCCTATGAGGAAATTACATGATGATTACAATCGGCCGTACAGAATTCTGTGTTCTAATTTTGAGTACAAAATTTTTAGGCACATGCACGGGTAGTCATATTGGATAATCACAATTTCTGTGAACTTTAACAAAGTAGCCTACCAGATCATGTGATGACAAAAATATGGTAACATTTAGCCTCTATTTGACAACCATTATTTGAAAACTCTCTTTTCTACACATTCATTTTCAACCACACATTCACACAATAAAATATTCTATACGTAAACCCGAAACTTTTTCCTACTTTTTAACCGTTCATTCTCTTAATAATCACTATTCAAAACATTGTTTTTCCCAAATAATTTTTTCAAACAGGGGCTTAGATTCTAGTAATTCCAAAGCTACAGAGATTTTTACATGTCAATGACACCAGGGCATTTTATTTCAATAGAAACCTTGGAATCTTTTACTGTACAGTAACATAAGAATCCTACCCTCCAACCACGCCGCCACAAAAATAATTAATTTGTTGAGACAGTAATAGAATAAAGGAAAATACAAAGCAACTAAGAATCCTCCATCCCATCCCCCCCCCCCCCCCCCCCCCCCCCCCCCCCCCCCCCCCCCCCCCCCCCCCCCCCCCCCCCCCCCCCCCCCCCCCCTTCCGAACTGAGTCGCCACAAAAATAATTAATTTGTTAAGACAAGAATAGAGTAAAGGAAAACACAAAGCAACTACTTGGAAACTATGCTAAAAATAAAAGATGATGAAGAAACAAATAATTACCATCAACTTCAATTCCCTTGGGTACAAGGGGAACAGAACCGGTAGCAATTATTATGTCTTTTGCTGTTATGACCATGTCCCCAGACCCTCCTTTTCTGAACTTCAACTTTTGTGGACCCTGGATATGCTTATAATTGTTATGCTGTAATTTTAAAATACTCCTATACCATAAAAATAAGTTTGATTTTCTAGTAATAGAGTTACAAGGATTAACACAAGTATTCAAACCTCAGAATACCGACGACAAAAAACATCAACCTACCAAAATTGTACCAGTGCCTGTCAATATGTCAACACCAAGAGCCTTCATTGAATTTGTCAAATTACTTCGTATTTTTGAGGCCAAATTGTTTGCATGATCTGCAACTCCCTGTCTGTCATATCCAGCAGCTGCAACCTATCATTGTGGAATGTGATGTTTGATAAGTTGGGAAGGATACACCAATTAAAAGAACATGATAAGAGAAAAAATAATCAATCGTTCAAGCAGATGTCAACTGGCGGCCACATGACTTCCTCACTATGTGTAGCTTGATACAAATTTCTAAATGGTAAATCTTTGCCCATTTAAGCTTCTTGTTAACCAATTCACAGTGCAAAAGAACAAATGTTTTGTTTCATGTTGTTATGAATTATTTCTACGTTTATCAACTCTTATTACTTCCAGACATGCTATTACTTAACTCTCTATGTTTCCCTTCTGAAGGTAGTTATAGAAACACAATCATCATTATCACATTGCTTTCAAAAGGCTATGCAATCATTGGAACTTCAGTAAAACTTCCTATATAATTTTCATTAACAAACAGCAAGCAAATGATTTGCATTCACATTATACGATTCTGAATAGTCTGTGAACTAAGAATAATTTATAGGAAAAATGGCAGTACAGTTTTCTGAGATCATGATGATGCTTGTACTTTCTGAAATTATTTCAGAACCTTTCAGTCTCGAAGATGATTTAATAAGATGGTGAATTACATCACATGCATCGACCTTGATTGTTATAATGAGAAGTACCTGTAGCCCGAAGGACTTCATATGGTGTTCATTTTGAAGCTCCCGCATGCGGCCACTCACAGCCAGAAGTGCTTTTGAAGGCACGCAGCCCCTATTTACACACGTTCCTCCGACAACATCTCCTTCAATGATTGCAGTTTTCAAACCCTGCAGTACACATGAGTTATCTAACTTTTCATGACTCTTTGCTACATAAATATACAAAAATGTTACATCTGGCGTCACAAATAACAATAATATGAACATTAGTATTTCAGAGCGGGAATACATTTAAACTTAACATCTTTGGAAAGTAAATAGATAGAGACGCCCACCTTGACTGTGTTCAACAAATCAAGCTCTCATCTTGGATCATAAACACTTCATAGTCAAAAACTGAATTGAGAAGTACATGCCAATGTTTCATATCACCAAAAAAGGGCTCACTCTTAACCAAACAGCAATCAATTTAACAGAGATGCATAGTAAATCATGCTATGGAAGTTTTTTAGTTGCTTCGAATAACTTACAACCTTATATGAACAAGATAAAATAATAATTAAAAAAAAAAACTAACTATTTCAGCTTACAACTGATTGATGAAGCAGTTAAAAATAAGGAAAACGAATTAACATACTCAAGTATTACTTTTACCTTCTCAACAGCATGAAGAGCAGCACCATGTCCACCAACACCAGCTCCAATAATCACGAGATCATAATCAAACCCCCCCTTGGACGGCGTTCCATTGCTTTGCAACGCAGCACAAACCTTGTTAAAATTCGAATCTCTAGAACACGGCACTAATCGAGTCGAAACCGACAACGAATTGAACGACTTGTATTCAAATACTTCTCTTCTTAGACCGCAAAATCGGAGAGATCTCGGCGTACACAAATACGCATTGGCGGCGACACTGCAGTCGGATCTGGTGATCGGCGAAGAAGAAGAGAGCGACAGAGAGATTGCAGATTGCATTTTTAGAGAAATTGCGAGAAATTTGTTGCGAGAGTGTGTTCTGGATTTGTTTTATAGGAGCTAAGAAGAAGGGGTTTAATGGAGCTTCGAAATGTCCGTTGGCAGTGGCGGACTTAACTATGTGAGGTTTGCTATGTACTGTACTGTGTTTGATGAACTAACTATTGTTGGGACCCACCGTCACGGTGAGAAAACAAAGGGAATTTCCAACTAGAATTCACCCAAAGAACGAAAACAGAAGAGCGATGGACGTATAAAATTGTTACTAATGATCTAATAACGCCAAGCACCGTGGAGACTAGCAATTGTTTAGGGATGTTAAACTAGACAAGTCAACATGAGGCTTGCTCAATTAAAGGGTGGCTCAAATTGTCTCATGATTCCTATTCAATATTTTCAATCCAAGCCGAAATAAGAAAAATAGCAAGTGTATGCGGAAACTAAAATCTACAAGCGTTTGGTATGGAAATTCATGACAGTCCATGCTAGTTTCGGACTAATCGTGTATAAAATCGTCAATTTTTCATTGAAAATAACATATTTTACTCATTAGACAAATAGTCTCGTACACAAATTAACAAACTCACAAGCCAACTCGTATGAGCTGAAGAGTGGCTCACACAAAAAAATTGTTGCTTTGCTCGTGCCAGCAACTCGCTAGTGGGACAAGATAAGTTAGGGAGCTGATCACCCCCACTAAACACCTCTTTAATCGTCAATTTTGAGCCAACACAATTTATCTACAATTGTTTTGACCAAATATTAATCTAATGCACAAGGACCATTGCACATTGACAACTAGTCTGTATTGGCAATGCCCTTAATTAGAAAAGTTTGCAATGCATACAATTTGTTTCAATGCTCGAATTAAACATACCTAAAAAATTTCATTGTTCAATGTCCGCACTTACCATGTTAATTTATGGAAAAATAGGCTTTCATTCAGAAGATTTTGCTTGATTTAAAAACTATGCAGGTTTCTTTATTATCTGGAAATTATCTTACATAAACAGCATACAGATCAGAATGTAGCCTTGCTATTGGACTTTAACGGGGTCGATTGATCCACAAGTGATGGACAACACACCATTTGATCCTCATACCACTGTTTTAGTTCCTTCTCAACAAGAAGAAATATAATCCTTGAAACCAAAAGAAATCAAAGGCTCATTCACCAAAAAATAAAAAATACAGAATTAAAAGAGAATGAAGACCCAGCGAATGAGAAAACGATTGAGTGAAAAGTGAGTGAAAGGCTTCCTCATTTTATAGGAGGACCCTAGTCCGCTGATCTAAATCAGATCCAAGGCTCACGATTCGTCCTCTGGCTATTGAGTAACACCTAAGTTACAATTTTTCCACTAAGGTTGAATATAATATTTTAGGTAGTTGCGTGGTGTAATTTCCTCTTCTAGTAACCTTTTCGCTCATTTTAACACGGCACCATCAATAGTGCACAAGGCCGTGGCTCACATGATCAATTTCCACCAGCAACAAAATGCTGGTGATTAAGAATTTGATAAAAGAAGATTAGAGAACTCGGGTCTACATGGAACAAAAATGAGAATTCAGACTATTTGATCAAATTGAAACAGAACAAATAAAACAAGTCCTCTTGTAATTCTAATTGCAAAGTAGAGAAGGAAAAATCTTCGAGCCAACTTGTCCGAGTTGCATGTTGTCAGCAGAATATTTGTCTACTCGAACACCCTACAATTCATCCTGCAGAACAGAAGCCAAATATGGTACATGAAATTAAACGACTGTTAAGGCAAATGGTTAACCGTGAATTTGAAATAAACAGAGACTGATGTTCTTACATGTACATCATCATCGACTGAGTCTGAATTTGCATCATCATCGACTGAGTCTGCTTCAGCATCATCGGCATCATCATCTCCATCCTCAGCCTATGAAAAGAAAGGGCCTCATAATCAGGATACAAAAAGATATGTAGACTATATTAATCTTTGAAGAGAGGATTCAAGTCTTACATCAGAATCAACTGGATCATCCTTCGATTCCTGTATAGAAAACAAAACGATGTTAAATAAACGAAAGATTAAAGAATCTACTCAACGACTGATATTCAGTGAGATTAAGTTACCTCTTCTTCTCTCTTCTTTTCTGCCTCGTCAAAAGCAGCCTTCTCAGCCTGCAAAATTGACAGTTCACACATCAATAGGTAGGTAAAAATTTCACCTGAATTTGCAGGAGAAACTACTGTTTTGAGTAAATATGAAAGAGAAGATGCTTTTGAAAACTAATGATGCCACATACATCCTTTTGCTTGCCCCATGTTTCCTCGGCTAGCTTCTTAGCATATTCAGGGTCATCACAAATCAAAACATTGTCGAACAATGTTCCAGATTTCACCTGAAAATTTGTATAATTGATCACTTGGGAGATTTAATGAATTACATACCAAAAAATCACGTGAATGGACAACCATTTTTTTTACCTGCCACAACTCAATGCCGACATACTTCAAATTTGGGAAAACATAGAGATCTGGGTCATCCTTGAAATCTGGGATCATGATATCATCAAATTAGCCAAAAAGTTAAAACTCCTGATGCTAGTGTGATGCACCCACACACTGATAAGAGAGGATGAAGATGAACCTGGGTTATCAATCATAGGTGTCTTCCACTTGCCCTTGTAGTTGGGATTCTTAAGTTTCTAGCAACGGCAAAAGCTAGTTTTAGGAGTTTATTTCTCAAACAATGTCAAAAAAATCTAAATTGAGATTTCACAAACCTTTGGCTTCCATGGTCCCTTGTACTCGGGGTTAGGGATAGTTGGTGCAGTCCACTCACCATCCTCCTCGTCATCCCAGTCTTCAGGCTGTAATTGCAAAGCATCTTACGTAATTACATCGATTTATTAATGGAGTAAGCAGAGGAAAATGGAAATTAGCATTAATCACCTTCTTAGCTTCAGGATCTGGAATCTCCTTTGGGATGTCATCATAACCCTGCAGCCATGGAAAGTATATGATTCTTTATCGACTCATTATCATGTGGTTCTCTTATTGCCAACGTTTATTTGGAATATGGAAGAGGATGCAGAATCACAGTTCATTTACCTCTGGCTTGTTGTCTTCAGGGTCTGGGATGTATTCCTTGTCGTCCCAATCTTCTGGCTGTCATTGACATATAGAAAGTAAATCAGCAGAACATAAAGTAATATAAGATATATCATCTGGAACAAAATTGTTATATAACTGGAACAACAGTTACCTTCTTGGCCTCTGGGTCCTTGATCGTCTTTGGTGGAAGTAGATCCCAGTCGGAGTACAAACTTCCGGACTGCTTTTCTACATTGTCAACGAGGATGCTGTAAGTAGCATCTGGGCGCAGGATAAATGTATATACATGCGTCAGTTGGTCAGTCTCACACGGGACATCCTTCTTGATCAAATTATTTTTTCCATTGTATGTCAGAATAGCATGGACTTTCTTGGTAGTGTAGCCACAAATGTCTGGTCCAAACATGATGCTGCAGTCAATCATGTAATAAAACCAGTCAACAACTTCATAAGGGACAACATTAACCCAGTGAGAACAGGAAAAACTACCACAAGGAAGGTGTATAACCTGTATGGGGTGTCACCACCGAATTTCTTCTGATCAACTTCACCACTAAGCAATTTCATATATCCACCACCACAGTCGAGCTTTTGCTCATGCTTGACAGAGAACTGGAACACTAAGGTCTTCTCTTTGTTGCTGAATTCAGGGAACTCAGCAGAGATGGCATAAAACCGATAGTCCTCACTGGTCTGGATACCTGGAGTTTGACAGGAGCCAACACCCCTTTAATTTTTTGTTTCATTATAAACAAATAACTACATACATATATATGTTGCACATGCACATTACAAAACGAAAAGGTTACCTTTGTCATTTGGATCTCCATTCCATTTGCCTGAGGTGTAATTCCACTCCCCAGCCACATTCTCATCTTTCTTCCATTCGGATTTAACCCAATGGTTTTCCCATCCATCTTCAAAAAATTTACCAGAAATACAAATCAGCACAAGACAACAAGTCCAAGAAGCAGTTAAAATTTGCATTTGATAAAAGGAAAAAATAACCAATCTTATGTCTTCTCTGTTTTTGAGATCATTATAACATATTAACAAAACAGGAAATAATCAAAACTATGAACAGAGAAATGTCACTTGTCCAAAGCAAACAGAACCTGACAACTTTTGCACCAAACAAAAGAAGTTCTCCCTTCCATATATTCTGTTACTTTCTGCTCCTTTACTTTTTATAATTTTGAAAAGTTTCCTTTACTATCACTCCTCAGATAGCAAGAATCCCATGAATCATACAAAAGTCACTTTCACATGCATGCCATGTACAGCCATCACTCGGATATACATTAATGTATCTGATTTTGCAGTTAAAATTCTGCACTAATTTTCACAGGAAATGTAATGTGAATGGGGCTACATCATTACCCACCGTTATACTACGACGTGTTATACATTAGTTAAAAGAGAACAAACAGAAGCTCAACATACGAATCAACAATTACAAAAGATCTGTCAAATTATAACTCAAACATGAAATTGATAGCACAACTCGTCTCAATCAATTCAGCATTTTCAAAATCAAAGCACGAAAAATCGAAACCTTCGTAATTTGACATTTAAATTGACAAAAAAAAAAAAAAAAGAGAAATGTCACAGATCTAAACCAAGGGGTCGTAATTGAACACGCATTTAGACCTGAAGTCCATTCCTTCGTTCAAAAGATCAGATCGATGTATATTTAACAGAAATTAACCTCGATCATCCACAAAATAGTCAAAATATCCATCATAGCAAACCGAAAATTTATCAAGATGACAGCAAATTAAATCACAGGTAGCAGATTATTCTGATCTTCATTAATTAGAGAGAGAACACTACCTTCGAAGCGTTCTTCGAAGAAAACATCAGCAGATGAAATCGCGAAAAGCAGAGAGATAGCAATGGCTAGAGAGGGAAAGTCACGGCTTTTCATTGGTGCTCTTCTCTGTACTATCCCCATGGCGGTTTTAGAGAGCGAGAGTGAGACTGAGCATCAATTACAGTGGAAGCAGCTTATATAGGTGAGTCGTTCTTTGGGCTTTAAGCTGGGTTTACACTGAGTTCAACTCGGGTCATTGATCTGATGTGGCATGATAGGATGAAATGGACGAATCAGAATTTGACAACGTATATTCCGCGGTCATTGATTTAACGTGGCATATCCTCATTGGGTTTCCCATGGTGAAACTTGTACGATAATACTTGGTCTAAAATGACGAGTTTAACCTTTGATTTTGGCCTAGTTAGAGTTTGGGAATAATGAAAGTGGATTGCGTGATTTTGCAACTCTAGTTACGTAAATACAATAATATTTGTTTGGTTGGATTTCTATTTTGGGTTAAACCATTTGTACACTATTATTTTACACAATGACGTACAATCTCATCACATGTTGAAAGGACTGACATGAATTAAAAAATAGAGAAATGAGGCTATTTACTTTATTTTCTCCCAAAAGTTGAAAAATACACCATAGCTTCAAATTTTAGATTAATACTTCCTTTATTGTATTGCATTTTGTATCATGTCCACTGCCTTTCTTTTCTGTATCAGAGTTATCAACACGCTTGTCTCGTCCTTTGCCTGAAGACCATAGAATAATCAATAGTTCTGAAAGACTCCGTTTTCAAGAGTTGTGAGACACTTTGAAAGATGGGAAACACGGATTTGCTGTTATTAAGATTAGACTTATATCTATGAATTTTTCATTGAATGTCAATTATGTACCGAGTGCATAATTCGTTTCCTCTAAGATATAAACCTTGCCAGGATGCTCGGGGACAAATTTTTGAAGCAGCGGGAAATTTGCTTCAGTTCAGAACCTTATATAAGTGAAGTTGTATCTATACACCGAGCAAGCAGCGATTTTGCACTATTAGTTAGGTCAAAACATATGAAAAATTAGCTTTAAATCAATTAAACTGATGCATACAAGGTGTTTGACGAAAGGAGAATGTGAAAATGTGAGATTATGTCACTTTTCTAAAAAAGTCACAATATCTCTTTTGAGCAATTAACTAGATGTATATGTGTGCATTTTTTAAAATTTGAACATACAAATTCAAGTATTGTCTTATGTTAATATATAAAAGATAGTTTTGAATTAATACAAATTCAAGCATTGTCTTATGCGAAATTTGGTTAACACCTTGACCACAAAACTAGTCGATACACTTCTTAAGAAAAAAGATTGGGAGTAGCTGATGCTTAATGGAAAGCGGTTCTTAATTTCTTTAGTTCTACATTGAAGATCACATTATTGAAAAGCAATTTGAATCCACATATAGAGACGACAATTCTTTGTTCGTGCATATGTTAATATTTTTTTTTTTTTTTTTTTTTTTTTGTGTTCGTTTGATTTTATTTATCATGCAAATTGTCAATTAAATGGATAAATTTTTTTACCATTGAATTTAGAATATATTTCTATTACCAAAAAATAAAAATAAAAAAAATTGGAAAACATTTTTCCACTCAAACTATGGGAAAATAAAAAGGTGAAAAATATGTTTTAAATGGTTGTACCTAGAAAATAGATGAAAGTGAATTCCATGAAAAAGTTATGCAATCAAACACAAAATTTAAGGGTTCCACCATTTTTCACCCCAATCAAACACTGCCTTAGTGCAAATCCCCCCCCCCCCCCCCCCCCGCCCCCCTCTTTTTTAGTAATAAATAATTAGGAAAATACTTGTTTTCTTTAACAAAATTGAAAAATACTTCATTTTACAATTTAAAATTTTTAAGTTAGATTTAATTAATTCTTTTGAAAATAATTTGTTTCAATTATATAAATATTTGTTCGACCAAATTAAAGTTTACTCACTAAATCCAAACGCTGCAAAACAGAAACCTAAAAGGCTAAAACTAGGGATGAAGAAAAGTGCAAAACCGAATCGAACCTTGTTTAGAAACTGTTGGTTTGAATCAACATGGAATGTTGATTTAATGAAAAGTGACATGGTATTTTACGAGTGTGAAATGTTAGTTATTTTTGGAGTATAAATTTCTTCTTCAAACAATTTGATAGGATTACATTAACGTAATTTGCACAGCATGATAGTAGGATCAACAGGATCAGAAATAAATTCGAGCCCACCGACTTCACGATATTTCTTTTAATCGAATTTATTGTTTTTATATGTGCTAAAGGCGTTCAACAATCGTTTATCAGGATAGAACGAATTTCGTCTCCTATGGAAGCAATACAATAATCTGCAAAAGTTCCAGCAGGGCTGGTTATTTATAGACTCATTCGTAGCCATTCAAACATCTTTCAAGTCTTTTCAGAATAGCTTGTTATGTCGGTTAACAAACTATTCAGACCAAAACATTACCTGAAAATAAGCCAAAAAAAAAATTATTTCATTAAGTACATAAGAATTTGATTAATTACAATTTGGCCCAAAAATTTAAATAAATTGTCCAAAAAGTTAATATAGTACAATTACGCACCAATACCTGAACATGGGCCGTGTCGAGCAGCAGTGTGCTCGTGAGCTTAGGACCGAACTCGATAGGATATAGGTCTCCCCCTTCCAAATACCATAGACCCCATTTATTTCCCATTAATTATCCATAAAAATGAAAAATATAACAGTTATCAATCACATCCAACCACAATTTTTTACTTTTCATCTCTTGTATGGGGTCATAACGACTATATTTTTCATTCTCATTCTACAAATAATATTGAATATTAAATTATTATTTTTATCATATTATTATTTATTTATTTAAGGTTTTAAATTTTTATTCTTTTTAAAATAATTTTTAATTATATGAGGAGGGAAAGTAGAAGGAAAATTGTGAGAAGTACAATCTCGTATGTGAGAATTTCATATTATTTCACTAGATCCACGTGGGAAATATATCAAATTCTTCACTAGTTTCTAATTTCAAGTGGGTTACTTTGACATTAAATATTTCATTCAATTCTAAATGATTTTCAATAAATAAATATATCGCGTTAATCATTTCGTGGAGTAAATCGTGAATATGCTAGGACCCATTAAAATTAAGGCACGGGTCCCATTGAAATTTGGGCTCAAATTTGATCAATTTCACTAATATTAAACCATTTTCCAACAATGTTAATTTTTAATGACACGTAACACGGTGTGTTACTTTTTTGCTTGGCTAAACGTGAAATGATAAGTTGTTATGAAGACATAATGAAAATTAATAGCATTTTCAATTTTCTGCACCTCAGTATTTTTCAATTTTGTTGGCTTAAAAGCGTAGTTAAATAATTGAAGGATTGCGTGATAATTATAATGAAGAGGAAGAAGGACCAATGTTAATAATTATAGCCTCAGCTGGACTGAAGAATTAAAAGATAAAGAATTAGTTTCACTATAAATTTTGTTGATTGTGAACCTAAGAAGCACCGATATCGATACGTGTGTCCGATATAAATTTTCAAAAAAGTATCTACACGACACGTTGATAAAATTATTCACTTGTATAGTATAAATTTAATTTTATACTTATTATTAATTTTTCTTAGCGAAATCTTTTAAATATGGATACCTCTTTTTTATTTACTAATAACTTTGAGTTAAAAATATATAATATATTTAATAAAAAATGAAAAATGTTTATGGTAGAGTTTTCGAGAGCGTCGATATCGACACGTATCCGACACGTGTCGGACACAAACAAGCTACCAAAATGTAGTGACAGTGCTACAGAGTTGTGAACTATGTGAGCCACTGAATCTTTCAAATTTCAATTCTAACAATCAAATTATGTAAAAATAAATAAATAATAATAATCAATATAATGGTAACTTTTTCAAAATAAGGACAATAACTTCAAGAAATTTACAAAAATGAACATCAGAAGAAACAGAAATTCTTTCCCATTTGAGGATTTTCCCCGAAGGGAAGAAGAACCAGTTTATTTATGAAAGGAAAAGCCCGAAAATATTCGGATTAGTATTCCAAGTAGAATAATCTCCATTGATCAATCCTTCAAATTCAAATGGATCGATCAAGTTGTTTACTTCCGGTTGCAACACAAGGTTTTCTTCAGATTCTCGAGCTATCCAATTTATAGATTGTGGACAGAAACCATCTGATATGGAATTTTCAGAGCCATTCTGCATCACTTGATCATTAGTATTTACATCTAACGGATTAGATATACTTGCATCTCCCACATAATCCGAGTAAGGATTGTCGAAAAGTAGATTGGAAGATTGTGTTACCGAATTAATAGATGATGCATCTTGAATATTTTCTGCTTGTCCCCAATTCACTGTCTGGTTTTGAGTCACAATCCCTGCAGAAATCCATAACTGTTACAAAATGGTAGAGATTCAAAAGTCACAATTGAGAATTTCAACTTTTTTTCTGCATAATTAATCTCATACGTACCTGATGTTGAATTTGAAGGAAACATATGAGTTTCCATTGTTATTGGTGTGGTATAAGCTTGATATGGATATTGCATTTGAGGGAGAAATTCCGATACTGTATCGAATGAGTAAAAAGTGGATTCTTGACTCGGGAAGAGTTCATGGCTCAATGAAAATAATCGTTCATCATTATGCAAAAGCTTTTGGTAGTGTTTATTGAGGGTTTTGGGAGCGAATTGAACATAGTGTCTCCTGATCAAAATGTCACAAATATCGTTAAGTATTCGAGTGAATTGAATTAGTACAATGAATAAGAATTTAAACTATCTATGTTTTCAATTAGTATGATTGGACGTATTTCGAAGAATACCTCCAAAAGGAAGCTTGACCTCCCGTGAAATCAAACGACGGTTTCCAAGCAGAATGTTTTCGCGGTTGGGGTTCGGTTTCGCAGTAGAACAAAGGCGGTTGATTCAACTGCACAAAATTTCTTGTTTTAAGCTAACTATCGACCTAATGGTAAACAATAATTGACATTTCATGCATTAAATTAATGATAAAGGTCAAAATAAAGGCAAAAGGATATAACCTCAATTTCCAAAGTTGCTACTTCATTATCAGGCATACTGGCTCGAATTGCACTAATATCAGACCATTGCATTTCGATCTTTTTCTTCAATGGTCCTTGTAGAATCTCCCAAACAATTTTTTGCTTCGCGTAGTATATCTTTGCTATCAAGTCACCTTCGAATATTGCTCTCCACTGTCACATTACAATTATTATAATTATTTTTTAAAGAAAAAATCTGATTCTTCGAGCGTCATCTAAGTATTTCATTTCAAGAAAAACTATAAAAAATTATGAAAACAAATTGAATATACCTCCCATGTTCCTATTCGAAGCAACTTTGCAGGGAAATTGGTAGCCTTTAAATGCTCATTATCCATTCGAGAACTACTGTTGTTTGTGCCAAGATCCGTCGACGTTGAATGATCTTCTTGATTTCCATTCGCCATTGTCATCTCCACTAGATCGACAAAAGATGGCGTTTTTCGCAGTGTCAAACCTAGAGGGCTCGATTCTTCGGAACAATCCTGGATTTCTTGCTGTAAAATCCATTAATGAAACAAATTAATAGGATCAAATACCAAAACAGAAGAAAATATATACATGTGCGTGATTTTATTAAAAATTAAGAAACAACATGAAGTCACAGATTTTAAACCTCAATACTGTACAATATTTCAAACTGGAAGCATCAAATTATCATGCACGAAACCTAGTAAATTACATGCAAAAGGGACAGAAACACTTGAAGAACCTGCAGATCATTGCTTTGATTTCCAAACTCAAAAGAGGGACTATTCTGAAAATTTTCAATTTCATCCCTCATCACTTAGGTTGTGTTAAAAGACTGTTCTTCTTCTTCACTGAAAAATTCCCACCAAAATTGAACTCAGATTTGCCAACTACTTTTTTGCAAAATGTTTAAATATATGTATAAGGGTCCGCATATAGGGGGCGATAGAAAACAGGTTGACAGTGAAACTAGCTATTTTTTTGGAGAAAAAAACCAATCATTTGATGGTTATCGCATGAGAGGACTCTCTTTCAGTTTTAAACACTGAGTAACTAGGTTACCTACAAATTTCACCAGTCAAAATTTGGCGCCAGGGAGGGAGGCTGCTTTTTGGAAATTTTAATTATTTAATTCTTGAAAAATTAAATTTCTAACATTTCTCCATATTTTATTGGTAGAATTGTGACAATAAAATCGATCACATATAAATTGAAAAGTAATTAAAATTAAATTTTTAGTAGATTTTGATAAACATTGATGAAATGTGTGGTTGAAAAATTGTGAACCCTGTGAAATATGTTGTTAAAATTAATTGTTTAATTTTAATTTAGATTAAAATACAAATTTTAATTACCACCAAAAATGGACCTAATAATCTTCTAATCTAGTTAGGAATCTAAATATAACACATGACCTTATCATACAAGCAAGAATTAATATAATTGACTATAAAGATATCAACTATGCTTAACACGGCTCTCATGATAGTAGCAGACATTTTGATCGTGATTCACAAACTGGCGCATGGGACTCGCTCATTAGTCGTTACTTGAGAATAGCGAGGGGAAACAGAGCGTGTCGGGAGAGAACGCAAAGGATTTTTCTTGCATTTGATCTATTTCGTAGGTGAGTGAACAATTTTCTTTGGTTTAAAGACAGGGATTCTTTCAAATTCTTGAAACAATGAAATTTCTAACTTTTGTCCACATTTTGTTGGTGGAAGCGTGACGGGAAAATCAGTCACATACAAATTGAAGGTATAGATTTTAATTTAACAACTAAAACAAAAGACAAACCAATTCCTGAATATACGAAAATTGATTAACACGTAATAATAAATTAATAATCTATTACTTTAGTTAGGAAATTAAAGGGTTGTATTTAATCTAAACTTTTATAAATAAAAAAAGTCGAAGTGTATTCTTAAGATTTATATAAAAGTTTTGGGATTCCAATATAGTGTTTTATAATTTTTTTTTTTTTTTAAAGTTTTGGGATATTAAATCAAGACTTTTAATGTCAAAAATAAAAGTTTGTAAAAGTCTTTTAATGAAAGTCAAAGTATATCTATAAAAGAACTTCATTGAGATTTTTTTTTTTTCAAAAATGAGACTGTAAAAGTCTTTTAATGAAAGTCTATAAAAGAATTTCATTGTTTCTATAAAAGTCTATAATAGTTATTAAAATTTCATTAAATTCTATTGAAGTCATTCACTTAAAAAAACTCTAAAACGTCTTTAAAAGTCAAAATTTATCCCATATTTGGTTTGGATAGAAAATAGTTTTTTTATTTGATTTCAATAAAAGTTGATAAAATATACGGTTGATAGTTGGTAAAAATTGTGAGTCTCATAAAATTTGTGGATGAAAATGAGTTTAAGAAATGGAGGCCAAACAAGAACTTAATAAACCTCCTAAATATGGCAAATGATCTTATTATTTAAGCAATAATTAATTTAATTTGAGCTAGGGATAAATTTTTGTTTGACCTTTATTCTATATATAAGAATATAAACTCTACCCTTATTTAAAGAAAGAGAATGTTTCAAATTCATGAAAAAATGAATTTTCAACATTTCTCCATATTTTCTTAGTGGAAATACGATAAAAAAAAAAAAAAAGATAAATATATTCACACTATAATTTTTTATAACTATACCACATTTTAATTATAATAAATATCCCTAAACTTTTTCTTATTTTTACACTTGTGTTCTCAATTTTTATTTTTATTTTTTATCATCAACCCTCTATTAATTTTCACATCTTATCTATAGAAACGTTTCTCATCCAAAATGTTTGTTATGAGTGCCAAAAAGATATATTTATCTCTCGTATTTTTAAATAAACAAAAGAAAACCTAATACAAAAGTTAGCAAAATATTTGTTCATCCTTTCAATGCACATTAGTATAATATTTGAATGAAAATCGTTATTAGAAACAAAATATGTTAATTAATTGAAGGTTAAGAATGACAATAGAACAAGAAAAAAATTGAGGACATAAAAGTAAAAACAAGCAGATATTGAAAACATTTTTTTTTTTAAAATTAAAATATGGTACAAATATAAAAAAATTATTGTGTGAATATAATTATCCTTAAAAAAATGGGTCTCATATATAAATTGAACGTGCAAATTTTAATATAACTTACAAAAGAAACAGAAATTCCTGACAATACAAAACAAAGTTACACATAATATTCTTTGCCATTTAAATATTTAAATATGACAAACATTCTTATCAAACAAAATAAGAACTTAATAAAATTAAGGGAAAATTTCAACAACGGTCCCTAACCTTTCACTTTTTTTATGAATTTATCCTAACCTTCAATTTGTGCCAACAAAGGTCTCTAACCTTTTAGAAATACGCAGTACAAGTCCAAATAGACAGTTTCCATTCATTTGACCATTAGCTGGCACAATTTGAAGATTAGAACAAAGTCTACGAAAGGTCAAAAGTTAGGAACCACTGCTGCAATTTTCCCTAAAATTAATGCAGCTTTCAAACAAATCGTTTATCATTTGAAATTGAATTATCATTCAACTCTTCTCTACTCAAGTTAATTTCTTTTGTAAGATAATGTCAAAAATAGGGTTAAATGTGGGAATAGTTCATGAATTTCACCTCATGTACCAAAATCAGACAGAGTCATAAATTTGTATAAATTATTTTCGCCAGGCAAAATTAACGTAATAATGCAAAAGAGTGCCTGGTGAAATTACGAGGCAAACACTTGCAAGTTAATTACGTGAATAGTACATGAACTTTCCGCCAATATCAAAATCAAACATGAACTTCACCCCTATATCAAAACCGTCCATGAACTTAGCTTCATATCGAAATATAACTAAGAATAAATGAGCAACAGTGGCTCGTCCGGGCATAACTTACAGTACACAGATGTGACATTCTCTGCAGATATTATTCAAAAGAATGGGAATGGAGAAACGTCCGTGTTCCAGCCTTGAAAAGACTTCCAGTCGAAGAACCCGAGCAGCAGGATAACTCAGCAAGAATGTATTTTATTCCATCTTCTGGCTATTGTCAAAAGCCAAATCAAATATTTGACTGTAATCATCTACAAAATGTACCTCAAGGCCTTCCTTCACATTCGGTGCTAGCTCATCAAAATCTCTCCGGTTAGCTGAAGGGAAGATGATGGTCTTCACATCACTCCGCCTTGCAGCAATCGTCTTTTCCTTTACCTGATTTTACACCAAGAGAATTTCTGAGAGATTCAAGATAGTGAAAGATGAAGCACAATTTGTAATGGTAAAATCTCAGAAGACTTTCAGTGAACTAATTTTAGGGGATATATGCACAATGAATGGTCATAACAATAAATATGATAGCAGAATATGCAAAAGTAACAACATTCAGAGAGAACTTTAAGTTTGCTTTCACCTACCCCACCAATGGGCAGAATTTTTCTAGTTAGTGTGACTTCTCCAGTCATCGCAAGATCCTTCTTAACAGGCTTATTCATGGCAACAGATAGCAAGGATGTTATCATTGTGCAACCAGCACTTGGACCATCCTTCGGGGTGGCACCAGCAGGAACATGAAGATGAAGCTTTGAATTGGTAAAGAAGGGGTTGCCTGGATCCTTCTCCAGCAATATGGCCCGGGCAACGGTGTGAGCAATCTGCGCACTTTCCTTCATCACATCTCCGAGTTGTCCTGTAAGATTAAGGCCCCCCTTGCCTTCTCCTTGCTCAATGTTAGATGTCTCTACATAGAGCGTAGAGCCACCCATTGCAGTCCAAGCAAGACCCATTACAACTCCAACTGGTGTTTGATCATATAACCGCTCAGCATGGAAAACAGGCTTGCCAACAAAATCGACAAGGTTAGATTCATCAACCAAGACCTTTTTCTCTGTGCTGGTTCCTTCACTTTCCTGTATTTTTCCAGTTTCGAAAGTGTCCTGGTAGGATGAATCCAAATTTAATTAAAAAAAAAAAAAAATCACTCCTCGAACCAATATGGCATGGATAAAGATCACGTGCTTTATCAGAGGGCATCTCAGATCCGAATGAGAGAGAGAGAGAGAGAGAGAGAGAGAGAGAGAGAGAGAGAGAGAGAGAGAGAGAGAGAGAGAGAGAATAAATGGTAGTACAGAAGTTAATTACACTACGAAAACATATTTTTCATACATAGTCTGTTCGACAAGGTTTGGACTTTATTTCAGTTTACAAAGTATGAAGTTTAGGGAGGATTATAAAATCTAAGTGCGGAAGAATTACTATCACTTAAGCAAAAAAATAACTTTTCTACATACCTCCAAAGTAGTGGATTGATTACTAGACAGAATTTGGTCAGCTGGGGAATCCCCCACCACTATTTCAGCTTCCACTTCAGTTTCAGAATCCTTTCCATCGGTGCTGCCATCAACTGAACCAGCCCCTCCTCCTTCCATCATGGTTTCATTTGACACAAGATCAGATTCTGCCTTCACCTCATCATGTTGAACCTGAACCCCAGTAACAGTAGGTTCAATGTGTGCTCCTCCTCGCACAAGTCGTAGAGCAATCTGCCCAGCAATCCAAGAACAGTATAATTGGTGAAATGATAGTAGATTCAAATGGTTCCCAAATGGGGAAATTCATGTTAATCAAGTGAGGACTTGAGAATTGAACCATACGAAACATGGAACACTTGAAACTCAGAAAAGGAATCACTAGTTACAGCAAATACCTTACGGTATATCTTCTCTATTTGCTTTTGAAGATTCCGAACTCCAGCTTCTCTGCAGTAATTTTCAATTAAAGCAAGAAGGGCTGCATCTGTCACCTCAACCTGGCAAAGATGGAAATAAATCAAGCTATCTCCAATAGAGAGACATTTATATTATTGCATGGCAAATTGAAGTTATATGGCAATTATAATATATTTATCTGCAAAGTTGCCAAATATCCAAAATTGGCAGTTTAGATCACAATTCATTTGCACTCTAGCTCTGATGAACAAGACTGGAAATTGTGTGTAGGCAGTAAAATATTGCACCTCGTATTGTGAGGATTCTTGTACCAATCAATCCGCTTGTTTAATAAGCATAAAACTGGTGGTAGCACAAATAATTTGCAACCTCAAATTCATCAGCTAAGGAGCAAAAAAGAATTCCCAAGCATCAAAATTCTCTGACTTAGTCACAAATCAAAATCCTAAAAAACCTTCAAAAGTAAAATCCTATAAAACCTTCAAAAGTATGCCAAAGTCCTCAGAAATTATAAGCTCTTCAAGTGCAACCACTATTTAGCCATTTTCACATTACTGTATTATTATTTCTTTCCAGAAAAAGCATGTCTCTATAAATTTGTCATTGAATGGAGCCCCGTTTGGCCCCCATTAAATTAAATTTTATTTTTCAATCTCCTATTTTCAACCACATAATTTTCCATAAAATAATATTACGCGTAAATAAAAAAAATTTCTTCTTTTTCAACCACCCATTCTCCAAAAAAAATACAATTTCACCCATTAAAATTTGAAATAATGAAGGCCAAACGGGGGTGTAAACAGCTTCTTGATGCATGAAAGTAGGAGATAAAGTCTCTTAAAGTTGGAGATCTGAAGGAGTGGGGAGAAAGAGATACCTGTTCATGCTTGATACCACAAGCTTCACGAGTAGCTTTCTCCAAATAATCTTTTGCAATGTGCATTTTCTCATCAGTAATATAACCAGCAATTGAAATTACTTCCATTCTATCCAAGAGTGGGTTCGGTATCATTTCCACTACATTTGCAGTACAAACAAATAAAACCTGTGGCAAAATTGTAAAAGAATTCATGCCACATCTAGCAGGTTAGCCAATTTAGGAAAATCTAAATTCCAGCATAAACAAAAATAGATAACAACGAAGTAATAGCTACACCAGCTTCACAAACTGCAAACATTTGAGATCTTGTGCACAATTAAACCACATCATCATAATTCTCAATAAGAACTTTCAGTAACATGGCACGATAGTCTTTAACAATAAATATATCAGAAATTCATATCGAGCCTTAATTTATGTTGAAAAATACCCCAAATTTCAGTATTAAAATATAATCTTCCTATTTTAAGATTCTGATTTTTTTTCTCATTTAAAGATTTTTAAGAATCATTTATGTAAATAGTCTAGGCAATCATATATCCATTTCTAGCTTTTTAGCCCTTAGAATCTTTGTATAGCTGTACACAATTTGTTTCATTTGATGTAATTTCCAGTCCTATAAATTTGTCCCATTCTTTTCAAATCAATGGAAAGTATATTTTCCACAATTTACATTGATCCTCTCCAATCAAGTTGGCAGGCCTGTGGATTGTACATATATCCTGGCAATCATAAATATTACTAGTATGAAAACATCGGTAATCTGGTTAAAGGGGACAATTTAAGATGTATAATTCAAAATGTTTAATAACACATGCATCAGTAAATGCAAAGTATGACATCTCCAATCAAAAAGGAACAAATGCGAGATTACTGCCTACTAATATAGATAAGACAAAAATGATATAGAAATATTAATCTTTTGTAGCTTGAAGTTTCTCAGGAAAAAATGACAACGTACAGAGCATAGAACGTTTCAACATATCATTCTGTTCATCGACATGCACTTCTATGTAGCCAAAAAAATGACATGCAATTCTGCAACTATTTTTCCTCTTACTGAAGAAAGAATACAGCTGAAGTAGGTCCTAATTCTTTTACACCATCGTGACTAAGCAATAACACACTCAAAAAGACCTCCTAAACCCCCCTGACAAGTGATCGCGTTTAGTCTAAATTTGTCTTGCATTGGCCGATTTTGTTGCCGAAAACACCTTGTTATGATCATTCACGGGGGACTAGTTTCAGAAACACAATATGCTTATAAACTCAGGGGTCTGGACTTGTTGTATCAATTATATTATATAAATAAGTCCATATGTTCTAATATAGTGAACATTTATCATTACAAATTCAATTAAAAATCCAAGTCAATTACTGTAGGAAAAGGTCACCTTAGAAAATGTAAGCCTAACCCTAATGATATCATGATCTACAAATCAAGAAGTTTTTAGCCTACTTACCTTTGATAAATCAATTGGGACATCAAGGTAGTGGTCTAGAAAGTTTGCATTCTGCTCTGGATCGAGAAGTTCCAGCATTGCACTTGCTGGATCACCTGCGTGTCCCCTTCCCAACTGCCAAATGTATTAAAAAGATATAGAAGGAAAAAAATTACTTTGTATACAATAAATAAAGCAAATTCTAGCAGTGGACAAAAACAAAACAAGTCATGAATACCTTGTCTATCTCATCGATCAGAACCAGAGGGTTAGCTGTTCCCACACTTTTCAAACATTGCACCATCTTCCCTGGCATGGCACCAATATATGTTCGACGATGCCCCTTGATGTGAATTTCGGAGTGAATAACAAATAGATGAACATATAATATCAAATCACATAGTTGCATGATTATCTCAAGCGTTTTGAGGTTCACTGCCTACCTTAATTTCAGCAACATCGGACAAACCACCAACTGAAAACCGGTAAAAGTTACGGTTCAAGGCCCGGGCAATTGAACGACCAATACTAGTTTTTCCTACTCCTGGAGGCCCAGAGAGGCATATGATTTTACCTGTAATTAATTAAAAAATATATATATACAACAAATAAAGGACTTCAATACTCTATATTGCTGGTTTCTATATTGAAGACTGTGCAGCACAAGTCTAGCGCAGTCAAAAGAGGAAAAGAAACATATAATGGAACACTCACGAGAGAGAGAGAGAGAGAGAGACTATTATTTGAAATACAAGTGCCATAGCCAATGACATCAGAATTGTTCAACCCACGGGATAATGCAACAGTGACCAGTTCTCTGCTAGATCCATGACAAGTTATGGAATGAATAATTTACCATAGCAATGAAAGAAAACTGTCATTAACATTAGCTGCTGCTTCCTTGTCTTCCATGTTAAATAACTTGACACAAACAAGACCAAACCGAATGGTAATAGGATATCTATACAGAATAGCCATACAGACTTGAGGAAATGTGGATGCATCAGAAATAATTTTACTACGTTAGCTTAGGGTCCAGAAAGCTGGATTCACAATGAGGCCCAAATATCAATAACAAAGAAGGGTTAACACGAATCAAAAAGTAATTTGAAATTATCAACCAGATGGTCTGAATCACTTATATTGACACAACATACATTGTTCTTGTGCACATATCAAGGCATTTATGTGTGTGCATAGGCTCTCACATGCATACACATTCAATGTCATGGATAAGCAAATAAGGGCATATCTTTTCTGCTTACAATAGCACAAATGGATATGATAAAAGTATATGATTTCAGGAAACCTAATGGAAAAACCATACAAATTAAGAGAGCCGACTTTATTCCAGAAAATAAAAAAAGAAAATGCCAACCTTGTGAGGTTCCTCTCAGTTTCCCCACAGCTATAAACTCCAATATCCTTTCTTTGACGTCAGTTAATCCATAATGGTCTTCGTCAAGAATCTTTTGTGCCCGTATTACATCAAAGTTCTCATCACTGCATAATCAAAGAAATAGAAATGATAAGCAGTTATCAGAGTACCATTACCAGCAATTTAAAATGAGAAACCTTCACTCAGTTATGAAAACAAAACACCAGCAAACATAAAAAAATATGAATCAGATAATTTTATACCTGACAAAAGTTCAAACACAAACTTCAACTCAAATTAATGTACCATCCTCAGCAACTTAAAACCCAAACAGAGAAACAATCCCAGTTTACAACCATAAGCAGTACTCAAATGCTTTAGCTAAATTTTCCATTATGAATTCAAATCAACAAAAGCAGTGCTTGAGTGTTCATATAAGATAGACACCAGAATCAGTGTGAGAAAAAAGTCGAAAGGATCACAATTCATGACGTGTTAATTCTAGCCAGTCTCATTTAACATTCAGGCTCAATAAGTGAGAAAAATATTATCATAGCTGTTTGAAGGGACTTAAAACAATAGGCACTTCATACAACATAACAGTTCAAATGATGTGCAGTTGGTCTGCATTCTGTTATGTGTTGCTTATATTTTTTATCTTCAAGGGTGGAGAGTATCCTGCAGAAAATGCTGCAGGCCCAAAAATGAAACGATTCCGTATGAAGCATTTTTTTAGAAATGATAGATAGAACTAGCCATATTCTAATGTGGGAAATTGTAGGCATCAAAAAGTTCCTGCAGTCTAAGATTAAATATTCGGCCCACGAAGGGTAATGCTTATTAGGGCTTGAGGCTAGAAGTCCAAGATGAAAGCATCAGGCATAGAAAGTATCCTATCAACTAGCTTTAATGGTTGGGGAAAGGCTCAAGAGAAGGCAGGAACCATATGTCTTCTGGAAAAGAAAGTCAGCTTAACTGGTTAGGTTTGCCACTCAAAAAATGAAATCTGTCATTCTTTTGACTCTTCCTCCCAAACCTAATGAAATAGTCCACGGTCAGTCCTAATCCTAATAACGTACTTGATCACTTCCAGTAATGCCTCGCTGAAAGACAATTCTTCATAAAAATATCTGTCTTCTTGCCCGATTTGCGATCGGAAAGGTGAGCACCTATAACATCATTGCTCATCATTTTCTTTCTACTGGATGAATGAACTCTACCTAGCTATGCTGGATTGCTTGGATTCGAGGATGTCTGGCTAAGCTTAAAAGCTCCTTTGAACCGACCTATGCTGGATTGCTTTGTATTCAAGGAAGTTTGGCTCAGCTCGCTATCAATCCACTACCAACCTGTCACGTATCCAGTAGTCCCACTGGGCATTATCTCTTGTTTGTGTGTGGTGTTGAAAACAAAGAAATACATATTATACCTATTGCTGCATTGTCACCTGTCATAAAAATTATGGTAGTTATTTGTTGCTGGTTCAGAGGGGGTATTGTCTTTTCCTGCATCATCAACTACTGAACTCAGATTTTCTGCCGTAGTAAGGTCGGTAAGATGCTATACTTGCCAGTGGTGATGGCATGCACATGGTGCATTTAGACTAAAAATGCTGGAGGCAATCAGAGGCTCTAGGGGAATCAAGTTTAAAGGGAGAGTTTTGAAAAGCATACAGCCTCTCTAAAGATATTTAATATCCTAGAACTATCATCGAGTTCTTTCAGTCTCTAAAACAGTTACCACCAGATTTTTCTATCAAGTACACTTCTGAATCGGGTATATTTGTAATTTACTGAAATTCTAGGTTATATTCTTGAAGGATTAAGTCATTATTTTTTTAATATAAAGCATTAAGACAAGTTCTGCAGGTGATCAACAAGTTTCCACAAAAGCGTTTAAGGTCCTACTAGTCTAGGATTTCTTCTATATAAAGCATCATAATGCTTCTAATTGAAAATTGATAGTTGATTAGTATTTTCATGTGGATTTGCTTAAATCCTTGCAAGGGTAAAGCATTTTCTTCTCTTCTTTTCTTCTACTTTCTCCTCTACACTTCTCATGATTCCACATTTTCTGTACCTATGACAAGACCTGTTTCCCCTTTTCTTTATGAAAAAATAAACAGCACTAGGTTGTCCCACAGCATAGAAATACAAGAACATTTCGAGATCATCATTCAACTTTTCACAGTTCAGGGGATAAAATTGTTCTTCATGATAAAGCTTCAGGATTATCCAGGAGGTTGCCTAGCTTTGCAACCAATTAAGCATGGTATTAATAGTTTTAGATAAATTACAAGGGAAACTATTTGCATTCAAGTAAAATAGCATTTGGGGGAAAAGATTGGTACCATTAAGATGACAGACAGACACTATTTTAAGGATTTAACATACATACAATATCTAGTTTCTCAACTATATCCCACCAATAACAGCAATACCTTCATAAACTTAATGAGTGCATCAATGGATTCAAAAGTGTTTCAAAATTTTAGATAAAATGGAAGAGGCATGGAAGAAAGGTGCCAAAAGATTAAGATAAGACTGTCTACGAGATGATAATAGACAACAGACCTGTATTCACCCCATGGCAAAGCAGTCAACCAATCAAGATAATTACGTGTCACATTAAATTCACTTGAACTAGCTTCCAATAATTGCAATTTTGTTAATTCTTCTTCTATGACTTGCAAAACATGAGGTGGGATTTTCTCCTTCTTTGGGTCAAGCCTTTCCCTGAACTTTGCTGCGGTATCAGAAACCAATGTAATGAACAAGTTTTCACCAATTCAAAATGAGATCCTTGTTTGTGGAGTATATATAGTAAAGCCAGGGTAATCGACCATATCAACATCAGGCACTCTTAGAGCTCAAGCACAAATCAAATGAAACTTAAAAAAAAAAAAAAAAAAAAAAAAAAAAAAGAGAAAGACATGATGAAACAAGAATTTCAGTTCTGCTAACTTTATTCGTCCTTCAAGAATTTCAGTTCTGCTACCGAATGAAAAAAAAAAAAAAAAAAACAAGAGGAAATCAAGAGATTTCTTAATCTTTTAATAGGGTTCTCTATGCCACTGGAAATTCCTTTATTATGACCTGACTAAATTACCAACATAATGAAACGTGTTTAAGTCCCCATATTTTCCTATCACTCCACTGGTATCCTCCAGGTTTCCAGCAAGACAGTGAGGACTAGACCTGACTAAATTACCAACATAATGAAACGTGTTTAAGTCCCCATATTTTCCTATCACCCCACTGGTATCCTCCAAGTTTCCAGCAAGACAATGAAGACTAGACCTGACTGGCATTCCCAATGAACTCAGACATAAAGAGCAATATTCACTAGAGGCAAAATTTAACCCATCACGCAACAAGACGTTTTTAGCATGTGTCCATCTTCTTGCACGTAAAGCAGCTATTATCTTCACTGATAACATAGATAATTATATAGCCATGTCCAAATATCTTCTTATCAGCTGGACCATTTTTCAGCCTGGCATAGTTTTTCCTAGACGCTGAATAGATTCTTAAATTGGAGAATTGGGAGCATGTTGACGTGTGTTTTTTTTGGAAGGTGCGTGCTGACATGTGAATGCCACAAGACCAAATAAAAACTAGCACAAATGCCAAAAAAACGACCCATACAGTAACTCATCGTCCAAAGGAAAGGGAAAAAAGGTCCAAATAAAGAGAGAGTGCATCATATAGGAATTGAGATGACCCAATTTCAGTTAAATCATCATTTTGCTAACAAGGATGCAGCGGAACGCCTTTTTAAGATTAAAAAAAGGTCTTGAGTACTAACATGACATTTGCCATAAAAAAAACAAAAGGATTACACACAGATACAACTAAACAACAAAAATTAAAATTAGTTCAAACTCAAAATAAAAAAGCAGTATCAACAGCATGTATGTCCTCGTGGAGAAAGCAAACTCTGTTTTTAAGTTATTTGATCAGAAAAAGGAAAATTTATGCACTATCACAAATGAATTTCTTGTATAACATTGCATGACACCTATAATAAAATCTCTCTTTCCTTGATTCAAAAAAAGCAAGGGAAAAAACTAAATGAAGTTCTCTTTTCTTCAATTTTGGCCTCAAACCTGAAACTGTTCCTGTCACCATAGATTCTAAAAGGAAGATAGGAAAGAAAAGTGAAGAACAGGCCTGATATAATGTACCCAGCAATTGTAAATCATGAGGAATCTAACAAGACAGCATTTTAGCCTATGTTAGGCTCATGTTTATAATTGTTTATAAACATTCAACCGACGTTTTATCCATACATTTCGAGGGTCCCATGAGTACTAGCCATTTGTCCACCCTCATTTCTATCTATTTATAATTAAAACTGTTTATAAACACTTTCCAAACATGCTTTTAAACAAGCCACTCATGTGGCAGATTTTATTTAAAGTATCCAACAAGACAGCATGAGTGAGTATTGGCCTTCAGCAGACCCTCAAATGATTTAGGTTTCTGCCTAACCAAAACAATAATACTACACACAGCTCTTGAAATAACCAAGAAATCAAAAGAGATATAAGGCAGAACGCCAACTGTAAATATTATAGAAGAGGGCAAACCAGAAAGGGCGGTTTTGTCGTCAGTCTCTAATCCCAATTCCTTCACAAGGCAAATAAATTCTTAATCAGATAATTCTCAAAACATCTAGACAATTCATAAACATACAGCAACCACAGAGTCTTCCATAACACTTAGAAAATGAATATTACAAAGCGTGCAAATTGTTATACTCAAGCAAACATGCCTTCTTTATGGCCTTGAGCTGCTCATTCAACAAGTAGCGTCGCTGCTCTCCACTTATCTTTTCTTCAATCGCCTTTGCTATTGATTCCTAAATACCGCCAAAAAAGGGAGAAGGTCAAACGGACAGGGAACAGCAATTAAGAGTTCTAGAATTGATCTCCAGTCCAAACAGCCATACCTGGATCTTACTGATCTCCATCTCTTTCTTCACTAACTCCAAAGTAAGCTTTAGTCGTTGATGAACCTGAATTTCGAGATCGTAATGAGCAACAGAATATGAAAGGTAGAAACTTTGACAGGGTGATACAGTCTTATTGCTAGAAAGCAACAACCTCTTAGCTCCATGCCCAAATTGTTGGGACAAAATAAATGTCCTTTTTGTCCAATTATTGATATTATAAGAATGAAACATCTTTGCCCCAAGCACCTTGAACAAGCAACTCGAGAAAATAAATAATAATTCTATGACAGCAAAATATGATTCTAGCTTTCCTTTGTAAGGTACAAAGTTTCCTAGCTTTCTACCATTTCAAATTAGTAAATTCATCAAGGGAAAAGGGATGCACCTAAGTTGATACCAAATCCTTTAAAAAATAGATTATTCAACCTCTTGGCAATTTCAAGTTCTTACAAGATTGTTGAAACCCACAGATGGGTGATGCTAAGACTGAAAGTTACAATGTTACTCTTCTAAGTAGAATTGTATGCAGGAACCTAGAAAAGATAGAAACGCAATGTTCAGTCTCAGAAAAAGGGCAATGAGGCTATAGACTACTTACATCTAGTTCTTCGAGCACTTGCTGGCACTGTGATTTGTTTGCACCTGATATTGCTGCTCCAAAATCTGCTAATCTTGGATAATTAAAATCAC
The DNA here is from genome assembly GCA_019395295.1 of Osmanthus fragrans. Lineage (NCBI taxonomy): Eukaryota > Viridiplantae > Streptophyta > Magnoliopsida > Lamiales > Oleaceae > Osmanthus > Osmanthus fragrans. Next base: position 25,583,833 of record CM033356.1, read on the forward strand.
CTATATGCTGCAGATATTAAAAAGTTAGGAGGTAGAATAGATACTATATGTAGACAAACCATTAAAAACGCTTCACCGACTTTAATTGCAATTTTTTATTGTTCAAGTTTAGGCAATAGATTCCTCTGTCGTGTATAAGTACAACACACTCGTGAAAAAAAAGAGATGTTACACAGTTGTTCTTCCAAACAATGAAAAATGCATATTTATTTGCATTTTAGAGACAATCAAATATCTTAAAACAAAAATCTTTCATGAGCATGATCCTAGCCTATCTTTAAAAAGCATACGCAGATAGATCGTGCTTGGCAAAAAAAAAAAATTGTTATCTTATAAGCTAGGGACCGACAAATTGTGTGGACCAAAAGTCTATATAATTTGTGCAGCTTATAAGATAGCAACTTATTTGCCAAACATGCTTAGTATCATATATGACCTCATAAACAGCAAAAGAACAAATAGTCACTAATCAGTTATGTGCATTCAGGCATACAAGTGCTTTTAAGCATATATGTCAAAAACCTCAATTGATTAGGAACATGATGTGTAAAACTATCTGTACTACTCCATTATTCTTAATATAGTTTGGACGAATTTGAAAACCACCGCTGCAAAATTGACCTAGTACAACACATTAGTTTGAATTTAAAGAAGTGATTCAGTCACTAGAATAGACCTTTTATATCAAATTTAAACAAAGTAAGTGTGTATCATAAACAAATCAAATGTTTGACCATGTTATTCTGCATACAGAAAAAGAAAAGCCAAAAAACCAGAAACAGGAAAAATCACACCTGTGTATAAGTTTGTACATGATCCCGCCAAAGTGAACTAGTTTTCAAAACATCTCTAAGAGTTGATATAACTTCAAATGACGTTGCCTTAAGAACATCATCATCCTTATCATAAGGCTTTTCCTGAAAGACATGAGAACAGAAGTAAATAAAGTGTAGCCTCAGAAGTTATTATGTAAATTTGGAGCATTTATGAAAGCATTCACATGGAAAAACTGCACACACCTTGAGATGATCGACCTTGACCATAAGAGGATCCTCACCAACCTGCACAAGATAATTATTTCAGTTGTGCATCTGAGCCATAGATGAAGGTGTATATAGCCAAATATATACCAACACCGTGGGAAAATCTTCTTGTGAGTTGCAAGTGTGGATATAGAAACAATATTCGCAAGGTAAGAAAGGAGATAAAAATATGAAGAAACAAGAGGCGGAACTTTAAAATCTACCAGATCATCAATGAAGAAAGAGTCCTACTAACCATCTCAGTTATTCGAAGTCGCCTGTGACCAATAAGAATCACCTGATCTCCTTGGATGCTTGTAATCTGAGATCATCAAGCCAGCTTGATGAATTCAAGGCTTTTCTTACCACAGATAAACAACTTCAAACAATAACTTAATGAAAATAAAGGCAAGAAAATTACCTGCGCCAGTGTACCAACTTCATGAAGGCTATTAAATAACTCTTTTCCTTTGAGATCATAAATTTTTTTTTCATCTGTACCCTCAGATACTGCCTCATCTTTAAGTAGGAAAGCACCAGCATAAGGAGCTTGCCGTTTTCTACTCTCTACTAAAGCTGCTAACAATTTTGGATCCTGCAGAAAAGGATATATACAAGAATGGTTTGCAGATCAGCCCTCTAGTTATAAAAAATATGAGTAGAGTTTATTTTACCTTTATCTTACACCAGACAACCCATTTGTAAAGTTCCGAAATTTCATACAATAGAATTAATTTTCTCTTATGCTATATTTTTTAATATTTTGTAAAGTTATGGACTAACGTGATATATATTGTAAATTTCAATTTTATTGTATCAAATATTTAAACATTGACGGAGCAATGATAAGTATATGAATATTGGGCTCGTTGGATAGCTCGTAAATAATTATGCATTTTAGGCTCAAGAAAAAGTTAATTGGGATTAGTGGAGCTCAAGTTATCGAGGTCGAAAGATATTGTCCTAAGTTACATTTTTTTGGTTATGTTATTTAATGAATTTAAACATTTTACACGTAGCAACTTTTGGATAGGATATTTATTGATTAGATAAACTTTTTATTTAAAAAAAAAAAAAGGAGAAGAAGTAGAAGTAGAGATTTATGGGAAGCCATGTGACTAGTGGGTAGAGAACTAATCTCCTTTCAATGTAAGTATTACCACGTGTATGAAAGTGTATTGATTATTGAGTGGTAAGGTTAGTTGACAAGACTTAGTCAAATATTTTGTTCGATATTCTTTTTCCTCCACCTTTATCCAACTACCCTATCCCACACATTCCCTACTACGTCCCAACTCTTGAAAATCATGTTATTATTGCTTGTGTATATAGATACATGTATAATGGATGGCGCACACACAAAACTGTATTCATGCACGGTAAACATAGCAGAGGCAGAAAAAAATAAGGGAACGTGATTTTATTTGTCTTCCAAAACAAATTAAAGGAAGTTAATAAGGTAAGATAACGAGGCGTAGTAGATTTTATCCCTTTTAAATTATTTTTATTCATGTTGATAAATTATTGTACTCATGAAAGTTAAAGATATGATATGATGATATGGTCATTCCGGTACAACTGATATGATATGAGTTCTTACTGATTTTTAAAGATATGATGACGATATGATAATTATTGACACGTGTTTTAAAAAAAATTATTTGGAATTGCACCAAAATTTTTATGGCCTACTGAGTATTCTCATATACTCACAATTTTCCCTAATCCTCACAGGTTAGAATGGGTCGTTGGCTGGCGGGCGATAAGGTGTAGTCGTGGTGCCAGATATTTGAAATAAATACATCGAATCCGGTGTAACAGCCTTGAATTCCAAATTTTTTTTTAGTAGTAACTTAGTTTATTAAACTATTGAACTCGTTTATTATATTTGATATCTGAGACAGATTTATTTGGGCATGTAATTTCGTAAGATGATTTGAAAATTTTAACTTGTTTTGGGTATTTTGTATCTTCCTTGCTATTTACGTTTTCTAAATAAAAAAATTAGGACATATTAGAGATTGAAACGTGGAGTAACTTCGATATTTGATATACGTTCCTATGCATGTCTAATGAAATCTACCAGAAAATGAATGGCTAATTTTTGAGGCATTGTCCCACTCACTGAAGAAAGGGAAAGTAAATGATACATCTTTGTCATGATTGTGTTAAAGACCATAATAAATTAATATGCTACTTGTCCTTAATTTTGACGGGATCTTGCCTAGTTAACTAGTTAATCAAAAGAGGAAACAGTGCATAAATTGTGTCTGCCAACCATGTAAATTTTAATATTAAATCCCTTTCTTGGTACTGGCAGATAGAAATTTTATTACACGTGTAAATTGAATTTGCCTCAAATTCTTAAATTATAGATTAATTCTATGTGATCTTTCCAAATGTATACGTTTAAGATATGGTGTACGAAAATATTTTTGTTTCCCTTGAAATTAATATATAAATTTTTTTTTCTTTTCTCCAAAATTTTGGGTCGTTACACCATTTATTTGGGGAGGGAGGGAGGGGGGGGGGGAGAACCAAAGATAAACTAAAAGTTTTGTTAATTAAATTCTGATGATGACTTTCAAACAAAGACTTAAGCTTTCAACTTATCACCACTTCTTTCATATGTATAAAATTTAGGAGCCTATTTGTAACAATTAAAATCTAACAGCTAAAATCAGCAGATAAGATATAAAAGACAAATTATAGAGAGCAATCCATGTTGCTAGGAGCTGCATCTTTTCTCTCTCTCTCTAAAATATAGGATATGGGGATAGGCTAAAAAGGATTCAAAATATAAATATGAGCACGTGGATAAGTCTTAGAAACTTAAAATTACTTTATAAATTTATATACTTATGATTCAGATGCATTTGAGTTTAGACATGGTACATGGGTACTTGGATAGGTGTAATGCTATATCTTTAAATGTAAATCTATAATAAATTAAATAGCAAATTGTGATACTTCACTCGAATTTCATTTTAAGTCTAGAAATATGAAATAGAAATTAGAAATCATTTTAAATAGAATATCAAACTAACAGAAATGATATAAAGAATCCTTTTTTTGATTTATAGGATCCAAGAAAGAACCCATACCCTTGTCGTGTGTGTCCGACATGGGTACTTCCTCCAAAATGAACAAAATGAAGAGTCCAATCAACATAGAGCAATTAAGCATGTTCAGAGTTGAATAACAAAAATCCGTAGCATGATTCCATACAGAATGCACACCATGTGCCCCTTGAAGTACTCTGGAATTATTTTTAAGTAAATTATGAGCATATTCGACAGAACTTATACCTACAAGAATTACCTTGCGAAGCTAATTCCAGTCAATCAATAAAGTTATATATCCATGCAATGGCAAAGGGAAGCAACATAGAATGCCAGGATGTTAGAAAAACAAAAAATCTACTCAACCATAAGTAGCTATACCTTCACATATATGGGCATATAAAATCCAGGAAATAATGGCCTGTGTGGCAGGGGCAATGCTATAACCTGCACAAGTAACAGAGATTTTGATTATTATACATTCTAAAAATTAACATGGAGCAACAAAATACCAGCTAATGTTTAATATAATCCAGTAATCCTCATATCCTTTCTAAAAAGTAACAGTGTTACGCAATAACAGAAAATCTGGTACAAATGAAGATACTTGGGAAGATTGAATTTCACAATGATGACTAGTAAACTGTCCTCAGTTTCAGCTGAAAAGACTAAGGGTCTGTTTGTTTCAGATTAAAATCTGATTTTAATCTAAATCAAAGTCAAACAATCAATATCAACCACATCTTTTTTGGATCCCACAACTTTTTAACCACACATTTCAAAAACTTCTATCGCAATCTACTAAAAATTTTATTTTAATCCCCACCAAACACCCTCTAAGGAATTGTGCACAAATTCAGCTTGAGAGATTATGAACGATATAGTTAATTGTTATAGTGTATCTTTCAAATAGTAAAAAATGGATCAACTCCCATTTTTCATTGGAATCTCAGCCGTATAAATTTAAAACTAATCGAACAAGAGAAAATGTCCACTATTCTCGTACACTCGCCTAATTAAATAATTTTATCAAGGAGAAGACATCATTAATAAATTCTTTCCCACCCTGGAAAATATACAATCATCCCGACTTCTCACTACAAATTATTCCCTCAAACCTTGGGCATCGAACAATATCACCTTTCCATTGCCACCCCCAATAAATAAGGAAGTAAGAAACAAAAAAACCTTATATTCAACAAACAACTAATAAGGCCCCTCCCTCTCCTCCACAAGCTTTGCACATTCCATCACCACAAATAAAACATGAACATTCATTTCCTCTTGTTATAGAATGTACAGCTGTAGGATTCCTTAATTATAGAGATCCCCAATTAGGATACTTCCTAATATAGAATTCTCTCTGTGTGTGTACCTTCTCTTATGAAATAATATAATGAAATATTCTCTGTTTTACATGGTATCAGAGCCATAATTATAGGAACAAGCGTTGAATCTTCAATTCCCGATGTCGACAACTCTATTCCGGTGTTTTTCTTACAAGTTTCAAGGACAATCAATCTCTGGTGGACGTCACCGCCCTTCGCGTGACTTTGTCTTGGTGGTCAAAATTCTGCATCAGAATTTTCGGCGTTTGTGGGTGTTCAAGGCAATCTTCGAAGTCTATGTGGGTGTATTGACGCGATTTCCAGCATCTCTTGAGCAATAGAAGCAATAATCCGACGTACCTCTGACTGTAATCGATGCGATTCCGACATCACTGTGGGTTCGCGTCTTCGTGGGTATTACCGTGACTGATTTTGTGGACCAGATTGTGGGCTGCCTATTTGTGTGGAGTGGATTATTGGGTTACCCTAATTAGCCCAATAATTGTGTGGGTTGTGGTTAATTTTGGGTTTACCAACTTGTGGGCTGGCATTTGATTTGGGAAAATTTATTATTTTGGTTTGTAATTTCTTGGATCTAGGACAGTTTTTTTTTTTTGGGATCTTGTGGTTTGTTTTTTACGGTTGACAAACAAAAGAATTTAGTTATGACCAATGTCATTCCAGTGATGGAGCAATCACCTGGATTTGTTGCTCATGGGGAGTATCGAAAAGTGTGTCATGTTCGAAGGTCCTTATATGGTTTGAAACAGAGTCCACGTGCGTGGTTTGAAAAATTCAGTCAGACGGTGGAAAAGTTTGGAATCCAAAAGAGCAAGTCTAACCACTCAATTTTCTACAAACAGACTGAATCCGGCATATTCTCCTTATTGTGTATGTTGATGATATTGTTATGACCGACAGTGATACTATAGGAATTCCATCTCTTAAGTCTTTTCTTCACACCCAATTTTACATGAAATACCACCTGAGTTTGTTGCTCAGGTGGAGTATCGGAAAGTGTGTCATCTTCAAAGGTCCTTATTTGGTTTGAAACAGAGTCCACATGCGTGGTTTGAAAAATTCAGTCAGACGGTGGAAAAGTTTGAAATCCAAAAGAGCAAGTCTGAGTGTCTGACCACTTAGTCTTCTACAAACAGACTGAATCCAGCATTATTCTCCTTGTTGTGTATGTTGATGATATTGTTATGACTGACAGTGATACTATGGGAATTTCATCTCTTAAGTCTTTTCTTCACACCCAATTTTACATGAAAGACTTAGGGGTATTGAAGTATTTTTTGGGAATTGAGGTGACAATAAGCAAGAAAGGCATCCTTTTATTTCAGAGAAAATATGTGCTTAACTTATTAACTGAGACAGGAAAGTTGGGAGTTAAGCCAAACGGTGCTCCAATGCTTCCTAATTTGCAACTTACCAAATATGGTGACTTATTTGAAGATCCTGAGAAGTATAGAAGACTAGTTGGAAAATTGAACTATCTTACAGTAACTCATCCTGATATCGCATATCATGTCAGTATTGTGAATCAATTCATGTCTTTCCCAATAGTTCACCATTGGGCAGCTTTAGAACAGATCATGTGTTATCTAGGGGGTGTTTGGTATTGATTTTCAAAATCAATTCTCATTTTCAACCACATATTTTTCAATAAAATAATATTTTCCATCACATCAATAACTTTTCCTCATTTTTCAATCACACATTTCTCATCATATCACTATTCAAAAATCAACTCTTACTCCAAAAATCAATACCAAACACCCTCCTAAAAGGAGCTCCTGGACGTGAGATACTGTATAGAAATCATGGACATACCCACATCAAATGCTTCTCGAATGCAGATTGGGCAGGTTCCAAGATCGACCGAAGATCCACTAAGGCTACTGTGTTTTTGTTGTAGAAAATTTGGTTTTGTGGAAAAATAAGAAGCAAAATGTTGTGTCCCGAACTAATGCAGAATCAGAATATAGAGCTATCGCACAGTCCGTGTGTGAGATAATGTGGATATATCAGTTCTTAACTGAAGTTGATCTTAAGGTTTCAATACCAACAAAGTTGTGGTGTGACAATCAAGTTGCTCTTCATATTGCTTCTAATCTTGTATTTCATGAATGAATTAAACATATTGAGATTGACTATTATTTCGTTCGTGAGAAGGTGTAGCAGAATTTAATCTCTACAGGATATGTGAAAACTGAAGAACATGTAGGAGATATTTTCACAAAAGCTCTAAATGAAATTCGGGTTGATTATATTTGTAACGAGCTGGGCATGATTAATATATATGCTCCATCTTGAGGGAGAGTGTTATAGAATGTACAGCTGTAGAATTCCTTAATTATAGGAATCCCCTATTAGGATCCTTTCTAATATAGAATTCTCTATGTATGTATATATGTACCTTCTCTTATGAAATAATATAACAAAATATTATCTACTTTACACCTCTGTTACCTTTGTGTGTGAGAGAGAGATGTAAATTTCATTGTCATCCTAAAAGACCTATCTTCCAATGAAAGACAATCCTCACAACCCAACACGTTGATTTTTACATAACCATATAACCAAAATATCTAATTTCATCATTTGGGCGCCCTGTGTTTCTTTTCCCAAACAATATGTGGTTGAATGGCAATGCTGAGGAAGCAAATGGAATAAATCAAGAAATAATTACTTACAAAAGTAAAAGAAAGCCTCGCCATGAATTTGATATGCACTCCATAAACTAACAAGCTTGTGCATTCTTACATATAATCCACCAAATTTTCTCAGACCAAATTCTCCATTAGTTAAGACAAGCTTGAAACAAAAATTCCATTTTGAACTTTTTCAGTAATACCATTGCAAAGTGCTGCCGCGTACAAAAAGATTAAGATTTTAAGAGTTACCATAACAGCAAATTTTATTTTCAAATCTTGGTTTGTCAAAAAGAAAAATCGAGATTTACCCAATCTTTTGATTGCTTATAAAATTAAAAGATCAAAATTTTTGAACAATTATACATAAACCCACACATTCATGTACACTAAATGTATGTATAACTATAATTCATAAAAACTAACCGTTAAATAATCTTCAGGTCTAAATACAGTGGGAACAATAGCTGATGAAAACTTAGATTCAGACTCTTCAGTCGCAGCTCCATCGACCTCTTTCGCCACGGACCCAGTTTCCGCCGGGTTGGACCCATCAGAGGAGTCCGAGCAGAAGAACCGGCTATAAAAATACGGACTTTTTGTATTAGCTCCTCGGAGGGAGTTCAGGACCCGAAGAATTGGAGAGGCAGCCTCGACGGTGGGCCCGGGCCGGAGTTGTATCCCAAACGACGACGTACCAGCGTGGAACCGGCACGTGGAGGTGAGGACCTTCAACATGATGGATTATAACAGAGGGCAGGGGGTTTTGGTATTCTGGGTTTTAGGGTCAAGTTTTCATCTAGAGGAAAGGTTCAATCTCCATTGATGGAGGATGAAGATGCTTTTTGCTTGGGGAAGAAGAAGCAGGGTTTTATGACTTCATTTTTCAAGTAAAACCCTGCGCAAATATTGGTTTTGCTTTTTGTCGAAAATACCCTTGTCATGCTTTTTTCTTTTCTATTTTATTATTTTCAAAAAATGTTTAAGGCATGTTCTTTTTGTCATTTTCTATTTTCGAAAAATTGATAATAATAAAAACGTGCTCTCTTTCTTATTTTTAAAAATGCATTTTTAAAAACGAGCTTCAAATTTACAAGGAAAATCCAAAACGACAATTTGTCATTTTTGGTGTTTTCAGTTATAAATTGGCCAAATTTTTCAAAACTTGTTTTCGTTATTTTCAGTTACATCACCCCAATCACCACCATTGCCGGCTGCAAAACATCACCAACCGCCCCTGTCCAACATTACCCCAACCACCACCATCGTCAAAACCACCAATCGTCGTCGCCCCAACATCACCCCAACTACCACCATCGTCGAAACCACCACCACAACCACGACATCACCCCAACCAACACCACAATCTCCAGAACCACCACCACAAAAATCACCACAACACAACACCTATATCACCATGTCGGAAGCACCACAAAATCAGCAAGCTGTGATTGAAATTGGGCTTAACCCATGGTTGGGTTAGGTGCGCTAGAGGGAGAGGAAGGTCACCCATGTGGTCCGCGACCATAGGTTGAACGTTAGTCGCCGAAATCTGAATTCTTCAAACTGGGCAGAGATGGGTTGAACGGACGGCTTAACTCTTGTTCGGACTAAATTGAAGTCTGTTTCTGAGTCACCTAGAGATGGGCAGTCTATCGATAATGGTCCGCGATCACAACGATCGCTGGAGGTTGGGATTCCGACAGGTACAGAAGAGGGGACAAAGAGAGAGAGAGAGAGAGAGAGAGTCAAGCGAGAGACAGTGAGGAGAGAAAGTAAACGATATTTGAATTTTTCCATTTTTAAAAACAGTTTTTCAAAATTGCAAAAAGTGCGCATTTTCAACAATCTCAAAATGACACTCAAAACACGAAACTGAAACACGAAGAAAACACCACCTAAACTTTTAATCATGTAAACTAAAAGGGTAAAATTTCACTCTGGTTTCCGACCTTCCCATTTGTATCAATTTCATCCACATTCAAATTTCATTCCCCCTCCCATCTCCAAACTTTTACTAATTAATACATATAGTCCTTCTTGACGATTTTCAGTCATTTTTGCTTTTAGTTCTTGTAAAGAGACAATTCTACTCTTAACATAAGATAACTAAAATGGGGAAAAAAATAGCAAACAAAAATATATTTAAGCCCATATTTGAGGTGGCTGTAAATCAGATTTATAGTAATTTTTATAAAAGTTGATGGAATATTTTATTGAAAATTTAATAAAATTTGTGGATCTCATAAAATATGTTGTTTTAAATAAATTATTGGTTTTGATTTAATTTTTTTTAATCTCATTTCATGGACTAAAAAAACTAAAAAGACAATAAAAAGGGAAAAAGAAAAGAAAAGGAAAACATAGAAATAATTAGAGTCTGTTTGGTAGAGATTTAAATTAGATTTTAATTGAAAAACTAGCCATTAGTGGGTCTCATGCGTGAGATAAAATTTAAACATAACAGCTATATTTTCAATTAAAATTAGATTGAAATTTCTACCAAACAAGCTCTTAATCTTCTTCTACCACACGTTTTCATCACCACCCACTGTAACTCCGAGGTCATTGAAGATTAATTAGTGCACATGGTTCCCAAGTATCGATCCCCGTCTCTAGTTTTACTATTGAGCTCATACTATACATAATAGTGGAATTTGGGTCCTAAATGTTGAAAGACAAATAAGTTGAGATGGGTAGCAAAAACATGAACAAGAGAACAAGAGAAAAGAAAAAAGAAAAAACATGAACAAGAGAATGAGAGAAAAAAGTATTGTAAATCATGTAAATGTTCATGCCTCTTATTACATACCAAGAATTCGTTCATATAGTTTTGCATTGTAGGTGTGCAATACATATACGAGAGATTTGTGTCAACTCCCACATGACAAGATGACCGTGTACTAGTTAATTGATCGTGGTTTGATGGGTCTCTCAACGATAAATTTGGAAAAAAAAATTACAATTTATAAATAAATTATTTAACTTTCGAAACTGATTTATTATATTTTATAGCATTAATTATGATATATCAAGTGTTAAATGCAACTCTACAATATTTTTAAACATTACTAAATCATTTTTCAGAGTGAAATCACAAATACTTGGTACAATATTTTATATAAATTTTTTTTTTTCCAAAATTTGGTGGTAGAATTTATCACATGAAAGAAAAAAATTATACAAAATTTTCGAACGTCAAATGTTGCCTCTAATCAAGGTCAACATGGTGCTCAATTCCCTCTTTCAATCTATTATAGTTAGTATTATTCTACATATACATCACTTTTAAATATTTAATAATTACCAATTATGCAACATCATTCAGTAGGCTGCTTAGGCTAAAAAAATTAATGTCAATATGATAATCTATATTCTCGGGCTTATAATCAAGTCTGGCGAAATCATCAAGAGTTGTCCTACAACAAAACTCAAAATATTTCGAATCTATAGAATGCAAGTGAAGCACGAGACATGAAAAGCAGAATATGAGGAAGCAATAGTTCAAACAACAAATCAACAATCTCAATACATGCCGAAGAATGACACTATTTTGCAAAGTCATACCATCTCTTTGAAGATTTTAGAAAGCAAATTGCCTAAATACACAAAGATACTAGCAGAACAACCATAAGATACCCTTCCAAGTAATAATGGGGTCAGTTAGAGGGAGTAAATGAATGCAATTACCATATGTAGTAAGCCCAACTCCTAGAAACTTAGGTGAAGAGGCCAAGAGATGAAAAAGAATCGGCACATGATAACGGGCAAATGTCTAGATCAAACAACAAGATAATTAAATAAGATAAGTCAAAAATCCGATAAGTAAAAAAGTCGTAATCTTGTCAAGGCCTATGTGCCTTTCATTCAATTCCTTTACATGATTAAGAAGTTTCAAGTGGACAAATTTGAAAATTTTCAAGTAATTGAACATCAATATTCCATTTGCAGAATTTTTAGCCATGATGCCCACCTATCAAAATTTATGAAGAAGGTGTTGACCAAGAAAATGAACCTTGAAGTGCTATAAACAACGGCTTTAATCGAGGAGCGTAGTGCAATTCTCCAAAATAAATTTCATATAAGGTTCAAAGATCCAACGAGTTTTAAAACAACTCGTATTGTTGGTAAATATGTAATTTTATTTCTTTTTTGGGATTTAAATGTAATTGTTGATCTAATGCATATATATGTCTACAAGAAACTTAGGGAAAGTTAAAGCCAACGATGGTACCTATCTAGCTTTATAGATCGATTAATCAAGCATCGCGAGATATAAGGAAAATATGTCTTTATCAAAGTTGACAAATTGTTATTTTTGATAGACTTTCTTGTACTTGACATTGAAGAAAACCAAGTTGGCGATCTTGGGACGACCTTTCATTGCAATTGCTAGAGTTGTCATTGATGGATAATGCTATGTATACATAATCGTGTATACACGGCCTTATACCCAGGGGCGGAGCTAGGGGGACCTGGACCCCCCAATTTTTGACAATTTTTTTTTTTTTTTAAGAAAATTTGTATATTTCTTTCAAAATTTGGATACTCATTTGAATCAATCTGATTTGAAATTTCACTTCAACATTTTTTTTTAATCCAAAACAAATATTCTAACTAAGGGGTTGTTTGATAAAGTTTTTTATATTAAGTTTTAGGTTTGATTTGATATTTCTGCACTTCTAAGAGAATAAAACGTCGTTATGCTAATAAAATAATCAGTTCCAACATTGTTTTAAAGTTTAAAAAAAGCATTTGAACGTATGATAAACAAAAATGATAGAACAATGTCTTTTTAATATAAAATGTATAATTGTTTAGTTCATGATGTTAAGGTAAAACCTCATATAATTTAAAGTAGAAAATAATAAATTACACAGAAGTTCAAATTATTCTTTTTAATGATGTTAATCTTTTAAAAATGAAATCTCTAATCATAGTATCATAGTCCAAGAAACCCAAAACGCCGAACCCCCGTCGCCCCCCACCCCTTCACACATCTTCAATTTTAGAATCCCCAACTCCTAGGAACTGACTCCACCACTGCAGTTACACCCCCTTACATGAAGAGGGCCCACACAATAAAACATGCTTGACCCCCTTCATGTGGGGAGGGGGGTGTTGTCCCTCGTTGATATTGGAAAATAGGAGTTAATCTCAATAGGGGATGACAATAAAACTATATTTAACACCTATAGTGAGCAACCATCCAGATGAGAAAATGCTTCAAACTTGATGAAGTAGTGAAAGTTGAGCAAATGGAGTATAATCTATCAAACAAATGCAGCATAAGTAGAGTATTATAATTAAAATAATGAAATAACCATTTTACCACTTTTATTTTTGAATTTGATAGTTGACTAAAGGAGAATTGGATGATATTCATCCATTTGGACGTATGTCGCTATGTAATCAAAGGTTGGGGATCCAATTACTCAGAAAATAGATTATGGATGAAAGTGTTCAGTGAATTAAAAGGTGGGGACATTGTCTGCAATTTACCCTAAAATCTTTTAAAATCCTTCCTTCCCTAATTAATTTTATTTTTTCTTTAAGCCTCAGCAAAACCTACTTTCGAATAGTTGCAGTCTCCTCTTCCTTTTTCCAAACGCTACTGTGTCGGATCCTGGTCGGAATTCATGCCCTTGCCTCCATGCACCGCTTCCGCCGCCTCCGTGCTCCGACACCACTTGTCCCAACTTCATCGTCATACCATCTCCACACGGTCCTTACCCACCCTCCGACCCCAACATCACCACCGTGCCTCTCCGACCCAAACTTGCGATCACAAGTCTCGTCGCTAATTACTATCCAACAATGGTCCAAACTCAAACCACTCATCCAACCGGCCAACCCAACCCAGTTTCTCCACCAACTCTTTGAGTTCAACTTCCCCTCGGATATCATTCTCGCTTTTTTCCAATGGTCCCAACACGCTTTTGAGGTAATCCACTCTCTGGAAGACTACATCAAACTCTTCGTTCTGTTAGCAAATGACAAAAGGTACCCTAAGATCCGATCTTTACTGCATAAACTCTTGAAAAACGCGAATATTGATTCTAATTCTGCATTTTTTAGTACCCTTTTAAATTTTAGCGACAATTCATGTGCTAATAGTATTATTGTGGATATGTTGATAATGACTTATGCCAATAATGGAATGTGCAATAAGGCATTGGAGGCTTTTAAGAGGGCGGGGGATTATGGGCTTAAGTTATCTGTATATTCTTGCAATTTAATGTTGGGCTTATTGGTGAAGGAGGGTAGAGTTGCAAGCTTGGAATTTGTGTATAAGATGATGATTAGGAGAAGGATTGAGTTCAACTTGATCACGTTTAATATTGTGATAAATGGGTTGTGTAAGGCAGGGAGATTAAATAAAGCCAGTGATGTGGTAGAGGATATGAAGGTCCGTGGGGTGATGCTAAATGTGGTAACCTATAATACATTAATTGACGGTTACTGTAAGAGAGGTGGGCTGGGGAAGATGTACAAAGCCGACACCTTATTGAAGGAAATGGTGGAGATGAGGGTGTGCCCAAATGAGATCACTTATAATACCCTTATTGATGGGTTCTGTAAGGATGATAATTTGGTGGCAGGAGTGAGGGTGTTCAAGGAAATGAAGCAGCAAGGGCTGAGGCCTGGCGTAATTACATATAATTCATTGATCAATGGGTTCTGTGATGATGGAAAAGTTGATGAAGCACTTGGTTTAAGGGATGAGATGGTGGATTTTGGTTTGGAGCCAAACATTGTTACTTATAATGCAATTATGAATGGGTTTTCAAAGAAGAGAATGCTGAAGGAAACTAGGGAGTTATTTGACGATATTGTGAAAAAAGGGGTTGCTGTCAATGTGTTAACATTTAACACTTTGATCGATGCCTATTGTAAAGCAGGAAAAATGGAAGAAGCAATGGCCATACGAGATTTGATGTCGGAGAGGATGGTTATTCCAAATGTTTCAACATACAATTGTTTGATTGGTGGTTATTATCTCAATGGAAACAAAGAAATGGCAAATAAGCTTTTAGACGAAATGGAGGAGAAGATCATAAAAGCTGATGTAGTGACCTATAACATACGGATTGATGCAATGTGCAAGAATGCTGAAACCAGAAAGGCAGTTAGACTTCTTGATGAAATGTCTGAGAAGGGATTGGCTCCGAGTCACGTGACATATAACGCTCTGATGGCTGGTTATTGCCGGGAAGGAAACCCAAATGCAGCTTTGACTGTGAGGAGAAGAATGGAGAAAGAAGGAAAATCGCCAAACGTTGTGACATATAACGTGTTGATTAAGGGATTGTGTGAGAAAGGCAAGCTGGAAGAAGCAAACGGATTTCTTAACGAGATGTTAGAAAAAGGATTGATACCTAACCGGATAACCTACGACATCATTAAGGAGGAAATGATGGAAAAGGGATTTGTTCCTAACATAGATGGGCATCTCTACAATGACAGTAAAATCTCAAAGCTTGAGAAATATTAACAGGAATGAACATTCCATTTTCTTTTGATATCAATTGTGAGATGTGCAGGAACCAAAACTAGTTTGAACCGTATCTACCAGGCTTTTACATATTGTATTTAGGATCATTTATTCTTCCTGCTGAAACTGCTGAAATCCTTCGAGCTCTCATTTATAACTAGGACTAGGATTACATGCCAAATTCGTGAACATCGAGCTGGTGAATTCACCTATTCAAGTACATTTCTATATTTTTCTCTTTTCCCTTTTCAATTTATACGTTTACTTAATCTACAGGATTTTGGATAACAACTCTTTGGTTGCTTCTTTTCGATTCAGGGTTGTACATGGGGGGCTTCTCTTTTATATCAATGGAGGAGCTTGATTCACCATCAGACAAGAAGAGGTAAATATGGGTATCTCTTATGTCAAATCAATTTGCAGTGTTCACGGTTTCATTTCTATCTTTATTATATTCTTTTGTTCAATTTGCTCGCTTGTCATAAGGCTTAAAAATAACCCCCAAAAAAAAAAAAAAAAAAACCCCCAACCCTCTTCCCCTCTTCCCCCCCCCCCCCCCCCCCCCCCCCCCCCTCTCCACCACCGCCAAAACCATCCGAATTTCACCCCTCCACCGGCATTTCTACGGCAGATATTCTATCAATGGAGTACAGTTAAAGGAACAAATTTGAAAAAACCACCACTATGCCCTAAAATCCAAATGGGGTCGCCACCTTAAAAGCGAAAAAACTCTGGCCAACGACCGCCCAAAACGTCGGATCTCCATATCACAGGAAATTCCTCACTCCCCTCTACACATACCATCTAACATCCAACCTTCATGCCAACAGATTTGGTCGAAATTGCATGCCAAAATACCCAACTCGCGAATACAAATACTGGCGGCACCACCTGTTCTAGGGTGACCCATGCCATTCCCAACACACCAATTGACTATACTCACCAGGGCCCTCTTTTCATGGTTTTAAAACATCAATAGATGCATAGAATCAAAATCTACAATAACTTTTCAATTTCTCATTGGACAAAAACTGACTAGAAATTCTGGGGCGTGTTAGAATGAAATTGATGGAAGTCCATTGTTGTAGCAGGTGCGGCATGATGTGGCGAAGTCGGAATGTCCGCGACGGTGGGAACCACTGTCAGTGCCGAAATTGACCGAAAAAGACAACGTGTTGCACGTGCGATAAATTGCGTTTTTAGTTGATTTTGGCCATATAAATTTGTTGTTTGTTCAATTTGTTTATGGAAAAGTGTTTGGGGTTTGATGGCAGCTGTTTGTGGTGTGAGCTTCGGTGTTTTATGTCATGTTCGGCCCCTATTCTTTCAAAAATTCATTTTTTTAAAACTCATTTTCAACCACACATTATCCTATAAAATAATATTGCACGTAAATCGAAAAATTTTACTTACTTTTTAACCACATAATCTCCAACAAAACACTATTCAAAAATACATTTTTTTGTCCAAAAATGGGGCTCAAACAAGAGCTTAGGCGGTGGTTGGGTGGTGGTTGGTGAGATTGAGGCCGACAGCTCCATGAATCTCCAAAATAATGAGTGGGGTGGGGGTGAGGTGTGGGAAGAAGGTGAAGTTATTTTTGATGGGGTTATTTGTAATTTTTTGAAAAATTTGGGCCTATATTTGTAATTTGTTCTTTATTTTTGTTTTATTTAAATAGAGGGGTATATTGGTCATTTAACGTTAAAAATGGGTGAAAATGACATTTTCCGCTATGAAACGTGGAAATAGGGGTGAAAATGCAAAAAATTGAAATGTATGGACGTTTCGCACACTACAGGCCTAACGTATGAACGTTTTGTGCTATTAAGCCGTTGCCATAATATTGTGTTTTTGTTGTGTATGCGGCGGCTCAACATTTCAAGATAAATTCTCTTCCCATGTTTGAGCTTTGGTTTTACCAGATAAGGAATTTGGTTTGAACCCTACAAGTCTTCTGTGCTAGAATTGTCACCCTGCAATGATCGAGAAGTTAGAATTATTCTATTAGTAATTAATATTTCAGTTATTTTTTCTTAGTTGTAAGTATTACAATACTTAGGACCCGTTTGTTTCCCATTTTTCAACCATAAAAATGAAAAATATGATCATTATCAATCATATCCAGCCACCGTATTTTACTTTTCATCTCTTGTGTGAATCCCATAACGGCTATATTTTTCATTCTCATTCTACAAATAATGAGAATCAAACGGGGCCTTAATTTAGAATGCACATAAGCTTTACCTCGAAAAATGTGTAGCTGGTTGAAGCTGTTCTTGAAGAGCAACTTCAGAGAGTTTTTCATTTTTGCTCTATATTTCTGTGGTTTTCTCAATTGATAGACTTTCTGTATATAGGTTTAATGTGGTACCAACCTTCAGAGTCGCGAAGTCTGACTAGCCCTGATTTTCTCAAGTTTTGCACGAGTGCCATTTGCCAAACATACGCCACGTGGCGTAGTCTGGTACATGATATCATTTGGTTATTATTCATCCGTTTACCGTAATTCTAATGTCCGCCAACCTAGTTGCTGTAGATTTAGTAGATCTTACGAAATAGCGAAGAATGATTCATGTAACGTTCCCCTAATTTATTGGTGACAAGGCTTAGTTAGTGATGTTGTAACTCTTTTTCACTATCCTTATTTTTAATCTCGGCAATTTTGGGATTTTAGATAGACTAACCACTTCATGACGAGTTCAACACTGATGTAAACAAGAGATAAAAGGGTGATTAGAAGTTCTAATCTATGAAACATTCATGAAATTCCTTTTTCTGTCATCCAATATTTTAAAAATATTTTGAATCCCACCATTTACGGGATGTTGTCAATCATGCAGGTTCCTGTAGCCCTACACTTATCAAGCTGTCGAAGAAACCATGAGGAGCGATGGTCGGAGGCAGTGGTAAGTGGGGATATTAGCTGGACGGAGTCCTGGACGAGCACGTAGGATGCAATCTGATACGTGTACGAACTATTTGGAATCAGTATCGAAACTGAAGATGTTTCTCGTGACAATTCAATCCTGCAGTTTGCGCCACTTGAAGAAGGGAAATTCTTGTATAGAGGCTAGATTATCACCAATTGAGAAGAATTCCTCAGTCTCCTTGTAGACTGTAAAAGGTACCATTTCTGATCGTGGATACTGAATAGTGTAGGCTTTGCAACATGTAGAGTTGGTTAGATGTTTAAACCTTTCCCATGTACCAGAAATAAGTAAACAAAAAGGTCTTTCTACATCTAGAGGAGTCTCGCCTCCGCCCCCCTGAACTCAAGAAAATCTGTGACCTTACCCTCTAAACGTTCTTGTATTTTCCTTTTTCCTTCGTCGTCATTGCTCAACCTTTTTGTCCCTTTTTTATCCACAGAATCGAACTCACAAGTCACAAGAAACTATCTCCTCTTCCCCACACTCTCGAACCCATAACAAAACCATCACTTCCTAGAAGTAGACCTTATTCTAAAAAAAAATGGGTACATGACTATTCTTTGCCATTCCTTTTGATTCGTTGCTATATCTACCTACTTTTCATTACTTGCAATGCTGAAAGTTTTGGTTCGCCAGACGTCACTTTTTGGCTACATTACTATCAGAATGTACATTATGCAGTTGATTGTGTTAAATGATCAGGAGGCAGATGGAATCTATGTGAAGTGTTCTTATTTATTGCTTATTCCTCGAAACACACTTAACAGGAAGTTCTCGAATTTAACTCATTTTTTCTTTCAATATGATAACTACATTCCAGTTGCTTAGCCAAATTGAACTGGGAACCATATCCATAGTAAAGTAGAAAAGATGAAAGGAAAAGCAAAAATAAGAATTATTCTTAGCCCTTGTTTGAACACCCCCCCTCCCCAACCCTCTCTCTCTTTTTTTTTTAAGAATGTGTAGCTGAAGAATAAAGAAAAGTTTTTGATTTACGTGTAACATTATTTTATGGAAGATTGTGTGGTTGAAAGTAGGAGATAGAGAAAAATATATGATAGAAAAAGGGGCCAAACAAATTCTTATTGATTGACTTGTTCTTATTCTGGGGCTTCTTTGACCATATCCCAAGTTGCATAGTGTTGGCTATAAATAGAGTACAAAAAGTGCACATTTCATGCAGTGTAATAGACTCGGACGGTATGATAGATAAGATTTTAGTTTCTTTTCGTTTATTAGTATTGTCCAGTGCTAAAAATGCCAAAAGGGTCTTGTCGGAATTGACTCATGAGGCACAACATGTGTTGTCGCGTAGTTAGCACAGGAGCTTGACTTCATCTTGGCCAACCAACAGTGGTAGATGGCCTCCAAGATGAATGGTAGCTTATTGATGCCCTCTTGTCATTAATGGAAGCAGAACTTTTTGCTATTCAGCTGTGTTAACAGGAAAAAAAAAAAAAAAAAAAGAAAAAGAAAAAAAGAAGTATTTATTCTCTTGAAGTGGGATGACTAATAGCATGCATGACTAGCATTAGCAATACTAAAAAGGACAAATTTGTAAGATATTTGTCTATTATCGTGTTCACTTCCATGAATCAAATAAACTTTAAAAATGTTTATTACAAAATATTAAAATATAACCGAGCAATATGACAAACATGAGTTTAACTTATAATTAACTTTACCAAACAAATCATGAGACCTACACTGTCGTCACAAATTTCGATGAAACGCCACTATTAATTTCTTATCCTTATGTCTTAGAAGTCCAAAGAGGATCTTTAAAGGAAACCAATGGTATAGAAGTGTGTTCTTTCTCGTCGTCGGTTAGTCGCATTAAGCTTTATTTTCAGAGTGGAGTAGACCAAATTGGTCCACATGTTAAAACTTTTTTGGTGTGTGTATTTTGGTCTTTGAAAAGTTAATGGGGGGTTTTGTGTGAAGATGGATGACCTCCATTAAAGCATTAAAGATATTTCAAAAAAAAAAAAAAAAAAACTCGAGAGGTGTGAGAGTAATGTTGGGTTTATTAATTTGTCATGTGGGCCTACATATGTAATTAATTGTGTATAAAAGTTATCTTAAAGTTAAGTTTAATTAAAGTTATAGACTTTGGGCATCTAAATAAGGGGGGGAAAAAAACTCAGGCGTATAGTTTATACCAATTCAACAGTCAAGTGTATAATTTAAAAATTCAAAATTCAGGTATATATAATTAATTAAAAAATTTATTATATAAATATAATAAAGTCACAATTATACAATTAATGATCACTAATACATAAGCATATGTCACAATTTATTTATTGGTCACATATTATCAAATTAATTAGTCACAAATTATTTCGAGGTGTCAAATCAAAAATTTTATAGGTCATGGTTTATTTCGAGATCACAAATAAATTTTTTTATAGGTTACAGTTTATCTATGAGTTACATATTTTCAAATTTGTTGATCACAAATTATATTTTAGTCACAAGTTATCAAATTTTAATGTCACGATTTAATACTTGGTCACAGATAATCACATAATTGATCACATAGACCGGATAGTGTGCCTTACACCACACCACCAATACTACCACTATCGTCACCACCACTTGTAACTACCCTCAACCTCCGACTGTTGCCAGCACCACAACACCATCATCACCTCCATCACCAACCACCAACACCATCGTCTACCGCCAGCACCACTGTCAATACATCCATTTACACCACTACACAAAAATCGCCGCCAGATTCACATTTCCACCACCATTGCCTCTAGCAGATCCACCACCACATGCATTGTCGATGCATCCTACTCCAACAATCCACCCACCACCTCCACCTCCAATCAAAGACCTCACCATCGTCGCCTACTAAAATCACCATCTCTTCCAACATTACCACACCACAGCTACCACTCCTACCAACAAAATCATCAAGTCCCCCACGACCATTTTGTGCAGAGCCACATGCAACGACGATGAGTTGCTTCTGCACGCTTGTGCAGCTTGAATAAGCAGTCTTCGTCGACGGCGCTCTCCGAGGGGCAACTGTTCATGTTGAGGGGAGTGTAAGAGAGAATAGAGACGAGAAGGGAGAGGTGTGCCGCATCTGCTTCACGCGACGGTACTCATTGTTGCGCTATTGCGGTGGTCACCGGCAATGGGCAGCAGCACCAGAGGTGTGGGTTAAGTAGAGAGAGTGAAAAGAGAGAAATGGAGAGAAATTAATTTGAATTTTAGGGTTTGTAATTGGATTG
The DNA here is from genome assembly GCA_019395295.1 of Osmanthus fragrans. Taxonomy (NCBI): domain Eukaryota; kingdom Viridiplantae; phylum Streptophyta; class Magnoliopsida; order Lamiales; family Oleaceae; genus Osmanthus; species Osmanthus fragrans. The sequence goes on from CM033356.1 coordinate 25,605,581, forward strand.
GGATGAGATAAGATTGATATATTTTATATTAATATTAATAGTTAAATCAATACATGAATTGTGAATAAAAAAATTTCTCACCTGATTTTTGCACCATGATCTAGAAATGCCTAAAATTTTGTAATTTCCTCTCTAAGTAAAGTATGAGCCTAAATATGTATAGAGTCTGGATCCATCAGGAGTATATTTCATGATGGACGAAATACTTATGAATATTTATAGGGTTACAATTCTCAATTTAGGTATGGTTCTCATTCTATGTGTTATCTCATTAACACAAGCATAACAAGAGAAAACATATTAAAAAGAAATATCCAAAATCCACAATCAATATCAACAATCAAGAAGAATGTATTGAAACAATCAGGATTATAGAGTAAGAAACCAAAGTCAAGAAGAAACCAAAGTCAAGAACAAGAATTCAAGAATCAAAAGAGACAATATTCAAGATTAAAGATTAAAAAGCCAAACATGAAGATATTGCAATTAATCTCTAAGATTCAAGATTCGGAATCAAGATCTAGTAATAAAGAATCGAATTAAAGTATGTTTTGCATTTAATAATTCTTTAAGTGATTTGATTGGATGATCTTGACAAAAAAATAATTAAATTTTCAAGTTCTTGAGATTTTAAGTTTCATAAAATTCTAACAAATGTTGTCATGGTACATATCGTGCTCTTAAGTCTATTACAAAAACTAGTCTCCCGGGAGGCAAATTCTTATGATACATAACTAGAGTCGTCTCAACTAACTTTTGGGTCTGACGAGAAAATTTTGAATGGGGACCTTCTCAAAAATAATATTTCTTGATTAAAAAAAAAAAAATACTGCTTTTCTCGATTGGGAAAAATTCTGCCATTTCATGAAATTAAACAAGAAAAATAAGTAGAAGTTCAGTTAAGCACAAAAGGATAAACTCAGTAGTGTGTCTTGAACAAAAATATAATGTTAACTCAAATATATCATTCAAAAGAACCATAGATATTAATTAGAATCTTCAACTAAAACATAATGTCTGATAATAGAGAAGAATATCAAATATTAAAGAAACAAATACATAACAAAACAAAAATCTTCTAACATATATTAATTAAAGACATGTATAACTGATAAATAGATAAAAAAAAAATTAAAAATTAAAAGCAAAACATTCTTCAAGATAAACTCGCCTTAAAATAAGTATAACATTGAATGTTCTGATGCAAATTGTAATTGAGAGATGCATTGCTTTGATTATAATCTAAAAATTGGTGGTGGTAAGGGGTTGAATAAGAGCTGAAGAAACTAGACAAAATGAAGAAGAACAAACATCTTTGATTGTTGGCCTTGTGAATTGGATATTCTGTGAGTGTTGAGTTATATTTTATTTTGATTTTTCCTCTTTTTTTATTAACTCATTCATTATTTAAAAGAGGAAAAAAAAAATAAAAACTACAAAATTCTGGGGCCTTGCATCAATACGGGGCTCTAGGCTGTCATCTATATGGTTTTTACGGTCAAGTCGGCTCAGTGCATACCATTCGACTCAATTATATTATTCACATAGTGAATAGATCTCATATATAGATACATATATAGTTAAAAATCTTGTAATTATTGAAATTAATATATATTCAAATAAATAAATATGTCACATCTCTAAAAAAAATTAAGCTTTCCGATCACATTATTATGTAACAAGAAAAATCTATGCTTAATTTTCATTTTTGAGAATTTCCAAATGAACACGCGCATATTCTTGTTAATCGAGATGAAAAAAATAATTTTATCTCAAGATCAAGGATGAAGAAAAAATTTCTTCAAGAAATTGGAAACCCTCTCTCCTTTTCAAATCATGATGGACCATGCACTCCCTCAGACAGACATTTGCACATATAATAAGAACATAAATAGATAAGTGCCCAATCAATAGTAGAGCACTACCAAAGAGAATGATGGCTTCTTGTTTGCACCGTTGAATAAAAGGGAAAGGCAAAGAATAATAAAAATACCTCAGAAAGCACAATGGTATCTTGGGAATTTGAAATTGCAAAGAATGTAGCTTTTATGGTGTAAAATGTCAACATAATACAATGTAGTCTTTAGGGTTCATTAAAAGGCACCTTTTGTTAATTGATAGAAGAAGTTTAACATAACAAAAACTTAAAAAGTCATTTTTTCAGATTGGTATCATATTCATTTTGTTCATCATTAAAATGTAACTCCGCTGAGAATTGGAAACCTTAATTATATACCATCAATTGTACGTTTAAAATCATAGAAAAGACATAAAGACACAAAAGAACATGCAAGATTTATAGATATTCGCCTCAATGTGAAATTACGCCCTCACTTCCGTCGTTGAAGTAATCACTATGATGAAAATAAATTTACAAGAAAAAATCACACACTCTACTTTCGCAATCCTAGATTTGCTTAACGACTCCACATATATAACAACAATGATTGAGTTCCACAACTTAACAAGCTTGTCCAAGCCATAATCTTGCTATTGCATCGTCACTCATTGTAGACTCACTTTGTTACCAAAAAAAAAAAACAACATATATAATATTTTTTTTCACATCATGTATGATTCCTTATTTGTTTTGTTACTGATTAAAAGGATTTTGATTAGTTGATAAAAATATAGAAACTTTAAGTGATTTAGTGCATACATATTGTCAAATTCACTCAGACTTGTACAAAGAAAGAAGAATCCTAGAAGTAAATCCCAAGAAAAATTGAAAACTTTCTAACAAATAAGATATTTTATATGGTTTATATAATTAGTTCCTTAAATGTTTCTACTAGAATACTATCTTGAACCGTGCTATATGCCCCAAGATTAAATCCGGGGTCAAACATTTGGCTCCCGTCTTGACCCAGGATTTAATTTCGGGACAAGAAGATTTGTCCTAATATCTTTGATGTCAATAATGTTGCTTTATCACATGTAGACACACAAATTTGTAGGCTAATACCATCAACTTACACATATTCGTTTCAAATAGTGAAAGTTAATTGCAAGGTGTTCTCACTATGACACCATTTTAGTGTTATTGTGCACTTTATGATGCTTTATGAAATAAATAATTTAGAACAATGAACAACATTTATACTTTACAGTCTTCTGTGGTAATAATTGAGAGTCATTGTATTTTGGAATCTTACCACTTGCAAAAATTTGCCTTTATTTTTTAAATTTTTAAATTTTTTTTTATGTTACAACACATTTTGTACGAAAAAATACACGCTCAGTGAGTGATTCTTAAACCCCACAATGTGGTTTGCAACTGGTTTATTTCTAACTTTGTCATCTGTTTCCTTCTCGAAGTCCTCATTTTTACCATCTTTAGACGTCGACTAGCTAGACCCAAATTAAATAACTTCAAATACTAGTCCTTTCATTACAAATTTTAGTTAACGACTGAACTTAACATTACGAATTTTAATTAACGATTGATTTTAACTTTTCAACTTGTGAAGTGAGGCTTGCAGGTTGCGACTGGGGATTGTATAATAGGACTTGATCTACGCTGTTAATCATCTGTCTTAGACAAATAGTGGATTGCCAAATTGATGTGGTATAGAAAGGAGAAGATTTCTTGAAAAACTGGGATCGGTTTAAATCGAAGTTTTTCTTTTTAGCGTCCCTGATGTACGATATTTTTCGATAAATTTCCATCGTTTAGACCTCCAAAAACATGTTTTTCGATTTTGTTATAATTTTGTTTTAGTAAATAAATTTGGAATTCAATTTTTGTTCTTTCCTATAAGCTTCTGCAACGTCACAAATCCTTGCACGCAAATAATATTTATAGTATAAAATAATGACAAAATAGCATTAATCATATTCAATAGTCAAACAAGTGTGAATCCAAGGATGCTTATATCATATCAACATCAATAAAAAAACTATCTATAGCTCATGTTTGGTTCCAAAAAAAAAGTTAGATTAAAATATAGGTCAAAAACCTATTTTAATTACACATTTTATGGGATTCATAACTTTTCAACGATACATTTCATCAACTTTTATCAAAATCTACTAAAATCTGATTTTTATCTAAATCAACCCGAGCATAGTTTACTTCATGAATAATCCAGCATGTGGCGTGTAGTTCTAAAGAAATTGAGTTAATTTTATCACAATCCGAACCATGTGAAAGCATAAAAATTTAGAGAATCTGATGTGTTAAAATAAATGAAAAAAAAGATAAATACTTATAATTAAATTGTTTTGACTTCTAATCATAGGAAAAGTTCGTGTGAAAGTATGTTGCATATTTGGTCTGTATAATAGATTCTTGTTGCATGCATGCTTCATGCCATTTATTTTTGTCTCTTTTTCACATTTGGTAGGAACTACACCCTAAGCAAGAATTCTTCACCAGAGACAATTAATTAACAATTATTTTCTTTCTTTGTTCCTCATAAGAATTTGAATTTAGGGTTGTCGTTGGAGTTTGAGAAACGAGTCTTCAAACACTTGCAATGTCAATAACCAAATCAAAATGTTATTTATGTATTCAAGTTTTAGCATCGCCTTTTTTATATAGATGGTTCAATGCGATGGCATGATTAGAACATCGCTCGACTTCAAGTCGCACAACCATGAAAATTCTACTTGTTTGGCCTTAATTTGATGAAAAAATAAATCTAGAAACGATTGTTGAAGATAATATGTATATAAATATATTTTTCGAGTATTTTTTTCTTCTAAATCGTACTAATTTAATTTTTGATAAAAGTACAAGCATAACTTAAGAGCCCGTTTGATGCACATTATTTGGAAGAAAATGTATTTTTTTGATGTAATGATGGTGAATATGTGGTTGAAAAGTTATTGATGTGATGAAAAATATTATTTTATTGAAGAATGTGTGGTTGAAAATGAGTAGAAGAATGAGAATGAGAATCAAACAGAACCTAAGAATAAAGTCAAAATTAAAAAGCTTTGAAGGAATTAAGATTGATGACGCTAAAAATTATTAGGGCGTCAAAATGCCTGACTGTACAAAACTTGTTAATGAGGAAGTTGTTAACCGGTGAGAGAGCAAATTTTAATCAATAAATAATGAATGCCCTAATGAATAATATATTACTGCAAGTTTCAGACTCCTTTTAGGGTCCCACAAGCGCCGTTAAATAGCATCATGTGGAGAGCAACAGCTCGTCATCCCAAGAAACAGAGTGTGCTTTCAACAATTTACTCTATTTTTCTAGAGAGAGAGAGAGAGAGAGAGAGAGAGAGAGAGAATTCTTGAAACCTAATAACTTCATAGTGTCGACATGGTTTGTCTGAAGGATCCCTTGGTGCAGAAAGTGAGTGATTTGTACGAGAAAATCTCAAGACTCGACAGCCTTAAACCCTCCAAAGATGTCGACATGCTGTTTACACATCTTGTTCTCACGTGCATGCCACCATATCCAATTGATGTCACCAAATTATGTCAGAAGATTCAAGAAATGAGGTCTAATCTCATTAGACTCTGTGGGGAAGCTGAAGGGCTGCTGGAGAAACATTTTTCAACGATCTTAGGCTCCTTTGACAACCCACTTGACCATCTCGACATTTTTCCCTATTTCTCGAATTACCTAAAGTTGAGTCGTCTCGAGTATAACATCCTTAGCCAACACTGCTCGGATGTCCCAAGCCGCGTGGCATTCCTAGGATCAGGTCCTCTCCCTCTTACCACAATTGTCTTGGCTTCTTATCACATGACTTCCACTACTTTCCACAACTATGATATTGATCCATCGGCCAATTCCATGGCGTCCCGCCTCGTGGAATCCCATCCTGATCTGTCGAAAAGAATGTTATTCGACACTACTGATGTTATGAGTGTGACAGATGCATTTAAGGACTATGACGTCGTGTTTTTGGCAGCACTTGTAGGAATGGACAAGGAGGAAAAAATTGGAGTCATCGAGCATTTGGCCAAGTACATGAAACCGGGGGCGCTGCTGATGCTGAGAAGCGCCCACGGGGCGCGTGCTTTCCTTTATCCGGTGGTGGATCCTTGTGATCTCCGAGGATTTGAGGTTCTGACAGTGTTCCATCCGACAGACGAGGTTATTAATTCTGTTGTTATTGCTCGCAAGTCTCCGGATTTGTCTACACATTCGATTGATCACGGGTTTATTAACGGATCCTTGATGATTTCATGCAAATGTGCTGAGATTCAAGCTTTCAATCCCCTCAATCAGATTAACATGATTGAGGAATTGACTATGGAAGATCATCTTTCTTGAATAATCCTCTCTCTACATTGTTTCTGACTGGGGTGAATTGCAGCAAATAATCTGAATTATTTTTATGTTTTTAGTTAAGTTTATGGATGGCAGACACTTGCAGAATGTCTCCATTTTGGTGTGGTTTGTGTCACTTTCAAGAAATTAATAACACCCCTCTTTGGCATTGGTTTTTAAGTTCCTTTACTAATTGATCGATATTTTAAATGTTTAGAAATTCAAATAATTTATTTCTTTACCATATATCTTCTACATGTTCCTCATTCGTGGTCAGATTACTTTTCTGCATCAAATGTTAGACACCCGATATTTTACGAGCATATTTGATTGTGTTTAAACTTGTCTAGATTGGTGAGTTTTCTTAAAAAAAAATAAAGAAGAAGAAGAAATTATAAAAACTAAGGAGGCGTTCTCTTTGCTGTTTTTGGGCTGTTTTCTATTTTCGATTTTCCAAAACATTGAAAACGCATTCTTTTTCCCATTTTCGAAAAGGAGTTTTTGAAAACGGCCGAAAATTTTGTGAAGAAAATAGAAAACAACTTTTTTACTTTTTAGTTGTTTTCTTCACAAATCTGCCAAAACTCAAAAAACACGGATTGAGAAATATTTTTTCAAAATGACAAAAAGAACGAGTTTTCAACAATCTCAAAATGGACACCCAAAACACAAAACACAAAACGAATTCAAAACTCAAAACACAAAACTGAAACACGAAGAGAACGCAGTTTCTTGGATTGGCTTTTAAAAAATGTTTGGAATACTCAATTATTAGGTTCTTCTCCCTTAGTTGTGTAATGTTCGCAGATAGATTTTTTTCACTCAAGATAAAAACCTTATTTCTCCCATATTATCAAGATTGCATCTGTCCAAAGAACACTTTGTACACTATATTTTGAAGTTATAGACACAAAATGAAATTTGCAAACTGCGGTCCACTAGCAGTCGAGATGAAGAGCTGTTTGATGTGAGTTTGGCTGTAGTTTGCTTACCGCAGTCGACCTGCAGCCCGTCCATGATTTTGTTTTTTGAGTGTTAATAATGACTTCCAAGACGGATTCGAGCAATGTATATAGACCTATTTTAGGTCAAATTAAGGGAGATTTCGTAGTACACAATAGAATATCATAGAGAGGAATTCCATACCAAAAATATCAAATTCTTAAGGGGATGCACAAAGGGGAATAGACAGTAGAGAAATAGAGATGCAAAATGATAGAGAGCAAAAAAGCTAGGGTTTCAAGAACTTGGTGTGAAGGAGGCAGATTCTTGGTGCAAGATTTTTATCTTTTTCACATTTTCCCTTAAAATCTGGTGATGTATTCCAATACATTTTTGTGTCTTTCTTCCTTTGTCGTGTGTAGCGAAACAATTAGTTGGGATGAACGATTTTAACCTAATTTTAAACCGTAATTTTCATTGTTATATTTTAATATTTATTAATGTTGTGTATCATTTTTACTTATATTCCTTACGCTTTGAAATAATTGGCAATTATTTCATTGACTTACGAATGGTAACAAGTCAAGAGGTGAGCTACTTGTTTAGATCACATAGCTAACATGGGAATTTGGGTAGAATGTAGATACAGTTTTACCATGTTATAATCCTTAATTGATTTTCATTTTGGTGATTAACTAATGTTCTTAATTAAGGCTTACTCAGATTCACGTAGAGATATAGTAAGTTGACTTAATTGAGTATGATTGGTTTGAACTCGAGAGACGTAAATCAATTAAATTTTTTTTTTTTAAAAGGCCAGGTGCACATAATTGATCGTTGTTGTCACTATATTGGTATTGAGATTAATAAGATAATTATGGTGAACTCATGAACCTTAGCATTTTTCATACATAAGTAAAAGTTCAAAGTTGTCTATTCACGTACTTTTTAAATATTTTCGTACATTTATAATTTTTAGGATCATAATTAAAATCAATTTGAATTGTTTTTAATCGAATAAAAGTTGGGTATAGTTAAACCAATAGTTAGATAAATTGTTCACGTGTGAATGATAATTCGAACTAAATTTCTCCCATAATATCAAGATTGCATCTGTCTAGAGAACAAAGTTTAACTTGCTCAATAACCTCTTTTTTATGTTCCGGCCTACTTTTGCTATGTCACAAGTTAAGAAGGCTATTATATTGGATAATATCTGGTTCATATCTTGTTTTTCGTATGTTGTCTTTTAGTTTTTTCACATTATAACTTGACACAAGAAAGGTCAATCATCCCTTGCAACACCCAAAAAACAGGGCAAGCTTGAAACCGCCCGCTTCGGTAGGAAAAACTAATATTATTCATAGTCCACGATTACAGTAGTCATCTTACATGACATATTATGTGGAGAAGCAATCCTACTTTGTAACTAGTAAATAATCATGAATCAATTCTCATGTTATGTCATGTAGGAATTTCCATATTATGTCACTATTCACTACTACCGTCGTTGACTGTGAATAACAATACTCGTTAAAAAAAATCGTGGCAAAGTAGATCTAGGTGGTTATACGGGATCCTTGAAAACCATTACAAGTACGGTCGGCCTACATTAGAACGAAAATGTTGTATCGTCTAGCGAAATCTAGAAAAGATGATTACTGCTGACAATGACTTCTTTAAACTTTTAAATGATTTAGCTCAAAGCAGTAGTAGATTATATAATGGGATCGAATAGTCTAAGAGACCTCCATTTTCTACCTAGTACACCCCCACAAGTTTAGAAGTCTGCAACCCTAATGTCATTAAAATGTCGTAAATAAATTTGGCATACAGGTAAAGATAGAGAAAAAAATATAAATAAATAGATTTCTCTTCTCTTCAACAATTTAGACATTTCAATAATGTAGTCTAAATATTAAATTCTACAACGAACAAATTAATTGCACGAATTTCTTTCTCTATGATGCAAGTTTTAGAAAAAATTTACTAATAACATCAGATGGAGGTCAATTTTTGCAACTTACGACGACCTAAACAGACAAATATCATCACAATCAAATAGAATCTTGGATTTGTGCATCAAATAATTTTCGAGTGGGGAAAAAATTACATTCCGACAAGCTTATCCAAAAATTTGAATTTTTTAATGTAAATTTAATTTTCAACACGTCCCCTTGTGTTACACTTATAATTTTTAATGAGTGACCATTGGAACACTCGGCGTATATCTTCGGTACATCTGTGTAGGACACTCTCATATTGCGGATAATTTTTGTATGAAAATTAATAATGCATAGAACATAAAATAATAGCAAGACATAACTCTCACATTAAAATGAGTGAATTAGCTAAGCCCGACTATCTTCGTAAAACATGAATCTCTTCTTTCCACTCGTACGTATGCCTATCCTTAAGGCCTACCTCATCTTAGAAGGCACTTGAAGACTGTTAGCTCACCTTCTCCGTTCGCCTTAAACTAATCAATGGCACTCGCTTTCTGAAAGATCATTCAAGTTGGGCTAATCTCAAAATTTATTTCTTAGATAAGACCAACAAGAACTTGTCGATGCCAAATGATTGTGCTAAATTGTATCTCAATGGATAATGATATTTTGTGACATTTGAGGAGAAGTTAGGGTTTAACTGCAAGAGGTAGAGATAGCACAAAGGTAGAACACTACAATGTGCAGCAATCAAGAACTACATTTACAAAGACAATTCAAAACATAGGATACGGCTAACTGATAGTCAAATGTTTTCATACAAACAGGAAATTTTTGTCCACAAATGCTAAATTCTACAACTGAAGCTCCTAATCACTGCTTGCCCTAAAATAACAAGTAAAACATACAAGATTAGATTTTGCAGATACTAGCTGCGGAATACTCTAACCACGAGCTGCTCTAAGGAAGTTATCAAAAGGGCTGGCCGGAGGTAACCTAAGAGCCAACCACGGGCTTACTGGAACCGCAGCACTAGGAATAGATTGATCGTCGCAGCTTATCTGCAAAAAAACATAGTTTGTGCATCAAAAACACTGATACATAGTACGTAATGAATACTATAGAATGTTAGGAATCAAGTCCTAATCCCTATTTTAGAAGAACGATAAACGAAACAAACAAGCACAAGCGCAAACAGATTTATATTGATTCACCCTCTAGGACAGAGCTTCCCCTCAAACAGCAAGTTTTCACAATACAAATATGGAATCAAGCAGATCCACAGTTGAGGGGATAAATGAACAATGTGATTCGGCTTCACAGTCTCCCAACATGAAATTAGTATCCCAGTAAAAAATCACGTAAGCTCACCTTTCCAATTGCTGACATCCCATCTGCATGAAAGGGTGGAAGAAAAACATCACTCGCTTTTGAGCAGCGATTTTCACTGGTCAACCAATTAGAAAGCTTCTTTCTCGTGTCAATGCCGAGGCTTTCACACTGATTGGCCATAGCACTGTATGGTAGTGGTGAAGTGGAGATGGATGTTCCAGCTACTTGACCAGCCACCTCAAGTGCCTGAAAAAATTGGTTTTAGCATGCAAATAGTAAATGCACGTAGAGATTCATCAATTATCTCGCTATAAAGAAAGCTAAACAAGCTTCGCAAGTGAACATGGTAGTTTCATTATTCTATGTGACTAAATGATTAATATCTGAAATGAAAGGAATTTCACATTCTGAGAACTCAGATATTCCTTTTACAATTAATGCTTCTGGGCAAGCACTTGGGTCTACTATATATTTCTGGTATATACGTCCACTTGGTTCTTATCAGCCAGGCATATAAGCACACAGAGGAGAGGGGCATCACCGATTCAAGTAGTTGTCCAATGCTGACAATGTGGGACATCGAAGGAGAGGGGGAAGCAGGCACTTTTGGGATGAAGCTAGATATATCAGCAACCGAAGATATACTGATAGAGTCATCTTCAACATATGAATTTGCAGAAAACTCCTGCAACAAGAGGCAAATTCCATATCAACCACAACATCTTTCATCACAAGTAAACATAGGCTCCAAAATGTTCTTCACTAATTGGTCTCACTTGATCTTCGCCTGACCACTAATTACTTTTATTTGAACTACTTTTGGGAGCATTTAGAAGTCATAAATACCCTCTGAAAGTAAGAATAGATGTTTGGCAAAAAAGGAACCTTAAACCTGATAGTTAATAAAATGTCTCAAACAAAAAAGAAAAACCAGCATACCCCGTCAAATGAGGGTGAACCCTTTGACTGAGCAACTTCTTGGATATGATCCATGTTGAGCATTGATTGCGGGCCAAACATGAAAGTGTCATCAGGCATGAATCCTTCTGATAGCTGCTGAGCAAGGTCTTCTTCCTCAAGCTTCAAAAAAATTGTATTTCATCACATGTAGGTAATTTCTTCCCCAGGATAGATGTCAGAAAGAGGGAACACACAGAAGAAAATAAAGCTCAGACTATTAAACAGACATACCTTAGTAATGCTAGATAAACTTTCAACTATGATGTCTAGAACGTACTTTCCAGATTCAATGGTGTTTTTCTGCAATTCAGTGAGTATCGATGAAGCTTCTTGATTATCAGCAATAGAACCATATTTGCCCAGATCACTTTGAGGCTTGAGAAATACTTGGAAGTCATCTTTAATGCCCAAATATGGATCAACCTAAGTTTGTAATCAATCAGAATTAATTCTAGTAATTATGAACAGTTTGCACCAAAATTGGAAACAAAATGGCGCAAATGAATATAAACTAACCAATAAACATAAAAGTTTAAGTGAGAATCATACAAAGCAATTCACTGAACGTCATTTAGGATTGCCTTCTAATATATATACTCTTTCAGAATATGATTGGTAATATAACTCTGTATGTATTCATTAAGTATCAGTGTTATATTCATAATTTCATCGAAATACAGTAAAAAAATAATAGTGGTAATGTTTATAAAATGGGTCTAGTGTTGTTTCATCACAATAATTCACCAAATACTTCTGGTGTGTTACAGGTAAGAAAAACTTGGTAAACATTGATACAAACTACTTTTTCTTTGCTTTATCGTTTAAAAATCACAAATCAAAGTAAAAAGGCGCGACAACCAAACAACATGAATTGACTTTGCAAATTACAAGACAAGCTTCAAATGTCCATAAAGTGAAAAAATTACAAATAAATACTTACATCACACGGAAACAATAAGTTGCGCAAATTATTTGAGTTGGAAAAATGATATATTTTTGCCGCAAACATCAACATCGCAGTGGATAATACATGAAGCAATCTCCGATAAGCTGGAGGTAAGGAACCTGTGAAAAGAATGTCAGCTGTAAAATTTTACCTCTTTCATATCTAAGAGTTCGTAAATGAAGCAATTTTCCATACCACTGTTGGGGTCCAATGCGATCTTTCTGAGTGAAAGGGGAAGTTGAAAGAACCGGACTGCCAGATTATTGTTTGAGTTCTGCAACATGGTAAAAAGGGAGATGCCAAGACATCACCCATAAATATCCATCCCGTGGATAAGCAACTAAGTAATTTTTTTTTAAAAAAAAAGACATAGAACACATATGGCTAAGCTTAAAAGGAATGAAAAGTTTCTATCAAGCAATTTTGTTAGATGTGTATGTATAACTCACTTTTTCTTACTAAAAACAAGTTAATTAAAAAGTAACTCTTACTTTGGTGTCAAATTAATAACATTTCCAACTTTAACTAATAGAAAATATATTTATTTTACAATTTATTTATTTAATTGTGAGTAAACTTTCGAGCTTAACCAAACATGCTTGTATATATGAAGAGAAATGCTGAGATTGAAAATTGCAATAAAGCAACTAAATATTTATTGCACCGGAATAACATGATTGCAGCCCATCAAGAACTATCCTGCTGAAATATTTATTGCACCGGAATAATGTGGAATTTACTTCGCCCTTGTTTGGTTCCCATTATTTCCAAAATACATTTTTATCTCTTATTTTCAACCACGCATTTTTCAAGAAAATAATATTACACGCAAACCCAAAACTTTTCCTTATTTTTTAACCACACATTCTCTATCAAATCACTATTTCAAAATGCATTTTTGGCCAAAAAAAATAAAAAATGGGGCTCGAACAGGCTCTTAATTTCATTCTGTGTGCCCTTGTTCATTCCCAGCAGGAAAAAGAATAAAAACAAAAGTATATATATTTTAGCTTTTACCTTGAGGCACGAAGCAATAAGAACCAAACAGAAAGAATGAGCTATAGCTTCAACATTTGCAGGTAGATTATCAAGAAGATTGGCTTGTATCCACAGAGCAGACAGCAATTGCAATATTTGGTCCTCATTGCACCTCAAAAAAGATTGTTCCTGCAACAATCCACCAGTCAAGTCATGTAAGAGATTAACCATTACAAACATTATTTGGCAAAGCTTAAAAATGTGAAAGTTCATTTAATTAACTTTTTTGTTTGCAAACATGTTTGAAACACTTTTTTGCCTATACTTTTAAGTTTTTTTTAAAAAAAAAAAAAGAGTTATTTTCAAGTAACTAGCTTAATTTTCACCAATAATGAAAGTTAATTATTTTGAAACTCATTAAGGCCCCGTTTGATACACATTTTTTGTAAAATAAAAATGAAAAATATAGCCGTTATGGGCCCCACACAAGAAATGTGAAGTCAAATATGGTGGCTCGATATGATGGATAACGATCATATTTTTCATTTTTATGGTGAAAAAATGGGAACCAAACGGGGGCTAACTTATAATTCATTTTTTAAGCTTATCCAAACATGCTACTATTACAAAAATATTTGGCAAAATGGAAAAAATTAGAAATTTATACATTTTGATTCAAGCAAGATGGAGCAGTGGTCCTGTCAACTATGGAGCTTAATGTATGAATATTAGGAGAATTCTTGTGAAACCACCCATGCTTCCACTCTTCTTCAACAGCGTCCTCATTATAATCATCTTGTGCACTACCCCTATTTACTTTGTTTTGATACTTCTCTCCACGAAGTTTCTCAAGAAGAGCTGTAATCGAGACGAACGTTGATGCATTTTTTGAATGCCACCTCCTTGGATGGTCAGAAGGATCTTTTCTTGCATGTGTAAAACTTGGAAACAGAAGCATACAAAATATATGGTGTCCTCCAATGCGTATTTCAACATCAGGATGCAACATCACTCTCAGAAGCTGAATAAGAAGTGCCTCTGGGAACACCTAATTAAAGGGCAAAATTCAAGAAAAAATTATATGCAATTTTTGGTTTAACCATATCACATAATTAATTATTTTATGAGCAAATTATATCACGTAATCTCTAACTGAATGTAAAGTTTGATATAATTCTCTCATTAATTAAAGCACAGAAGTACGAAAGACTATCCAGAAGTCGCTATAAATAATTAGAGCTCCTCACCTGCTGTGAATGCGAAGATACAGAAGCTAAAGAAATCACGTTGGAAAGAATTATCAACGACATCAATGTTGCCCGGGCAACAACTTTAACAGGTGGAAGCGTCTCCAGTGTTACAGACATCATATCGAACAGCGGCTGAACATCAACAATCTGAAAATTACAAATAAAATATCAAGCAAATTAAGCGTGAATGGAAAATAATATTACTTAATAGATATGACTAGATATAACAATGAACAAGAATTTTGAACTTCTTTATGTTCCTTGATACTATCTAGTGTTATCAAATACTCCCAGATAAACATGCACTTAATCCTCAAGATATTACCCCTCTCGCAGTTTCCAACAAGCAGTTTTCAATGGAAGCTTGCAATGCAACATTCGAGTTTAGCTCCTGATCTCCAACTGACTCGGCTGTTGCTTGAAGGCTCTTGCGCAAGTGTCTGCATAGGTCACTGACGAACCCAATATCAGAAATCACAGTCTGCAACCTAATTTGATGCGCCAAAGTGCTAGCAGTTAGGATGACATGAGATTTAATCTGGGTATCATGCGCCACATTCTTGTGGTCCAAATGTCGAACAACACCAGCTAAAATTAATTGCTGAGTTCCTGAAGTAAAAGAAAGTACCATTTGTAAATTTGTAAATCCTAAGACCAGTCTCCAAAATTTTCTAAGCAAGCGTTTTAAATTATACATTCAAATTGATGGCAGTCTCGAGCCTGAATACACCATGCTTCAAGTAAATTGAAGAGAACCAAATTCAACCAATAAATAAGACATGCACAAAAAAGTATATATATATATCCAAATTTTAGAAAATAACATGTATTGCATCATAGAGATAACAGAAAACAATAAAGACTCCTAGCTCAAGGAGCTTCTTGACAACTTCAGTGATAATATTAATAAATAATTCAGCAAAACAACAATTAGAATTATTCAATTCTCCTTCATCCAGGAAAAATGTAAAAGTACCAAAAATGCTGTTTTACAATTACTTCAGAATATCCGTATTAACATGTAATATCCCAACCCCACTACACTAATTAGAAGTTACTTATCACCTACTATCTATAAGAAGAACCTCGGTTTCTAGATCTCACACATTCCCAGACGACAATAAATCTCTACAAAGCCAGTGTACGGAAACTTTGAATATAACAAAAGTAATGACCGATTCAGGGCATGCTAGGCTAAGCTGAAAAGTTACTTTTCTAGAAAGTAAGTCTAGACCTGCTTCCAGAAAAGTACACTTGCTAGAAAGCAGGTTAGAAAAATACATTTGGCTAGTAAAAGAGGTAAATTTTAAAATTCTCTTCAAAACAGAACTTTTTTTTTTTATACCTTGGCCAAACAAGTGGACAAGCAAGTCACCTGAGTTTTCCATAAGGTAGGACATGTCAGACAGAACAACAGTGGCCAGCCCATGCTGAGGCACCCAGTGCCTCCCAGCATCAAAGTATACAAACATTGGATCAAATATCCTACGCATTGTTGTGCTCTCCTTCCCCAGTTCAACCATTCTCTGGATGCATATTTCAGCCCATATTTTTGGTGCCTCAACTTCCTCTCTGAAACATATGATGTACAGAAACTCAGTAATCAGAAACATATTAGAGAAACAAGAAAGCAAAAGTCTATTACTTCAGATGCTGCTTGCAAATTTAACTTAAAACAAATACCATTAACTTATTTTACCTCTGTTCGGGAACATTTTAGCAACTTTTTAGGAGGGATGGTGGTGGAGACAACAAAATGTGCCGAGAATAATGAGTAATAGTTTTGAATGTGGGGTCGAAATCAAAGTTTGACTTTGACCGTGTAGTAAAAGTAACTACTAATTTACTATGCCCTTGTTTGGGCCTTTTTTTTTTAATGGCTGTGGGTGTCCGGGCAAGCTTACGCGCACCTCGACTAATCCCATGGGACCCTGAAGTTTATACGTAAACCCAAAAATTTTCCTTATTATTTTAAACCACACATTCTCCAAAAAATTATTAATTCCTTATTTTTTAACCACAAATTCTCAAAAAAATCACTATTCCAAATCACATTTTATTCCGAAATCTCATTTTAATGGAGTCCAAACAGGGGCTAAGAACGATTCCAGAACAGAGGCTTTTTCAACATTGAAATTCTTCAACCTTGTTAAGAGAGAAGGATCTTTCTGTTCAGGGCGTGGTCTGATATTCACGTGGCTAGGGCTAAATTCACCACCACCACTGTGAGTACCTCTTCCCTCCAATCTTATCACTTCATCCACCCAATTATGATGTGTCTTCCCCCTTTCATCTTCTTCATTTTGTGTGTCCCTCTCATAGTTATCAAGAGTAGCATGCACTATCTGAAATCGTAATACAGAAATTCTGATCAAGAGATTTGTTAGCCCATATAATTGTCATTAATATCTGTAGATAGACCAAGAAATCTTTAAAAAAAAAAAAAAAAAAGTGCTCCAAGCATATATACCCACTGTTTGGTAATCTCGTCAATTAACAAAATAACTACAAGTCACTTGAACTACAGCTTGCCACATTCTGCATGTAAATTGATTCATTATCTAGATAAAAGAAACTACAGAAGAACTAAACAAGTTGTTTTGCCAGTTTCCAACTGGAATGTTCAAATACATAACTAAGCAACAATATTATTTCTATTGCTTGGTCATCAGAACCAATTTGTAAGCATCAAAGAAGCAGGTATCATAAATATCTTTAATGCAAGATGAAAAAAAGGAAAAAAGGAACAGGAACAGGATCATCATCAGGTGTTTGGAGTATATTAGGATGTAGGACCCAATGCAAACCAAAAGCTTTTGCTCATGAAAATAAATATGAGAATTGGATACTCAAAACTGAATATTACAGAAAATTTTAGAGCAAATCGGCAAAGCAAGAAAATAGCCCATAAAAAAGACCAACCTCATCAAAATCAACAAATATATGAGAGAACTCAGCCATGAACCACACCTGAAGAAGAAAAAACCCAGCTAGTTAGGTAAAAAAAAATATGAGAGTCGAACCATAAATGATGCAACGGGTAAAGAGGGACAATCTTCAGAAACCAAGTTAATCATAATTTTATTATCAAAAAAGACGTACGAATAAAACCAAAATAAATTTGGATCAATAAACAGGCGTGAAGGTAAAAAATTCAAAAGCACTGAACAAGCTTTAATTATGCAATTACCATAGCTGAAAGACACTGCAAGCTTGATGCCTTCAAGCTGCGCTTTTGGCATTCATTACCAGTATTACGAGCCAACATGCACACTCTGTGAACTAAATTTTCAATATTGCGCGTGTATGTTCCATCTACCTATAGATAGATCAAATCAGAAATAAGACAATATAGCAGAGACAACGCAATGATTGTATAAATAGGAACTAACATTGTTAAATCTTGTAATTATAACAAAAATTAGATGGATTCATTTCATTCTTTCCAAAGACTGATGAAAATATAAAGGGGGTGGAAAGGGGAAAGACTAGCTCCTCAGAAGTTAGGTATTTAAAATAACAAGAACAAATTATTCCCTAATCATACGATGATGACTCCTTGCAGTATATACAATAGAAATCCAGACACACAGGAAATCTCAAATTTATTGATTGTCCTTGGTAAAAAAAATCAAAATCCCTAAGCCTAGAAATACCTGACAGTAAATAAATGTGGTCAGGGTTTGGCATCCAATTTTCAAGACAGTGTCTTTCTTTGAGTCACCCAGCAGTTCACTAACTACATTGAACAGACTAACAGCAAAATATGCTCTGCAAACATAAAAGACAAGCGGCAGAATTATTTGAAATAGATCAAAGTCAATCAAATCTTACTTGACTAATATTTGAACAAAAGATCTACGTAATCATTGGAATATAAACTTGATACAATATTTGGCAAACTCTCTATATCTCGAAACTGAGACCAACAAAGAGAAGATATATGCAATATATGATAGCAAAGCATTAATGCATTTATATTAACGTTTTCTTTTCATACATTGATGTCAATGGATTAGTAGTTAAACTAATAAAATTAGCTTTATCACATGAACAAAATTAACTCCTTACATCTGCTCCTTACACATGCAGAGCAATTTGTTATAGGCCTCAGCAATAATACTAACAATTTTGATATGCCCATTTCGCAGTTCTTTGTAACACCTTTCTTCAAGATATTGGGCAATCTAGTGTGAACAGAAAATGGCAATAGAGCATTAGCAGCATATATTAATTTCACCCATGAAATACATAACAACTTGCTAACTATATGCACATGTAAATGTTTACGCATCAAAAAGCAACCACCTTTGGGATCCGGAAAGGATTTTTGGCAGCATATTCACATAGCTTCACAATTTTCCTTTCATTTGGATGACCATCCTGCAAGATAGAGTAAAAGGAAAAGTTAAAACTCTTGGCTACTCACCAGCTGACTATACCGGTATGCAGTACCGAATACATCTCGTAGTGAGGTTATGCACAAGGTTAAATTCTAAATGCATGTTCTGATAACTACTTTTTAAAAGTCATCTTATTAGCTACTTATAAGCTCATCTAAAGGTGCATGATCCTCCCGCATTGTAGACACCACATTATGCGCATCTTATGATTCAGTTTTAAGAAATCCCAATGTAATAAAGTATAATAAATCCATCAAACAATTGTTTTCATTAATCAGTATTCAGTTCAAACTACTTTGGTTTCAAATAATGTAACAGACAAAAAGAAAATAGCTCAAGGTACAAAATATTGGACTTGAGAATCCTGTACAAATTCTAATTTCCTGGATTGTTACACACAGCACGAGTGGACTGAAGACTTGAGAGAAGATTTCATAAATCAGGCATTCTAAACATGCGGTAGCAAATGATCCCTGCACGGATCTCACTGAATATAGGAAAATCCAAATGCCAAAACGCTAATATTTTAATTTAGAATGTGAAGAAATGCTAGATTTGAAGATGCAATCAGACTAAGAAGAGAAAAAAAATTTAAAATTAGTAACAGAAAGCTGCTTAAATATAAAATGTTGTTATCATTATATTATTAAGCTCAGTAATAAAGTGTGCAATGTGTTCTAAAACTAAAGCAGGGGAAAATTATCTATGGCACACTTGGTACACAATATCAGAAACCACCATCAACAAGATTTTTAGCTTTTTTTCTCATTTGACATTGTACCAAACAAGATAATATTTTAGTAAGATCCATCCTAACCATCCAGATTTGACAAAAAAGCATAAAATGTGCATACTCACAGGGGATTTGGGAAAAATTTCAGCAAGCAATTTCTTGTAACGCTTGACGGGATGGCGTGACCGTGACCTCAGGGCAGGGCAGCATACACACATACTCTCACATGCTGGGAATATCTTGCGGGAAATAACACCCATTTCCCTACAATTTCCTAGCAGTAGGTCAACAAAAAGTAGTATACTGTATTTAGCTTTATCACAAAATCATCAATAATTCATTTAATTAACCCGAATATCCAGAATTTAGAGCCACCAAATAGGGTTTAAACTTTAAATCAAGAAGAAACACAAGAAAAACATTGAATCAAAAAGTCTTTAATGAAAAAAAAAAGAACGAAAATAACTGCCTTCAAATATAAAGAGGCGAAGCCAGGAGGGGCAATATAGCTCAGCACTACGCGCCCCCCCCCCCCCCGGTCCCTGCGCCCCTGCAAATATACATTGGCCTAGGCAAAAGGAAAATGAGACGCCCATGTAAAAAAAAACAAGCAGAAAAACACCCATTGAAAATTCCGAATGTTATCCAGCCCAGACTAACTCTACACAAAGTTTTGGAAAAAACTGTAAAAGGGAAATTAGTAAAATACTCAGAACAGAAAATGGAGTTGAAAACAAGAAAAAAAAAACATCGAAATTACATACCTATACCAGCAGAGGCAGATCTGGGGAGAAAAAAAGGAGCCCCAAACTTCTTACTACAGTTCAACAATTGTGGAGTAGGTGTGAAAGAGAGAAGAATGCGTAGGTTTTTGAGATACAAAAAATCAAATGAACATGGGGGGAGAGATCACGTGATTGTCAGAGTTTTTGCAGTGTTTAAAGAGTATTCTTGCTTTTGTCTTTGCTGTCAGAAATTGAATGACTAAACCCAAGAACCTTTGCCCTTTTTCTCTTTTGTTTTTTCTTCTTTTCTAATATTTCTTTCTTTAGGGATTGTTTGACAAAATTCTAGCCTCTACTCCCGAACTTATTTTTAATCGTATATTTTATAGAAATCATAAATCTCATCAAATGTCAATGATATATTTCATACATTTTCAATCACATATTTCATTTATTTTTATCGAATTTTATTAAAATTCCGAGTTTTATTTAAATCAAACAGTGACCTAAAGTCTTTAGTTACCATCGATGAGCATTGTAACCAAAAAGACAAAAAAGATAACATGTCTGATAAATCTAATGCCTAATTTGTCAGATAATTCTATGGATACTGATCAAGGTGGATATTAAGTTCTTGTTTGACAACTATTATTTCAAAACTCGTTATTTTTCATCTTTATTTTCAATCAACATACATACAATAAAATATTTTGCACGTAAATTTAAAATATTTTCTTACTTTTTAACCATATTTTCTTTAAAAATCATCATTCAAAATATCATTGTAACTTTTAGTTACCGTGGATGAGCATTGTAACCAAAAAGACAAATAGCGAGAACTGAAATAATGCAAGCTGATAACGAGTCTGATAAGTCTAATGCGGGATTTGTTGGATAATTTTATGTATACTGATCGAGGTGAATATTAAGTCCAAGTTTGATAATTATTATTTTAAAATTCTTTATTTTTCATCCTCATTTTCAATCAATATACACACAATAAAATATTTTATACATAAATTTTATTTTTTTTACTTTTTAATTATATATTTTAAAAAAAATTATTATTCAAAATATCATTTTTCTCCTTACAATGACCATCAAACAGGCGCTAAAGTGATATGCAAATTAGTTTGGAAGTTACTTGAGAATTTTCTTTCATTTGCTTGGGAGAATGTATTCTTGTAAGTTTGGTCAAACGAATGCTTTGATTGTCAAGTTATCGACAGTAAGTGCGAATAATAATTTTTTAAATATTTAAATTATAAAATATATTTTAGAGTATAAAACAAGACAAGTCTGATGTGATTTTGAAGATATTTCTCTTCATGAGTGATACTTAAAAAAGGGTTACTTTTTAGTTGCTTCCTTAAACAACTAAAATATAGCACTCAATGCTCGCATGACACAACTTCAACTGATAAAAAAGAAAGGTAGAGAAATTCAATTTTGTTTGAGACTATCACGTCAAGAGTTCGAATCCTAAAATATGAATTTAGCTCTTGAATAAGTGCAGTGTACAAGCAGTCTTCCATCCTATATTCTTGAAGGCATAATCTACTATTAACCTCTTTCTTCAAAGCTCAAAACAGAATAGATGAAAGCGTCAATAATGAAACGTAATTAAAATGTATATATATATATATAGCAACCAAGGTCAACATTCTTTGCCTCAATATTCAACATATTACTAAAATATTATGACTACAGCTCTGTCCCACGTTAACATCAACTGTTGAGAAAATGTTGTTCAAAACAAACAAAACAGGCCGGATTTTGTTCTATGCGGCCGCATAGAACAAATCCTATGCGGCCGCATAGAAATGAACAGAAGCCTCCTTCTCTCCAACGGGTATAACTATGCGACTGCATAGTTTTGTACTATGCGGTCGCATAGAACAAACTTAGTGACCGTTGGAGAACGGTTTCCTACCGTTTGTCACTTGAATTTGGTGCCCTTTCAACCTTTTTTTGGCACCAATTCGTGCACTAAAGTGAGGTCTATAAATAGAGGAGCCATGTTCTTATTGGAGACAATTGAAAAACATTGTTTATGCTTATACTCTCTTCAATCAAATTCATATCCAATTTTCTAGTCACATTCATAATCTTCTTATTGTGTTCTTGAGTTTTGGGTAGAAATTCTGGTGCTTTGGTATTTCTACAACAAGGCTTGATTAATCCTTCAAACCATTTGTCGGAAGACCTTTTAGCATCTCGATTTACCGGAGAAGGGGCAAATATTGTTTGAGGACAACGATCACGTGTTTGGGCCTTATTCTAAGTTTGTTTTCTTGTTTTGTTGCTATTCCAAGATTGTTTTCTCTCCTCCTTCTATTGAAGTTTCACAACAATCTCAAACAATATTCAAATGGAGAGTGAAACAACTATGGCTACAATAAAGTTGATGAATCAAGACTTGGTACGGTTGGATCGTTTTGATGGCACGAACTTCACAAGGTGGCAAGACAAACTGAAATTTCTCCTTACGGCATTGAAGATCTTCTATGTGCTTGATCCAAACTTGGAAGATCTACCCGAACCATCCGACAAAGACACCGATGAATCAAGGGTGAATAGAAAGAAGCGTGAAGAGGATGAATTAATATGCCGCGGCCATATTCTCAACTCTTTGTCGGATCGATTGTATGATCTTTACACCAACACAACTTCGCCAAAAGAAAATGGGATGCATTGGAAAGTAAGTATAAAGCGGAGGAAGAAGGTACCAAGAAATTTTTAATTTCTAAGTACTTTGATTTTAAGTTTCTTGAAAACATTCCCTTGCTTCCCCAAATTCATGAATTGCAAGTACTTGTCAACTAGTTAAATGCGGTGAAGATTGAAATTCCGGAGACCTTTCAAGTGGGGGCAATTATTGCTAAACTCCCCGGTACTTGGAAAGGATACCGGAAGAAAATTATGCATAGTTCCGAGGATCACTCCTTGGAACAATTGCAAAAACATTTGCGAATTGAAGAAGAGTCAAGAATGCGTGATAAGAGTGAAAACTCTTTTGAAGGCACTTCTAAAGCAAATGCAATTGAGAAAACGGAACCGCCAACAAAATCCAACAAGAGAAAGCCTTCAACGAACTTCAACAAGTTCAAGAAGAAAATAAAAGAAGGTTGTTTTGTATGTGGCAAATCTGGTCACTATGCCAAGGATTGTAGACACCGAAAACAAAACAACTTCGAGGGCAAATTGAACTCCATCAAAGAAGATAGAATTGTGGCCATCATTTGTGAAATCAATGCAATCAAGGGAAAAGTTCCCGGATGGTGGTATGATACTTGTGCTACAATACATGTATCATATGATAAATCTTCTTTCAAGACTTATCATGAAGTTGATGGAGACCAAGAGATTCAAATGGGTAATGAGGTTCGATCTAAAGTGATAGGAAAAGGAAGTGTGGATATCATCTTTACTTCCGGCAAAACCATTACCTTGACCAATGTACTACATGTTCCCGACATGACTAGAAACTTGGTTAGTGGAAATCTCTTAGGAAAACCGGATATCAAAAGTGTATTTGAATCCGGAAAACTTGTATTATCCCTAAATGGGAAATTTGTTGGAAAAGGCTATTCTAGTGAAGGAATGGTCAAATTATGTACCGTTGACAATTTGAATGATAATAAAAATAACTTTGCTTATGTTGTTGATTTATTTTCATTATGGCATGCTAGATTAGGACATATTGGAAAAAGTACTATGAAACGTATGATGAAATGTGATTTAATTTTATATGATGAAAATGATGTCTTTAAATGCAGAACTTGTGTGGAAGCAAAAATGGTTAAAAAGCCTTATGAAAGTGTAAAAAGGACATCTAGTATATTAGAACTAATTCATACGGATATTTGTGAATTAAATGGCATGCTAACTAGAGGTGGAAATAGGTATTTTATTACCTTTATTGATGATTGCACTAGATATACATATGTTTATCTAATGAAACATAAAAGTGAAGCTTTGGACATATTTAAAGTATATAAAAATGAGGTTGAAAATCACTTAAGTAAGAAAATAAAAACCTTAAGAAGTGATAGAGGTGGAGAATATTTTTCTAGTGATTTCAACATATTTTGTGAACAACATGGCATAATTCACCAATGTTCGGCACCTAGAACACCGGAACAAAATGGTTTAGCTGAAAGAAAAAATAGAACTTTAGTTGAAATGATAAATGCCATGCCAACCTATGCTAAGTTGGCATTTAATTTGTGGGGTGAGACCTTGTTAAGTGCATGTAGAATATTAAATAGAATTCCTTCTAAACAAACTAAGGTTTCTCCTTATGAATCTTGGAAAGGAAGAAAACCTAACATTGGATACTTCAAAGTGTGGGGGTGTCTTGCTTATTGTAAGAACACAAACCCTAATAGGACCAAGTTGGGTCCAAGAGGCATTAAATGTGCTTTTGTTGGATATGCTAGCAATAGCAAATCATATAGATTGTTGAACTTGGAGACCAATGTGATTATTGAATCTAGTGATGTAGAGTTCTTTGAGGATTCGTTATCTTCTGATAATGAATTGAGAAAAAATCTCTTAGATATCCCTAGCTCAAGTGGAACACAAGATGAAACATCTTCTAAAAGTGTTGATGAGTCAAGTGAGCCACGAAGAAGCAAAAGAACTCGAATTGAGAAGTCTTTAGGACCGGATGAAATTGATTCTCAACGCATTTCTTTTTACTTATTAGAAGGAAATGAGTTGAATGTAGTAAGAACAACTCCTTTTGTTCTACATGTTGAAACCGATCCCAAAACTTATAGAGAAGCTATGACTTCTCGAGATAGCATGTTTTGGAAAGATGCAATCAAAGATGAAATGGATTCAATAATGTCAAATAATACTTGGGAACTTGTCGATTTACCACCCGGATCCAAACCTATTGGATGTAAATGGGTATTCAGGAGAAAATACAATGTTGATGGTTCTCTAAATACCTTTAAAGCTAGATTAGTAGCTAAAGGATATCGACAAAGAGAAGGAATAGATTATTTTGATACATATGCACCGGTAGCTAGAATAACATCGATAAGGATATTATTTGCGTTAGCTTCGATACATGACTTGCATGTTCACCAAATGGATGTTAAGACGGCATTCTTGAACGGGGATCTCGATGAGGAGGTCTATATGGAGCAACCTGAAGGTTTTGCTCTACCCGGAAATGAACATAAAGTGTGCAAGTTAGTAAAATCGTTATACGGTTTAAAACAGGCACCTAAAAAGTGGCATGAGAAATTTGACTTAGCTATAATTTCGTTTGGTTTTAAACATAATAGTGTGGATAAATGTTTATATTCAAAAGTATGTGATGATTATGTGATATTTATATGCCTATATGTTGATGACATGTTGATTATGAGTAATCACATGGATGGAATAAAAGAAACAAAGAGGTTTCTATCTTCCACATTCAAGATGAAGGATCTTGGACAAGTGGATACCATTTTGGGTATCAAAGTCACAAAGACTAGTGGGGGTTACCATTTAAGTCAATCACATTATATTGAGAATGTGATAAACAAGTTCAAACATTTGAACATAAAGGAAGCTAGTACCCCAATTGATCCAAGTTTAAAACTTGTAAAGAATGATGGAAGGGCAATTGCTCAATTGGAATACGCAAGTGTCGTTGGAAGTCTTATGTATGCAGTTCAATGCACAAGACCAGACGTAGCATTCGCAATTAGTAAACTAAGTAGGTTTACTAGTAATCCAAGCAATGATCATTGGAAGAATTCTTGGGTATTTAAAGAAAACCAAGGACTTAAGCCTACAATATACTAAATTCCCGACTGTCTTGGAAGGATTTACCGATGCTAGTTGGATATCTAGCACGGGTGAGAATAAATCCACTTCCGGTTGGGTGTTCACTCTTGGAGGAGGAGCTGTTTCTTGGAAATCAAAGAAACAAACTTGTATAACACACTCGACCATGGAATCCGAATTCGTAGCATTATCGGATACCGGGAAAGAAGCTGAGTGGCTTAAGGATCTCTTTTATGAGATACCATTGGGACCGAAGAATACATCTTCAATATCTATCATGTGTGATAGTCAAGCTACATTAGCAAAAGCATACAACGAGGTATACAATGGAAAGTCTAGACATATGAGTCTTAGACATGACTACATAAGGAAATTAATCAAAGATGGAATAATTTCCCTAAATTATGTTAAGTCTATCGAGAATCTAGCGGATCCTCTAACTAAACCTCTAAATAGAGATTTAGTAATATCTTCATCGAGTATGATGGGGTTGAAACTCTCAAAATAAAATATTCACCAATGATAGCAACCCTACCTGTCATTACTCAAAAGGTAATTCACGGGTTCAAAGGGTAACAACAAGTCATTTGATATGTGGATAGTTTCAGCATTACTCAAATCCGCGATAACCCTATCCTAGTTAAATAATGCTGGTTGTTACTGAAGTGAGGGTTGAGCTTCAAGCTCTTAATGAAGTTCAGTGCTAAGAGCACAAGCATCTCTAAAAGTAACAAAGATGCTGGAAGAATTTCACCTAGATAAACTTCGAGGTGGTGCCGCCTCAATAGAGAGCTAGAGTTACTCTCTTAAAAGTTTGTCGAAGAGGATGAGCGCAAGGCCATAAAAGCGCTAAGCGAGTTTGAGAAATTTGAGAACACGTGGTACTTGTGTGTGTGTTCTTACCGGTTTTGTCACATGGAATAACTGGTTCAAAGCTTCACGCTACCTTTGATTCCGACTTTACCTTGTTATAATTACACTATGGTTAGATTCAAATCGAAAGATATCTAATCCTTAGGCATAAGTATCGTTTACGATTGAATGTGAGACTTGTTCATTTTAAACAAGTGGGGGATTGTTGAGAAAATGTTGTTCAAAACAAACAAAATAGGCCGGATTTTGTTCTATGCGGCCGCATAGAACAAATCCTATGCGGCTGCATAGAAATGGACAGAAGCCTCATTCTCTCCAACGGGTATAACTATGCGGCCGCATAGTTTTGTACTATGCGGTCGCATAGAACAAACTTAGTGACCGTTGGAGGACGGTTTCCTACCGTTTGTCACTTGAATTTGGTGCCCTTTCAACCTTTTTTTGGCACCAATTCGTGCACTAAAGTGAGGTTTATAAATAGAGGAGCCATGTTCTTATTGGAGACAATTGAAAAACATTGTTTATGCTTATACTCTCTTCAATCAAATTCATATCCAATTTTCTAGTCACATTCATAATCTTCTTATTGTGTTCTTGAGTTTTGGGTAGAAATTCTGGTGCTTTGGTATTTCTACAACAAGGCTTGATTAATCCTTCAAACCATTTGTCGGAAGACCTTTTAGCATCTCGATTTACCGGAGAAGGGGCAAATATTGTTTGAGGACAACGATCACGTGTTTGGACCTTATTCTAAGTTTGTTTTCTTGTTTTGTTGCTATTCCAAGATTGTTTTCTCTCCTCCTTCTATTAAAGTTTCACAACATCAACATGCATGATAAGATAACCAGAAAATTACTTTTCCATAATACCATCACCAACTACCAAATTTTGCATCAATCTTGCACCAAACTAAGTCATGTTTGGCCTCATTAAATTAAATTTTATTTTTTTTTTCATATTTTCAATCACACAATTTTTCATAAAATAATATTACACATAAATCGAAAAAAAATTCTTCTTTTTCAATCATACATTCTTCAAAAAAAAAAAAATTTATTTCGCCCATTAAAATTTGAAATAATGGAGATCAAACGGAAGTTACACTAAATGAACGGCGTTTAATCATTTTCTTCATTTTTTTTATTATTAACAATTTATGTAGTTGAAAATTTGTTTATTTATTTAATTTACTACTACATAAATTACTACATACATAATTACGTTCATTTACGAAAATATTAAATTATTTAATAAAATTTAAAAATGTAGTACAATTAATAAAAATACTATAACTAAAAAAATATTAAATCATGTTATTAAAAACAATGTAGTACTTTCGAATCCCGAATTTATGATACAACAAAGTCAACCTAATATCGTAATTTAATTATCAGAATTAATATATCCATCCCACAAATGTTCAATTTATGATTACCATTATTGATTACACGATTAAAGTTTATCACAAATAATAATAATAATAATAAAGAATTAAAATTTATGTATAATATAAAATAATAAAAATACCATTGATATCATTTGATTATGAATGAGAAAAAGGGCTAAAAGGACCTTTACCATTTTGGTGCAAGTGCAACACTACGCAAATGGTGCAGAATTTGGTGTTGGGTTGGAGTGACATTTTTAGTGCAAAATAGTGATTCGATGTTGTTGTTGGAAATGTCCAAATCTAAAAAGTCTGTTTTTAGTAATGCTACTTTTATAGCATTTAAATTGTCATCGAATTATCCAATACGAGCTCACTATCATATTATTTAAAAGTCTATGCTTGGAAAGAAATTATAAGAAACTCTTTATTTTGACATAAAATAGAGTTGAGTTTGACTCTCAACTTTTGAAAAGCTAGTACTCCACTATTTAAATTATTAATATTATATTTTACATGTTAGATGTCGTGTATTAATTGAAAAATAAGGGGAAAACAATTAATGATTGTTGAAAAAAATAAATAAAGAGATTGTTGGAATGCATGAAATAACTTGCTCTTTAAATTTAATAAAAAATAAAAAAATTCTAGATCTACATGTTTTTTTTTTTTTAAATAAAGTCTATCTTTTAATTAAATAGTAATTCGTAGGTTCATCGTAAAGTATGATTAGTCCCCGTTTGATTTTTATTTTTTGTAGAATAAAAATGAAAAATATAGTCGTTATGAACCCCACACAAAAGATTGAAAGTCAAAAATTGTAATTGGATGTGATGGATAACAATAATATTTTTTATTTTTATGGAGGAAAAATAGGTATCACTTAAAAATAAAATTTTATTATTTATAAAAATTTGGGTGGAAAAAGATTAGTACAATTATGAACCTTATCTATTGATGTTTCCATAATTACAGACATTAATTGTACCATATTTTTGATTTCAGAGAAATCAATTGTGCTTTTGTTGCGCATCATGTCAGCTTCTCCATTTCGAGGAGAGCTGGAAAGCATAACACACAGAGGAATGAAGTAAAAATGGGATTTTTTTTGCATAAATAGTCCCCAACCCTCCTATTCTTTTTTGTGCACGGACCCTCAACCTATTGATTTGGTATGATAGTAGTCCTTAAAAGACGCTTCAAGTCGTTTTTTCCTTTTAAGCTAGACCCGAGGTGAGATCCAGGAGGCTGCTGCCTCAGATCCAGCTCTTTAAGGAGCCCAAAAAAATTATGTTTCCTTTTTTTAAGTTACCCTTTAACAACCCAAATTAAAGGCTTGTTTGATATCCATTTTATTGGAGAAAATGTATTTTTTTGGTTGATGTGATGGTGAATATATGGTTGAAAAAGAAGAAAAAATTATTGATGTGATGGAAAATATTATTTTATTGAAAAATGTGTGGTTGAAAATAAAAATGAGAATGAGATTATGAGAATGAAAATGGGTACCAAACAGGGACTAAATTATTCATATGCTCGAAATTAAAGATTCATAAGTCCTACACATCTTTATCATTTACTGACCCAAATTAAAATCTCAGAGGCATATCCACAATTTTTTAAATCAATTGAACTTCTCCCAATTCTCCATTACGTATTCTGAATCAAAGTTGAGGATTTTCGATCTTGATTTGTCGTCGATTTTCCTTATTCTCAATTTCTTATTCATCTTCAGTTCACTAAATATATATATATATATATATATATCACTTCCTCGCTACACAAATGAAGTCAATAATAGGTAATAATCCATCTTCTTTGATTGCATATAATTCTAATATTCTATGAATCTATGCAATGTCTCTCTGTCTTTGATCGACTGCATATATGTATGTATAAATTAATTATAATTTGTATGTGTAATTGGTTATTAGATTATTATGTTATTGTCATACTTATCATTTATGAATTCGCCTTTGACTTATGAGGGATTAGTGATTAGTTTGCAGTAGCTTTTGATTCTTTGATTGTAGACAGTTGATTGTCTCTGATTTATGAATTATAGGGATGTCAACGAGTCGGTTCGCGAGCTGAAACTCGAGTCTCAAACTTGACTCGAATAAAATTAAATCAGACTTTTTGGCCCGAGCCAAGCAAAAAGCTCGACCAAAAAATCGAGACTCGGGCTGAGCTTTCGGCTCAGGCCTTACCGAGCTCAGCTCGATTTTTTTTACCCAGGCAGCACATAGCTGTCTATACGCAGCATGCCGCTGCCTTTAAATAGGTAGCACACAGCTGCCTTTCTACGGCAATTTCTATTTTATGTGACCGACACGAGGAGCCACACGGGCTAGCTCAGGTTCGGTCCGCCTCAAAATGGAGCTTCGGCTCGGACTCTTTTCGGGTCGAGCCATGGACAGCTTGAACCGGCTAACCAAATTGTCATCTCTGATGAATTATGACTTTTGAGAAATTCATGAATACAACACTACCCATTAATTTATTAATTATTGTGTATATTTATGTTATTATTCTTATGAATTTACCTTTGCACTCTGATTCATTCAACATTTTTAATTGCTGACATCGTCATGTTTTCCCTTAGGGTGTGTTTGATACACCCTTATTTTCCCTGGAAGTTGGAATCGAATTCCAACTTCCACTTTTGCGCTGTTTGATAGCGTTTATTTTCCATGGAATTGATTTCCATGCAATTCCAAGGTACAACCACTTGAAGCGTAATTCCGTGGAATTCAATGACTTGCTATATAGGTGGGAATTGGTTTCCACCTTTTTTTTTTTTTTTTTTTTTTTTTTTTTAAGCAATAGAAATAAATTCTAAGATAAAGTGTAAAAAAAATTATCCCTTTAATTGACAAATTCCATACAAAACAAAGTCAAACGTAAAAATAAAAAATAAAATTTTTTTTTTTTATTTTTTTTTAATTTTTTTTTGACAATCTAAACATATTTTGTTCCTAATGGTAAAAAAATTTATCCATTTAATTGACAATTTGCATGAAAAATAAAGTCAAACGTGTTATGATAGAAAGGTGGAAAATTATATCAATCAAACACCTTTAATTCAATTCCCGGTAAAACAATTCCAGGCAATTCAATTCCCTGGAATCCAATTCATTTTCCACCTATTTTCCACCCTGCAATCAAACGGACCCTTAGTGTCTACCACTCTATCATATCATATTATATATAACTATGCTATGTGTTGGAACAATATTTCAACAAAAAAATCATATATTTTAATCTTTCTTTCTTAAACTAATTTGTGCCCTTTTTACAATCAAATTTGAGCCTCTTTCGCTAACCATACATATTACAGTTGCATTAGCATAAAGAAGTTTTTTAAGCTGAAAATTGATCAAAACTTATCTCCGATTAACTATGTTACAACAAAAATTAAATGAATTGTCAATGTTATTCGTTGACAAAAGAAATGGTTGAATAATTCGACTATCCAAAATTAATTGGTACTTTTGCCTCTAAAATCGCAAAATGAGTTGTATTTAAGTGATTGATTATAACGTTTTTACTTTGTTATTTGAGTATAATATAAATATTTTGAATATTTCATTTTATTTGTTGTTTTCGAATTGGGAATGAGCTATGATAAGTGCGCTTTTGCACACTTATTAGACACTTTTTAGGGATTTAATGTTGATGAAATTGAGTATATTTCTACCGATAATTGTGTACTTTTTGTATTTATAGGCCAAAACCTTGAATTGGAATGAAACGGAGGCAAAACGAGTGAAAAAATGACTTAAATTGCACACTTTTGTGAAGTTGGGGACTAACTTGCACTTGACCAAAAGATAGAGGGCTTTGACTGCAATTTGGTAGGGGCTTAAATGAAAGAAAGTTCAAAGTATGAGGATCAAATTGTACTAAATCAAAGATGGGGGATGAAAACGCGCAAGGACGAAACGTTCAAGGACCTGAGCTGCAAATATGGAAAAATCCA
Source organism: Osmanthus fragrans (assembly GCA_019395295.1). Classification (NCBI taxonomy): domain Eukaryota; kingdom Viridiplantae; phylum Streptophyta; class Magnoliopsida; order Lamiales; family Oleaceae; genus Osmanthus; species Osmanthus fragrans. The sequence goes on from CM033356.1 coordinate 25,638,064, forward strand.
TGCGACCGCATGTCTTGCCCAGAGACGTGAAATGTATATTTTGTTTCTACCATGCGACCGCATGGAATTACACCATGCGGTCGCATAGAGATAAAATTCTAAGGCGGTCTATTTTTCTTTCCATGCGTTTTTTGTCAACTTTGACAATATTTTGGGACTTGTTTAATGGAGATATTTTGGTATGTCTCACATAACATTGATATATCCCATATCTCTCCCATTTGCAAGGTATTAGAAGTAAGATAATAGTTTAGTTTAGCTTAGGTTTTTATAGTTTTCTCTCTAGTTTTATTGCTTTCTTTTCCTTTTCTTCTTTTAATTAGTTGCTTCTTTGAGTTATTAACTCATTTTGAGAAGAATCATCAAGGGAGCAAGGAGATAACATCAAAGGAATTGGTGGAAAACTTGGAGGAATTCAAAAACTATAAGGGTTGTATCTATTTCTTGTTTTTCCTCCATTAAATTTCCATTTTTGACATGTATTGTATAAGAATCTCTTTGTTTATCATCTTTATAAAATGAGTTAAATATATTTGTGTTGGAATTTATGTTAAATCTTAACTTTAATTTCATTAATATCGATATATATTGTTAGAAATGCATTTGTTATCAAAATAATGGTGTATTGATTATTAGTTTAAAATTGCTTCATTTATTTGATCAATAGATGTTGTAGTTAGGTATTTGGTGTAATTATTGAAAAATAGTTGTACTGATTAGGCCGAAATAATTGATACCATAGGTTTGTATGGTTCCGACTATACGCGTTTAGATGATTTAGAAATAGACATCTACCTTATGTGACCCGTTGAGTATTTTCATAGCAATTTAATGCAATTGGTTAATTTTGTATCGACATAAAAATATGTGGTATAATTTGATTAATTAGGGTTAATATCGCTCGAAAGAGGATATTAATTTAAAATTGGAGAATCGGGTCTAACTATGTATTTTGGTAATTTGCATGTACATTATTGAATTGATGTTAATGAAATAAAGGTTAAGTGAAATCATAAATTCCAACTACTTTTAAATAAAAGATTCAGCTATCTTTTTAGTTTGTTAATTTAGTTTACAATTTAATTTCATTATTAATTGTGTGTGTGCGTCAGTCGTTGTTAGAACTAAAATCGATTAGAGTACGTAATTTCAAAGTAACATTCCTCGTGGGATCGATATTCGGACTCAAAAAGTCCACTATATTACTTGTTCACGATCCGTGCGCTTGCGATACACTTTTCAACGAACAAGCTATTAAGAGAGTACAATATACAAAGTATACACATATTTGGGGGATATACAGTAGGATTCGAATCTATACAAGTAATTGGGATGGATAATGTGAAATTCTAATCAAGGAATCAAACCTAAAATTTAATTTTTCATTGCAAATAAACAACTAACGTTTATTGCACCACCATATAGTCTGGAATCTGGAATAAAACAAGTAAATCAAATCCATTATATTTATAAAAAATTCGAAGTTATATAAAATGAAATGGAAATTCTTACTCTTCCTCTTTTCAATTGTAGCCATAACACCATAATAATTTAAGATCGAGAAAAGTTACCTTTAAGTGGAGATGGCAAAAAAAATCTACTCGTCCTGTTAAAAAAATAAAATAAAATTTGATGAATGGATAATTTTAAAATATTGTTGAATGTATTTACAACTTTATAACATGTTTCTAATCCAATAATTAATATTATGGGACGGATTCTCATACTCATAAAAATTTGACACACTTATTTGACAAATAATTGTGGCCTTTAATTTAAGTCAATCCAACGTTCAATATATATTTCACTAAGATCAGGAAAGAGTTGGTTATAACCACTTGAGATTCATAAGATATTGAGCGTTAAATTGACTTAAATTAAAAGTCACAATTATTTGTCAAATAAGTGTGTCAAATTTATGAGTATGAAGACCCGTTCCGATTATATTATACAATTGTGAATTTAAAATTTTACCTTACTAACAATTTTTTTATATGATTTAATAAATCTGAATTTTTATTATAATTAAATTATATAATTTGAAGTTTTGAATCATGATAGTTAAATCAATATTCTTTACTTTTGAAAGATTTATACAAATTAATCAAAGTAAGTTTATAATATCTTAGTCGAAAAAATTAGAAGAAAATTTAAAATATATGGAATGACCTTTAGATTTTGGTTTAAAGGTTGAACTTTGAATAATAGTATAACTCAAAATTTTGAATTTATATTTTATTCTCTAATAATAACATAACTCGAAATTTTGAAAATGAAAGGGGAGGGGGGATGACCTTTAGGTTTTGGTTTTTATTTTTTATTTTTAATGTCTTCAAGAATGCCACGTTATCGGGCATGTCAGCATTCCGTCCAAATTTTAAACGGTCGTCAGCTCAGTGATGAATGTGATTACGAATTGAAAGTTCAGTGATGAGTTGAGTGATTTTTAAAGTTCAATGACCTCGTGGAAACTTGGGTGAAAGTTCAATGACCATTTAGGCCATTCACTTTGGATTGAACAATAATATTTGTTAGAAATTGATCAACACAAATGAATCCAAATGGAACTTTAAAATAAAAAAGTAGATGAATCAACAAAGTAGAAGAATGAAATACAGATGTTGATTCATAACTCTACGAAACAATATAATGTAATCAATTGGACTTATAGTACTTTAATTTAAATGAGAATTTGCGGTCTTTGTTCATTTATTTCACTCTAATTAAATCAAATATTTTAATTATATATTTTCAAGAGACATCAGACAACTCAACTTATCATGTAGTAATAACATTGATGCATTGTAAATTTTTTATTCCATTAATGGAGATTCTGCTTGAGGTTCCCAAGCAGTTCAATTTATAAGTTCAAGATCTCTCTCTCTCTCTCTCTCTCTCTCTCTCTCTAACCGATGTAAACTTTTAGATGAACATATTTAACAATAGTACATATCTCATTGTGATATTTAATCTTATTTCTTCCTGATATGGAGGCATTTTTTTTTTTTTAACGCGTCACCATGGAAGTATTTCAAACTATCGTAAATGCTATTTGTAACATATTATTTACATATAATGCACCACGAAGAATTATTGTGCCACAAATAATTTACAATGGCACTTTAACCATCGTAAAAGTATTTACAACAGATTCGTCAGGGCGTCAAGAACGTCACAAATAACTTGTTATATTTATAACTTATATATAGGTTAATTAATGAACGGTTTAACTCATAATCGAACTGGGTTTGTCAATTAATTTTCTAATTTTTCCAATGAAATTGACTAGTCTTATCCGTATTTCAAGACATTGAATAGTACTGTGAAGCATGAGGAATTAGCAGAAGTTTCAAGAATACACGTGCAATCATTAGATTGAAAAATAAAAAATGCAAGAAATTTTAAAAAGAATACATACTACTTTTTTGGCCTGAGACCCACAAGTTTGTTGGCTACTTTCAACACCTAATCTCTTGTTGAGCATTCGTATATGTCGATAACACTCAAGCACTATAATCAAGCCAAACGGCAAAGCAGATACAACCAATGTTCAATATCACAAAGCATAAGCCACTCAGACTCTTTTTTTATTTTTTATTTTTAAGAAACAAATGAACCCTAACTATATTGTTCACCAAGAACCACAGAGAAGCATTGCATCATCAATATTCTTTCTGGAAGTACAGAGATTGAAGAACATCAAGTTCTCAATCTAAAACATGAAAGAAAAACCAGAAATCAGAAGAAGAAGTTGATCTAGACATCTTTATTCTGGAGTGGATGACAAGCATGCCTATCTTCCTTGCTTTTAATAAGACAAATTAATAGATGAAAATAAAAGAAAAAAGACTACGGTGGACAATGTAAAAAACAGTTTTCTTACATTCATGAAAACGTAAGAGATGGTAAGAATTTAGACCTTTTCCATTTAACAAGAGTTCAGAAGGGAGCAAATTTATAATTTCTCTTTTTCTTATGGAAAATGGTATATTATAATAGCTTCTGCTTTCAACTTTTCAGTTAGTCATGACAACATAAACAGGAGAAATAACACAAACTCATGATTCCAATTGCATAAAACAAAGGAAAAGAAGTTCCTTTTTTTTCCTAAAGAAAAAGAAGGGGAAACAAAAAAATTGTACTCCGATTACACTTATAATTTGCATATTGAACTTGCGAAAGAGAAACCGATGAACTAAGTCTGGAGAACAAGACGCTTTGCAAGAATAATATCGTCTGTCTCGAAATCAGCTTCTTTCCTAAATGTCCCCCGACCAAAGTCTAGGTTGTAAGAATCTGCAAGACCTTCCACCAAGTTGAATTCTGGTTTCCATCCTAGCACACTCTTTGACTTTTCAATTGATGTAAAGAAATGCTGCATTTACATTGAGAAAATTTAAGATTTTAGACATGAAAATAAACAAGGAAATTTTTAACAGAATGAAATTTGTCTCTCAATATTTGATCACCATTAACATGCCTTTTGATATCTGATCTTCGATAGGCATATAACGTAAATTTACCTGGTCACGAAAAGGAAATGGTTTCTTTTTACCAAAATCGAACTCCTTGGGGTTGTAGTGAATTATCTCAGGCTCGGGGAATCCAGCGGCCTGTTAGAAATATACAGACAATGACTTCATTGTCATTTAGCTAAAAGACACTCTCTTCTTTCAGGAATATATTTATTGATCAGATTCAGACCTACCTTAGCACACGCCTTAGCTAATCCATCAAAGGTAACATATTTCTCACCGGAGATGTTAAATATTTGCTTGCTTGCTTTTTCATTACCAAGAACCTGAACAAAAGCCCTCGCAAGATCCTGGAAATTTTAAATGGAACAGCATAAAAATCAGTTTCACTTGCATAGACATAAATTTTCTAGTCTCACCATCAACCATCTTTTAAAATTTTGCGAGTCTGAAGAAAAATGAATGTGGCATGCTTGTGAGATGCGTGTTAGAAGACAATTTACTTTTCTAAATGTTCAAGCTTTTTAGATGACGTGTTTAACACGAAAGAATTATAAAACTTTGAAACCTAGATTGTTGCCTGGATGCCCCATATTGAGTTCGAGGCAAAACTTAAAGGGAGACACAATACAAAGAATTTACGTGGGTTGGCTCTTTAGCCTATGTACATGGGCAGAGACAAGACAAACTTCACTAAACAAAAGGGCAGAATACAGAACAGTATTGCGTACTGAATCCCGAACCCCCAACGAAATACTTACTATGAGATGATACCAAAAGTACTCAGATCGAAATCCCCCCACCCAAAGTATGTACACTAGGTAGAACTGCAAAGGACTCAGAGTTTCTCACCAAACGATAGTCCATGACTATCTCAAAAACGTGGATGCGTTCAAATAATAGCCGGAGCTACTATCTTAAGAGAACAAGAGATTGGCTAACTCTGACAAATAAATAAATTCCTATTTTATGTGGGATAATACAAAGTTGTCTCATAACATAAATAATAAATGGTTTGTACTTTTGGATTTTGTGAAAATTGTTGAAATCTTCACTTACCTTTACATGACCAAGTTGTGTTACTTGCATTCCTGAATTGGGAATTGGAATGGGGCGACCTGCTTTCAACCTGTGGAAGAACCATTCTTCAACAGGATTGTAGTTCAATGGTCCATAGATGTAAACTGGCCTCAGAGAAGTATAATTTACACCTCGTGATTCCAAAAAGCTCTCTGTCTCAAGCTTTCCCTTGTGTCGGCTTTTTGGATCTACTGCATCAACCTGGGAAATAGAGAACATAGAGGGTGTTTGGTGGGATTAAAATTAGATTTTTTAATAGATCGTGATAGAAATTTTTGAAATATGTGATTGAAAAGTTGTGGGACTCACGAAAAATGTGGTTAATATTGATTATTTGACTTTTACTTAGATTTTAATCTGAACCAAATAGGCTCTTAGCATAGATATTAATAGAGAAGACAGTGAAGGTTAATTGCGATTCATGAACAGCTTGAAAAAACAAATATGAGCTAGAATACGGACCTCAAAATGTGGTAGATAATCAGTTTTGAGGTAAACACCAGCAGATGAGCAGTATATGTACCTGAAGATTCAGTTCAACTTGATTAGTAGGCTTCTGTAGAATCTTTAAGTTCCAGCATACATCGGAAACAAAAGCTTTAATCAAGTTAAATGATCGACATAGTCCATTCAATCAAGAGCATAACAAGAAAAGGTCCACTAAGCACCACATACATTATAGTCACATATGAATCTCGTAATGTGTAACATAAGCCATGTTGGGGTTAGCAGCTTACTGTTCCAGATTTGGTAATGCATCCAATATGGGCTCTACTTCAACTGCTTCGCGCCCTGAAATTATAACGCAAAGATGCATAAGGAAGGTAACTTCATCTGATAAACTAAATTGTAAGTGCATGTTTGGTATGCAAGATTCGACAAGGTAACTTCATCTGATAAACTAAATTGTAAGTGCAAAGATGCATTAGTTTCTTTTTCTTTCTTCAAGCTATCTATTCCTTCCTACCAATCATGTCATCAACTGATCATTGTTCACAGAGCAAGAACTGAAAATTTCATTGATAAATGCATGAAGGACGTCATACTGATTGGAGGTTATCCTCACCATTTATGTCATAAACAACATTGAATCCTTCTGCTGAAAGACTGCTCTTTACAAATTCAAAGTCCTTCCTGTCTCCCTTCAGGTGCAAGATCTACACAGACAAAATGCTGTTTCATTCATCCATTAAATGAAATAACAAGCATGTCTGGTATGTAGTATTCGATAGTATCGTCGAGTTCACCCTACTAAACATGTCATTCATGTCATCAAAACTATGAAAGACAACATTTTAGAAGCCTATGCGATACATAACATACCTTGGATGAAAAATCAGAAAAATCTATGTTTGATTCACCAGGCAATTGCTGGGTGATGGGCGCTTTTCCTCTGGTGAAAAGAGTTACCTACACTTATTCCAAATAGTTAAACCTTGTGGAGAAAAATTCAAACCTTAAATTATGACATAGTGACGTTTAAGGACTTCGATTAAACCTGATGGCCCTCTTTAACAAGAAGTCTGGACAAAAATACACCAATAAATCGGGTGCCACCCATAATTAAAATTTTCTTAGCACTTGACGCTACAACGTGCAATGCTCCTTTCGGCTGCCATGGTTTCCTTTTATACTACAGAAAAATATTGATATGGATAGTATTAGAATTACCTCTACACTATGTATATACAGAACAGACAGTTTATGAAAAGGTAAGGTCGAAGCATAGGCTGAATATTTACACCATCTGAGCACTAAAATAAGATTTCATTAGTTAAATTTTCATAAACTTAATCAAGTGAACACTACTCTGTCGAACCACCTTAATCTCTGAGACAAGACAATGAAATGGTGTTAAACTGGTAAATGCCCTAATTCGTATCTTGATCTTATTTATAAAAATTGTGCGCGTATTACATCTTTCACAGAAAAGGTGAATTGAAAGTGTCCGAGAGGGATCCTTAAAACAATGATTTCAACAGATAATGTGTCCCGTCTCTAACGGCGTAACTTATAAAACAAGGTGAGTAATTTCGGTCAAGTTCATAAGCCCTAATTTCTGAGTTGCTCGAATTACTACATGCCCAGACAACGGATATAAAATTCGGACGGGACAAGAACAAAGCATCCATGGATGTATCCTGCACACATAGTTCAAAGTGCACTGTGTGTACAACCTTAAATAGATACAAGGATATTTAGTACAAGTCCCAAGGTATTCCATCTTAAAAGGATAACATTATTAAACAGAAATAGCCCAAGTAACCCAAGTTGGAGCATTGTTTTCATCTCTATCAGAGGTTCAAGAAAATTACACACAGGATCATATGTTTGTATCAAGAAGGAATACCTGAACCGAGGTGGAGAGTCGGGCGCCACTGAAGTCGGAGAATGACGACTGTAGGACGGCGGAAGACGGCTGCTTGTGTTGCACCACCACCAGACTTGCCATGATTTCCTAATTCCTAATACCTATACGGCACCCACCACTCTCAGTTTTGAAATGAAAATTTTAAGGGCTCTGATTTTTCTATTTTTATCTGCCTTTTATTTTGATTTTCTCTCATTCCTACAATTGGGATAAGACAGTGGCTTCAGTCTTCACTCTCACCACAACTTCGGTTATATCCATAACCGCAGCCTCTTGTTTCAGACAAGACCGTTGGTCCCTCCCATATTGTTAAGAGTAAAAACTGAAAAGACTACTTTGCCCTGAGAAAGTGAGAATTTGGACCCTTTGAGCAGGTAGCCCATTTTCAAATTTTATCTGAAATGGCTTCTACTTCTTTAATATTCCCGAAATATCTTTCTTAATCGGACCTTGAAGTTGGAGTCGCGGTGAACTAAAAAGAATTTCAGAGATCTCCGAAACGTTGAAGAAGAGGAATTTGGGAAGAGAAAATAGGATGTTGCAGTGCATATTCCTTCTATCTGATTCGGGGTACACATCCAGATCTTCTTTAATCTCTATTTTGAAAGTAAAATGAAGCTAATGATCTTGGAATCTTTTAATTGCAACTACAATTGCAAATGTGGTTTGAATATTCGCAGAACTTTTTTCGGTTCGTAATTCTGCTGAAACATAAAATTTATTCCAAATTAAACAAAGCTGCAAATGGGTTTTGCATATTCAGTAATGAACACTCTGAAAAAGTAAGATCTTTTATCATAGCCTCGGTGTCGGGTCATTAATTCAGTTAAAATAAAAGATTTTTGTCAATAATTTGAATGATTATACATATAATTACAGGGAAGTAATGCTGGAAAAGCAACTGACCGGCCACCAGGTTGATCGATCCATATGTGCCTGGTACTGGGACCAAATAATTTCCCAAGGTGATTCCTTGAAGGTAGCCACCAAGTGTAAATTTATTTATTGTTTTTCAACTGTGAAAAGTTCATTTATATGGCTTTGTACTTAAAACCATTGTCAAATTTTGAACTTTTTTTTTTTTTTAAAAAATGGATTGTCTTAGCTTGTACCTGTAATTGCTTCACCGACGCACTACCTATTCCAAGTTGTTCGTGAGGGGATCACCTTTTTGGCGTGCACCCAACTTGAAATGCCACCTTTGATGGCAATAGAGGTGGGTACTCTTGGGGTTCGATTCCTGTTCTAACTATTTTTAATTTTAGGAGGTAAATAATTGCACGAGGAATGTCTTTTGTTATGCTTATACGTGGAATTCTTGAAATTGATGTCCTCGATATATATTTTCAGTTATTCACTAGCTTGCGAAATTAGAAGGCTTTCGTAGATGCCTTGTGTTCTTCTGATTTGAAGTACCATGCAGCTGCCATAATATTTTTCATTTTGTGGTAAAATAGTTTGAGCACTAAATGGATCAAGCCAAGCCAGTTAACATGGAGATTGTCCACATTCTGCTGACTTTCTTAACAAGCTCAACCTACGTCTATCCTGTGTCATCTCTTCTTATGAATGAATCACTTGTATTAGAAGTAACGAATATAGAAAATTTAACATTCTTTTAGAATTAATTGAATTTAATGTTTTTTTTGTATTCAAATTCTGCAAGTGACTGTTAGATAGAAGAGAAGCATAATTGTGGGAGAAGTGTGAATTTAAGGGAAGGATTCACACAATCATATATCCTAGGGTAAGAAAAAAATGTTAAAATAAATCTCTAAGTTTATATGATTATTGTGTTCATGAAGAGGTAACTCTCCATCAAGTTTATTGGAAATATGATTTTGAGCGTGTTTGGGAAGTATTTATAAACATTTCAAATAATGAATAGATAGAAATAAGTGGTGGATAAGTGGTAATACTTTTGGTTCCCTAAAAATGTGTAGATAAAAAGTGGCTTGGGTATTTATAAATAGTTTTTAAACACGAGCCTAACATAGGCTTAGTTTGTTTATTTTGTCACTGTTGTATTTTATATCACAAACATAAAATTCATGGTGTAGTTTGATGAGCCAATAAAAATGATATAAACATTTCCCAGGCCAATCCAATATTGAGCTGCTCATTAAACGGCTTAGTTCGTTTGGGACATTAATAATAATAATGAATCTCTTGTTATTGAACTATCAGTGTATAATCACTCATTATTTGGTTGTTGCATTGCATGTTTATTCAACATCTTCCCTGGATAGTTTCTCCTTTTCTATTTTGGTATGTCTATAAAGTATTTTATTAGTCACGTTGAGCTTGAATTAGTACCGCACAATTCAAAAGTTTTTCAATATATATTTTATTTGGGCTTTGTTTGGATTGAGGGTTAAGGAGAAAAAGGGGAGGCAATATAACTGTGGGTTCCTCACTTTTGTATATGGTTAGATGGAGGAAAACTGTCCCATCTTTCATTTTGGACCCCTTAATCTTGCCAATGCCTGAGTTATGAAATCATTTTATTTCTGTCATACTGGATACCTCTCTTTAAGGTGACCTTTGTCTCTCTCTAGTTTGCAATGTTCTGCAAAATCTTATGGATGTCTTGATATAAAGTAACTAAACTCATAATGATGTTTGACTTTTTTACTTCTAGTTCCTTTCCAGGGTAGCTGATGTCCTTTCAGATTATCTTGGCAGCTTAAACGAAGATTTGATAAAGGACAACTTTGTTATTGTCTATGAGGTATTAAAAGTATTCTGTTTTTGTGAGTTTAGGGTATAGATTTCTCCTGAATTGTCATGGATTTTTATTGAATTCTATACCTGTGTGTACTTGTAAACATCTTTTTGGCTTCTCATTGTATGTGTAGATCCAGTAACTTGCATAAGTGTGACAGGCACCATGGGTGGAAATTGCATATCAGTCTTGCTAATAATTTGAATCACTTTTGAAGTCATTTTGTTGATTTTCCTTTGATAGTCTTTGTCATGTCAGTGGAAAACTACTGATATATTTGGCTAGTACTCGAATGGTTGTGTTCAATACTGGCCATGCAGTCCTACTATTACTAACACTTTGAGTTCTTATTAATAAAATGTTAGTACATCAATTCTTTTATTTACTCTTCATGGTTTAACTTGTAAATCGTGATAATGTATAAACATTTAAACTCATATTTTTTTAATTTTGTAAGTTCACTACTGATGGCTAATCACAATTTTTTTTTTACATAATTGTAACTCCGAAACTTTTAGAAATGGGTAGTTTCATAAACCCTGATAAGACAATAGATAAAGGGAGAACCAACATTAAATGTGTCTGTTATTTTTAATTCTTAGAGTGGAAGTATCAGTGACGAGGATGGTGATTTTGTCACAAATTGTAAATATTTTTATAATATACACAATTGCTTTTCCCCTGTATATTGGAGCAGAAAATTCAAAAGCAGAAATGTTTTCTTCCTCACCCTTTTGTTTTGGGTCTAAATCTGAATGTCTAGTGATAAATGTGCTACACTTTTTTGCACCTGAGCTCCAAGCTTGTGAATGCAATGATGGAGGTCAGGTATATGTTATGCAATAAATTTATAAGCTACCAACTTGAGTTCATGTTCAATTTAAGGAAAACAAATAATTTTCCTGTCTCAATATTTTCTTTTTAACTTCTTTGTAAAGCCCTGGTGATGCAATGCTTTCTGTTCATCCATTTAACTGAAATCTGGTTGAAGTCAATATTATTTACCTTTGTAGATATTAACATATACTCTACTAAGTAGTCTCTATATGAATGGTTAGTAATTGCAAACTCCTGATTAAAGAATCAGCCGGACGTTTTCTACAAGAAGAATTGCTTCTGCATTTGCACTATTCATGGACTCAGCTTCTATCCCTTTCCTTGAGTAGATTCTGTTTACATGCTGATAGAACTTCAAAGAAATCAATGTATATTTTGTTAAATTACTGAGTGAAAATGGAATGAATGTACAATTTGACAGGTTCAGAATGAATATCCTATATTACCCCCCCTCCCCCACATTTTTTTATTCTGGGTGCAATTGCATTCCAAAAGATTCCCAAACTACCCCCTTTGAGTATCCCTTTCTGCCCTTAACTTAATCTACCCAATTTGAGCCTGGGATCCTATAACATATCTCTTTCACCTTCTCTCTAGGTTTCTTTGGTGCTCCAATTGATCAGAATGCTTATTAATTTTTCAAAATTTGCATTACAGCTTCTGGATGAGATGATAGACAATGGCTTCCCCCTGACAACAGAACCTAATATCCTGAGGGAAATGATAGCTCCTCCGAACATTGTCAGCAAGGTTTTGAGTGTTGTCACTGGTAATGTGTCCAGTGTGAGCAACACACTTCCAGGTGCAACAGCATCTTTTGTTCCATGGAGAAAAACAGACCTGAAGCATATGAGCAATGAAGTTTATGTTGACCTTGTTGAAGAAATGGATGCAATCATAAACAGGTTCATAATATATCTCTATCTGAGAAAATTATTTTGATTATCTTCCTGTGTTTAGGGAATTTATACTATTGAATGTGCTTTTCTTTTCCTTTTATTTAGAAGTTGTAAGTTTAGCGTGAGGGGGAAGGTGCTATATCACCAGGCATGGGCCCACTAAGGGTAGATAATTGACAGTCTCATGTAATGGTCATGTGGTGCATGTTAGGCTCTTGAAAACAACAACAACAATTTTTTATGCATTAACATCTGACATCTAAATTTTCTGAAACCGAAGAAATAAAATATCAACTAAATGGTTGACTATTTTTGAAACTCCATAGACCATCATTCACAATAGGAGGACATAAAAATAATTATTCATTGATGCTGGTACTGGAAGTTGAAAACACAGAATTGATCAAGTGCCTGAAGGGGTATGCAGGCAACTACATGATATGTAGGGTGGAAGAAATGATCAAGGAACTTTCCCCTGGGGACAGGAAAGAGTGTTTAACTATCCCAAAGGTATACTGTTCCGCAGTTTAGTTTTCAATTCATCGTCTCACCATCAAAAAGACAATGTAAAAGCTTGTTTTCAGAAACTAAGGAAACAAGTTTAGGTGTGTTTATATTTTGATGTTTGACTAAATAGTTACTGATATTATAAGGACATTGTGATTTTTAGTGTACTAAATTTATGTTTGGTTTCAAATCTGTAAAGTGCAAAAGAAGGAGCTATTCTATGGCTGCTTCAGGTGCTGTTAATGGTTTTGCTTTTGGTGCAGTTAATGGTTCTGAGAACAGTCAAGGCGTTGTCTGTATGTTTCTTGTGTATAACTGTGGCCATACTGACTGCAGTAGAAACGAAATGAAAAACATAGGCTTTTCCCTTGCATTGGCTGATGCAAAAGAAAAGAACATTTCTTGTGTGTCCCTCACAAAGCTATGCATCAGAAAGGACCTTTTTGAGCTTAGGAACTCTCCAAAGGCCAAAGGCATATTAACCAATATATAAAAAACTTTACACGGATACTACTTTTGTTAAATGGGGTTTTTGATGAGCATCAAGTAAGACTCAGGTCATTGTGAAAAGGACTAGACTCTTAAGCGGAAACTGATGACTTTGTCGAATAGATTATAGGGGCATTGGATTCTCATCATTCTTTGATTTACTCGACGACCTACCTTTATCTGAGGTGGAGGCTGTATCACACAGACTCAGAGTATGATTGATGTTGTCTGTATTTTCTTTCCTTTCCCCTTTTTATCTATAGTTGGCTGGTTTGTTAGCTAGTATTTTTGCAGACCAATGACTAACTGTGATGTGATAGAGAAATTTGCTCCTGGGATACCTCGTAATTTCTAGTCAACGAGCCTGCATTCGAGCAATTCATCAGCAAAAATCTCCCCTTCCATCTACATGAATCATATTTATCTTGAATACGTAATTACTAAAAGTGACTCATATCATGGCAGTGAGCAATGACGTGGACCAGTTCCTTTTGAGGGACTAAAAAGATCCCTAATCCCAACTCCCATGACTTGGAAGGAAGAGGATGAACTTGACCTTAATTACTAAGCTATTAATAAATGCCTCCTTGTTGAGTTTTCTTTTCAAATATTTGTTAATTAAGTATGTTCTTGGATTTCCTTCCCTTTATCTTTGAGGAAAAAAGTAAATTAACAAACAAAAAGAACATATATAATTCTGGAATGATCACATAGAAGTACGACTGATGAAAATATGTTAAACCTCTAGAATCATCCATCTTCTTGCTTCCAAATTCTAGTTTGAGCTTGAGCTTTATTACTGCTCACCATGGATAGATGCATAAATTCCTTCATTTCTTTCCATTTTAACTCTAGTTGGTCTGGCAAGAAAGAAAATACCTGCATAACCTAGTTGATTATGAAGATGAAGATATTGTGCGTCTTTTTATGTGATTACAATCAAATAATGATGAGAAAAAAATAATCCTCACCTACCCGTTAACTAGAATTGTCTGTTGACTTTACTCGAAAACCTTTTTTTAAGGTGTACAATTGGTTAAATTACATCATTTTTTGCTTCTCAATTCCTTTGAATGTAGTCTTCCTGGTAATATCTGGTACTCTCACACGCAAAGGCAGTATAATTTGGAATCCGGTGGTAAAATTTTGGAACTTCACTTTGATGGATACTTTCACTAATGATTTTTTTTTTGTAGAAATTTGCTAGTTTTTGTGGTTCCTATTCTAAACTTGCCTACTTTTTCTTTGCTTTGATGATGCTCAGAGATGGGACTTTAGTGAAATGTGAGATTTATGGCGAAGTTCAAGTAAATTCTCATCTCTCAGGTCTTCCCGATCTCACTCTGTCATTCGCCAATCCTTCCATTCTTAATGACGCGAGATTTCATCCTTGTGTTAGACTTCGACCATGGGAAGCAAACCAAATTCTATCCTTTGTACCACCTGATGGAGAATTTAAGCTCATGAGTTACAGGTTTATGGTGCTATGGAAATAATTTTTACTTGCTCATTTATGTTCATAATGTATGTGCAAATTTTAATATGAGGTTTGCTCTTTTTAGTTAAAACATTTGTCTTAATCTCTCAGGGTTAAGAAGTTAAAGAGTACTCCAATATATGTAAAGCCACAACTGAGCTCAGATTTGGGGACATGTCGTATCAGTGTTTTAGTGGGAATACGAAATGATCCCGGAAAGTCAATCGACTCAATAACAGTTCAATTCCACCTGCCTCCTTGTATTTTATCTGCCGATCTTTCTGCCAACTATGGAACAGTGAACATCCTTGCTGATAAGGTAATTTGTCATAATAGTAATTTCGGTTAAAAACACTTAAGTCACCCAATTTATTGTGTTGTTTTCATTTTAGTCAGTCAAATTTTTTTTCTAGTCACTCAACTTTCATTATTATTTCAGTTTAATATAATGTGATAGCATTAAAATCCATCAGTGCATTTTTTTTATCGTCCAATACACATGCGTAGTTCTTGCCTTTTCCTTCTCAATTTTTTTTTTTTTTTTTTTTTTTTGTCTTTATAAAAACCCATTTTGAAACACTTGTCCAACAATATGTTTGTCTAGCTGGGGCAATAAAAATAGTGCAGTAACTGATTTTTTATGTTGCATCACAACCTCTAAATTTCCATTAAAAGCAATTTTTTAGGAGAAGTACAGGGAATTGTTCACAGGCATCATACAGGTGCTGAGTTGTGCATTTTTTTGTTTTTTTTTTGTTTTGACTAAAATCAATGAAGTTCTGTCATGTGTCTATCTGTGAAAGTTATCAGTACGGATAGCATGGTTCTTTTTTTGGAAGTGTTTACAAATGGTTTTGTTTATAAATCGATAGAAATGAGCATTGGATAGGTGGGTAGTACTTGTGAGTCCCATGAAATGTGTGGATAAGAAGTTGTTTGAATGTTTATAAATATGAGCCTGCCATAGGCTAATTCAGTAGAACGAAGTGCTTAAACTAAAACAAAATATAAGTTTGGTAATTAACTTGGAACAAGATCCATCGTCATTATAGAGCTTTGTAGTTATCTTATTGATTTTTTATTACACGGTGTCAATTTTCAGCAGACCAAATATTTGATTGAACTTATCTTTGTATGGGACATGAGGTGTTTCCGAGAACTTGTTATTTTATTGGATTTTTGAATTACTTTAGATTAGGAGCATCATTATGATAGCGAGACTACTTTGTGTAGCCTTACTGATTCTTGATGACATGGAGACCTTTATTTTCTTCAGACTTGCTCTTGGTCAATTGGGCGGATTCCGAAAGATAAAGCTCCATCAATGTCGGGAACAATGATACTAGAGACAGGGTTAGAGCGACTCAACGTATTTCCCACCTTTCAAGTCAGTTTCAAGATTATGGGTGTTGCTCTCTCTGGCTTACAGATAGATAAGTTGGACCTGAAGAACTTACCTTCACGTTCTTATAAAGGTTTTCGAGCTCTTACTCGGGCAGGTGAATTTGAAGTGAGGTCTTAATGTCACTGGTGTCATTTCTTTTGTATGGTTATCTTGGTGCAATTAGTACATTGACTTTCATGTTATATGCCTTGCTTCTGTAGTTAAATATGAAAAGGAAATAATTTTTTTTGCTTATTGTGTAATTGAATGTGTTTTGGCATCTATTTAATTTATGAACATAACCGGTCAAATATATATTTTTTCACACGTTTTGGAAGATCTACAAGTATTATATACTTATCCATCATTCATTTCTATCCATTTATAATTTATTTGCAAATGTAATCTATATTTACGAACAAGTGCAAAAACTTTAGTTTTGCAAATGAAATCTTGTGAATTTGAGAAATTATTTGTTTTTTTAAGTGAATGTTTGGAAAATATTTATAAACAGTTTAATTTGTGAATAGATAAAAATGAATGATGAAAAAGTGGGTAGTATCTGTGAGCTCAACCAAATGTTTAGATAAAAAGTGGCATGAAAATTTATAAACAAATTATAAACATCAGCCAAACATATAGTAAGTCAATTTTGCATTTGTACTTTGTGTTGCTGATGTGAACAAAAAAATATAAAATAATTCATGTTTCGAAAAATACATTACGCCCCTTTTCAGCCTCATTTTTTAGGAAAAAAAAATGATCTTTTGGAGAAAGTATAATAAAAAGTAGATTTTTTTTTTTAATATAACTATTTTATTGAAAGAATGTGTTTAGAAATGAATTTAAGTAAAAATAAGTTTTAAAGACGGACTTGAACAGGGGTTACATGCAAATCCAGTTCAACATAAAGTTCATAAACATTTCCTTGGACCCCCACGAACCTAAAAATATCCTGAGTTTGGCAACCGTATATAATTAAACAACTTTTTATAACATATTTCGTGAAATTCACAATTATTACTCCCTCAATCATTCGTTTCTATATATTGATTTAAATCATAAACAACTCCCAAACATCTGCTGCAATAAAAAAGGGGAAAATTTCAGTGGGATAGGAGGGGGTGTGTAGGGATGACAAAGACAAAGTATTCGCTGTCTTGACGAAGTCAATTTCACGTTCTATATCACCAAAATGTGTGGCAATTTGAAAAGGCTCGAATTTCGCTGAAGTAAAAGACTACCAATTGGTGTTATCCAATCCAGGGGTGGATTCAACTAGCGACGAGCTAGAGCGGCCGTTCTAACTGGATCCATCAAAAGTTTCATTGAGGCAGTTCGCCAGGAAGGAGCTTGAAAGAGAAGCAGCAGAAGAAGCCTGTGGAAGAAGATGGTGGTGTGGGAGAGATGGGCCAAATTTTTATTTTTGTTTTTATTTCAGTTGGGCCTTTCACTTTTAAAACAAGCCCAATGGCCCGCCCAACTTGGAGAACCGTCAATTAGAGGCACCACAACACAGGTCCAAACCAGAGCCAATTAGTCAAACACGCCCAAAACGATTTTGCAAACCCTTGGGAGCGATTCACGATTGGACGAAATTGCGTCGACGTCCCCTTTGCTGTGAGTGAGTGTTGACGCGTCTGTTACTATGATAGTGTGAGGGTGAGTGAGTTGAGAGAGACTGTGGTATGTGACAGTGAGTGTGCGAGTGCTGAGTTTTCTGTGTTCGAACTTGGAGTCTTCGACGCCTGCAAATTGAGATTGGGATTGCAGTTGCACCGTTGGAGATTGGGATTGCAGTTTTGGAGTGCCAGAGCCACTAAGCTAGCCTGCTGTGTGCCGAACCCGGTAATGTGGTTCTAACTATCTGTGCGTGGCTGTGCCTGCGTGTGTTGTTGACTCGTGCGGTTGGTTTGTGCTTGTGTGTTGGACTTGAAAATTGGAATCTTAAAGTATTGTGATTTTTGTGTTGACTATTTTTGGATTAAGGATTATATTTATGGTCACGTGAATTATGATTTATGAATTATGGATTTATGATTATGAATTAGAGTTTTGTCAATTTATGAATTAGAGTTTTATTTAGGAATTATGATTCTTGTTTTATAATTCATGATTTTTTATTTTTTATTTGGGAATTGAGAATAGGGAATTTAGGTAATTGAGAAATTAGGGAATTGAAAATTTGTGACATTTGGGGAATTAGAGTTGTATTGAACTATATTTTTCATATGTATATATAATTTTTACGTTTCAGTGCATTTATATATATTGAATAATTTTTAATATTATTTAATCAAATTTAAATAAACGATCGGCCGAACCGGACTAATACAATCGTTGACTGTCGAGGGTCAACTATTAAAGTCAACCCGCTCTAGCTGATTTGGCGGCCTGAATTTGCCACTGATCCAATCACAATATCACAGTCATGCAATGTTATTGCAATTGTATAGGGATCGCCCATCCATGCTCAAGGGGGAGCAATGTTACAAAAAAAATCTCTTTTTGCCTTGAATTGTTGGCTTGTTACTTTGTTCAGCGAGTGATAAATGGTGTGGCACACGCTGTTTGCCTTGATCATTTTTTTTTTAAAGGTACTTGGAGAATACCCATATTGTAATATTCGAAGTAATTTGAATAAAAGTTAATAATACCTGATTTTAAAAGTTTTTTTTGTCTTTTATTTATCTTTAAATCCCAACGATAAATATAAAAAAAAATAAAAAAAATTTATGTATTGTCCTTACAAATACGTAAATTGAGGTTTATCACTTTAAAAAAATATTGAGGTCTCATTCAATACATTTAAATGTAATGTCAGACATATATGCTAATCGAGTATAGTAACGGCCACACAAATATACTCCAACTTTACTAATCTTAAATTTCATGCCTGATATTATTCTTATTGTGTGTCGTTCATATGTAATTGAAAAATAAGAAACAAGAGCTTTTAAAATGAGGTTTTTTTTTTTTTTATTTGTTGAAAAATGAGTTTTGAAATAGTGTCTGTTTGACAAACATTAAAACAAAATTCTTATTTTTTTCTCAAACTCATTTTCAATTATACATTCTCACAATATAATATTGTGCATGTAAATTCAAAAAATTTCGTACTTTTTAATTACACATTCGTAAAAAATTCACTATTCCAAAACTTATTTTCCTGAAAAAAAAAACTCGTTTTAATTGTTGTCAAAAGAGACTTACTAATTACTTCAATATCATTGAACACGAAAAATCTACCCTTTTAAGATTTTCGTGATTTTCTCATGTTTTGGCATTCTCTTAACGTTTTTTCACTAGTGCCATAATCAAAATTTCTCATCAATTCGTAAACATCAAGATACAAAAGAAAAGTACATTAGGATTAAGTCAAACTTTCATTTTAACAACACGTTAAAATTCACAAATAGTACTTACTTATAATGGACGTTTGATACACATTTTTTGTAAAATGAGAATGAAAAATATAGTCGTTATGGGCCCCACACAAGAGATGTGAAGTAAAATATGGTGGTTGGATGTGATGGATAACGATCATATTTTTCATTTTTATGGTGAAAAAATAGGAATCAAATAGGGCTTATTCACTACTCATTTCTATCGAGTTATAATTTCATTAACTTATAATAGAATCCAAACCAGCACTATAGTATTAAACCTATATAGTGGCTTAGTTAATGTTACTATGCTAAAATCCTATTTGTCAATTTGAGCATAATAATGTCCTGCGTACGAGGCATTATTTCACAGTGAGACGGGCTCCATAGTGTATTAAATAAAATAAAATTTTGTGAGCCACACCACTTTGTATGCTCTGACATGAACCTGTGAAACAGGTCTCTGTACTTCAAACATTGCTCATTTGACAATGGTAGTTTTGAGCTACACACTTCGAATATCAAAAATCGTGTCCATCTACCTATTAATGCATATTTATTTCTATCATTAAACGTATGCACAAAATATAGGAAGGCAAAGAGAGAATAATACATTTTTTCATTTCTCTTAATTTTGCAGGTTTGATATTTTCAATAATCTGCTAAGGTCAAGGTATGTTTCCTAATTGATTTATGTTTACGTGAAAATCATTAAAATCCAAGATTTGACAATTATGATTTGGCCCATGTTTGATTCCTTTTACTTTAATTTAATTTATTTTTTATACTTACTTTCAACCACACATTTACATAATAAAATATTCAACATGTAAATCCAAAAATTTTCTTTACTTTTTAACCAAATATTATTCAAAACTATATTTTTAAATTTTAAGGTCACCAAACATTGATGGACCTATAGTAGGTCTTGGTGGGTCACGAGGCCCACCAACTTTCAACTTTTTTGTGTGTGTGCATAAATTGACTATTTTTGTTTAATTATAATCGAGCTATCTATTCTCGAAATTGGAAAAAAAAAAATGTGGTACACTAGAAGGCATGGATTTCTATTTAGGGATTAGAATGGATTTCATTGGGCAAAGGTACACTAAAAGGCATGCAAAAACAAATACTGGTTTGAGATGTAAGCAACCTCAAAAATATGGATCACCAATATATATTCTTTTTGCAAAAAGTGAATTCTTTTAATGAATTTTTTTTTTATCGACCCGAGTTCAAATATATTGACTATAAGACTTATTAGATTGTTTAATTTGTACTAGTCAAAAGTAAATGTGCGTTGCACGTTGTTCTGAAATGCTCTATAAGTACACTGAAGTTAATATGCGAAGATACAGTGATTATAGAGATAGTTACGAAAAATTATTCATGTCAATGAATTTTTTATTCAATGAGAATCTCTTTGTACACTATATTTTTTGTGTGATTAGGGGTATTTGATTTAACTAAAACCTTTGTAGTTGCCATAGAAATTCCTCTTGAAAGTGCAACTTATAATTGTCCATGCAAGAATACGTGTTGTGGAAGATATACTCCGACATGAGGTATTGTCTGTCCTTGGGCCTTGTTGATAGTCATTGCAAAACAGAGACGTACAAGAAACTGTTTGCGTATGAATTTGAATGGATATCCTTCATCGTTTGCAGGACTTAATGGTATACGTGGAATAATACGTGTTTGCTAGAGTGTTGTCCAGTAGTTATCTCTGCATCTATAACATGTGTACTGAATTGACGGCAAACCATTTTACTCCCGTTGCAGAGACCATTAGAAGGATCTAGATTTCTCAAGAGCATGATCGGACAATTTATTTTCAACAGTAATCGATGAGGTGGAACTCCATTTAGAAGTAATGTGTTGAGAAACTCTGGTTGATAGTAATTATTTGTGTCATCTACTGCTGTATCATAACCGAGGAACTCTTTAGTTTCACCTGGGAAAAGATTAATCATTTTTTCATTGATGAGATCAACGTTTTCATTTGTAGTAGATAAAATTGCTCTTTGTGTTATATATTCCGACGATTCCGCATTGTTTGGTAGGTTTGAGAAGACAGAGTTGATTAGATTGAGCTCTAGAGAGTCGTTGTTGGAGGAAACTACTATGTCTTTTGGAAGTGAGATGAAGTATTCTCCTACAGTTGGTTATGTTCCATTGCCGATGTTGATTAAGTATTCTACGAATTGATCATCATTCTGCGCTCTCATATTCTTCATCAAATGCAGTTTATGCATTTTTTCCCAAAGATATGATCGTACCAAACTTTCGTTAACTATTTGTTGTCTTGTTGCTCGCGAGACTACTGGAAGAACCTGGCGAAAATCTCCCCCAAATACCATTACTTTACTCCCAAATGGTCCAGAATTGTTCATGATATCTCGAAAAGTCCTGTCAACTGCCTCAATTGTCGCTTTCCTTGCCATTGGAGCTTCATCCCATATAATGAGTGCTGCTTGTCGAATAAGTTCGGCTCGACTGCTTTGCTTTGATATATGACAAATCGATGATTCATTCGTTTGCAATGGAATGTTGAATCTTGAATGAGCCGTTCGCCCTCCAGGCATTATCAAAGCAGCTACTCCAGAAGTTGCAGTTGCAAGTGCTATCATACCACGCAATCTTATTTCAGCAAGTAATGCACGATATAGAAATGTTTTACCAGTTCCTCTTGGTCCATCAACGAAGAAAATCCCTCTTTTCTCATTGTTTACTTTATCAAGTATGAGATCATAGGCTTGTCTTTGATCATGATTTAGATAATGTGATGCTTGTATATCTTGAACTGGTGTTTGAATTGATATTTCATCTAATATGTCCTTTGTCTTGAGAGAATGTGTATCCATGGAGAAATTTTTTAGTTGAGGCACGTCACATGCACTGAGGCTTTTTCCCATGGATTGGAGGAATGATTGAATATCTTGAAGTGTATATTGAAGCTGTAATTGTGATGAATCTTGATCTTGTTTTTAGAAATCTTCAGACATATGTTCAAAGTAAAGATCCCGTAAATTTCTAACATCGGTAGGTTCACAGTAAATCAACAATGTAGAGAAGAGTCTTCTAAAAGTTCGAGGCATGTCAAAAGCAGCTGCTTCATCTAAGCAATCAATGATACTTTGATCGGACTCGAGAAGGCCTCTTTGTTGAGCCGCTTCTTTAAAAGTCCAAAATGGACTCCCATTAACATTCATGAGGTCTTCAAAAGACTTTGGTCCCCTTACATGATTTAGTAATAAACGAAGATAATATCTCTCTTCCTCAGTTGGATTCGCTTCTGCAATGCGTGATATCACTTCTCCTTTTTTCCTCTTTGTCCATACATGGGCATGCTTATTCCATACGTAGTGTTCTGAAAATTCTCATGATGAGAATGATTTATTCAAAGAACAAACGCCGCTAGACCATAGTTTTCGGCTTGATCCCGGGCATTTGTGAGCATTTTGATGGGTATATTCGTGTTTTTTTGTAGCATTGATAACTTGGGAGAATACGACATATTTTGAAGCTTTAAGTGAGGGTGACGATGGATCACAAAAAGGAGCATGGAAAGTTAGCGATGAAAAAGGAAGAAGAACTAATAAAGAAGTCTTGAAACCGTACATTTGGAAACAAATCAGAACACTCGGCGCCACGGTGTGTAATGGTCACGCCACGGCGCCCAAACAGGCAAGAAAAAGGTTTCAAACAGAACGCTCCACGCCATGGCGCACGTTATGGGCGCCACGGCGTCCAAAATGAAGGAAAAAAGAGGACCATGCAGAACGCTCGGCGCCACGGTGTGAGGTATGGGCGCCACGGCGCCCAGCGAGATGGAAAGTCAGCAGAATACGCGGCGCCACGGCGCCGACTGTGCGAAAAACCCGGAACTTACGTTTTTGAAATATTTTCTCGGCCCATTTGAATCCAAATCCGTCCAAACACTCTAGGGATATAAAAGCCGACAAGAAGACCCAGTGAAGGACGTTTTTTTCAACTGGAGAAAAGGGAGAAGAGAGCAGACTTGAAGAGGAGATTCTTGGAGAACAACATAGGGATCTTAAAGAAGAAGAGAAGGAAGAAATCTGGGAATTCGTGGCTGTCGAAAGAGGCGTTTATCAACTTGGTTTCCTCCAATTCTTCCCTAGAAAACTATGGTGAATTCGTTTTGGTTGATTTTAGTATTTAGCATGAACTAATTTCCATTTACTTCTAGGGATATGATGTAATCTGGATCTGAAATTATGTTTGATTGGTTATGCTAGATTGATTTAATTCTCGTCTATGTTTGTCTGAATTATTGTGGGTTTAATGCTTCTAATTAACTGGCCATTAATTAGATGACTTCAATCTTGTAATTTACTGTCGAAAGAGGGAATTATAGGGTAGATCTTGGATAATTCGGCATAGGTAAATATAGAGTTCGAAAGACTTATATGAACTTATGTAGTGTAAAATCATTGATCTAATTGTTTTCTTGTTTAATTAGAATTGCGCATGCATATGTGATTTGATAAACAAGAATAACATTCAATTGACTGTCGAAAGAAGCGTTGGATGAATGGATGATTTGCTAACAAACAAGAGAATTGAATTCAATTAGCTAATTGAAAAAGGCATAGTGAAGATCTAGGTGAAGTCGATTTCCCTAGAAGTCTATCTCGATTAATCTTCAAGAATAAGAAAACCCTCGTCTTTATTTAAACAATTTCCTTAGAATTGAATTTACTTTAATTTGCAAATACACCAATCTTTGTGCCTTTCCTAAATAAAATTGAGATTAATATAATTTCGATACTTGACAAACGTAAGATACCAATCCCTGAGGACGATACTTTTCTCATCATTTTATTATAAAATTTCGACACTGTGCACTTGCAGTTTTGCACCGATCAAGTTTTTGGCGCCGTTGCCGGGGATTAGTTTAATCTTATTTTCGTCAATATCGATACTAAGTGATCTTGATTTTAATTTAGGATTTTATTTCAGTCTATTTTAATTTGTGTTTTACATTCTCTACAGGTAAGTTGTTGATGTTGGATGCGCCGTGGTAGAACTCGTGACATTCTTCCTTTTGATCCGGAAATTGAAAGAACTTTCAGAGCACAAAGAAAGAAAAAAATACTAGCCATGGCCAACGGACAACCTGAAGAACAACCACGTACCTTGAGGGACTATGTAAAGCCGGTTGTGAATGATAACTTCTCAGGCATAAGACGCCAAACCATTAATGCCAACAATTTCGAGCTCAAACCAGCGTTGATCAGCATGGTACAACAAGCTCAATTTAGTGGGTCGCCACTAGATGACCCCAACATTCATTTGGCAATGTTCTTGGAGATCTGTGATACAATAAAAATCAATGGTGTTACTGAAGACACCATTAGGCTAAGGCTGTTCCCTTTCTCTTTGAGGGACAAAGCGAGAGGTTGGCTACAATCCCTACAAGGTGGAAGCATTACCAGTTGGCAGGACATGGCAGAAAAATTCCTTGCCAAATTCTTTCCTCCTGCAAAAACAGCCCAACTCAGAAGTGAGATTGGCCAATTCAAGCAAAACGATTTAGAGTCGCTTTATGAGGCATGGGAAAGGTTTAAGGATATGACTCGACGCTGTCCTCAACATGGATTGCCAGAGTGGTTGCAAGTGCAGATGTTCTATAATGGATTGAATGGGCAAACTAGGACCATAGTTGACGCTGCTTCTGGAGGAACTTTGATGTCAAAGACACCTGAAGGTGCTACTGCTCTTTTGGAAGAAATGGCCTCAAACAACTACCAATGGCCAACTGAGAGAACTATGACCAAGAAAGTTGCTGGTGTGCATGAATTAGAACCATTTGCAGCCCTTTCTGCTCAAGTGGCCTCACTATCTCATCAGATTGCTGCCTTATCAACCCAAAAGACACCACAAAGTGCAGAATATTTGGGGGATACTGGTGTTACAGCTCCGATCAATGAAATGAGTCAAGAACAAATTCAATACATCAACAATCGGAGCTACAACTATCGTGGAAATCAAACACCAAATTACTATCATCCCGGGCTTCGAAATCAGGAAAATTTTTCATATGGAAACACAAAGAATGTGTTGCAACCGCCCCCAGGATTTGATAGTCAATCAAGTGAGAAAAAGATGTCTCTTGAAGATGCTATGATTTCATTTGTTGAGCAGACAAAGACAAGGTTTAAAAAGACAGATTCAAGGTTGGACAACATGGAAACTCATGTTAGCAATATGGGAGCCACCATGAAAAATCTAGAAGTGCAAATTGGGCAACTAGCCACTACCATCAATGCACAACAAAAAGGAACATTTCCTAGCAACACAGAAGTGAATCCAAAAGAACAATGCAAGGCTATCACACTTAGGAGTGGAAAAGAACTTGAAAGGCCACCACCAAAGGAAGCAAATTTCACCCCTACAGCTGTGGATGAAGATCAAGGCAATAACAACGTAGAAGAAGAGAAGATTGGGGATGATAAACTAAGAGAGACTTACATGTCTCCAAAAATTTCATTTCCCGACAATCCTCCTATTCTTTCTACTCCTCTTCCATATCCTCAACGCTTTCAAAAACAAAAACTTGATAAGCAATTTTTGAAGTTTTTGGATATTTTTAAGAAACTTCACATAAATATTCCTTTCGCAGATGCCTTGGAACAAATGCCAAGTTATGTGAAATTTCTCAAGGATATCATCTCAAAGAAAAGAAGGTTGGAGGATTTCGAAACAGTGAAGCTTTCTGAAGAATGCAGCGCCATTCTTCAAAAGAAACTACCTCAGAAATTGAAAGACCCAGGGAGTTTCACATTGCCTTGCACTATTGGAAATTCATTCTTCAATAAAGTTTTATGTGACCTTGGTGCTAGCATTAACCTCATGCCATTTTCTATTTGCAGGAAATTAGGACTTGGAGAGATGAAACATACCACCATTTCGTTGCAACTAGCGGACCGATCCATCAAATACTCACGTGGGATCGTAGAAGATGTACTGATAAAGGTGGACAAATTCATTCTCCCCGCTGATTTTGTGGTGCTAGATATGGAGGAAGACCAAGAAATCCCATTAATTCTCGGCCGACCATTCTTGGCCACTGGAAGGGCCTTGATTGATGTTCAGAATGGTGAATTGACACTGAGGGTAAACGAAGAAGAGGTTAAATTCAACGTCTACAAAGCTATGAAATTTCCAGAAGATCCAAACACTTGCTTTCGGGTAGATGTCATTAAGGACTGTATCGAAGAAGCTTTTCAAGAGGAGACACCAGCCGACCATCTCGAAAGATGTATCACAACTTCATCTGATGCTCATGACTTCAACAGTTCTGTTGTTGGTAAAGTTGATCTACCCTTCATTAGTGAAGAATTTATCCACTATGTGTTTGCTTTGGGAGCTTTAGAAAAAGCAACAACACTTAGCAACAAGGTGGGAAAGCTAGATTCGATAGTGGAGAAAGCAGATTCAGAAGCTTCTAAAGAAAAGATGCAGCAACCTAAAACTCCAGAACTGAAGCAATTGCTTGGACATCTTCGCTATGCATTCTTGGGGGAGAGTGACACTTTTCCAGTGATTGTTGCAGCAACACTCTCACCAGAAGAAGAAGGAAGGTTGCTACGTGTGTTAAGAGAACATCAGACAGCATTGGGGTGGACTATATCTGACATAAAAGGTATAAGTCCATCCATTTGCATGCACAAAATTTTGATGGAGGAATCTTACAAACCGTCGATCGAGCACCAAAGACGATTAAATCCAGCAATGAAAGAAGTTGTGAGAGCGGAAATTCTGAAACTCCTCAATGCTGGAATAATTTATGCTATCTCTGACAGCTCATGGGTAAGTCCAGTGCAAGTGGTACCCAAAAAGGGTGGAATGACGGTAGTAAAAAATGACAACAACGAGCTCATTCCTACAAGAACGGTCACAGGTTGGCGTGTGTGTATGGACTACCGCAAGCTAAACAAAGCAACAAGGAAGGATCATTTTCCACTACCCTTCATTGACCAAATGTTGGATCGACTAGCTGGGTATTCCTATTATTGCTTCCTAGACGGTTATTCGGGGTATAATCAGATCGCCATAGCCCCTGAAGACCAAGAGAAGA